>CM034156.1:132145867-132831915 GCA_019776745.2 Taxus chinensis
TAAATAATCAATGTTTATATACAATGCCATCATGCTCTAAGCATGGCCAAAACGCTCAAAGAGCCCGTGATGTACAAAGAATGTATAGTACAAAGAACACGAAGGCCAAGAGGCCTCTCAATCCCTACGCAACCCCTCCGAAGGTGCGCGCCCACGCCTAGGACTCCGGCTGCGCCGGCGCTCTGAATGTACGGAAGGCTCGGGGTCCCAATGGGAAACCGCGGTCTCACCACAAGAATGGATCCTCATGAGGCGCTTAGTCGTCCTGTAGCCTGCTAACTCAGTGCGGAGGGTCGATACCATCCTGGCCACGTGCTAAACGGGAGCGAAGACATCGGTATGCCTACCGGCTGCTGAGGGCTCCCCGGCATCTACGGATAGCTCCGCGCGGGTCCTATCCATAGGGATCATCAGGGAATCAGTACATACCCTGCGGATCAGATCTCGCCACTCGTCAACAGTCTCTGCAAACAAAGGAGAAAATGAATTACAAACTAGGCAAAAATCTAAAAGATACAAAATAACAGCTAAGGAGAGCCTACAGATAAACATTAAAAGGGAGAAGGGTAACTTACTCGGATCCCCAGGCATCCAAGATGGGTCGCTGGGGCCGGCACCTGCTGCAAATGCCGCTGCCGACTGAGGGGCTGCTCCTATGGTAGGGGCAACATGTCGCCCTGCAACTGACTCATCCTCTCCAACACGGCCCTGGGAGAGTGGCTCCTCTGAAACTAGAGTGTCCTTCTCTACGCTCTGCTCAGCCCTCTCTGCCTGCATAATATCCTGAGTGTCATGCCACTCAGGATCGCTGTCCTCGGTCTCCTCTTCTGTCCCTCCCTCTGTGAGCTCCTCAGAGTCGGAGTCAATATCTATAGGGTCATCGCTGCTATGAGCAGGACCCGTAGCAATCTGAAGTAAAGGTGCCCAAGGCACACCAGCTCTCCCTCTAGCACAAACTATCCTCCTGGCTGCAATGGGAATGCCAGGAGTGATCACTGTCCAACCATGGCCTCTAGGCCCCCCTCTGGCCTCGCGAACTGACCTGTAAACTAGCGCCGCTGGGGGAAGCATGCCCATATATGGTAGGCCAAACTACTGAGGAACTCTGCCAAAAGGATACACCTCTACTCACCCCACTCAATCAATGAGCTGCCCTGTGGTGGAGCAAGAGATCAAGGTAAGAGTCTCCTCTCCCCATATGCCGGCCATAAAGCAGGGTACTGGTGTCCGCCTCCATGTCTGCAGTAGTAAGGGAGGCAACTGGCTGATTGATGGTGATCTAAGCACCGACATATCTGTCCATCTGGCTACCCTCATCACCCCCCAGGATCTGCTACCCCCACACCCCTGCCATAAGGGATAAAACACTCGTACACCCAACTCATGAATAAAGTCGGGTGGCTCAATGACTGTCCCTATAAACGGACCACCCTGTATAGATCATGGTAGGTGGTCCCCAGAATATCTACACCCCAGGTGTATATCCGGCCATGCCCCTCTATCTGCGCGATGATGGGGGCCCAGCAGTATAACAATGTATCCCCTCCCTTGTCCCCGATCAGTCTCGAGGCAAGGATACCCATGACGGCCTATCGAAGTACGGGGATGGGCAAAGATGGAATGGATCGAACTCTCACCCCCTTCTTCGACCCTGTGGAGATAACTGCATCTCCCATGTATGCTGCCCACTGTCCAATCTGTGCCTGTGAGCCTGCTGTCTCTAATGTAAGTCTCCGCCCGATGATCGGGACTCCCAAAATACGGTAGACATCCTCGAGTGTGATGGTCCACTCACCACGGACCCCTGGTAGTCGGAAGGTGTTCGATCTGCATCCCAATAAGAGAATAAGTCACAAAGATGTGACTAGATGGTGGCAAACATGAGGCACACGCGATATACGCAGTATGCCGGCTCTCTGTAGCGTGTCCTCCTCGTGCTGTGAAAGGGCTTCTAGTACCCCTGAGAGCAATCACACTCTCTCTCCCGCTCCATCAATTTATTACTCCGCTCATCGCCTGCATACACCCAAAAACACACAAAACAGAGCAAGTTAATATCCGTAACAAGGCCGAGAGAGCCATAAAAACGCGTAGAAATGAAAAAAAAAATACAAGTGTAATCTCAAATTTAAGTTCTTTTGCATTCTGTGCAAAACCGCCACCCTAAGCAGGGAGGCGGTTTTGTAACCGCCAGCTTAAGGGCAGCGGTCATGTAACCGCCGCCCTGAACAAGGCGGCGGTCATGTAACCGCCGCCCTGGCCAGGGCGCGGTCGTGGTCTGAAACCCCGCGGGTTTTTAATCCTCAAAAGCCCTAACTAGCAAAACTAATCTTTGACTTCAAAAATGGAACCTCCCAGTAGGAGCCACCCCCCCCTAGTGAACCTTTTGCATACCTAATATTTTTGAAATAACCCCACCATCATGACAAATTTAGCATTCATTTCAATTCAAAGGGGGTAAAACAAAAACTGAGACAACTAACCTGTGACTAAGCAGGACGATGTCCCGCACGTGGAGGCATAACACGATCTCCGCTGCTCACTTTTGACTCTACTCACCGCAATAAAACCGTCACCGTGGGTCCCAGAGCTCAAAACAATCGAAATCAAAACTCGCGCCAATGAATAGGAAAATGGCCCACTTTCAGATATTAGTGCCTTGATTCGTTTTTGTTTTTTTTTTTTTAAATTCGCAGGTTTTTGCCAGTGCCGGATGGAGGTAAGTTCCTACCCCGCACAAAAGGTAGTTCTCATTCCCTGTCCTTTAGCATTTGTTTTCCAAACGATTGTATTATCTGCACTTGAATCCTCTTTATTTTGTAGGTAGCGGGATTTGGGATGGCGTAATTTCAAACACACGAAAGGGAAGGTATAACTTCTAATCCCAAATTTCAGGAATGCCATACTCGGACCACCTTTTATGCTCTTCATGGCCCGTAAACGCTTCTCCGAGGGGGCAATAGACGTACCCAAAATTGTAATGGTAACTATTACTGCCGAACGGTTGTAAAACAAGTGCCCACTGATGATACAGGTCTCCTCGCAAGGTGTTCGGATCGGAAAAGCTTCTCAGAGTATGCGTTAACATCCCGCATTGCCCCACATAGCCCCGCGACTTTGTTTTACCCCCGTTTCTTATTCCTTGGCATTTGATCGTCAGTAACGAAACCGCCCTACCTGCTTTAGAGCGGCGGTCTGCGCGCGTTTCCAGACATGTTCTGTTTGACGACGCCTCGATGAATATCACGTTTTCACCAGCTGTCCTTGCCGGACTTGAGCATGCATTTAGTTTTTGGCCCATGGAATAGTTTTTTTTCCTTTTGTTATGTTTAGGGAGTTAGTTTGGGTTTGATTTTTTGGGTGATTGAATTCCTATAAATGCATGGCTTGTGCTCAAACAAATGGCTGGATGTTTGAAAGAATGATCTTTGCTCTCATCTCTCATTTTTAGTATTTAGTTTGTGTCTTGTTTAGAAGCCATGGTTCAATTCACTTGCACTTTAGTTTAGATTTTTTGTTTTGACCTCAGCTTGTTGGTAAGCAACATACCCATCTGTGCGGGGCAGTGCTTTCATTTTCATTCCAAATCCGGTATGAAGCTTATCCCTGAATTTCTCTTTGCATTAGTTTAGATTATTTTGCTTAGTGGTAGAGTTATTTGTTCTATTTATTTTGCAGGTCATTTAGCTTTGTCAGCTTTTGGTTAAGCCAAATATACCAGCTTGTGCAAGCCTAGATTGTCGTTGTTTATCCATTCATTGGAGTATAATAGCTTAGGAAGCCATTAAAGTTGCCAGGTTTGTTTTACTCTTCAAACGGATAGTTTAGGTTCTCGGTTCCATTTGTGTTGCATGCACTCGCAGTAAAATCCCGCTATGAATCACATAAGCCAAGCTCTGTACTCTTGCGCTCACCCTCTCTACTCGCATTTTCAGTCTGCATTCTGAGACTCCTGCCGATGTTAGCATTACACGCGCTTTTTTAGATCCACGTGAACACGAAAGAACGAGGAGATCACACTGAGGGGACAAGATCACACACACCATCAGATTCGCCACTGTTCTGTGGAATCCAGGTTTTAATTTTCAAAGTTCTAGTTAGAATCATATCAAATAGAGTAGATAAATTGCTTCATTTCAGTGAATTCTATTCTCGATATTGCCAGGGAAGCTGTGAGGATTGATAGTTTTTGAGAAACTATGATTCACTCCTCACTTCTGAGGTAGGATCGAGAATCTTGCAGATAGATTAGATGAGCTATTTTATTTATTTAGAATAAATCTACAAATTACACAGGCTGATAACTACACTCGGTTATTTTGTCTGTTTTAAATTATTGTTTAGTTGTTATTTCTAGATACGCTTAAAATAGTTTGCTTTCCATTGTATTCTTGAAAGGTTTCTTAGAAGAATAGAAGTTATATATATGTTTTTTTAGATTTATTCCACGTAGTTAGAATTTTGCTTCGTTACAGTTAGATTTACATTTTATTTTGTATGACAATCATGGAACCTCAGGAGCCCAGGGAATATATATTTGAGCCAATCATGCCTCAACCAAATCTCGTCACAGCAATAGTTGACATAGACCAAAATCTCAGAATACAAGTATTCCGAACAACAACAGATTTACAACTGATCAGTTCTCAGTTGAGAGGGTTAAACATAGAAGACGACCAAGCACACACGTTTTGGTCAAACCAACCAAACTACAGATTACCTTAGATAAACATTTACATGACTGTAGAAGGGTTCGAAAGAGAGCAAACCTTTGGTTGTGATCCTTTGGTCCCATAGCCAGGTGCAGGAGATACTCTCAAGACATAGAGATACCAGTTTAAGGATCCAAGTTGCACAAACGCCTGTGAGATATTCTGAGAAAATCACACAGTTATTGGTCCTAAACATAGAAGCTGAGAAAGCATACGACTACTGGATACTAGGGATTAGGATTTGATTTCGCGTATGACCATAACAGGACCACAACAACCAAGAGTCTATGGTTGTGATCCACATATCCCACAGCCCAACGAGTCCACAAGTCAATCGGATATAAACACTAGCCTACGCACCTTGGTATTCAGATCCACTCCACTTCCACCCATCATCATCAAACAATTGTCCTTACTGGATATAGCAGCTAACGAAGCTAGAGAATTCTGGACCAGGCCAGAGAATCATATGTAGAGTCAATTGTATTCACCATCCACCATATGACCTTATCTGGGGACATACACGAAACTATCCCAGGTCATTTTCCACGTATTCCGCAACCCATAGATCGAATCACGCCAGAGCTTGATATTGATTGGAGCCTTCGAGAAGTCATCCTTGCCAATCAATCTATCACACCAGTCCAAGTTAGAAGGGCCTTCTTTGTCTTAGATTCACAAATTCCACTAGTGCGTGTCGAAGACATTAGACTGCCTAACTAGTTTTTTTGCATCCCATGGATATTCCACCCCTACCAGCTATCTCGGCATGACCTCGGGAGGTATGGTACGCGGAAGAGTCACTTGTTGATTCTCACGCTCACCTGTCGCTTTTCCGGCGTACAGTAACCATCAAGTATGACACAAAGTTCAGAAACCTTTGGATAAGGAACTCAAGCTCCCGCATGAACAATCAATGTTTCAAGATGAATCAAATTCATTTTTTGATTACAAGCTCACCATGATCATTGATATCAGAGAAAATATTATGCTTGATAAACAAACATGCCTAATCTCCATCATCAAGGAAGTTGCTAACATCGTGTTTGGATCTTACCACGCAGAGTGGCTTTTTTGGTACCGCCTTTCCAAAAACTATCAAAAATCTAAAAATAAAAAAACAATTCAAAAATACAAAAACATGAGAAAACATAAAGCAAAAATCAAAGGTACAAAGATCAAACATTACAATCAGGTATTGCGTACACATGGATGTTCTTTCCTCCCTTCATTTCACTCATCTAAAAGGAATATGCCATTTTCGTCCCTTCGATGACATGTTGGTTAGCCTATTCACACATATGTTGTGACATTTATCTCTATGGTATCCGTTTAACCCTGATCTTTCATCACCTTGGTAAATTAAAGAACGAATAACCTCTTAGAGATCCTATCACAATCAACATCTAAAAAAATTGTTGCGAAGAAAATTTAGACATATTTGTTGACACTAGCCAATGTCATCATCGTAATCAATTCTACCTCCTTCCATCAAGCCATCACTGGTTCTTAACCCCTTGTCAAAAAAAAGAACTGAAATAAGTTTTCAAAAAGTAAAATAATCAAAATAAATCAATCAAAAGCTAAAAGCTACAGGAAAAAGAAAATTTATATATAACTCTCTCTTGGGGTATTTCCAATAATCTCTATCAAGGCTATGGATGCTTGACTGACATTAGAGAAATATTACGATTAGAATAAAATGCATCTTTTTCAGGGCTATGGATTCTTGGCTAACAACGGAGCAATGCACGACTATTTGTCCACCATCCATTCACAAAACCACCTTTCAAAATCAATCATTCCTACAAATTGGCTAGGGTGTCTTCACTTGTTGTCTATTAATTCTTCCCTTCAAGAGGTAATAAATTCCACATACACACATTGAATCTCTATGAGTAGACATGATTAGTATGTTACCAAGTGTCTTTTTTTGGACCTTGTTCAAACTCTTACTCTAGTCTATATCTCGTCTCATGATTTGTGCCTTACACTAATCACCTTTTCTTCGCGAGGCTTCTAAAGCTACATTCATATCATTCATTCATTTGTTTTCTTCTTTACTTTTTCAGAACATCCATGTGTATGGTATTTTTTTTCCATGTTTGCAGGACACCTTTGTCCCCTTTCACAAAAACAATCTTTCCACTTCCTTTCTATCATGCTTTTAGGCCAACTTACACTGGGGGCATCCTTGCTTCTTCCAACACTTCATTGGTTTACGTTCATCATCATGTTGAACCTATCCATAATGGCCTGGGTCTTCTTATATGTGAAGAGTTTTCCTTTGAATACTCCCACCTAATCATTGGGGCATTTTCACATCTTTTTCTTGTGCATCCATGGCTTTTATCCCTTGTACATCCCCATCATCGTGCAATCCAGCATCCTCTTTGTCTTCTTATACATATCTTCAGAAAAATTTCAAAATAAAAAACATTCAAAAATGTTTCAAAAATCAAAAACATTCAAATATGTTAAAAAAAATCAAAAACATTCAAAATATGTTTCAGAAAAAATCAAAAAAAAATATAAATCATCCTACAAAAATGTCACTCTTTGGTTCTCACCTGTTCATGTGCGTGACTCACGGATCATCTTGATCTACCTCCATCAACCAAAGCTAGGTTGCTTAATTTGTTTGTATTTTGGGGCACAACAAGTTGCTTGGTACTGTGTCGTAGAGCATAATCGATTTATCATTAGACCCAAGTATCATACGTTATTCCCCTCACATTTATCCTTGCTTGGGGCACCATCATCAACCCCTGTTGTTAATTCGCATAGGTTGGAACTGAAGCTTGATAAAAAAACATTACATTATGTTTTTTGTTGGTTTGGCTTGTTTACTTTCTCATATTGCATTGCATTATGTATGCTGCATGGAGTTAGGAATCTTTTACTTTCTCGTATTGCATCACATTTTGTATGTTGCATGGAGTTGTGTTTTTAACAATGGACATTTGTTCGTATATGGATTTTCATGTCATACACTTTTTTGCGCATTCTTTTTAATAAGGACCGATGTTGAAGATCACTAGAAATATGATGAAAAATAAAGTTGTTTAAAAGGCATTGGATGGATGTTAACTCATTCCCCCATTCTCATACTCATTTTATTCTATATCCCTTTTCTTCTTCACACTATTATTTCTTCTATTCTATTTCCTTCGTCTTTTTGATTGTTGATCGAGTTTTTTGATCACCCCATTGACAATCAAGGGGGCATCCTTCATTCTACTCACTTTTTTTCTATTCCTTCAAAAATTTCTACTTGTTTATGCTTACACTTTTTGCTTTTGGAAAAAACACTTGCTTTTGGAAATAAAAAACACACTCAATTTAGAATGCTTGAAAACAATTGCAAGAAATATAAATATAAGAATCTATCTAAACACCTGCAGGAACAAGTATACAACAGAGTTTAACTGAAAGAATTTAAAAACAATACAGAATTAACAGATCTAAGCTATTTGCTGAAGAAATATAAATACCAAATAAATGAAATATCCTGGTCCTTGGGGGAGTGGGCCCCTTGCTCCTCCTCGAATCAGGATTTAACAACTCAGAATTCTCTCAAATAGGAATGGATATTTTATTGATAAAACATTCATTATTACAAAACATACTAGATATGTGTACTTAGTCTCTTTTCTATTCTATATCTATTTCTCTATCATATTCTATTATTATTTTCTATCTATTGTAGGTCTTGTTTTATATACATTTACAATCATAGTTGTCTTTATGATTCTGATGAAATCAAATCGTGCCCAGAATAGATGCTAAGTTAGATTGTCGCTAATCAGACAGCTATAAGATAACTATCCCTGGATATGTGTTCAGAAATCTTCTCATCCTTTCTTGATTGAAAAGGTTGTAGATGCAAAATCTCTAAATGTGGTTGTAATAGATAACTCCCATCGGTTGTGGAACTTCAAAGAAGTTCCAGAACCATAGGAAATCATTAAGGATCAAAACCATGAGAGTTCTGGAGCTATACCCAGGCGTTCCAGAACTAAGTCTAAAAATTTTAGAACTAAATATTAGATTTCCTAGAACTAAGTTCGAAATTTCCGGAACTAAGATGATAAATGTGTGATGGAGTTCCGGAACTAGTGTGGAAGTTCCAGAACTAAGTTGTGTGGGAACAGATTCTACCAAAAACATATTGAATGATACCTGATTCATTTCCTCGACTGATTAGACCTGCTTTATTACAAAACTAAATTTCAAACACACACTTATCAGGAATTTTAGAGCTTTTAAACATTAGAATCACAATCAATCAAAAGACATACAATTATATCCTAACTCATATTAGATCAACTAAAAGTCACAAAATGCAATTAAATTTAATAAAAAGGAGAGTAAGATGAGATCATATATTATACATTAATCAGACATATTCTGGCCCCATCATATAGCCCGTGGGTAGACCTGATTTATAATTCCCTAAATAAAACTATCATTCTTTAACTCAGTTGGATGAGTTATATGTTTTGCATTCCATTGTGATTGCTCAAATCAAATGGCTGAAACTAGATTTTCGCAAGGTTTCCAACTCCCATGTATTGTACCCTACTCTTGCTTCACATTTTGGTTCTTCCTGTCTAACTTAAAACTCAGTAGGATGTTCAGGTTCTATGTTTTGCCAACCGCCACATAGGGGTGCAGACCCTAGAGGGTTCACATGCTTCACATGTCCCATCCATAGCCATTACCACGTAGGTTTCATTAACCGTTGTGCCACTATTGTGCAGAATGATTTTTCCCTATCTAAACACTAGATCAGATTGTAGGGGAGTATTACAACAGAATTCTAACTAGAAGAATTAAAATAATATAGACTTAACATATCAACACTATTTGCTAAAGCATCCTTCATAAATACCAAATAAACAAATATCATGGTCCTCATAGGAAGTGAAGACATCCTTGCTCCTCCTACATAATGGCAGGATTTAATGTGTCTTAGAATTCTTTCATCAATAGGAATGGAGTATCTAAAATATATGAGGAAGGTAGACAGTTTACCATTAGTTAGCATAACATACTAGATACTTGTGTGAGATAGTCTCTTTTCAATAAAAATTCTATATTCCTATTTCTCTATCATATTCTATTATTATTTTGCAGATCAGAGACAAATGCATAGAGTCTTGCTCTCCCCCATATACAAATTTATCATAAATCATAGTTGTCTTTATGATTCTAGCATGAAATTACAAATCGATGCCCAGAATTAGATGCTGAGGTTAGATTGTGGCTGATCAGGACAGCTATAGAGAGTAAGCTATCCCTGGATATGTGTTCAGAAATCTTCTCATCCTTTAGTTGATGTGAAAGGGTCGTAGATTTAAAATCTCTTGACAGATGTCAGTTAAAATAGATAACTTCCATCAGTTCTAAAAAGACACTATATGCAGGAGAGAGCCTCCAGAACCAGGTAGGAAATCGTTCACTCAGGATACAAAACATGTGAGAGTTCTGCAAGACATATACCCATTTAGTTCCTGGAACTAAGTCTGAAAATTTTGGAACTTCCCATACTAGAGTTCCAGAACTAAGTTTGAAATCTTCCAGAACTAGATGATAAATGTGTTGATTGGATGTTCCGGAACTAGCGTGGAAGTTCCAGAACTAAGTTGTCATGGGAACAGCTGTCTGACCGAAAACATAGGTTGAATGCTCATTTCTGATTCATTTCCTGTGGACTGATTAGACACTGCTATTATTTTGGAAGTTTGAATTTCAAACACACTTTTTTGTCAGTTGTTTCTTAGCTTGCTGATAATTCATCGGAATCACAATGGCAATTAAAAGATAGACAATTAAATCCTAACTCATATCAGATCAACTAAAAGTCACAAAATGTAATCAAACTTAATAAAAAGGAGAGTAAGATCCAGATCATCATCCATTATCTCATAATAATCGGGCATATGCTCTGGCCTCATCATATAGACTGTGGGTAAGACCTGATGTTATATTCTAAATAAAATATCAGCTCTGAACTCATTTGGACGAGTTGGGCATTCTTGCAATTGGTGATGCTAAGATGGGGAATTTTCCTTTTCTTCTCTAGGATGCCCACTCTCCCACCGCATGTGGCCCACATGATGATGGTCTTCCTGGCTAATTCTTAAAACTCAACATGTTCAGTTCTTCAACCGCCACATCACCTGCAACCCCTGTCCATTTTATGCTTCACATGTCATCCAGGAGCCACTACCACGTGGCCTAACCGTTTCCACTAACCACTCAATACCCAACCACATCCATGCCTAGTTTTCTGCTCACATCCATCACCTGTTAGGTTTTCCCTTGACCTCTTATGAATTCCTATGTATCAAGAGGGAATACAAAGCAATCAGGTGCACAAAGGTGGATTTACTTCTAGAGCTTCTGCTTACTATTCTTTCTTACTCTTGAAGTAGGGCAGATCCATGACTGTAATAGATAGATACTTAGCCGATTTTTCATGTCATGAAGCTGTTGCAAAATAAGAAAAGTGGTTGGAGTATGGCTCAAGTAAAGATAAAATCTTTTGTTTTGATCTTTACAGCTATAGAAATAACTTATTTTAGGATTAAAGGCTCTTTGCATGTCCCTTTGATCTCTTGCATATGCATTAAAATCTAGATTAGTTGATTTAGGAGAATGGGGCTGGAATTGTCCTTCTTATAAGGATCGATAGGGAAAATCATGCAATTTACTAACACACCTGGTCCCAAATTTCTGAGCATGCAAGTCTATTTTACAGATTCAATGGTGCAGTTGAAGGGAATAGTACCCAACCCTGATATATATGAGTCGTGGTTTATTTGTTTGCATTTTCCTGGATACCATAGGACAAACCTTTGATGTAATAGAGTTATGTTGCTATGATGATTATCCACGCGCATTACTCGTTGCTTAGGTATTATTATGTATTCAGGTTTTTGCGATGCTCCATATTTTATGATATATGAATGGATAATTGTAAGACTTGGATTCCCACATACCCAAATCAACCATCATCAGGTTAAGTATGGTGATCACCTAATCTAAATTGATATTATATTATTAGGGTTTGGGAAAATTGGCTATTATGTTTCCTTATTACATGTATTTCCTTTTGATATTTGTAGATGTATTCGGGTACATCTGAATGTATCTTTGATAATGGTAAGTATGAACATGCATGCTAATTTCTTTCACAAGATGGCACTTTAACAGGGACTTGGTAGGCTTTGTACAACTTTGGGTAGGCATTCAGACACGTTGTTTTGAATGAAGTGTTAGCGCACCTAGGAAAATTGGTGAATAGTAAAGGACTACATTTCTGGTTCCATTGTCCTGAGACCTCTTTTCAAGATGGTGTTTAGGGACGAATTCTCTTAAAAGATGGTGTATCGGGTTATATTAGAGAGCATTGAAAGTTAGGTTCAGGAAAGATAGTCATCTTACATGCTTACGTAAATAGATACAACACTATACCTTCGTCTGTGAGTAGCTGGGACATCATAGCTTTGGTGGAAGATAACCATTATAATCACACTTTATTGAGACTTTATTTCTTTCATATTTATAGTAGAATTGTATGATTGGATATCAACATATAGTTGATAGGCCCTCTGTTCTTAGCTGTGGAACCGACAAGTTTGGCTGCGGAACCTCTGTTCATAGTTGCAGAACCTATGTACTAGAGTCTTATAGAACCTTTGGATTTGGAGCTACGGAACCTCTGTACTTAGATGCGGAATTTGTAGATATTTGGTGGGTTTGAGTATTACAAAATTATATTTTTTAGTACGTCATTTCTACGTATCAGTGTCATGAAGAGGCTGAGTTCTAGTTATTACACAAACCCATAGGATCTTACTTGCACACTATACCTTTATCAATCAAGATCATAATGGTAGAGCTTGATTTAGAGCACCTCCCTATGCCGAGCTAAAATCCCACTACGCACAGGGGTAGGAGAAGTTGTGGTGAAGATGGAAAACCTGGCGGAAGCAATGGAAAGAGAAGAAGATGGATCAAATATAATGAAGCATGAGAGAGAGAAATTATGAAATAGAGGGAGATTGAGGGATCCTTGATGATGTAATCCTTTTGCTATGATGACTCGTCATTCCTACAAGTGGAAAAAAAAACATGATTAGAAGACAACTGGAATTCAAAAGAATTCCCTTTTATTTGAACTAGCCAAAAAAGAGGTCAACCGCCATTTGCTGGTTTTCAATTGACCTTTGAGAGAATTTTTTTTTTTTTTTTTTTTTTTTTTTTTTTTTTTTTTTTTTTTTTTTGGGGGAAAAATTCCATTTTCTGGTTTTCATCTTTTTCCCTTTATTCTGGATCTATCATCTGGTTATTTGATTATTTTGGAAGAACTAAGTTCTTCCATATGATAAATTTTTGTCTGCTTCAATCTTCCTCAAGAATTCATCCTTAGTGGAGGCTTCCTATAGAGTTTCAGCCTATGTCCATTGACCAAGAGTGTTCTCTGCTGCTGCCATCAATGGGAAGTAACTGAATAGAACCATTGTCAAATATATCTCAATCTGATAGGGTCCCAACCATCTGGTTCTCAATTTTCCCTTGAATTGTTGGTACTTAGAATCAAACAACAATGCCCCCAGTCTCCTACTTTGAATTTCTTTTTCTTGATATGTGTGTCATGCCATTGCTTCCTTTTCTCTTGAATTATCTCTGTCTGCTGAAGTGCTTCCAACCTTAATTCATCTAACTCATTGAGTTGAAGGATTCTTTTTTTTTGAGCTGCATTCAACTCAATTCCCACCTTTATTGCTGTCCTCAATGTCTGAAGTTCAAACTCTATAGGCAACAAGGGATTTTTCCCATAGACTAATTCATATGGTGAAAACCCTGTTGTAGTAGTTTTCCAAGTTATTATAAGCCCAGACAGCTTCAGGTAGTCTCTCTTTACCCAATCTTTTCTCCCAGCTTCAACTGTTTTGGTAAGGATGTTCTCCAATTCTTTTTTTACTTTCAGCTTGTCCATTTGACTGTGGGTGGTAAGGAGATGACTTCCTATGATTGATTTGGTAATACCTTGTGAAAGCTTGGATCATATTAGACATGAATTGTGGTCCCTGATCTGAAACTATGCTCCTTGGTGCTCCAAACTTTATCATAATTTTGTTCCAAAGGAAATCAACAACTGCTTCTTCAGTGGCATTTGTCAATGCCTGCACTTCTGCCCATTTTGTCACATAGTCAGTACACACAAGAATATATTCCTTCCCTTGTGAAGGAGGATTAAAGGGACCAAAAAAATCCAAATCCCCTCTCAAATGGTTCAACCACAACTTGAGGTTGAAGAGGCATTTCATTGGTGAAAGTTGGTTGTCCCATCCTTTAGGATCACACCTCTTGATATATCTCTTCACATCCTTGTACAGAGATGGCCAATAATAACCAGTGCCAAGTATCTTATGAGCTGTTTTTCACTGACTGAATATGTGTCCTCCACTTGGTTCATCATGACATGCTCTGAGGATGTCAAATTTTTTCATCTCTCTTACACACCTGTGTAAAGACAAAATCAGGACCACATTTAAATAGCATTCCAGAGGGTTTACTAAAAACATAATCTAACTTGCTAAGGAGACAGGGTAAGAAAATGCATAAAATAAAACCTAAACTACAAAGGTGATGCACCGAGGAATGAAGAACACATGTCTTGCCAATAAACACAGACCATTAAAATGCAATGCAAGATCATGCACAGATAACCAGATTCACAGTAAAAGATCAGGAGGATGCAAATGAACACATAGAGGGTTGAGAATCATCCACAGGCATGCATTAATTTACTCCAAAGATTGATACAACACACTGCAAAATGCCAAGAGGCAAGGTTGCATTACAGTTTCAAATGGGAGGTTTTAACTCCACAAGTGCACCTGCCAAAGAGAAGAAGGGAGGGGAAAAACAAGAATTTCCAACCTTTAGAAAGAAGCCCCTCCTTACAATTTATAGGAAGAATGAGAGAGAAAAGAGAGAGAAATTCGAAATCTGCCCCAACCACCTCCAGAATGCACTTAACTCATCTCATAATGATGGTAGGTGAGAACCCCAGTGAACCCAAAAGTGGCGAACTGTATTTTGCATTTTTAAGAATTTGTTCTCACCTAATTAAAGATATCCAATAGTAGTTGGATAGAGGACCTTGTAAGCTTTCCGAAAAGTCCAACCTTGCATGAATCCGAGCTCCCAGTCAAAAGTTATGGCCATCTGAATATCTGCGCCAGGGGCTGCTTCCTATCAGCGCTCAAAATGTTGCGCCTCTTGGAGGTGCGCCATAGGCGCACCCGTGTGTGTGTCGACATTCATTGTCGTGTGCCACTTCTATGTGCCTTGGGTTCACCATTTTCCCTATCGACATCCATTGTCGTGCACCACTTCTGTGTGCCTTGGGCGCACCATTTGCCCTGTCGACATCCATTGTCGTGCGCCACTTCTGTGCGCCTTGGGCGCACCGTTTTCCCTGTCAACATCCATTGTCGTGCACCACTTCTGTGTGCCTTAGGTGCACCATTTGTCCTATCAACATCCATTGTCGTGTGCCACTTCTGTGCACCTTGGGCGCACCGTTTGCCCTGTCGACATCCATTGTCGTGCGCCACTTTTGTGCGCCTTGGGCGCACCATTTGCCCTGTCGACATCCATTGTCGTGCGCCACTTCTGTGTGCCTTGGGCATGTCAGGGATTTGAGCTTCTTTGATTTCTCCATTCTCTTGCTTTTCTATATCTACCTGGGGGAAAGATATATACAACAATTTGGCGACTCAATGGGATTACCTGCCTGCTAGGTAGAAGATCAGTGGCCTTTTAGCAATCCATTGGGCATGGAGTCATAAGCAATAACCTGAAACCAACCTGAGAGCAAAAAAACCTATGCCAAAGCAATTAGGGAAATTGAAACCTAACTACAACAAGACAATGTGCATACGCACTTAGAGGAATTGAAAACTAGGCTAATATTTACAAGGGTAAACCTTTTCCTTTTAGTAGCAATGTTTAAGATGGATTCCGTTAACCAAAATCGGGAATTCTTCTCCATCCAATGTAGACAATTGGAAGGCATTACTACTTTTACATCCCGTGACCATGTAGGGGCCACTCCAAATGGCATCAAACTTGGAATGCCTTCCTGGTTTTGCCCGATCTGCATCCCATTTCAGAACTAAGTCCCCTTCCTTGAAGGTCCTTGCTCTTGCTTTCTTATCAAACCATCTTTTTACTAAGGCCTAATCTTTCTCAATTGTTTGAACTGCATGTTCTCTAATTTCTTCCAATTCCATCAACTCTGCATACCTAGCCTCCATTGGTTCGAACTCAGCCAACTCCAACTACTTCATGAACTCCAATGTAGGCAGTTCTAATGATATAAGCAATACTGCCTCTTTTCCATATACCAACTTGTAAGGGGAATTACCTGTAGACCTCTTGGGTGTTATTCTGTCAGCCCATAATGCTGATTTTAGCTTGGTATGCCATGTTCTTTGATTTTCATTCAGAGTCCTCCTGATGATTCTTAGCAAAAAAAAATTGTGGACTCTGCCTGTCCATTACCCTGTGGTAAATAATTGGAAGAGGTGCTCAAGCAGATTCCATTCTTGACAGCCCATTTTGTAATCTTGGAACCTACGAATGCCAATGCATTGTTTGATATGATAGTGGCCGGAACATGGAACCTGGTCACTATTCCTTCATAAAAGTCTAGTATGTTAGACTCATTTGCTTCTTTGAGCGCTGCTGCTTCGGTCCACTTGGTGAAATAGTCTGTTGCGGTGAGAATCCATTTGTGGCCTTGGCTTGAGTTTGGATTGATGACCCCAACGAAGTCCAATCCCCATTGCATAAATGGTTGGTCAACCAGAATTGGGTGCAATGGAAGTGCTGCTAGTCTTTCTTTGCCTGTGAAGAGTGCACATTTCTTGCACTTTCTTATCCATGTATAGCAGTCACTGAAGACTGTCGGCCAATAATACCCTGCCTTCATTATCTTGAGAGTTGTTACCCGTGGGGTGAAATGTCCTCCAGAATCTCTATCGTGAAAATCTCGTAACACCCTTTTAATTTGATTTGTCTCAATGCACCTCAATAGAACTCCATTGATGTCTTTCTCAAACAAAATACCATCAACAAGCACATATGGGATGGCTTGTAATCTGAAGTATCTCCTCTTTGCTATGCTCATTTCTGGGGGCATAGGCTTGTCTGTAGAAAGTGTATCATATTCTGAGTCCAACAAGGAGTAGGCACATCATCATTTTCTTGTTCTTGATCATCCTGTAGTACCAAGGCAGTCTCTTTTTCATCACCTGCTTCAACTTGTTGACTCAAGGCTAGCTGCTCACATAGTCCCTTCCCACGTACTAGTTTGGTGACCTTGATCTCGATGTCATATTCCATGACACGAGTTATCCATCCTGCACGTTTCTCATTCAAATCCTTGTTCAAAAGGAAGTCCCTAACTCCCGCATGAGAGACCAATAATTGGATCTTGTTGTTTGATACTAGGTGCTTGAATTTCTTTAAGCTCCTGATTACTGCAAGGACATGCTTTTCAATGAAAGAGTACCTAGTTTCGTATTCCTCCAAGCCTTGACTGAAGAAAGCAACTGGTTGTTCTAATCCTCCTTTGTTTTGTTGTACCAAGATTACAGAAATCATGTCCCCACCACCAAAGGCATATCACACGAAGTCCTTGGAGAAGTTTGGATTGACGAGGGTCGGAGCTTGAGATATAGCCTCTTCTTGTAAAAAATTGACGATTTGTTGATCGTTCTCAAACACCTACCAGCTTGTGTTATTATCTGGAACTGTTGGCCTCACAATCACATGGATAAGTGGCTGTGTTTTTCCCCTTCTGATGTTGTCAACCACATCAAATGTTGCTCCAACTACTGCGAGCCTATCTGCGACTTCATTTTTCTTCCTGGGTATGGACACAATGTTGAAAGCTTTGAAGTCCTCAATGAGGTCCCATACCCTATTCTTGTAGCTCTACAGCAAGTCGTTCTTTGTAGCATGTTGTCCCCTAACTTGGTTGACGATTAGCTCGCTATCTCCAAACACCTGCAAGTTCTTTATGCCCCTTTTCCTGGCCCAATGAATTCCATGAATCAATGCTTCGTATTCAGCCGTGTTGTTTGAACAGGAAAACTGGAAATGAAAAGCTGAAAAATATTTGATGTCTTGTGGTGAAATCAACATTGCACCACCTCCAGCACCTTGTCTGCTTCTCGAACCATCGAAAAATAACTTCCAAACTTTGTTTTCATCCTTTTGTTCAGGCTGAATGATGTCGGGAATGGGTGAATTTTCTTTGTGTATACAATACACGCCCAATTCAGATTCTTCAATTTCCTTGTATGGGTCAAATTCATGACTCTTGTTTGCCCATTCATCCAATGTTAAATCAGGAATTCCCTCGACCTTAGTGCCTGTTTCTGGATCATTTGAACACTCCTCTTGATCAAAAGCAGAGCAATTTACATTGATAGGATTTGGTACATGAGGCTCAATATGGAAATTGGCAATTGGTTCTGACCTGATTGTTGCTTTGGCTCCATACCTTGTCCTAAAAATCATGTGTGACCAATCTGCAGATAAATATCCACCGATTTTTGCAGTGAAGTCTCTTGATATAGACAACGCAAAGAGTGGCGGAAGGTCAATCACAGACACATCTTGCAGAACTTTAACATTAGGACAGGAATGTAGTGTTAGGCTTAACCCCTTGATGACTCCAACAATTCCTATTGTTGTTCCATCTAGCTGTACTACTCCTTTCAGCACTGGCTCATATTTCAAACCCAGTTGATCCGCTATTTGCTTTGGCATCACTGAACTACTTGCTCCTGAATCTATCATGCAGTTGTGTACCAAGTGGTTTCCAACAACCAATGACACATAGAATGGTGGAGGCTTCAAATTCTTGCTTGTCTGGCACCCATCCTGTTGCACTGCATTAGTGAGAACTTTCTCATGTCCCTGGTTTGATACATTTGTGGCAGACCAATTAGCCATTGCAGCTTGCAATAAATCTCGTTGCCCTGGGATCGCCAGTGATTCCCACATGGAAATGTTCACATGTGTCTTCTTCATTTGATCGATGATGTTGAAGGGGGATGAATTGTCTTTTTGCTACCCCTTGTTTGGCGTAACCTTTTCTGGAGCTTGAACAGGTGCATGTGTTGCTACAACAAGTACCTTAGGCTGATTTTGCACATTTGGAGTTGCGTTTGGTCTACTGACCCCTTGTTGTGTAGGAGTGGACTGAGAAACAACTGGATTACACAGTTGTCCCTCTCCTATGCTTCTCTTCTTTGACCATGTGTTGGCAACCACGCCTTGAAAAGGCTATTGGTTAACTCCACAGAAGTCTTCCGTTTACTAATTGGCCAATGTGGTTTCTGTTGGAGGTCCTTCTTGTTGCATTTCTTGCTGTTGATTCTCCTCTAGGCTTGGTTCTTGAGGAACACCAATGGTTTGCACCATCAAGGCCTGATTTAGTGCACCATTGAAACATGCTGACTGATTGTGAGGTAGATTATAAGGGTAACACCAGTCGTACTCATGTGCCATGTTATTTTGTGTCAGGACCAAGGTTCTTGAGGACATCGTTGCATTTGGATCATACGGTCGAAATGGCCTGGCAGCTTGAGGTTGTCCTTGGTTTTGGTTTTGATTTGCAGCCTGAGGAGGTGGTCTATTTTATTGGTATGGTGGCCTAGCTTGGTACTGTGCTTAAGGCTGATACGGTCTAGCACTTTGAGCTTGTTGTCTTTTGATAGTCACTAGTTCATTACCAAGGTTCTGCAGTTGTTTCATGACCTCCTGCAATTCCTTTGAAGTATTTGAAGAAGTCGATGCCCCATTATTGCTTTGATTTCTAGGAGTTGGAATGGGATTCAACTCTAGTGCTTGACTGGTTGTAGGATTTCCCATATCTGGATAGAGAGGCATTGGTGGCCTTGGTGCAAGCTTGCCAGCTTGGATCAAACAGTTCTCTGCTCTGATAGCTGTGTCGTAGGCCCCTGGCAGCGTTGTTCCTCCCATTGATTGGATCATCATGGCTATGTCTGAATTTATAGCCTTTAAGAAATAAAGGAATGCTCCTTCGGCGGTTAGTCTAACGGCTATTGGAATTATGTCCCATGTCTGTTGGAATCTGAAGTTGAAATCTGTCATTTGTTCATTAGGAGCCCTTTTGATTGTTGTCAGCTGTTCCAATAAAGACAAATTGTCTGCCCTCTCCCCGAATTGGTTGCAAAGAGCTGAACAAAGTTGGTTCCAATTCGTAATAGACCCTGCTGCTAGGCTCCTAAACCATTGTAAGGCCTTACCTTTGAAGGATGAAGCCAACAACTTGACTGCAACATCCATTTCATTTATTTCGTGGATTGCACATGCATTAGCAATATCCTGGATGTGATCAATAGGAGTAGTATGATTTTCTCCCGTAAAATAGGGTATATTCTTTAGTGCTGCAACTGGAATTTGATTCTGAGCATTTAGGGCAAGTGGACTACTACCCGTGAAGTTGACAAAGGGATTCGGTGGTAGATGTGCCATTATGATTGGCCTAAGAACCATGGTCGATGTGAGAAAAGGCCTACTAGGTGGAGGTGTAGACAAAGTCCTATTAGGTGGAGATGGTGATCTTTGTGGTCTTCTTCCTCTCCTTCCTCTGCCTGGTGAAAGTTGTAAGTGGAAAAATAGCCCCTCTTCTCGAGTATTAGACCTAGTTCGAATTATTCTCATGTGCCTGGGCAACTTGTGCTGCTATACCGCTGAATTCTATCCCCTTCGGAGTCGCCAGATGTGTTAGAAAGTGAGCCTCAAAAGGCTAGATTCTGCCAAGTTACACACCAAACTTGACAATATTTTAAAAATAGAATTTGAGAGACCTGTATTTTTGATATTTTAGAGTTTGGAATTTGATTTGGAATGATAGTCCCGAAAATCCAAAAATGCCAGACTTCCGAAAACCCGAAATCCGAAAATCAAAAAACCATGAAATTTTGAAAGTCAAAATCTCAAAAATATAAAAATACCCTTTTGAAGATTACCCCCCGATCTATCAACTGGTGAAATTTTGACTTGTTTTGAGCAAGTTAAGTCCTTGAAAATTGATTTCAAAGTTCAGCCTGGAAGGTGAAAAAACTGAAACTGTAAAACCTGCAATTTTTAAGTCCGAATTTCTTGAAAATCCCTTCAAAGCTTGTAGAATGACCTCTTGGTCCCACCGGGCGTGCCAAAACTGTTGATGTCGAATCGCAGCACCCCTGAATGTTTGCAACACGATGGGTTGAGACTCTCAGTACGATTGCATAACATGGAGCTTTTCCCAAGTGTGGGACCTTGCGAAATCGGAAAAGCTCTCCGGATGAAGGCCAGACTCCTATTCCTCTATTCAGATGCACATGTAGAAAATGCAGAGGGTTTACTAAAAACCTAATCTAACTTGCCAAGGAGACAGGGTAAGAAAATGCATAAAATAAAACCTAAACTACAAAGGTGATGCACCGAGGAATGAAGAACACATGTCTTGCCAATAAACACAGACCATTAAAATGCAATGCAAGATCATGCACAGATAACCAGATTCACAGTAAAAGATCAGGAGGATGCAAATGAACACAGAGAGGGTTGAGAATCATCCATAGGCATGCATCAATTTACTCCAAAGATTGATACAACACACTGCAAAATGCCAAGAGGCAAGGTTGCATTACAGTTTCAAATGGGAGGTTTTAACTCCACAAGTGCACCTGCCAAAGAGAAGAAGGGAGGGGAAAAACAAGAATTTCCAACCTTTAGAAAGAAGCCCCTCCTTACAATTTATAGGAAGAATGAGAGAGAAAAGAGAGAGAAATTCAAAATCTGCCCCAACCACCTCCAGAATGCACTTAACTCATCTCATAATGATGGTAGGTGAGAACCCCAGTGAACCCAAAAGTGGCGAACTGTATTTTGCATTTTTAAGATTTTTTTCTCACCCAATTAAAGATATCCAGTTGTATTTTGATAGAGGACCTTGTAAGCTTTCCGAAAAGTCCAACCTTGCATGAATCCGAGCTCCCAGTCAAAAGTTATGGCCATCTGAATATCTACGCCAGGGGCTGCTTCCTGTCAGCGCTCAAAATGTTGCGCCTCCTGGAGGTGCACCATAGGCGCACCCGTGTGTGTGTTGACATTCATTGTCGTGTGCCACTTCTGTGTGCCTTGGGTTCACCATTTGCCCTATCGACATCCATTATCGTGCACCACTTCTGTGCGCCTTGGGCGCACCATTTGCCCTGTCGACATCCATTGTCGTGCGCCACTTCTGTGCGCCTTGGGCGCACCGTTTGCCCTGTCGACATCCATTGTCATGCACCACTTCTATGCGCCTTGGGCATGTCAGGGATTTGAGCTTCTTTGATTTCTCCATTCTCCTGCTTGTCTATATCTACCTGGGGGAAAGATATATACAACAGAAGGTTCAGGGCTCATTGTAAAGGGTTGGACGTTTCTGTTTTGTGCCCTCCCTTCTTCTTTTATTCTCAGAAGGATTTGTGGAGCTTTTTCTAACCTCTCCTTTGGGTTGTAAAGCAAGTTTTTCTTCTTGGCCACATCAATATACTATATTGACTCCTGATTAATAATATATATGTATGTGGATGTTTCCTGACCCTCTCATGTATTCATTGTTGTCTCTCCGATCTCTTATTGCAATTTGGTCATATGTGCATAGTGTTTGTATTACATTTCGTGGTTTGTGTTAAACTACAAAATGAGGGTCTAACATTCCTTTGGTGCATCACCTCGCTAGCTTAGTTTATTTTCCTGCATCTCCTCGACCGTGTCTCCTTGGTAAAATATAGTAGATTTAGAATAGACCCTATGCAATATATTTTTATGCACCTGAACAGAGTAATAGGAACCAGCCTTAATCCAAAGATCTCCCTTAACTCGCAAGGTCCCACACTTTGAGAGATGCTCCATGTTGTGCAATCACACTGAAATTCTCAACTCATCTAGTTGCAGACATTTTGGGGTGTTGTGATTCTACACTAATAGTTTTGGCATGCCTAGTGGGACAAGAAGTCTTCATTTTTTATTACAGCAAGATTGATGTGCACTTGTTGCAAGTTCTATCTTTTAAGAAGCTTTGAAACTGCACATCTAGTGACTCCAAAAGGGACAGAATCCACTAGTTTCAGTAGCCCAAGCTTTCCAAGTTCATGAGAAGAATACAAACAAGGTCAAGAACCAAAGAAGAGGGAATGTTTGTCTAGCTGCACTTGTCCCCAGATAGAAGGAGAAGGGGGAGAAGACCCCAAATGTCTCCATCTCCACCAAACAGAACCTTGTCAACACCTCCTCCTAGTAGGTCATTCCTTCAATCAAGAAAGGTTCCCAGGTTGATCAGGATGGCAAAACCAAATCCTTATGTCAATTTCACTTGTAGTAGCCCACTCACTCTTAATGCACAAAATCCAGTCCCAGTAGCAGCATTAAAGAGCATACCATATTTCACTATAGAGAACTAGACTTCTCCTAGTGACCATATTCAAGACATTGCAAATGTTTGTGTAATCCATGAGATCACTAAGATGGATATTACAATCAAGTTGCTAGCCTCCTCAATCAAAGGTAAAGCTTCACAATGGTTCAGAAGTCTAACAATAGGCTCTATTCAAACTTGGGACCATATGTGTAGAACTCTTCATGACCATTTTGGAGAAAAGGGAGATAATCTATCCTTGTATGATTAACTGACAACAATCAAGAGAGCTCCTAACGAGCAGTTGATAGATTTCAACCTCAAATTTCAAAGGACATGTGACATGATTCCAGTGGCTGTAAAGCCCATAGATGAAGGTGCCTTCTTATACTTTCTCAGAGCTCTAAATTCTAATATTGATTTAATGATTCAATCAATGGGAGGCACAACTTTACCTACAGCCTATAGCATTTCCGTAAGAGCTGAAAATTGTCTAATTCAGGATGGCAAACTTGCTCCTAGGCCTCCCATGCCTCTATACCCACAATTAGGATATCCAATCACTAGCTAGACACCCACACTAGCTCCTATACCTACTCCTAGGAATCAAAGTTCAATTGAAGCCTCCACCTCATCCTCTAGTACCTCAAATGAGCTTTAAGAAGTTATGAAACAACTACATAACCTATGGAATGAGTTAGTAACTATCAAGAGGCAACAAGCCTAGAGTTCTAAGACATATCAGCCTCAAGCTCAGTATCAGGATAGACCCCCATATCAATAAAATAGGTAACCAGCTCAGGCTATAAATCAAAACCAAAGCCAAGGACAACCTCAAGCTATTAGGCATTTTCGGTCATATGATCCAAACACAGCTTCAACGTCAAGGGCCTTGGTCCCAGCACAAAACAATATGGCCCAAGAATATGATTGGTGTTTCCCATGCAACCAACCTCACAACCAGTCAATGTGCTTTAATAATGCACTAAACCATGCCTTGATGGTATAGACCATTAGTGTGTCACAAGAGTCTAGCCAAGAAGAAAACCAGCAGCAAGGAGCTCAACAAGAGGCACCTCCAAGTGAAACTATGTTTGTTAATTAGCAAGCTAAAGACTTCTATGGAATGAATCAAACCCCTTCTTAAAGTGTAGCTTCCAATACACAATCCAAGAAGAGAAATATAGGAGAAGGGAAATCACCAAACTTAGGTAATCCTCAACCCTCCATTACTCTACAAGGTATTGGCACTCAAAATGCAACTCCCAATATGCAGAGTCGGTCAAAGCCACCTTCCAAACCCACTCAGACATCAGTTGTAATGACCCATGTGCAAGAGAAAAATATATCAGGCAGGGGGCAGCAAAAGGATAACTCATTTAATATCATTGAACAAATGAAGAAGACAAATGTGAACATTTTAATGTGGGAGTCACTAGCCATTCCAGGACAAAGAGATCTATTTTAGACTGCTATGACCAATTGGTTAAGCTCAAATAGGCCCCCTAGCCAACAAGAGAAAGTGCTTACCACCTGTCCTGTCCGCCTTTTTGAATTTTAGTTGTTGACTCTACTCCTCTTTGGGCCTGGGAAATTTGGGGGTCTGAAGCTTGTTTGAGTCTTCCCTTTTTATTCAATCTTTGGAGGTGTGTCATTTGGACACTTGGCAGCGACCGTTGTCTCCTCCATACTTAGTCATTTTTGGGGCTCGTTCTGAACCATTTTTAGAGCTCGAAGACTTCGAACCTTCACCATTCCTTATCCTTTGAACCTATGGTTTCTTTGAAACTGTCTTCTCCTTTCTCGACCCTGCTATTCCATTTTAGAGCTCGCCTGGTCTGTTTGCTAGATTTGAAGAATGGGTTCGTTCAACGGAGTTGTTTTCTTGGATTTCTTCTTACATGGGGTCGTTTTATCTTTCACAGGCCCTGCCACTCCATTGTAGAGTCCCTATTTTGCCTGAATGTAGGATTTGAATGTGATTTATCTGGTTTCTTCTATGTGGAGTCGTGGCTAGCCAATTTTATCTGGGGGGGAAAATTGGGATAACAAGTTGGTGACTCGCAGGGGCATCTGCCTACTTGATGAAGGGACTAGTAGCCTTGAAGCATCCATTAGGCATGGAGTTAAGAATGATGGCTTGATACTGATCTTGCCTCTAATCTGTGAGCCCAACTGTTTGCACTCTCAATTTTCATAAGAAATATTAAAACAAGGCTTCTAAGAGTAGAAAATTGTTTAGACTCGCGGCTTTCATCTGTCCTTGAATGGACTGTTTCGAAGAAGTATTTAGTTGTTATGTATTTGTTTTATTTTGAAATTTGTAATTGTTACAGGCAACTATGGGTCTTCTACCATGAATACTGAAAGGGATAGAACATTCACTTGTAGGCATGTTGAATTGTGTAACGACGTAACCTAGAGCAACAAATAACATGTGCCACAATATTTAGGGAAACAAAACTATGCTACAAAAAAACAACGTGCATACAAACTTAGGGAAATTAAAATCTTATGCTAATATTTATAGGGGTGGAAACTTCCCATTCAGTGGCAATGTTTGAGATGGATTCTATTCACTGGGATCTGTAATTCTTTGCCATCCAATTTAGCCAACTAGAAGGCATTGCTACTCTTGCACTATGTTATCATGTAAGGACCACTCCATATGGCATCAAATTTGGAGTGTTTTCTTGGCTTTGCTCGATCTGCATCCCACTTTAGAACTAATTCCCCTTCCTGAAAGGTCCTCGTTCTTGCCTTCTTGTCAAAACTTTTTTTATCAATGCTTGATCCTTTTCCATGACCTGCTTTACATGCTCTCTTGCCTCCCCTACCTCCATCAACTTTGCATACCTGATTGCCATAGGCTCAAAATCAGCCAACTCCAACTGTTTCATGAGTTCCAATGCAGGAAACTCCAATAATATGGGCAATACTGCCTCTTTTCCATATACAAGCTTGTTTGGGGAGTTGCCTATGGATCTCTTTGATGTGATCCTATCAGCCCATAGAGCTGATTTGAGCTTTGTATGCCAAGTCCTCTTATTTTCATCAAGAGTCCTTTTAATAATCCTTAATAGGTTCTTATTTGTGGACTCTGCTTGGCCGTTACCTTGAGGGTAATAATTTGATGAGGTGATGAAATGCACACCATTATTAATTTCCCATTAAGTGATCCTTGTACCAAGGAATGCCAATGCATTATCTGATATAATAGTGGTAGGGAATCCAAACCTGGTGGCTATTCCTTCATAAAAATCCAAGATGTTGGATTCATTTGCTTCTTTTAGTGCCATTGCTTCAGTCCACTTGGTGAAATAGTCAATTGCAGTAATTATCCACTTGTGGCCTTGGCTTGAATTTGGGTTAATGACCCCAATGAAGTCTAGTCCCCATTGCATGAATGGTTGTTCCACTGAAATGGGATGAAGGGGCAGGGCTGCTAGCTTCTCCTTTCCTGTGAAGAATGCACATTTTTTACACTTCTTGACCCATGAGTAGCAGTCCCTGAACACTGTAGGCCAATAATAACCAGCTTTCATGATCTTGAGAGCTATTACTCGAGGGGCAAAGTGACCTCCTACTTCTCCATCATGGAATTCATGCAACACTCTCTCAATCTAGCTTGTCCCAATGCACCTTAATAGAACACTATTGATATCCTTTTTAAATAAGACACCACCAAAAAGCACATATGGGATGGCTTGTAGTCTGAAGTATCTTCTCTTTGCTTTGTTCCATTCTAAAGGGCAAAAACTTGTTTGAAGGTAATGCACCAAGGCTTGAGTCCAACATGGAGCAGGTGAATCATTAACTGGTTGTTATTGATCATTCTGTAGAAATAGGACAACCTCTTTTCCTCCCACTAGCTTAGCTTGTTGCTTGGAGGTGAGCTGCTCACATAGTCCCTTGCCTCTAGCTAGTTTGGTCACCTTGATCTCAATGTCATATTTCATTACTCAGGTGATCCAACCTGCCCTCTTCTCATTCAAATCCTTATTTAAAAGGAAGTCCTTATCACCAACATGAGATACTAGCAATTGAATGTTGATATTTGAGACCAAGTGTCTGAACTTCTTTAAGCTCCTAATAACAACAAGGACTTGTTTTTAAATGAAAGAGTATTTTACCTTGTAGTCCTCCAAGCTCTGACTGAAGAATTCTATGGGTTACTCTGAACCTTCATTGTTGGGCTAGACCAAGATGGCTGAGATGGTGTCTGACCCTCCAAAAGCATATAGCATGAAGTCTTTTGACAAGTCTGGGTTAACAAGAGTTGGAGCCTGTGATATTGTGAGCTTGATGGCCTCAAAAATCTCTTTCCCTTCTGTTGTCCATTTAAATGCAAGACTCTTCTTTAACATCATTGTTAAAGGATTCACAAGAGTGGTAAAGTAAGGTATAAACCTGCGAACAAAGTTTATTCTCCCCAAGAAGCTTTGGAGAGACTTTTTATGTTATGGCAATGGAAGTGTCCGGATGGTTTCAACCCTTTCAAGATCAATTGTCAATCCCTCTCTTAAGACAATGTGCCCCAAGAATTTCCATTCATGAGCTAGGAACACACACTTTTTTGGGTTTAATGACACCCCAAACCTTCTACATCTCTGAAATATTTGTCTAAGGTGAAAGAGATGGTCTACAACATTCTTTGAGAGGAAAGTGATATCATCAAGATACACCAGGACTATGTTATTGATTAAGCCTTTGAATGCCATATCCATAGCTCAATGAAATGTTGCTCCAACATTTGATAGTCCAAATGGCATTTTCTTATAAGCGTATGTACCCCATTTGGTGGTGAAGGTTGTCTTGAATTGATCTTCTTCTTTCACCATTATATGGTTATAGCGTGAATACCCATCTAACAATGAAAACATCTCAAAACCAACTACAACTTGTAAGATCTATTCCATTGATGGAAGTGGCTAGTGATCCTTAAGTGATGCTCTGTTCAAATCATGAAAGTCCACACACAACCTGATTTCTCCATTTTTATTTCTCACAGGTACCAAGTTAGCAACCCAACTCAAATGATTGATAGGAAATATGATATTGGCCTCAATTAGCTTGTTCAATTCTTTTCTCATGAGAGCCTCAATGTGGGGATTTATTGGCCTTTGCTTTTATCTGAAAGGCTTAGCTCCTGGGTCCAACTTGATGGTGTGTTGTGCCATCTTTGGGTTGAAACATCTTAAATCTTTATAAGTCCAGGAAAAGACATCTGGGACCTCTTGACAGAGTTGAACAAATTCAGGTTTTTCTTGTTGAGTGCTTACCTTGCCAATCTGCAATGTTTTGCCTTCTTCTATAAAAATAGGTTCTGAATATTCACCCTTTACCTGAATATTTGCCTTCTCTTTTTGGAATTGGTCATTTGGGTTGAATATTAATTCGAAAGTGTCAAGAACCTTTGGTAGTTTTTTGGTTCTCAGTTGCACCACTTGATCACCATATTGTTGCTCCAATCTATCTAGATTCATGGAGGATAACTCAACTTCCTCTTATAGAAAGTTGACAATTTGCTGATCATTTTCAAAGACTTTCCAACTTATGTTGTTGTTTGGGACAGCTGGCCTTACAACCAACTTGATATGGGGTTGATGCTTACCACTCCTGATATTCTCCACAACATCAAATGTTGCCCCAATTACTACTAATCTATCTACTGCTTCATTCTTCTTCCTTGGGATGGAGTTAATGTTGAACGCCTCAAAATCTTCAATGAGGTCCCATACCCGGTTCTTGTACCTATTCAACATGTCATTCTTGGCAGCATTTTTTCCTCATACCTGATTAGCAACTAGTTCACTTTCACCAAACACTTGCAAGTTCTTGATTCCACGTTTCCTTGCCCAATGCAGTCCATGGACCAAAGCCTCATACTTTGCTGTGTTGTTTGAACAAGCAAATTGGAAATGGAAGGCTGAGTAGTATTTCATACCTTTAGGTGAGATGATCATAGCTCCTCCTCCGGCTCCTTGCCTACTTCTTGAGCCATCAAAGAATAACTGCCATACCTCATTATCATCTTTGTGGTTTGGCTTAATGATGTCAGGAAGAGAATGCTTTTCTTCATGCAAACAATAGACTCCTAACTCAGACTCCTCCATCTCTTTATAGGGGTAAAAAGTGTGTCTCTTGTTTTTCCATTCATCGAGAGTCAAGCTTGGGATACATCCCACCTTGGTATCTATCTCACAAGTGCTTGGGAGGTCCTCCAAATCAAAGGCTAAACAAGTTACATTAATTGGGTTGGGTACATAAGACTCAATATGGTAATCTGCAATGGGATTAGATCTAATTGTGGCCTTAACCCCATACCTTGTTCTAAAAAGCATGTGCAACCAATCGGTAGACAAATATCCTCTAATCTTAGCGGTGAAGTCTCTTGACAAACACAATGCAAAATGGGGGGGCAAGTCTATGAATGATATGTTTTACAATACAATCACATTGGGGCAGGCATGCAGTGTGAGGCTCAAATCTTTTATGACTCCAACAATTTTCACTGTTGTTGCATCTAATTGCAATACCCCTCTGGATATGACTTTATTGGAGACCCAGTTGATCAGCTATTTTTTTTGGCCTTAAAAACTACTTGCCCCTGAATCAATCATGCAATTATGTACCAATTTGTCCCCAATGATCAATGAAACATAGAATGGAGGAGGCCTTAGGTTCTTACCTTCTTTTCCTCCATGGTTTCCCTCAGGCTAAGCTACTAGCGGAAGCAACCACGTGTCATCCTGGCGCATCTCCAAAGGTAGATCCAAAAGTAGAGACCCAACTAAGAGTGGGCTCGCCACGTACTTCAAGTAAAAAAATGGGACAGAGCGGGCCCAAACATGACTAAGTATAGAGAACCAGCAGACGGTGCCACATGTTGCATCAGCAATATTTCAAGGCGCGGTCCAAAAGGTGATTCCCAAACGAGCACCATCTTGTCATGTATTTAGGGCCCAAAAAGGTAAGAGCGGTTGTTGAAAATTCCAAGAGTCGTTAGAGGCTTCCACATGTCAACCCAATGCTCCTTCAAAGGTAAAATCCTGAGGAGGTTTTCAAATGAGCGTGGACCTTCCACATGTCCCAGGTCTGAAAAAAGAGACAAGGTTAGGGTTGAATAGTCAAAGTAGAGACAGGCCGGTAGAGGGAGCCAAGTGTCAGCACATCACTAATTCAAGAGTAAAATTTGGGGAAGGTTCCCAAACAAGCACCAGGCCTCCACAAGTCCTCAGTCAAATGTATGACCCCGCTGAGCAAAAAGGGACTTGGCTAAAACATGAGGAAACTAATCAGGCCATGGAAGAAGCCGCGTGTCGGCCCAACACAACTTCAAAAGTAGAATCTAAAAGTAGTCCCCAGACATGCACCAACCCTCCACGTGTTCAATTTCCAAAGACCTGTTTTGACAACTGGTTGTCGCCGACCCGATTTAAATTTCAAATGGGCATATCTTTTGACTTAGTGCTCAAAATATGACAAATTTGGCACCGTTGGAAAGATCTCAGCCTCATCTATGCCATGAAGACCTGAAACTTTAATTTTGGAGAGGCTAGGTGGGGAAAAAATGAAGAAACATCTTTGTGCCATTAATACAAGATCTATTTTCCCCAAAAACCAGATCTGATTCGATCTGATCCACTGTTCTTCCTCCTTCGAGGTGCCAAACAAATAATTGATGCAGACACGACATATTTGGGGCAGATTTGGAAGAGGCATTGATGATAGTGGTTAAGCTTCAAACTAGTTTTCTCGCTTATCTCTCCTTCTTCGCTCTATACTGAGTCTATAAAGGAAGGTTGGGACTCATTGTAAATGGTTGGACGTTTTTATTGTGTGCCCTCCCTTCTTCTTTTATTCTCAGAAGGATTTGTGGAGACTTTTCTAACCTCTCCTTCGGGTTGTAATGAAATTTTTGCTTCTTGGCCACTGTAATATATTGTATCAACTCCTGAGAAATAATATATATGTCTATGGATGTTTCCTGACCCTCTAATGTATTCGTTGTTGTCTCTCTGATCTCTTATTGCACTTTTGTCATCTGTGCATAGTATTTGTATTACATTTCGTGGTCTTTGTTTAAACTACAAAATGGTGGTCTAACATTCATTTGGTGCATCACCTCATTTGCTTATTTTATTTTCCTACATCTCCTTGACCCTGTCTCCTTGGTAAAATAGAGTAGATTTAGAATAAACCCTCTACAATATATTTGTATGCACCTGAATAGAGGAATAAGAACCGACCTTAATCCGGAGAGCTCCCTCAGCTCACAAGGTCCCACACTTTGAGAGATGCTCCATGTTGTGCAATCACATTGAAAGTCTCAACTCATCTGATTGCAAACATTTGGGGGTGTTGTGATTCTGCACTAACATGTCCCTCAACTTCACAATCCATGCACCATATTCCACTGTGCATATCATGTGTTGAGGTTGCAGAAATCTTCTCCAAATGTTTTTCCATGGTTGTAATCTATTCTTCTAAGGATGGGCTCACTCCAATATCAACACTTCCAACCGCCTCAGTGTGCAGGGATACCTCCAAGGCCTCACTAGGATCTCTATACATCTTATGCGATAAAGCTCTTTGAAATGGAGTTAGTAATCCCCCAATGAACCACTACACATGTTGAATTTGATGAATATAATAAGACAAATTTGACAACAAAGTCTTAAAATGTGTGTCATACTCCCTCAAGCCTTCAGAAAAACCCTGTTTAATATCCTTGAGCATGCTAATGCTCTGTTGTTTTAACTTTGGGATGTGAAACTTAGCAAAAGAATGTAGTGTGTAAAGCAATGTAGTCTACCACAGTCTGATATGGGTCATACTTCCTATACTAGTTATACATGCACCCTTACAGTGTAGTGGATAACTAACTCACCTTCCTATCCAAAGTTGTAATTCCCTTAGCATGCCATAGTAGTTCACACTTATGCACATATTATGCTACATCTTCAATACCTCTATACTATGGTAAATGGAGAGGCATCTCATAGTAAACATGAGGGGTTAGCTACATTGGTTGTTGAGATGGTGGTTGATTCAGTGGTGGTTATGGTCCATGTCCACTAGATCTAGAACTATAACATCCTTCTATGTGCGGTGGCTAGCCTCATCCTCTTGTGCCCCCTGGTGTGGGTTGTGGTCCAGTTGATGAAATTCCTTGTCTCCTTGTTGTAGTCCTGAACTGGACACCTGCCTCATGCATGGTCATAACTCCTACTAAAGTACTCCTAATGGTCTATGCTCCAACATTTTGTCCTGACAATGCACCTAAAATAATCTTACATAGGTACTCCCAAATAACAACACCAAATGTCATGCCATATGTGCGCTACTAACTTGATCTTCTCAATTCGACCCAAAGTGATATCTACCCATATTTGCTTGCTTATTTACACTAGCCTACTTCTTAATGACTACCTCTAGATTTGGAACACCAAGCACAAGTGCTATGGGGCTATGTGGGATTAGATGTGCACCTACGTTCCTTACTCTCTTTTTTAACACGCTCTCATATGAAGCCGAAGGGGATTCTCTAATGTGGTTGCCTAAAGTTGGGATAGCTTGATGACACGGCTCCTCATCTTCTACGAGAGCTTCAAAACCTTCATGATCCATCATCCTCCTCAAATTTATTGCCACCTCAATCTCCTACACATGTACCATGTCCCTCTCTCGCGCTTCATTAAACTTGAGCCATATTTCCTCCCTTTTTCTTTTTCTTGTCAGGTCCGCCATATTTCTCCACACCTACTCCTGCCCTTGGGTGTGGTGGGGGTTTAGCTAGTTGTGGGTAGGCTTTCTAAATTGAGTTCTATAGTCAAAATTTTGATCAATAACAATATAGTGCATAAGTAAGATCCTCTAGGCTCGTATAAGAATCTAAACTCAACTTCCTATGGAGACAAATAAGTTGAAATAACGTAATCCAATGTATATTGTGCAATACTCCATCCCACCAACAATCTACATCTCTATAACACTCCACGTCAATAACAAAAAGATTCTGGTGATCCTCTTGCGTCCAAAGTTTCGGTCTAGGAACCCAATTCTTCCCTAATGCATATGTTGTCAACCACTCATACAATTCTACTAGAAAGAAGTTGAAGAACGCTTCATAGAGCTCATGATAATGATTGTCTTTCACCCCCCAATGTGCATTGACATCGGGTCTAGTGCTATATCTCTGCGTAAAATGATCATGTTTGTCTTCTACCAACTTGCAATGCTCTCCAGAGTCAACCGATACACCATCTATATGTAACATTTGGGAAAATAATTCAAAAATAGGTCCCAATAATGGAACCAAAATGTATTATTTTATTTACTCACTCAAATTTTATACGCACTAGCACTTCATTTAGATAAATCTGAATGTTCACCCGAAGCATGCAAAGCTACCATATCCCTCCTTTGTGTTGTTTGTCAAGATGCTAGCATGCATATACACAATGATAAATAACCAAGTACTCATTCAATTATACCAAACCATTGCATACATTCAATTGGAAACACATGTAATAAGGAAACATAACATATCAGATCACAATTAAGATCAATTGCACCATGTAATCACTATATTCAAATACATCAATAATCATAATCCATCCTCTATATTCCATTATAAAAAAGTCTTACATAACATAAGTTGAATACATATCATTCAGTGTACCAATATGCTTGGAACATATGCAACATCAAGCCCTAGACCCTAACAGACTCCAAGATGATGATCATAGTAGTCCAAAAGAAACAACTTACATGGATATATATAGGGGTTGGGAATTTCCCTTCACCTCCCATGCACTCTCAAAATAGACTGTGTGCTCAAAATAGACAACATGCATGCTTTACAAAAAGGCTAATAATGGACTATCCTATAAATAAAACTTGTTTTAATCCTATTAATAGCTCAATCCATACATGGCCCTTCGTCTTTGTTTTTCAATTGTTTTATCTAAAAATATCCTTTTCTTGGCTGCCAAGTGATCTCACTTTTATCTTTTTCTTGTTCGTCACCCTATCTTGCCTTTTCTATTTTTAGCCCGTAAACTACAAAATCGGCTAAGTCCTGAAATTTACCTTCCTAGGTGCAAACCTCCCATGTGCTATTCTACGCCCTTTCATGTGTATCCCTTCACACATGCCCAAAAATCCCATGTGTGGCTTCTAAATAGTCATTTATCCATCTAACAATAGTCCAAACAAGCAAAAACTATCAGAAGGTGAAAACTTGCTAAAAATACTCATCCTAGTCAAAACTCACTAAAAATCAAAATTCTTGCAATCAAGATCAAATCACTTGTATCAAATCATATTCCACCTATCTCATTGTTTTTTACCACAATTTCAAGGCTGGGAAGTTGTCTCGTGGTTCAAATAGGATAGAAAGCCCTCACAGGCTCCTAAAACATCGGTCTAGAGGTGAATTTTGCATGGCACACTTTGATGCAATAAATTGGATGATTCATCTCATCCTAATTTTCACATAAGGGAGTCATCATGGTTGAATCCATTCAAATATTACATGTCTTCTTCACTAAGGAAAATAAATAATCTCTAGACAAAGTATATAGAAGCTCCAAACCAAAATCTTGATGGAGTCTTTCAACTTCTACAAACATGAATTGTGCATCCCGATGAATAACAATAATTCTCCTATATCATATCCACTTCTCCAAATATGTTTCAACCCAATACCATTATTTTTTCACGATCAATAATTCCTCACAGGTACACGTAGTGCAAGTTATCGCAGAGTGTTTCTAAACACTCATGTAGTACTTAAGAGGGCGCTTGCATCTCATAGAAGAAAGAGATTGTACCACAATGTTTCAATCCAATAAGAAGTATGAGGTAAAGAGTTCCATTCAAGAAGTAATTCTTATATCTTGAGAAGACCTATTTTAATGAGGAGTAGATGAGAAAAAGGATGTCTAGGTATCCTAAAGATGTTTCCATTCAAAAGAAGACATCTTTGTCAAAAAGGTGTATTTTGGAGACAAGAAGGATAAAGGAATGATCTATATCTCTTAACTCTGACTTTGTGTTCAACAAGAATCATCATGTTGCAAGAACAAGAAAGCATATCAATTTCACATATTGTAATTCACCTAGTGGTTTTTTTTAACACTCATTTAGTGCCTTGGAGTATATCCTCACCTCACAAGAGGAATCATTTGCAAACACTACATTTTAGTTCAATGGGTGGTCAGAGGACAAGAATTTTATCAATCCTTCCATCTAGAGGAGAATGAATTTTTCACTGAGTAACAAACAAGAAAGAACATGTTTGAGCATTTTAAGGTTGATTGCAGTCAAGAAGACATCTTTTTCACGAAGGTGAATTATGAGGTCAAGAGGAGTGATGTAATGATATTCATGTCCTAACTCCTACCTTTGTGATCAAAATAGATCATCATGTTCCCATCTTAGTGCAAGTTTCATAAAACTATTTTTGAAGACTTATTCAATACCTTGGAGTATGTCTACATCTCATAGGAGGAGAAATTTGCAATCATTCTGAAGCATGTTCTTCATCAACAGAAGCTTCCCCGTCTTTGGATTTTTACCTCTCTCTCTCTCTTCTTTTCTCTCCCCTCCCTCTCTCTCTAACATTCTATTTCTTCATTAGGAATGTAAATTTTGCAATCTTTCATCTTATTCAATTAAGTGACTTAGTGTTGCCTTGTAAAAGTCCCTTTTCAAAAATAAGAAAAGGACTTAATTTCATTCCTAAGAGAATGTGAAAAGTCACAGATGGTGGTGAGATGAAAAGTTATGTGGGGGGAAGAGGAAGAGTCATTTGTAATGCTATAAATTGGAATGGCTTCTCCATTCTAAACGGTTGGAAATTGTTGATTGATGTATGTTAGTGTGCTTTGTATCACCACTATTACAAGAAATAAAGCTATATTTCCTCTATTTCATTTATAATCTATGTTCCTCCATACTCTCCTTTTCAACTTTGCAAACATTGTGATCTTGTACAACCAAGAAGGAACTTTGTGTCCTTGATTAACGAATTTGTAAAACTTTGTATATCTAGTTTGTTAGTCATATTGATTCCTTACATTGTTGTGTTCTTCTAATTGAATGTGAACCTAATCGGGTTAGTGTTGGAGAGAATTTGATCAGTCCTACTCACTACATTAACCCTATCTCACTATTTATCCTGCTCCCCTGTTGGCAAGAAAAAAATTTGAGTGGATAAAATTGTGGGTTTCTTTCCACCGTTGTGGGAATCTAAGTCCCTCTACTTAACTGGTGTAACTGTCATATATGCATGCGCATGAAAAGGTGGATTTCTGTGGTGGCCTTTCGACCGGGGATCCAATAGGGGCACTCCACTGACTCTACGGTAAAACTAGAAATCTCTTGATAGGGAAGACTTTGTATGAAAGTCGGAAAGGAGTGATAATTGAGGTAGGAGAACTCATTTTGTAGGTAGAAAATCAAATTCCTATACACACACTAGTTATAAACTTCATCACTTGCACTAAATTAAGAGGAAACAACCCTGCAAATGGAAACAAAACCAAATAGAATTTGATGAACACAAAGTATCGTGAAATCCCTTAGTTAAAGAAAGCTAGAAACTCCTCCTTGTATTGATTCTTAAACAGAAGTTGTACATAGTGTAAGAATGGAAGAAATTTGAGAGTGAAGAAAAGTAGAAGAAAAATGGCTATCTCCTTTGTTTTCTCTAGGTACAATGCACTCTTGAGTTTACAAGATCAATTGCTAACCCTTTGAAATGGGAATGACATTACAATTTATAGAGTAGAATATGACTCTTCATCTACCTCCCAATGCCTTTTCATATGTCCTCGCACAACTTATAACTTTTCAACTTCCTAGGCAGCTTTTAAGTCCCTTTTTATAATGTAAAGGTGACTTATTACATTAGGACCATTAGGACACGTGAAAAAGTGCAACCTCAATGTGAAATTAGACTATTGGAAAGTGAGAGAAAGTTGGGGGGAAGATGAGAGAGAAAGAGAGAGAGAGAGAGAAGAAGAAGAGGAGATGTTTTCGATGAAGTATGTTGATCCTCGTTGATGGAAAGCTCCAAATGCAGTGAAACTTTGAATCTTCAAACTCCTTGTACACTATGAATCTCTTTCAAATCAGCTCATGAATGCTTGCCAAGTTGAGTGAACTATTTCGCTGATGACCAAAACTCCTAGCTTGCATATGATATACTACTTTTAGTGAGAGGTGGTTTTTTCCTCTTCTTGACCATTGTGATAGGTTTTTAATTTGGAACCCATGTGTAAGTTTTTAGTTTGTTTCCATTGTCAGAGTGATGGGAAATCTGATGAATGTGAGTTAGTGCACGAAGTGAGGATTTTGGGCACCATTTGACCTCTTGTTTGTTGCATCTTGATTTTCTTGCAAAATATGAAATTCTGCAAAAGGTGGCATCTCGATCCGACTTGTACTTTACAAGATATGATGAGTTTTTGATCGGGTGGCTTCGTAGTTATCTCGTGAAAAATCTCCATTTTCTCTTAGTTCTTCATCATTTCACTCCATTTTTCTCTAAGGAATACATACTACTATGTATTCATGGTGTGGAGAGTTCATGTGGCCATGGAAGAGCTGGTTCAGAGCAACAACGTTGGACCGGGTGTCTGGACAATCATTCACGGAGCCATGGCAAGGTATGAAGTTGTGAAGGAGAAATGAGGGGGAAGAAATGGTTAAGTGTCAAATTTAATTCCCTGATGTCCCTGACCTTAGGGACATGAGGGACATCAATTTCCATGGTGGTCAAGGTGATGTCATGTGTCCTCGATCCAACGGCAGGGGATTTGCTTGAAAAATGCACCTGGGGGCTGAAAGTCGGTCACGTGGGTGTCCAAAAGACTTCCCATAGGGGGCTGGGAGAATTTTTCCATGTCCGATGTCCCTAATCTTAGGGACATAAGGAACATCAGTTTCCACGGTGGTCTTGGGGCTGACACGTGGTGCTTGATCCGACGACAGGGAATGAATGCTCCAAAAATGCACCCGGGGGCTGAAAGTCGGTCACATGGATGTCGAAAAGGCTCCACATAGGGGGCTGAGCACATTTTTCAAGTTATAATGTCCCTCACCTCAAGGAAATAAGGGACATTAGTTTCCACAGTGGTCTTAAAGCTGACACATGGCGCTTGATCCGACAACAGGGAATGGATGCTACAAAAATGCACCTGGTGGCTGAACTGTCAAGTCTGGAGGTCACATGAGGGTCCAAGAGGTCATATGGTGGCCGGACACATTTTTCAATGTTTGGTGTACTTGACCTCATGGACGTCAAGGACATAAAATCTCGCCAGGCTCCTGGTGCTAACACGTTTCCTCCCGAAAAATGACTAAGTCTTGAACTGCCTTTGAGAGGGTAACTTAGAACGATGATAAATTGAGCTCCGGGTGGAATTTCTTGGTGAAATTTTTTATGATCCTGACTGAAAATTTAATTTTGAATCCAATGGTTGGGATATAATGTCTTTATTAATCCATATGATCACTTAAAATAGGATTTGTGATTTGAGACTCCATTTGTGCCTGATAAAAACTACCTGCAAATTCTATTCGCCAACGTGTTGTGAAAAAATATTATTTGACCATCATTTAGGTCTTGGAATTATCTTTCCATTGATGTTTTTTTTTACTTCTAACTCCTTCCGAAGCTTCCGGAATATTCTTCTGAAGCCCAGTAGATGTTTTAGGCCTGTGAATTACCTAGGCTTATGCACCCTATTTTCACTTAGACTGTCCCAAGTCTTTCGAAAATTCCCCAAACCTTCCAAAATCATTTCCATGATGGTCCAAGATATGAAATTCACCTCCATGTTGAATTTCACCTTCCGTTCTGCTCTAGGGGGGTCAATCCAATCCTGGGAAGGCCAGTGATAGCCCTTCCCACAACTGCCTGTACATAGCATCTTTTAAAAACTCCCTAAAATCACCTAGGGGGAATGAATAGAATATCCTAAATCACCTAGGGGACCAATTTGACATCAAATAGGGGGTGACCAAACTGGCAGATTTGACTTGGGGTTCCTGGGAATGATAAAACGTGAAAATTTTGGCACAGGGGTATAGTTTTCGTGCTCAAAAATTTTCAATTTTCTTGTTGCACATTTACACAACAACATCCCCTTTACCTCCCTTTACAGTAAATTCCTCCCTTGTACACTATACAAGCACTTTTCCATATGTTTAGTGGAGTGTTCCTTTGTGATCCTTGGCCTAACGCACACCCCACAATGTTTAGTTAGTTTAAATTTAATAATGGGAGCATCCTTATACCCAAGAAGCGGGGGCTTAGCCCTATGACCATTGGTGTAAACCAATAATCTCCACTGTAATAAATTATTTCACTAGCATGTCCTCAGGTAAAATGGTCACTAAAGGTGAGTCATCCCTAGTCAAGCAAGGTCATATGGAAGATGGTAGTGGGTAGTGGATGAGTTTAGGGAGACACAAGTATGTAATGGAAATATGTGTTTACTGATGTGTTAAATGTGGTTGTTTCTTATAGGGATTCGTGATTAAGAAAAAATATATGTAGGATGATTTATATAAGGGATGGTAAGAATAAAAATACTTCTCTCTAAAGCTCAGATAGAATGTTATCTTTAAGGCTTTGGGATTCAAGTGGTGTTGGGACGTGAGGAAAGTGTCCAAATCTTCCAAGGAATATCTGGCTATCTAGATTCATCCATGGTTTAGGGGGTAAAATCAATATGATGTCCTTGTTATGATCATAATAAAATCATTAAATGATCTCACGATATTAGGTTGTCTCAAAATGATTATGGGCTAGGACTGGAGCCTTGGGAATTCCTTGTAGGTTCATGTAGCCTAGATTTTACCCACAAAATCCCAAGGCACATTGGAACATCACTCAGCATGAATTGAGCGCTTACCCAAAGTGTGCAAGGGTACCAGGTCCCTCTTTATGGAATCTTGCTCAGGAAGTTAGCATGATTAAATAGATATTCTAGATCCATAACAGATAATCAATTATATTGCAGTGCATAAACCAGATCTAAATCTTAACCATATGCAAGAAAAATTAAACAAGACCCAAGATTAACTTTACCATACAAGATCCATGTTTAGTTATGTTGAACACCAATATCCAGGCACAAAGATCCATTATATTAATTTTTGTAAAACACAGAAGATTCATACATACATAGTATAATCACCATAGTTATACGTGCTCACAAACTCGTAGCATAACACTACACTAACATCAAATTATCTAAACTATGTAAATTAATACATATTTATAGGGTTGGGGAATTTCCCTTCACCGCCCATGTACCTTTCAAAAATAGGCTACATGTTAATAATAGCTATGCACCCTTACATGATAAATACAAAATCATGCAAACCCACTATTAATAGATTATCTAATAATACATCAGAAATATAATCCTATTAATAGCTCCAACACTATGCATGGCGCTTGATCTTCCACTTGTCCAAAATAGCCTTTGTGTGCTCTTCAAGTCTTCTAAAAAACATGCTCTACACTCCATGTCCATAATTACCCCCAAACTACAAAACAACTAAGTCCTGATTTCATGTTGTCCTTGGCATGCCCTGTTTCCACTATAGATCCATGCGTGTCTACGCACCTTTCTCCATGTGCCCAATCCTTATGTGCTTTCATAATTAGGTTGTGTTCCATCAGCCCAACATTACCCTACGCTAATTTCATTTTTGTCCCCGAAAATGGGTAACCATAACTTATCTTTCTATGAAAATAATAAGGAATCAAAGAATTATTGTACAAAATAATGAATAAATACTTGGGCGCCCTACACATCTCCAAGAAGAATTTTCTATGGATATTTTGTTTTGATATGTGCCTTGAGCTCAATACAATCACTTAGTGCTTGATTATTTTTATTTGGAATGTTTGTAACCACGGCTTCCAATTCATCAAGAGTTGTGTTCCCACTTTCATTCTATAATATCTTGAGAATATTAGCCATGCTTGAGACTATTCCGTCCATCATATCCATCCTTTGTGCGATTAGTTTCGCAATCTCCTTTATTCGTTCCTTGTGTGGGTCCTAGGTTGCTGCAAGTGTGTCATGCTTTGCCTCTCCACATGTCTAAGTGTCTCATTCTTCACTACTTGAAGGACCTCATCTTCCTCGATCATGGTCCTTGTCTTGATTATCACATCAAGTGTTGTGCAAATATTCAATTTCATATCTACCTTCTTCAACTCATCCTTCAAAGTCTACAAAATAGACTCATAGCCTATAATTTTTCTTGTAATAGTGGCCTTAGCCTTCACTTCCTGTCCTGCAGTGTCCTTTGGTTTAGGTACACACATGGGAATTTCTTCCATTACCATCTAAACAAGTGCATGTACATAATGCATCACAAATTGGAGCTTTTGTGGTAATTTCTTCTCAAAGTGTGGCCTCTTTTCCAAAATTTCATCAACAATTTATTCCACCATACTTGTTAATGCTTTGGATTTTGCCTCAGCTTGCCCCTTCTTGGCTAATAAGTGTTTTATCTCAGTATTTGTATCCTTTTTATCATCTAACAGTGCCCGAATAGTTGTTGCTTTGTCTATGTTTTTGTGAACAACATCGGAAAATACCTTTGTCAATGCATTGCTTACCTAGTCATCTGACATCATAGGAAGCTTAACAGTAACATGGTACAAGTGTGGTGCCTTCTTCAACTTGCACAACACACATGATTCATCACATACATCTAAGTTAGGCTCATCCATATGATTCTTTATGCTCCAAGATAGTTGTTTCTGTGTGCGTGTAGTTTCCATATCCGTATCCATCTACTCCTAGCCATAGAGGTCCTTAGGCTCAAAGTGCTTTGGAACCGTGCACATATGATCTTGGTTAGATCATCAATGTACCCAGATATTGGTGTCTCATAATCTTCTTCCTCATTTCCTTTCCTTGAGCAATTACCTTTAGGGGTGTGCACTCATGAATCCAACATTAGTTCCCCACCTAACTATGTACTATGAGGTGCGCCTAAAGGCTCACCCTTATCTATATCTACCTTTGTTTCCTTCAACTCCTCATCTTTCTTCATTTCATTCACCTAAGATTCCTCTACATCCTCAGTCTTCCATGGGGTGTTTGATGCATTAACTTCAGATTTATCCTCCTCATCATCCTTTCGAGGGGTGTACTTGCACCTTCTTTTCTTCTCAGGATCTACCTTCACAGGGGAAGTCCTAGGTGACCTCCTAAGGGGTTTTGATGTTCCCATGCCTTGATTCTTGTTCTCCTCGTCACCCTTTTAAATTATTTCTCCTTGGCACCATGTTCTATGTCTATCTCTATAGCGTATGTCTCCAACACTTCATCATTTGGTTCCTACAATGGAGGGGTTACCTTGCACTCTCTTTTCTCTCCAGCAATTGGCTATTTTCTACCCCTGTGCTCCAAGCCACCACTATCTTCTTGCAGTTCTTCTTCTTCTCCTTCCTCTTCTCCAAGGGGCAAATTATCTTCTTCATCATGAAATGTACCAACTATGTTCTTCGCCTTAGGTGGTCTAGGGAGCTTGAACTCATTCTCAACATACTTTTCATTTTCTAATCTTGGCTTGAGGTGAATATAAACAAGGGTTGCCCCTGACTTTATAATTACCAAAATTATATCCTTAATATTTATATCATCTAAAATTAATTTCTCAATATATATAAACTTACTTGGATAAACATAAGTCTTCTTATGTGTGTGGTAGTCACAGTCTAATTTATCCACATTGAACAACAGTCGGCGCACATCTAAAAACCTATGTAAAGATGCTTGAAATTAGCGCATGGAGAAGGCATATGGGATCTTGCACCAAGGGCTCCACTTTCCATCCTTCATACCAAAATATGCGATGCAAAAGTGTTGATACACTGCAAACTGTACTTGTTTTCCCAAAAACCATAGGAAGCTCCTTTGGTATTCTCCATTCTTCTTCAAACGCAGTGCGCATGCACTTATACCACATTTCCACTCTCTATTTGAAGGGTATTCTCATGGATCCATCACATGTGTACTTAGCAAATCTCTCTATAAGATATTTCTTCTCCTTATGATACTACTAAAATTTATCCTTTGGTCCATTGGGCACTCCAATTTCTACAAAGATAAGTGACAAAAAGATCACTCCGAAACTTATTTTCTCACCTTTATGCACCTCCTCAATAATGGTTTCAAAAATGAAACTAGCTAAAGTGTACACTAATCCTTCTGTCATATTCTTGGTACATGCAATCATGCCTTGTTTACCTGTGACCAGTGCTCTTGATTTTTTAACTTTTTCAAGAGGTGTGCTTTTACCTGGATCACTAGATACTTCTGCAACTTAGGGATATCCATCTCATGCCCTCCTTTCAAATATCCTAGTGCTTTCTTTGTTACTTTTATTTCCTCCTTGTTATTGAGGTCATTGTTAAGCTCTATATCTGAACTCCTTAATCATGTCAAAGAACCAAACAAGGGCACGATAAGTCTCATTCATCATCCAATAAAATAAAAAAATTCATCATGGACTCTACTCATCAACCACTGGTACAACTTCTCTAGTTTTACAAAGTAAGGAAGTTCATACAGATGTAAAACTTCCACATTTAACAAAAAAATTTCACTCGAGGCATCTTACAAAGCTATGTGGTCTGTTGTTCTCTTTGTTGTCTTTACCACTAACAACTTATCCAATTCATCCTTATTATCTTTGTTTCTATGATTATAGTCACTTACTTTGCATTGTCACACATGTGATTCCCATTCGCGACCAATAAAAACTCCTTTTGGATATTACATTTCTAAAAATCAGCTCTCGGGGGCATCTTCCACTTTGAATTTGACCTCCTTTTGCTTTTTTCCCCTTATAGTTGGTCTAAGTGCTCTCTTTGGTGTCATAATAACAATAAAGGTGTGTTCGTTCACTAGATTCGAGCTTTGCAGCTTAACCTGTGTGTTATAGCTCAATTTTCGAACCCTAACTGTCAATTCTCTTCCTCGCACACCTCTGCTTTGCTCAAACACTTCTCCCCAATGGAGTAGCAACTAATCTTGTGCATAAATTTGACAGATTCAACTAGTTCAACTTGGTATTATAGCTCTTCACACTTCACAACTCGCTTGTATGCTCCAAATCAAAAAGGTAAAAATGATTTCACAACACCTCTTTATATAGCTTTTGAAAAATTATCTGCATTTATTGCTCTCCACCTACCATCATACTCCACATTGATTTTGTGTTTCTTCAATTTTTTACGCTGATTTTTCTATGCCACAGTCATAACCTTCTGGTGCGCCTTCTACTCCTTGGTCACATACCTCCTTTTGTGTGCATTTATACACCGAATAACTTGTCCACTACACCTTTTATTAATTAGTTTTCGCTGCTATAGCCTACCTTGTGTTACATTGTGCATCCATCCATACGTGGTCTTCATTTATGAGAAATATTTCTCTATCTACACCTTTACTTCAAGAACCTGAACAATATCTCTATGCATGCCCATCTTTTAGAGAACATTCAAATCCGGTCCATATATCCTGTATATACTCCACCCCACACTAAGGGCATGCACGATCCTTTGTGCATGAAGAAACTTAGATAGTAATCAGCTTCTAGCGCGAAAACATGCTTATTACACAAAACACTGAACTAAATTGAAAAAGCATAGAAATGATGAAGGAAACACATATAAAGGAAACGCATTAAAGGAAACCTAAGCTAAATGGCAATACTACCTTATTACAAACACCAAGAAGACTTACTTCTCTTAGGGCTTTAGCCTACTCCCGTTGAAGTAACCAAGCAATTTTGTTCTATCCAACGCCTCTAATTGGCAAGTGCATGAATCAAGTATAATAGTTATAACATACGGTCCCAACCAATGCACTTTAAGCTTTTCAGGGTGTCACAAAAAATTTGATTCATAAAGAAGAACCATATGTCCAACTTCAAGCTTTTTATCCTTAATATGTCTATCATGTCATGCCTTTTGCCTGGAATTTTCTTACTTTTGACTCCATCATGCTATAGCGTGCCTTTCATGCAGCTGCATCATTTTTTCAATGCACTCTTCAAGTGCTTTCTCATCAGCCAAACCTCTTGTGTGCACAATACATAAAGAAGGTAACATGAATTCCCCTAGTAGAACAGCCTTTGCGCCAAACACCAACTGAAAGGGTGTGGCTTTATTCAACCTCTAGTAGGTTATTTTGTATGCCCAAAGTACAACAAAGACTTTATTGACTCATTCCTTCCTTCCAACATCACAAATTTTAGTCAAGGTATGGCTCAATATCTTGTTGAAGGCCTCAATAGTTCCATTAGCTTGGAGGTGATAGGGTGTTGTTTTATGGTGCACAACCATAAATTCTATCAATAATATCCTAATAGTCTCATTAAGAAAATGAGTACCCCTATCACTTGTGAAACTCAATGGAAACCCATACTTGTTGATAATGTTTTCCCACATAAACCTTATTGTTGTAGTTGTCACGAAATATTTTGTAGGTGTCGCTTCCGCCCACCTTTTTAAGATAATATATACAAGTTATAATGTAGCGTGATCCAGTCCTGTGCACGGGTGGGGAAATAGGACCCACAAATTTAAATTCCCACTTCTCGAAAGGTTTTACACTAGCAATCAGCCTTAAAATCATTTCATCTTTATGACCAGTATTTTTAAGGTGTTGATAATGATCACATGCCTTATCATATTGTTTGCAATCCTTATACAATGTTTCCCACCACAAACCAGCCAATAAAATCGTGTGGATGGTGGCATATCCTACATAATGTTTACATGTAATACTGCCATGAACCTCCTCCATAATAGTTTCCTTCTCATGCTCAAGTACACACCGGTGCAAAAATTCATCCTGACCTAGTTTGTATAAGTCTCCATTTATCAGCATGTAAGGCACGACGCGAATGGCAAGTTATTTCTTTTCCAAATCCTTCATTCACTCAGGTGCCATACCAGTTTGTAAGAAGATAACAATATCTTCTAAGTCAGAGGGCACGTGGTTCAATCTGGATAGTTTTGCATCTAACATTGTGTCTTCAATGCTCTGCATGTCCTCACCTGAATTAATCCTTGACAAATGGTTTGGTCCAGAATTGCTCTTTCTTGGCTTAACCACCACCATAAAATTAAACTCTTAAAATAACATAATCCAATGGCATATGTGCCCCTACAAAACAAGCTTGTTCACAAAGTAATTTGATGTCATGTGGTCTATATATAAAATAAAAGGTGTTGTCAGCAAGTATTTTCGAAACTTATGAAGTGCGTGTATCAGGGACAAAGCCTCATGCTCTATAGTTGTGTAATTATGTTATGTTTTAGTCAACTTCCTACTTGGAAAGCAAATAGGATGATCAACAATCCCTTCTCTAGGTTAGGATAATACCACGCCAATGGCCATGTCAGACGTGCCCATATGCACATGAAAAGGTTTGGTCCATGAAGGAAAGCAAAAAATAGGCATTGTAGTAAGCCTTTCCTTCAATGTCTCAAACACGCATTATTGCACTTCACCCCAGTAGAACTTGCCTTTACCCTTCAATAATTCATCTAAGGGCAAAAAAATGATAAACTTCTTGTAATATCCTGTGTTCCCCAAGAATCTGCACACCTCACTCTAGTTAGTAGGTTCCTCTAAGCCCAAAATAACAACAACCTTAGCAAGTTCTACTAACAATCCTTCCTTACAAATGATGTGTCCCAAAAAAGTCCCAAAAGGTGTAGCAAACATGCACTTCTTAATGTTTAAGGAGATGCTTAACTGTCGGCATCTCTCAAACATCAGTCTTAAATTTTCATAGTGGTATCCAACTATCCCATAGACTGTTTAATCATCTAGATAAACCTATAAGAATTTATGAATGAAATCCTAGAATGCTAGCACAATGATACGTGAAAATAAAGCATGCACATTTTTTGATCCAAAGGGAATAACTGTGTATGCAAAACTTCCCCACTCAGTGGTGAAAGTTGTATTCTCTTGATTCTCTTTAGTTATCCTCACCTGATGATATCCAAAAAATCCATCAATGAAGGAGTAGATCACGCACCCTACAACGCCTTCCAATATTTCCTCAGTAAAAGGTGTGGGAAAGAGATCTATTACACATGCAACATTCAACTCCCTATAATCCACACAAATTAGGATTCTACCATCTTTATTTATACTAATCACTATAGGGATAACCCATTCTAACTCCTCGATGGGCTCGATGATTCCAGAATTCAACATCTTTTCAATTTCTTCTTTTGCCTTGACAAGTAAGTTAGAATTCATCCTGTAAGGTCTCTTCCTAACCAGGTGCACACCTTTCTTTAGCTTTATCCTCATCTTTCCCAATGATTCATGTACCCCTTTTAATTCATGATAGCCTCTAGGGAACAAGTCCGGGAAGTTGCGCATCAGCTAAATTATTTTTAGCAACCTTAGAGTCTGACCAATAATCCCCAATGATGGCCTCCTTAGGTTCATCTTATGTTCCAATGTTGACCTTCATATTTTTCATAGGCTCATGGTAGGCACGCACCTTATCATATGCACTGTCTAAGATCTTGAGTGTACCCTTTGTATGCTCAACATCAAGATTATCCACTTCTTCATCATCAATTACATAGACCATCTTACCCTTTTCTTTTTCTAGGCAGGCGCACCCAAGCTGCTCTGCATCTGTCTCTTCTTCTTCAAAGTGTGTCACCCTGTCTAACTCACCTAGTAATTCCTGAATAAGTTCCTTTGCCTTTGCGCTATTTCCCATATTCAAATGATTCATAACCTGTAACGCCTTATTCACTAGAGGATTAGTGGAAAATAGTCAAAGGTCTGAATCATACCTGTAGTTAGCTCTTACCAATTTCCTTTTTTCTTTGTTCAACTCCACATAGACATACCAAGCACGTGCAACCCCTCAAGGTGAAGTATATATTTTGCACCCACATCGAAGATAGTAAATATTCCTACCCCTCTATCTAGAATCTCTCACACTGCTAAATGTGGTGTTGAACATGATCGTTACCATGAAATTCACATATCTGAGTAGGTGCATTACTCCTGAGAAATATTGCAGAGAAGAAAATTCTCACCTCTTGCCAATCTAGAATATTATCCCTGTGTACCATCCACCAGCGTGTTGTCCTTCTACATAATGTATAAACTAGCATATTCCTCCTTTCCACCTAATATGTCCATTGAACCTACATAGAGCACAGGAACACTTTAGGATTTCCCTCACCAATATACCTTGGTACTTGGTTGCTACCCAAATGTCTAACACAACACGGTTTGCTTATGCGCGTAACTACACGTCTCACCTCGCATCTAACCATTTCATAAGTTCCACATGCCTAGTTATCATATGCAACACTTGTAGTATCACTCCTGGAAAATGCATCATCCCATTACAGAACTACTTCCTTAGATGGCTCAAGAACTTTTGGATCTCTAATGGTGCAAACATAAATTCTATTGAAATACTCTTTACTTAGTGGTTCTACATAAGGTGCAAATTTTCCATCTAACAAAGGGATGATCACACGCTCTTCCTTGTTCTCAAAACTGATGTAACCTTTATTGAAGCACATATCAACATTGTGTATCCATGTATTAATTAGCTAAGCTAAGAGAATTGAAACTAACACCAAATAGTTCCAAAACAAATCTAAATTAAAAGTAGACCATCATGTTAAGAGCTTAAAGAGACTAAATATAAACAACATGCATAGAACTTTGAAGGAAATCAAACTAAAATGTTAAGAAATATTCTCTACTCTTTGAAAGCTAACTAGAAATGGACCTATGTAGATCCTTAGCAATCAAAATATGATTATTGTTGTTTGATCGCAAGGGTTTAAGAATGGATTCTCTTTAAGACATGGTTACAAGGCCATTTTGATTCTTTCCATATGACTCAAAATCTTAGATGGATGAAATGCAAGATGAAGATACCTAGCTCAACACTAATGGAGGACGCTCAAAGATGAAAATGCCTATAGTCTATGTTATATGTGTGCAAAGGTGTAAAAAGAAAGGTAGGAGGAGGGATCTCTATATAGCCCATTGGTTTGAAGAAGCTTTGCATCTTATTGTATGTGGGATAATAGCATAGCAAGGTTAGTTAGGGATAAACATACTTTAAGTTTGCTTTAGGAGATATCAATATATCATTAGTGATCCATGGGAGTTGAGGGGGGTGTATTAATTAATCAAGAGTGACTAACTAATAGACAAGTGTAAGCTTATAGAAGCTTTTTTAGAATAAAGTTAGCATGATCTATGCAATGAGAGGATTTTAATCTAATAAATGACGACTTATTGATTAAATAGAAGAGATAGTTAATTACTTAAGAATAATTAATTAATCTAGATAGAAAGGAATACTAATTAACATAAATTCATTAAGTGGTGTCTTGAATGATAGAAGGGTTAATTAATCAGTTGTGATAGAGGAGAAAAGGTGTGTAATTGACGATATGTTGTTAGTTTGTTGGAAAGGGGATAATTAGCACAATTTAAGTATTTCAATTTCTCGATCCAAATTATAGGTGTCTACATTTTCCCCTCTTTGGGGTGGCGTAAGCGACACCACTTCAAATATAGTAGACAAGTAGAAACACGTGAATTTTGAAGAGATAGAAGAAAAATTAATGGAGTGAAGGATTCCCCTTCAAGTGTCAATGGGGTGATGAGAGAGGTCGATCTACAATAAAAAAAGATGAAGGAAATGGATAGAAGAATGGGGAGGGGAAGGATGCCCAAAGGAAATTAGAAGAATAATGTTGAGAGGAGAATGACATAGAAGAAAATGGAGACGGGGAGAAAAGAACTAGATTTCATCTAGTGTATTTAAACAACTTTTGTGTCATCATATTTCTAGTGATCTATGTCATCAACCCTTATTAAAAATATAAGCACATGAAAAAAGTGTAGAATGACATGAAAATCCATAATATAAATAATTGTCCATTGCTGAAAACATCAACTCAATGCAACATGTTGAATGTAATGCAATACATGAAGTAAACAAGCTCATCTAACAGGGAAACAAGTACAAACATGTATACTCAACCCAACAATGGTCAAGACTGTTATACAAATGTTTTTCTATCAAGCTGAATATCCCACATGTTCATGATGAAAGAAAAGGGTTAAAAATGATGCCCCAAGAAAGGATACATGTGAGGGGAATTGACAAAGGACACAAGGTCCAATGATAAAGATTTGTGCACTACGAAACAGTACCATGCAACTCGATGTGACCCAAAGTATAGACGAAACAAGCAGTCTAGATTTGTAAATGGTTATAGATCCAGGTGATTTGCAAGTCGTTTAGTTCAAAAACACATGAAAGCACCAAAAAGGTATGAGATGAATACCATGCGTGTGACACAAATTTCAGCCGTGTATGAGCTTTTTACCAATTTTTGAATTTTTACAATTTTTAAGATTTTTGAATTTTAAAAAAAAAATTGGAAATTTTTTATTTTTGTAGTGTTTTAGTCATTTTTTAGTTTTTTAAGAAAAATCATGGTAAAGAAGATCACTCAGAAGCAAAAAATATGCCCTGGGGAGAAGATGGGGTGCTAGGTAGCCAAAAATTCCCTAGCACAACAAAAATGAGTTAAAAATAATTATTTAATAAAATTAATTATCACGACAGGTAAAAGAAAAAGTAATAATGACCACAACAGTCAAAATACATCCCAGGGTCAACACAACGGGTTAAAATAACTAAATATACCCCTCCAGGGAGGTAGATCATCGCAAACAGTTCATTTTTAAACATACCCTTACCAAATTTTTACTGTGAGATACTATGAGCTGCAAGCAATATGGCAAGAGTGCAAACCCGTAGGAGGTGCACTAGCATCATTCAGGAATATGCCCAGGAAGAGGAAAATGGACCTTTTATGAGTACCCCGGCCCACTTTGTCAATTTTAGCATTTAATTTCATTTATTAGGTTGATTAGGAGGTTGAAAATGTGTGTGCGTACACACAGGCACAAAAATAGGAGCACATGCATCTGGGGGTGGTAAAATGTGTACGTGCAGGCACACACGTTAAAATGTTCACGCGGGCATCCTAAAGGACACACATGTGCTAGTCGGGTGGGGTAAATTAGGTTGTGCATGCACATGAAAAAATGAGCATGCATGTGCCACAAACAACACGTACATGCGCAAACCGCGCACATACCAGAAAGGGCGTGAACTTTCCCAAAACAGCACGTAGGCACTAGAATTCAAGACCTACAAGAAACATAGGACATTTTTAGAAGAATGTTATTTGATGAATAAGGGTAGATGAAATATGAGTTAGTACTTTAGAAGATGGATAGAAGAAAAGAAAGTTTTAACATGTGTTGTGTTATTTTGTAGAGATGATTAGTAGCCTTAGAGGAGAAAGAGTGACATAGCCGTCTAGTTACCCTAGAGGCTAGCTTTCATCCATGACATAGACGAATGATGGATATTCTACTACAAGTTATAGGGTTATCCCATGTGGCATTGATGGCACAAATCACCCTCGATCATGGCCTACTCACAGCCTTAGCTGAGAGGTGGCATAGTGAGAGCCAGCGATTCTGACTCCCTACTGGGGAGATGACCAATACTTTAGAGGATGTCTAACGTATTTTGCATGTGCCCATCCAAGGGCAACTGATTGAGTATATTAGTGATGGAGCTGAGATTGTAGACAGTCTGATTGACGATTTTGATCGTGATGATATACCTCGTCAAGGTATGATGGTGCATTTACACTGATGTATTGCAGATTATAGGTTTCTACACATGCCCTTGTATTTGATGGATCTTGTTAGTGGATTTCTACTCATTGAAAAGACATGCACCTCTTTTCCACTTGGTATTATTGGTGTTATACAAGGATTGTTTTGAGGTAAGAGGTATTGTTGGGGCTAGTGCATGTTGGCACATCTATATTGGGATTTACACCTCATTACATACCACAGTCAAAATACCGTGGGTCCTATAATGTCGTTGCATATATGGCATGGGATCACATATCCATTAGCCATCCAACATGAGTCCTATGATTTTAGGATCCATAGGAGCCATCTGTGATGGGATGGGTCTTAGTCAGAGATGACATCCATGGGCACACGGGGGATACCTATCATTATCGTAGACTTTTTGATGATATTCAGCAACGTATGATAGTGTGGAGGTTTTACCACCATTATTAGTGGGGTGAGGATGCAGATGAGCTGAGCATAGCTATGGTTGAGAACTTCCTTATTGGCAGCCGGGGATGCATTATAGAGCATTACATAATAGACCAATGTCAGCGATAATTTGGTGTCGTGCAGGATGTACATGGTCTAGAGATGTGGTATGCCTGTCAGGCCACAGAGAGATTTGGTATGGGACCATAGATCCAAATAGTTAGGGCCCACATTAGCTTTGATAAGATGGTATCACAAGCTTGGGTTTTGTTGAGATAGATTAGAGATCCTCGGGTTACAGCAGAGTATGGGCCATGGTAACTGACAATTTTGCCTCGCCGCCTTACCATTCCACATGATGTATGGGATGCAGGAGTTAGATCACCTCCCAAGGAGTTTAGTGATAGTGATGATGATGACTATAATTATGGTGATGATTTTTTTTATGGTCAAGGCCATGACGGTGGTGGTGGATAGGGTCCTCCACCCTTATAGCGATAGGGACAGAGGCAGATGCATGGACAAAAACAGATCTAAGTTGCTTGATAGCTATAGATGCTCCGAGTGGGTATACCAGTAGGGTTACAGGCATCATTACAGCAGGTGCCCCTTCAGAGAGTAGCACCACAGGGTCCTCCACCAAGAGGAGTACCACATCAAGGGCCAGTTGGTAGCCCGCCACATAGTTCACCGAGAGATGGAGGGTGTGGTGGTTATGGAGGTGGGGGAGATGGGGCGAGATGGTTTCAGCAGATCCAGTAGATGACAGTCTAGATGACACAAATCACATGCCTATTGCAACAGTCACATGCCTTGGTACAGTTGTTGACTATGCAGAGAGACCAGGCCCAAGCAAAGGTGTAGACTATTATTGCAGAGAGAGATCAGTTGACTGTAGATCACACACAGGATCAGGCTGATGTAGCAAGAGTTAAAAGAGAGTGTGATGGTCTATTATGGACATCCTCATCAGTTGGGATGGTGGATATACTATCACATGTTATGAGAGTTGGTGGTGAGGCATCCTAATACAAGGCCACATACCACCAGATAGTTCCAGATGGGTAAAGGGTCACACCATTTGAGCAGCTAGATGTTAGCAGGTCCAGATCCAGGTCTCAAAGGACCTCTTGATCAAGTCAATCAGTGCAGAAACCTACAGTATAATAGAGTGTAATAGCTTCTACAAGACCATCACATCAACACCAGCCTCCTCCTCAAGAACCTAGGCTAGGAAGTTTAAGAGATGGCAAGATTCGTGGGTGACTCTGCTTTATTTATCATGTATTTACATATGTATGTATCAGATGTATGCCTCATGATGAAGGCTTATTTCAATTCATGCATATAATGGTAAATTTTGTACCCAAATGATGTATACTTTGAGACACGCATGTATATGGACATTTGATTTTAGACTCTATATTATGATCTTGTTGCACATGTATCACATGTTTTTGATTTATAATATATCTTTAGATAATATTAATGTGTATTGTAGATGAGATGTTTTTTATTAGTCCACATGATGATTTTTATGATATTGGTGTGGGGGGGATATATTTTGATATTCACAACCCCTCTTTCCCCATTGATGATACGATATGTGATGATTATCTTAGCATACATGTATGATGTATACTTAGCATTTTATTGATATATGATGTATACGATGTTATATGTGTGATATAGATGATGATGTGGTAAAAAACAATTTGTACAAGTAACAAACAAATAATCACAAACAAAAGTTAACAAATCCACCAAATATACACACTAAACAACTTAACAACACAACTATGCACAATGATAAACAAGTATGCAAAAACACACTCAATATGTACAAATAAGAATGAATATAATCTAACTAAGAAAAGATCAATGTAAGAGATATGTTTAAGCAACACCCTATACAAATGTACAAACAAGCAAAACTATACAAACAATGTACATACAAAAAAACAAAGCAAGAAACAAACAAAGAAACAAAGCAAGTAATCTAGTACTATGTTTTTGTAAGATTGTTTTCAATGTGTTTTGTGGTTTTTTTTAGTTTGGCGAAAAAAAATTCTATTGTTTTTGTATTTTCAGATTTTCTAATGTTTTTCTTTTTCAATCCTATTTGATTGTTTTTGTGTTTTTCAACATATTTCAATGTTTTTGTGATTTTCAACATATTTGAATGTGTTTGTGATTTCTACCAGTTTTCCGAAGCTATGTACAAGAAACTGAGAAATGTGGATGCCCCCAGTGTTAGATGGGAATATACAAAGGCAGATGCCATGTGTTATATACAAGAAGATGAAGATACCCCCAACGTTAGATGGGAATATACAAATGCAATCTCTTCACATATTTACAAGAGAAGAACCAGTTGGATCAAGGCTTTGATAGGATAGGCTCACAAATAATCTCAAATATTAGTGCATAATAAACTCTAAACTAAGAAAATGTACCCCTCCAGATGTAAGATGATTGTGAACAACGAATCCTCCCAAGGCACCAGAAACTAGTTTTCACCAAGGGACTTATCCAAAGTTCCACAATTGCATGGTTTTCACATTTGGATGACATGTTTTCTCTTTTTCTTTTTCTCTTTTGTGATTTTTTTGTTTTTTTTAGTTTGTTTACTTTTTTGGTTGTTTTCTGGTTGTTGTGCCATGTTCAAGCATAGAACCACTTGAGGTGCATGGCGTTCATGGGCTTGCACAACTCATCTTCGTCAGGATAGGCAATTTTGTATGCTCCTGACCCAAATTTGGCCATAATAACATAAGGTCCTAACCAATTAGGTTCGAACTTGCCTTTCTTCTCTCTCTCCTTCACTGTGTTGAATTGGTTTTCCTTCAACACCAAATCTCCTACCTCAAATTGACGAGGTATGATTCTTTTGTTGTAGCTCTATGAAACTCTATTCTGATACACCTTAAGGTGTTTGAGTGCATGGATGCGTCTTTCATCTAGTAGCTCCAATTCTACCAGTCTAACCACTCTGTAATCCTCATCTTTATCTAGATAGTCCCTAAGAGATATTCTTATGGAGGGAAGCTCTATTTCCAGGGGGATGATGGATTCAGTTCCAAACACTAGGGAATAAAGTGTCACACCCATAGGGGTGTGAATGGAGGTCCTATAAGGCTAGAGGGCAGGGTGAATTTCCAAATTCCAATTGCGACCTATTTTACTCACCATCTTCTCCATGATTCGAACATGTGTTTTATTAGTTGCCTTTGTTTTCCCATTACCTCGACGTTAATATGGCATGGACTATTTTAATCATATCCAAAAGTGCTAACATAGAGATTTCATTGTCTTGTTCTTGAAAGATTTTCCATTGTCACCAACAATTGCGGTAGGAATGCCATAATGAAAAATGAGGTGGTTCATGATGAACTTTGATATTTGAGCACCTGTAACATATGTTAGTGGAACAACCTCCACCCACTTGGTGAAATATTATGTGAGCATTATAAAGTGTGTATGACCATCGAATGAGGTGGGAGTAATCTTTACTATTAGGTCTAATCCCCATTTAGAGAATGGACATGGTGTTGTGATTGGCTGTAAAGGTTGCGATGGTGCATGGAAGAAGTTTCTATACTTATGGCATAACACACACTTCTTTACACAATTGCAGTAATCTGTCTCCATGGTAGGCCAGTAATAGTCTACCCTCAATAACTTCTTTTATAAAACCATTCCATTTTTATAGGCTCCGCACACTCCTTCATGTACCTCCTTGATTGTTTGTACTAACTCTACTACATCTAAACAACGAAAAAAAATCCCCTTATAGCCACAATGATAGAGGGTGCCCGCAAGGAGAGTGTAATGAAATATTTTGTGGATAAGATTGTATTTTTCAGAATTGGTGATGTTGGGAGGAAAGGTATCGTTGTGGAGGTAATTAAAGAGGGGTTCATACCATGGGGAAAAGGAACCAACGACCTCACATGCCAGGCATGATTTTGGCATGTCATATGTAGGTTGAAGTAGATTTTCAACAAAAAATGGCATATCATTATTCTCTGGTGGAATTCGTAGCATAGAATCCACTATTGTCATTGCATTTATAGACCTGTTTTGTGCCCTTGGAATTTTTTCAAAGGTGATACGCACAAAATATTATTTTAGATTTTCTACAAACCTTTTATATGGGATGAGTTTTTCATCCTTAAATTTATATTCATGTTGACTTGCTTGATAATCAGTTATGATTCTCCAATGACCTTAAGGTGGTGGATATTCCATTTTATAGCTAGTCTCATCCCAGCGATGAGCACTTCATATTCTGCAATGTTATTTGTGCATGAAAACCCAAGATGGAAAGATTGAGGTATTGGGTCTCCTGTAGGAGTGATTAGCACTACACTTGCCCCTGAACCATGGAAAGTAAATGATCCATCAAAATGTACTTGTCATATGATGGATTCCTCAATGTACATTAATGATGCATCTGACAGATCCAAACACACCGGCTTTGTTCCAGGTAATGGTGCCTCTCCCTACTGGTCTACGAGAACTTGTCCTTTTACTAACTTTTGATGTACATACTCAATGTCAAATTCACTAAGTAGGATGATCCAATTAGCCATCCTACTAATAAGGGCGGGTTTTGACAATAGGTATTGTTGTCAAAATTTCACCCCCCAGGGTAAATTTCGATAACATGCATCAGAGTTTTGCAGTTCCAAGCATGTAGATTGATCCAGGAAAAATCATAAAAAATGACTAAGTCCTAATCCTAGCAACAGTAGGGACGTGTGGGACAGAAAGGCGCGGATCGGCTGAAAAGCCTCCAGGCGGCCCGCTAAGCATTTGGGACAATCGGGCCAGAAGTACACGGCAGACGCGGAAAGCCGGTTCGGCCGAAAGATAAAAAATGACTAACTGCTGAGCGGGATAGTTCAGGACAAGAGTACGCGAAGTACGCGAATCGGCCGGATCGGCTGAAATGAGAACAGGCGGCCCGCTAAGCATTTGGGACAATCGGGCCAGAAGTATGCGGCGGACGCGAGAAGCCGATCCGGCCGAAAGCCAATCAAACAACGCCACGTGTCATCAGCCAAATGAGGGACGAGGAAGCCCATTTCAGGCGGATCGGAAGTTTTTGGCCCAAGTAGTTTGGGACATCTAAGACATAAAGACGTGAAGGGCGTGAAGGAGCCGAAAGGGCCGAGAACCAACCAGATCACGACACATGTCACAGGGGAAAGAGTCCAAAAGTCAAAGGGCGAGTTTTGAAGGGTCAGCCCGAGCCAATCAGAAGAGGACACGTGTCCAAGTTTAAGGGGCCCACAAGAAAATTTCAAAGGAAATCCCACAGAAAGGTGGAGGAGAGAGAATTATTCAGTGAATCAGCGCTTGACACGTGTCATCCATGTGGCAGAGTGCGGGAGAGATTTCAAAATCCGTTTTGGTTTGTTCCGTGCCCTAAATCTTCAGATCATCATATCTTTCGATCCAAAACTCAGATTTGCACGTTCTTTATATCAACGGAAAGCTTGTGAAATTCTCTACATGATTTTGGGGTTAATCTCGAGTTTTGGTGTAGTCTGGAGGGAGAAAATCGAGAAACGGCTCTGACACGTGTTCATGGCCAGAAGTGACATTCCAGCGACCAGATTTAATGCAGAATGGGTCGCATTCTCCTGTAGTCCGGTCAAAGTGACAGGGTATGGGTTTGTAAGGTCCCCCATGCTGTTTTAATGCACCTGCAGTCAAGGAGGAATGGGATTTCATGTTTTTTGTACGTTTCTGTCTCCTGGGCTCGACCCATGCAATGTAAAAGCCAGATTTGGCTCATTCTAAAAAAATAACAAGTTGTTCATCTTTTCTGCTCTGCCCTCCCTTCTTTTCTTCTCTAGGGTTGAAAATGGAGTTCGAACCTCCTCCCTTGCTCTGTAATGGCATTTTTTGCCTTTTACTATTGAAATGATGTTCTGTGCAAACTTCTGAAGCAACAAAAATGTGTTTTGTGATGCATCTGTCCATCCTTTCTCGTTTTTGCTTGTTTTCTTCTTGCCTCTCTTCATTGTAGGTATTTGTGCATGTTTGAACATTCATTGCAAATCTAGAGCTGTGCTCATGGAGTTTTGGGACATTTTCTGTGTGAAATCTATCCTTGGGCCTGTGATGCATCTGTCCATCCTTCCCATTGCTCATCTCTCTTTGTCCCATGGAAATTTTGATAGATGTCCAACATTCTCCTTCTCTGGTGTATCACCATTTTAGTGTAGGCTTTTGTTCTTTTCCTTTCTCTCTCTCTCTCTCTCTCTCTGTCTCCTTGGCATGGTTAGATTAGGATTAGATTAGCTTGCCTGCACTGGAATAGCTTGTGGCAGGTAGTTTAGGAGCAGGAACCAGCCTTCTCTGGAGATTCCTCTCTCAGTTTCACAAGTCCCACGCTTGGAGAGAGGTTTCCATGTTGTGCAATCACACTGGATGCCTGAGTGATCAACCTAGAAGCCTGATCTGCATCCAGGGGTGCTGTGATTTCGCATCAACAGTTTTGGCACGCCCGGTGGGACATCACAGAAGTTAGAGTTTCATCTTCAGAGGTGTCTCATTATCAAATAGAAAATCTTAAGCCACCATGCGAGCATCAACAGTTTTGGCACACCCGGTGGGACCTTAGAGGTCTTCCACTTCATCTTTTACAGGTTGATGTGTTCCTGTGAAGATTTCAGCCTTTGGAGGCACTTGCAAACACATCTGGCGACTCCATCTGGTCAACAACCCATCTCTGAAGTTACAGACCTTCCTTTCCATTCATTTTCATTCTTTTTCTATCCATTCTTCCTTCCATCTCTTCCATCATTCTTTCATTCTATGAAGTTGTGCAATCATTACTTCATTTCCATCATGGAATTCACATCAACAACAGCAGTATATTCCACCTCCAACATGTTTTACAAATCCTCCAAATCAACATTTTGAACAAATTCAAAATCAGCATGCATACCCATATGAGCAGCAGTGCCAAAATCAGTTTGGCTATGGAGCTTTCCAAGAGCAAGAGTATGCATATAATGAAGACCATCAGATGCAAGATGCTGGTCTGTTGGAGAAAATCCAAAAGATGGAGGTAAAGATGGTGCAGTCCAGAGCAACAGCTCAAATGAGAGCTTTCAGAATTGGTTGCAGGACTCCTTGTCCATGGGGAGGCCCTTTTCCAAGACACTTCAGCCCTCAGGAGAAGCTGGACTTCATGATGAAGATGCTGCCCCAACTTGCACAATGGACAGCAAAAATAGAGGCCTATACATTCGTTGTTGAACAACCTTGTCAATGGGTAAGTTCTACACCATCATCTGGTTTTTCTCTTCCCATTACTCAAGCAAGCATCATCTCATTTGGACTTGCAAATTTTAAACTCTCCATCTGCTGTCCCAAATGTTGATCCCATGTCTCCACCTCTCAGTCTTCCACCACACCTCAATTCTTCTTTCCTTTTTCCTTCCAAACAGTCATCCCCTCCACAAGAGCTAAAAGAAATACCCCCTCCTCCAAAGAAACAAGAGATTTCATCTCCTTTACCACCACAAAAAATTGTCAAATCAGTTGAGTTACAACCCATCCCTCCTCTTGCATTCCCAATTCCATGTGGGGAAGAAGAAATTGCAAAATTCAGTCATCAAGGACAGCAAGAGGAAGAGCCAAAAAAAAAAAATGATTAAGAGCTTAGTAAGTTTGGCTGTCAAATTTGGGATGACAAAGATCCCCTTAATGGTTAAACCTACAGAAGAGGCTAGGGTTGGAGAAGCAGATCAGTGGTGGTTAGGACTATTTGAAGGGAGTGCTGATTTTCAAGTTGCAGTAGAAGAAGAAGATCTTACAGTCCCAACTTGTCCTCTAGAGCAGCAGATTGAAGAGTTTGACTTGACAAACTTCATGCTGGAGGAAGAGTTCAATCAAGAGCAAGATTGTCTTCAAACATTGGAGGAAGGAGAAGCTGCTCCAAATCCAAAAGAAGAGGAGCACATTCCAGCTGTGGGGGAGAAAAGTTCAGATCCAAGAGCTCTGAGCACAAAGCAGGCTACAGGGGAACCTTCAGTTCTTCTTTCTACTTCACCTCTCTCAAGTTCTAGTACTGAAGAGGAGTTTGATCTCTCAAACTCAATGTTGGAGTGAGAAAGAAACCATGGTGGTCAAGTTACAGATCAAGAGAGACACCATGGAGGAAGTTGAACATTTGCAGCAGGACAGCAATGAGGCAGTTTACCTATCAGATTTGGAGGACTATTTTGATGGAGAAGAACCGGTTGAGTTTCCACCATTCTCTCTTTCATCATCCACATTCCAAACACAAGAGTCTGTTGTCATGAAGGAGAACATTCATTTGTAGCAGCCTGCATCTGATAACAACTCTTCGGAATCAAGATTGGAAGATTTTAATCTTTCATGTTCTTCATTGGAGGAAGAGAAGGGACAAAGGAACTTCACCATTTCTTCCACACCATCCATTCAGGAGGGTCTACAAGAAGACTCCATTTTTGGAGTTGAAAATCAGAGCTATGGGCATATCAAACGGATCAGACCGTGCCCAATCAGGTACATAGCTTCATTGGAGCCAAAGGAGAAGTCACAACCAGTCATGCTTGCTTCTGAGCATGAGGGTGAGCTACAAAGTACCAAGGATCAGCTGTCATACCTCTTCAATCCAAATGCAGAGCAACTAAAAGAGGTATTGAATTTTCCTTCAGCTGATACCTTGATGATTTGGGTGGAATACCAGCTTCTTGTTGATTTTCCACTCATCCTAACAGCCATGATCAGCTCCAAATCAATTGCATGGCTGCCACTTTTGAGAAAGGGAAGCTATTTCTCACAACCAATTGCAGGGTTTGTTTAGATTGCCTTTGCTCCAGTTAGAGTAGAGTAGGTAGGTTTACTTTTAGTAGAAGAAGTGCTTGTGCACACTCTGCATGTTTCATTTTGGAGCATGTATGATTTTCAGTTCTGTACATAGTTTTGGTGTTGTTGTTTTTGTTCTTGCACAGTTCGTTTCAGTGGCATTTCGGTGAGAACAACTCCATGTCCAGTGGGTTTCAAGTGGCTCAGAGGGAAGTTTTCAAAGTTCAGATCAGTTTTCAGGCTTGCTTATGACTCCATGCCCAATGGATTGCTTCAGGCTACTGATCATTCATCTAGCAGGCAGATGACCCCACTGAGTCGCCAAACTGTTGTCAAAATTTCACCCCCCCAGGGTAAATTTCGATAACATGCATCAGAGTTTTGCAGTTCCAAGCATGTAGATTGATCCAGGAAAAATCATAAAAAATGACTAAGTCCTAGTCCTAGCAACAGTAGGGACGTGTGGGACAGAAAGGCGCGGATCGGCCGAAAAGCCTCCAGGCGGCCCGCTAAGCATTTGGGACAATCGGGCCAGAAGTACTGTCATCACCAATCCGGCACTATGATAATTCTTCACCGGGAACTCCTCGTGCTATGATTATTTACTAATGCACAGACTTTAGTTTGGTGGATGTAATCTGGAAGCAAAACAACAACCGAACACAAAAATACCATTGACTATGATAAGACAAAATGACGACAAATCTGAAATATCAAAATAAATTATAATATTAACATGAAACTGTTACAATCTCACCCATGAGATACTTCAACAAGACTATGGGAGAAACTTTACAATTACACCTCTTGATGGCTTCTTCAACACACCTTTAACTGATGGCTTCCTTCGTACACTTCCTACAATATTTCTCACTACTTCTTTCTATGCTAAATGAGGGGGGTGGCCTCTCTATTTATAGAACTTCCAGGCTTATCCATCCTATCTCTAAGATAGGATAAGAAATCCACTCTGACGAATCATATTCCATACCTTAACTCTTATCTGTACATGTAAGCTTATCTGTTAAGATAAGATAAACCTTATCATTTTACATGGGTTCCACATTTTTAGACTTTTTACAAATAAAATACACAAAATATTTATGACCTCACTCCTTGTCCTTATTACCAATATAATATTTCTAATTCCTAATCATGTAGACCCTACTTCTCTAATTACCCAAACTTTGACATTTTAACATTACCCGGACCACTTACGACAAATATTTACTTTTTACAACATTCCTATTGTACTTTGACTGTTACCGTACTCCACATTATTGGCGGCACCGTACTGACGGCGCCGTTATCTTCTATCGGACGCTACTACTAATTACACTTAACAACATCCTATTCCTAATACATACATTAATGAAATAGAAATTTTGGAGGAAAATTTTAGTGTCGACAGTACGCGGCGGACGCGGAAAGCCGGTTCGGCCGAAAGAGAAAAAATGACTAACTGCTGAGCGGGATAGTTCGGGACAAGAGTACGTGAAGTATGCGAATTGACCGGATCGGCCGAAATGAGAACAGGCGGCCCGCTAAGCATTTGGGACAATTGGGCCAGAAGTACGCGGCGGACGCGGAAAGCCAGTTCGACCGAAAGAGAAAAAATGACTAACTGCTGAGCGGGACAGTTCGGGACAAGAGTACGTGAAGTACGTGAATCGGCCGGATCAGCCGAAATGAGAACAGGCGGCCCGCTAAGCATTTGGGACAATCGGGCCAGAAGTATGCGGCAGACGCGAGAAGCCGATCCGGCCGAAAGCCAATCAAACAACGCCACGTGTCATCGGCCAAATGAGGGATGTGGAAGCCCATTTCAGGCGGATCAGAAGTTTTTGGCCCAAGTAGTTTGGGACATCTGGGACATAAAGACGTGAAGGGCGTGAAGGAGCCGAAAGGGCCGAGAACCAACCAGATCACGACACGTGTCGCAGGGGAAAGAGTCCAAAAGTCAAAGGGCGAGTTTTGAAGGGTCAGCCCGAGCCAATTAGAAGAGGACACGTGTCCAAGTTTAAGGGGACCAAAAGGAAATTTCAAAGGAAAGCCCACGGAAAGGTGGTGAATCAGCGCTTGACACGTGTCATCCATGTGGCGGAGTGCGGGAAAGATTTCAAAATCCGTTTTTGTCTATTCCGTGCCCTAAATCTTCAGATCATCATATCTTTCGATCCAGAACTCAGATTTGCACGTTCTTTATATCAACAGAAAGCTTGTGAAATTCTCTACATGATTCTAGTGTTAATCTTGAGTTTTGGTGTAGTCTGGAGGGAGAAAATCAAGAAACAGCTCTGACGCGTGTTCATGGCCAAAAGTGACATTCCAGCGACCAGATTTAATGTAGAATGGGTCGCATTCTCCTGTAGTCCAGTCAAAATGATAGGGTATGGGTTTATAAGGTCCCCCATGCCTATTTTAATGCACCTACAGTCAAGGAGGAATGGGCTTTCACGTTTTTTGTACGTTTCTGTCTCCTGGGCTTGACCCATGCAATGTAAAAGCCAGATTTGGCTCATTCTAAAAAATAACAAGTTGTTCATCTTTTCTGCTCTGCCCTCCCTTCTTTTCTTATCTAGGGTTGAAAATGGAGTTCGAACCTCCTCCCTTGCTCTGTAATGGTGTTTTTTGCCTTTTACTATTGAAATGATGTTCTGTGCAAACTTCTGAAGCAACAAAAATGTGTTTTGTGATGCATCTGTCCATCCTTTCTCGTTTTTGCTTGTTTTCTTCTTGCCTCTCTTCATTGCAGGTATTTGTGCATGTTTGAACATTCATTGCAGATCTGGAGCTGTGTTCATGGAGTTTTGGGACATTTTCTGTGTGAAATCTATCCTTGGGCCTGTGATGCATCTGTCCATCCTTCCCATTGCTCACCTCTCTTTGTCCCATGGCAGTTTTGATAGATGTCCAACATTCTCCTTCTCTGGTGTATCACCATTTTAGTGTAGGATTTTGTTCTTTTCCTTTCTCTCTCTCTCTTTGTCTCCTTGGCATGGTTAGATTAGGATTAGATTAGCTTTCCTGCACTGGAATAGCTTGTGGCAGGTAGTTTAGGAGCAGGAACCAGCCTTCTCTAGAGATTCCTCTCAAGTTTCACAAGTCCCACGCTTGGAGAGAGGTTTCCATGTTGTGCAATCACACTGGATGCATGAGTGATCAACCTAGAAGCCTGATCTACATCCAGGGGTGCTGTGATTTTGCATCAACAGGTATTTGAGTGGGTCAACTTTGTATATAAACTTAGTTTTTTATTCAACAAATAATACTGAAGTTTTTGTACGGTAAAAAAAATGGCCAATTTTTTTTTTTTGATTTGGGGATAGTTGACCTCATATGTAATTAGGGTATGACTAAGATAGTACACTAGATTTTCTTTTTGGATTTGGTAATACTGAGCAAGCAAGGTGCTAATAGAAAATTGGGTTGTAGATATATATAAAAAAGCAGCTCGCCTGGAGTTGGTGGCATGAGGAATGGAAAATTTTCCAAGTATTGCTTGAGCAAGGCAAAGGATTTTTGTTTCTCTGGTCCCCAAATGAATTCCACGTCCTTTTTAAGAAAATGGGTAGCGGAGTGACATTTATTGGCAAGTTGTGAGATAATGCAGTAGATGGCTTGTATTTTCCCTTGCAAGTTGTGTAACTACTTGATGTTCGTGGGAGGAAGCATTTTAGTAATAGTAGTTACTTTAGGAGGGTTTACCTTGACCCCTCTTCTTGATATAATTAAGCCCAGTAACTTCCCTAATAACACCCCTAAGACACACTTCCTTGGATTTAACCTGACCTTATATTCTCTAAGACGCTAAAAAATATGTCTCGAGACCTCGTGATGGTCTTCTCTTGTCTTTGATATTTCCTGGATATCATGCACATAGTCCTCCATGATGTTGTTGAGCATGTCATGAAATATTATGGTCATTTCCCTTTGATAAGTTACGCCGGTATTTTTAAGGCCAAAGGGCATTACTTGATAACAGAATGTCCCCCAAGGGGTTGTAAAGACATTCTTATGTTGATCTTCCTCTACTATTTTAATTTGGTTATAGCTAGAAAATCCATCCATAAGAGATAACATTTCATAGCCTATAGTCGAAATGACAATCATGTCGATGTTGGGTAGGGGAAAATTATCTTTAGGACATGCCTTGTTGATGTCTTGAAAGTCAGTGCAAATTTTGATTCCAATAGGTTTCTTTTGAACTGGAACTATGTTAGATATCCACTCTGAGTAGTCAATAGGTCTAATAAACCCTGTTGCTAACATTATTTCTAACTCTTCTTTGACCAAAAGAGCCACTCGTGGATGCATTTTCCGTAGCTTTTATTTAATGGGATTTACTTCTACATGCACAAATAAGTTATGCACCACCAAAGATGGATCTAAGCCCGACATATCCGCATAAGAGCATGCAAATATGCCCATTAATTCTTTGAGAATCATAGTGAAAGTTTTTTTTTCCTATGCTAAAAGTGAAGCTCCCAACTTGACTATCTTTGGTTACTCTTTCGTTCCAATATTAACATCAATAGTTTCTTCCATAAGAATTTTTTACATATCCTCCATATGCGTACAATAAGGAGGAAGGTTGAGATCTTCTTCTAAGGGCATCTCAATGATATTTTCATGCTCAACGTGGTCACTTCTTTTGTCCATTGATTTTTATTTGTTGGTGAACTAGTTCCTCAAAGAGGTTTTCACTGTGCAACTTAGACTTATGTTTTTTCCGATGGTTTGTAGAGGAACTTTTACACTCACTTTTTCTTAGATTTTTCTGACCACGTAGCTCAACTTCCTCCCCGAAGTATGTGCAGGTATCCAAGTTAAAGAAGAAACCTTTGAAAGCTAACTACCATGTTAAGCATTATTCTCTACTCTTTGAAAGCTAACTAGAAACGGACATATGTATATATTTAGCAATCAAAATATGATTTTTGTTGTTTTATCCCAAGGGTTTAAGAATGGAGTCTCATCAAGACATAGCTACAAGGTCGTTTTGATTCTCTCCATATAACTCAAAAGCTTGGATAGATGAAATGCAAGATGAAGATACCTAGCTCAACATTAATGGAGGATGCTCAAATATGAAAATGACTATAGTTTATGTTATATGCATGCAAAGGTGTAAGAAGAAAGGTAGGAGGAGGGTTCTTTATATAACCCATTAGTTTGAAGAAGCTTTGCATCTTATTGTATGTGGGATAATAGCAAAGTTAGGTTAGTTAGGGATAAGCATACTTTAAGTTTGCTTTAGGAGAGATTAATATATCATTAGTGATCCATGGGAGTTGAGGGGGTGTATTAATTAATCAAGAGTGACTAACTAATAGACAGGTGTAAACTTATAGAAGCTTTTTTAGACAATATATATGCAATGAGGGGATTTTAATCCAATAAATGAAGACTTATTGATTAAATAGAAGAGGGTTAATTAATTAAGATCAATTAATTAATCTATATAGAAAGGAATACTAATTAACAGAAGGTCGTTAATCGACGTCTTGAATGATAAAAGGGTTAATTAATCAGCGTCATGTAATTAATTGGTAGTGATAGAGAAGAAAATGTGTGTAATTGAAAATATGTTAGTTTTCTGGAAAGGGAATGATTAGCGCAATTTAAGTATTTAAGTTGCTCGATCCAAATTATAGGTGTTTATAGTTTTCATAACACCAAGGGAACCCAAATAATACTAGAAAATTGTCTGCCTTTGCAAGCACCAAGACCTCAAAGCCCCTAGTAAACTTGGCCACCTGTATAGTAATCGTAACATCTTTTAAAACTCCAATGGGCGTGGCCTTAGTTCTATTTTCCATAACCAACACATTTGAAGATGGTTGTAATGGTGGTCTCCCCATCTGAATCCACACATCCAAAGTGAGTACATTCACTTCTGCACATGTATCAATCAAAATGTTACTCAAGAGCCATCCATCAACAACAACATTTAGCATGATCTCCTTGTCATAATCCAGACTATGAGGAAGAAGGTTAACATGCAGAATTTGTCTTTCACACTCAACCCCAACGCATCGATTTTTTCCCCTTAGCCATTCCCCTAATAAAGGAATTATGTTCTCTTGTCACAGAATCTTACAAACCTCCTTTAAACCATCATCATCCTTCTGAGGAAGCTTAACTTATTTCTTTTGTTCCAACTTTCATGACTACTCTTTTAAACATTGTATCTCACCCTAAAAATTCCTAATCACCTCCATGGTTTCTTGATAAACTTCCTTTTGATGCATAGGGTCTGGATACTTTGCATGTAATACCTCCTCCTTTGTAATGGCAGGCTTCTGCTTTGGAACTTCCCTAGCGCATGTAGCCTCAACACTTGTAGTGATTTTCACATGTACCAATGCAAGATCAGGTGCTAACTTCGGCAACCACTGATATTCCACATTGCATTGTACCATAACCATTCATGTGACTTTAACAAAACCACAGTCAGGGGACAGCAAGTCCCTCCTCTTTATGGGAGAGGTTCCCTTATTGAAAGCAAGCAACAAAGCTTATATACAAATGTACAACTTTCATCTTAAGGTTGGACTTCTGACATCTTGAAATGATTTTTTACCAAAATAGCTTATCAATACAAACGAATGGAAGAACTGAAGAAAGGAAAGAGCAGAATATAACAGTACTTTCAGGAAATATAGATAGCAGAGTATAACCATATACGTACTGAGCAAAGGTGATACAGAACAGAATCATTCACATTCACAGCATAAGATATCATTCCATAGACACAAAGTTCTAGAAATCATATCAATAAGAACACAAAGTTTCTTATTACAGAAGATAAATGATCCACATATTTCAGGCAAGCAAGAAGAGACAATAGATGAAGATAGAGAGAAAGGGGAAATTCTTCTGTATTGATTTACTTTCGATTCTATTTACACTTCAAAAGTATCAGAGTCCAACATTTGCAATGAGCCAAGCTCTTACATTTATAGATGAAGCAAAAAGAGAGGAGAAGAAGAGAAGGAAGAAAATCTGATTTGGAAGCTCAACCACCAACCATCAATGCCCCTACAAATCCACCTACAATCTGTCAAATCTGGTTCTACATGTCTTTGGTGTGCTGAAGAAGGAAGGATGGAAGATCAGATCAAATTTGATCTAGTTGAAGCAGTCAAATCACATATTAATGGCACATGAAATATTTTTTCCATATTTTCACCCAAATCAAGATATCCATTCGGTTCTCTATGTCTGTTTGGCGTGTTGGAGAAGGAAGGATGGAAGATCGGATCAAATCTGATAGTTTGAAGCAATCAGATCACGTATTAATGGCGTGAAAGACATTTTTCTATATTTCCAACCATCAAATCCTATTAAAAATAATATTTTATGCTTCCATGGTGTAGAGGAGACCAAGATCTTTCCAACAGTATAAAATTTGTCGAATTTCGAGCACTGGAGTGAAAGTTATGCTCATTTGAATATTTGAATCAAATCCATACAAAAATGGTGAAAATGCAATTTTTGCAAAATGGATCCTGCGGCCCGAAATTGAAATTGCACCTTTAGCACAAAATATGCAAAGTGTAAAAGTCTCCCTCAAACCTTGTAGGCCCGCAACTTCACTTTTGATATAGGTCTGACACGTGGCTTTACCTGAGTGGTAACGGAGTCGCGACTCACTTTATAATTTTACTTCTTTTGGAAACAAGGCTCAAAATCTCAAAGTTCTCCGCCGACCCACTTCCCTGTTTTGAATTTTCAATGCACGGGCTCAAGACTTTATCCCTTGGCAGTCAGCAAGCATTTTTAACTTTTACACTTTTTTTGGAAATAAAACCAAAATTCCAAAGTGCTCCGACGACCCGCCTTCCCACTTTTTGACTTTCGATGCATGGCTCAACATTTGAATTTTATCCCTTGTTTGCATGAAGGAGCGGGGTCGCAGTTCACTTTATCACTTTACATTTGGAGCCTTTTTGGAAACAAAGCCAAAATTCCTAAAGTGCCAATCGATGACAACGCCTCTCCACTTGTAACTACCCCCCTGAACTTTGGATTTTGAAAGAGCATGGAAGTGCAACGGAGTTGCGGCTTAGACTTTTCAATGGTTTCTGTCCCCTTTTCAACCTTGGACACGTGGAGGGCCAAAATAAGTTCAGGGTCTCTCTTTGGACCCGCCTTTCCGCTTGCACCTGAGGCACATGGAGAGTCCCTATCGAACCTCTTATACTTGAAATTTTTGTGTTTTGACTATTGGACCTTCCCTCTTTGTTTGCTTAATTCAAGGCTTCCTATGGCTTCAGACTCTGGGACATGTGGAGGCTGGCACTCATTTGGGGTCTCTGAATTTTGGACCTGACCTTCGAAGGTGCGCTGCTCAAACACATGGCGAGTTGGCACACGTTTGGGACTTGATTTCGGATTCACCCTTGAAAGAGTGCACGAAGGGACACGCGGGGCTTTCCACTGGTTCTCTTATACTTATCTGATTCAACGGTGGTTCTGCCCCTTTTGACTTCTGTTGGACCCTAGACACGTGGAGAGTTGGTGCTTGTTTGGGGAACCGCCTTTGGCTTCGACCCTTGAAGGTGCGCCGATGAGACACGTGGCACCGTCCACTGGCCTTAGAATTTTCAACGGCCGATTTGGGCTTTTTTGAGGCTCTGACCACGTGGAGGGTTGGCACTCATTTGGGGTCTGTCCCTTGGGTCTCACTTCTGAATTTTCCGATGAGGCACGTGGAGGCTTCCTCGACCCTCTTATAATTAGGGATTAAATGCCCGGCTCTTCCCTTTTGTAGAGACCGACATGTGGACTGGCAAAAGTTTGGGGTCTCTCTTTGGGCAAAAACAAATTTCCTCGTGAGGCATGAAGGCACTGTAAACTGTTACCAAGCCCAAGTTTCACATGCCAAGAAAAAGGTTTTGAAGCCCTTTCTTCAATATGCACGCTCTAATCTCCTTTGACATCGTTGGTCTCCTTCATTTAACCCTGCCCCTTCATTTTTGGATTTGAAATGCGGGCTTGCATGACTGAACCAGCCCCTTCAAATGATTTTCTTCTGTGCGGGGTCGTGTTTGATCAATTTTTCTGGGGGGAAAAATTGGGATAACAGCACCAACTCAAAATTTTTGAAACTTGACTTGAAAAATAAGGGGAATTTTGAGGGTGACAACAACTGGCTCTCTTTCTGGGGATGACTTGGCTGGGACAGAGGAACGAGGCAAGATCAAGAACCATAGAAAAACTCTGGGAAAGCAGACCAGTGCCTTATCCATTGGGTAAATAGAGTCAAAGGCAAAACCAATACAGAAGACAACACACACGGAAGGGAAACAAACCAAAAAAAAGGAATGAACAAACAAAACACAGCACACAACGAGGAACAGGAAAGGAAACAAGCCAAAACAAGGAAAGTATATACAAAGAAAGAAGAGGATATTTACAGGGGAAAGAAGAAGGACTGCATGAAACTTACACAACTCCAGAGATAGGCTGAGAAAAATAAGTACCTTTGTGGAACAACATGGTGAAAGTATGAGGCACCCATGAATTGAAGATGAGCAGTTGGGCGTACCAAAATATCATGGGAACACTATGTGGCTTGAAAAGAAAAATTGAGGAAAGAAGACCATCCAGATAGTGATACTCCATACTAAAAACATTCAGTCCTTGTGAAGAACTGAATATCTTCCTGAGGCTCCTCTTCTGTGGATGAATAGTGCCATACAAAGACTTGTATGACCCTCGACTACCTTCATACTGATTTCTACACATCACCAAACTCTGACAACTGGATCCATGAGAAAATCCAATCCCAATAGTGTCAACTCCCTATTTTGATGGAATGATGCTAGCATATGAATGAAGATTGCAATTATCACCATGGCACATCTCATGAGAAACATAAACTTCCATTGAATTTTCCTTGTAACCATCTTCAAGAGGAATTTGGAAAAAGGTACTAGATGGTTTACCATTAGGTGTAATCTTGACCATGTTTCTAAAAAGCATACCTACTATTTTTGTAAAATCACAACCTGATTCTAGAAGATCGTGACTCTTAGGTACAAGTTGCATGGCTGATTTCTCTTCATGATTAGTAGGGAATTGAAATGTTGTCAAACTAAGTAAAGATTGATCAACAACATCATCCTCTTCCTTTTTTTTGCATTCCGAAGGGTGAGCTGAGACAGGACTGTCATAGTTGTGAAGAAAAGATTCCAGGCATGGCTCTCCATTTTCTATTTGTTTCGAAGGACTGCAAAAAGGCTCATGTGTGCTCATCTCATCCATAGATATAACAGGGGAACTAGTGATCTCATTAATTTATTTTTCTTTGGGTACATGCACTTGCTTATCTTTGAGAGAACTTAAAACAACAAGAGAATGGTCCACAGTGATCTTCATCTTAGTGCATTGAAATTCTTCAATCATAGGAGAGAGAGGGATCTTGTCCATTTTGTTATGATGAACATCCACTTCCACTAGCATAGGATCACTTTTTTTAAAACTAGAACATTCAACCTTGGTACATGACATATCCTCTATAGACTTTATTTCAGGTTGAAAGAAAGCCTCAAGTTGTTTGTCTTCTTCATTATTTGAAGGAATATTAAATTGACATGCCTCAGGTGGAGCAATAAGAAGAAATTCATTGGTGGAATTAAGATAATGCTGAGGAATGAATACCTGATCATGAGCAGCTTCTAGAACTTGAATGTTCTCCTCTTTGTTACAAGGTGTCTCAAATTCATTGACTGAGTGTTCTTCAGCTTGTTTGAGAAGTTGCTGCAATGTTTGTGGAAACAATCTTGGATTTACACCTCTGTAGAAGTTCTACAGAAACCGAGCCTGTTCTGGACTGACTGGAGCTTGAAAAAAATTAATAGGGAGATCTCCATCATCATCCTCATCACTGTCACTATCACTCGTTGGTGATGTGGGCCAAAAAGTGTTTTTCATTTTACCTTCATTCTTGGGAAGGTTCCTAGATCAAGAGAACAAACATGACAAGAAGTTTGATCCCCAGTGTATACCATAGAGTCACTAGATCTAAAATGATCTTGAAGTTTTCTTTTAGAAAGGGATACGTTTGAAACGGAGTCACAAAAAAAATTGGCAAAATCCCTAGTAGAATTTCCCTAGTGGAGTCACCAAAAACTGTTGGGTTTTAAAATGGTACTTTAACAAAACCATAGTCAGGGGACAACAAGTCCCTCCTCTTTATGGGAGAGGTTCCCTTATTGAAAGCAAGCAACAAAGCTTATATACAAATGTACAACTTTCATCTTAAGGCTGGACTTTTGACATCTTGAAATGCTTTTTTACCAAAATAGCTTATCAATACAAATGAATGGAAGAACTAAAGAAAGGAAAGAGAAGAATATAACAGTACTTTCAAGGAAATATAGATAGCAGAGTATAACCTATACGTACTGAGCAAAGGTGATACAGAACATAGAATCATTCACATTCACAACATAAGATATCATTCCATAGACACAAAGTTCTAGAAATCATATCAATAAGAACACAAAGTTTCTTATTACAGAAGATAAATGATCCACATATTTTAGGCAAGCAAGAAGAGACAATAGATGAAGATAGAGAGAAAGGGGAAATTCTTCTGTATTGATTGCTTTCGATTCTATTTACACTTCAAAAGTATCAGAGTCCAACATTTGCAATGAGCCAAGCTCTTACATTTATAGATGAAGCGAAAGAGAGGAGAAGAAGAGAAGGAAAGAAATCTGATTTGGAAGCTCAACCACCAACCATCAATGCCCCTACAAATCCACCTACAATCTGTCAAATCTGGTTCTGCATGTCTTTGGCGTGCTGAAGAAGGAAGGATGGAAGATCAAATCAAATTTGATCTAGTTGAAGCAGTCTGATCACATATTAATGGCACAAAATATGTTTTCCAGATTTTCACCCAAATCAAGATATCCAGTCAGTTCTCCATGTCTGTTTGGCATGTTGGAGAAGGAAGGATGGAAGATCGGATCAAATCTGATTTTTTTGAAGCAATCAGATCATGTATTAATGGCATGAAAGACATTTTCTATATTTCCAACCATCAAATCCTGCTAAAAACAATATTTTATGCTTTCATGGCATAGAGGAGACCAAGATCTTTCCAACAGTATAAAATTTGTCAAATTTTGAGCACTAGAGTGAAAGTTATGCTCATTTGAATATTTGAATCGAATCCGTACAAAAATGGCGAAAATGCAATTTTCACAAAATGGATCCGCGGGCCCGAAATTGAAATTATGCCTTTAGCGCAAAAGATGCAAGGTGCAAAAGTCTCCCTCAAACCCCGTAGGCCTGCAACTTCACTTTTGATATAGGTCTGACACGTGGCTTTACCTGAGTGGTAACGGAGTCGCGGCTCACTTTATAATTTTACTTCTTTTGGAAACAAGGCTCAAAATCTCAAAGTTCTCTGCCTGACCTGCTTCCCCATTTTGACTTTTCAACACAGGCTCAACATTTGACTATTTCCCCAGTGGAGGTCGGGAGTCATTTTATCACTTTTACACTATTTTTTGGAAATAAAACCAAAATTCCAAAGTGCTCCCGACAGCCACCTTCCCATTTTGACTTTAACCTGAAACGGGCTTCGACATTTGACTTTATCCTTTTGGCACTGACCCCTCAGAAGGGCCCATGGACCCACATTTATGGTGCACATTTGGAGACCTTTTGGACAAAGCCAAAATGCCGAAGGGAAAGTTCCTGACAACCCGCCTCTCCACTTGGACTTTTTCTAACATATATTTAGCCCTTGAAAGAGGCTTCATGGAGCTTTCCGGCTTTTTTTAGTCGATTCAACTTAGCTCCCCTTTTCTAGACCTTGGACATGTGGAAAATTTCGCACTTTTGGGGTCCTCTAACAACCCACCTTTGAATTTGCACCGATGACACGTGGCCATTCTGTCAACCCTCTTATACTTAGTTGATTAAACAGCCTGCCCCTTTTGACTTCTATTGGACCCTTTGGAGAGTGTTTAGGGACCACCTTTGGCTTCCTTGAAGGTGCTCTGTGAGACATTGGCACCGTCCGCTGGCCTTGGCTTTTCAACAAACAATTTAACTTTTTGACTCTGGGACATGTGGAGGGCTTCCCACTCATTTGGAGACTCTGTTTGGACTTGACCTTTGAAGGTGCGCCGATTGAGACACGTGGAGAGCTGTGCACACGTTTGGGACTTACTTTTGGATTCATCCGCTGAAAGAGCGCCGAAGGGACATGTGGGGCTTTTCGTTGGTTCTCCTTTCCTTAGCTGATTCAACAGCCGGTTCTGCCCCTTTTGACTTTTGTTGGACCCTAGACACGTGTAGAGCTGGCACTTGTTTTGGGAACCACCTTTGGCTTCAACCCTTGAAGGTGCACCTGATGAGACACGTGGCGTTGTCCACTAGCCTTAGAATTTTCAATGGCCGATTTAACTTTTTGAGGCTCTGACCATGTGGAGGGTTGGCACTCATTTGGGGTCTGTCCCTTGGGTCTCACTTCTGAAGTTGCACCGATGAGGCACATGGAGGCTTCCTCCGACCCTCTTATACCGATTAAATGGGTCTCTGTCCCTTTTTCCAGACCTTGGACATGTGGAGGGACTGGCGCAAGTTTGGGGTCTCTCTTTCGCCTTTTGAATTTGCACTCGATGTGGCACCTTCGCGGGTCCATTGCTTTACCCCAAGTCGACTTTGATTCCAAAAACTTCCTTTCTTCAATCTTCTCCTGTGCACTCTGATCTCCTTTGATGCCATTGGTCCTCCTTCACTCGACCCTGCCCCTTCATTGTTGGATTTGGAATGTGGGTTCACATGACTGAACCACTCCTTCTGATTTTCTTCTGTGCGGGGTCATGTTTGATCAAATTTTCCATTGGGGGGAATTGGGACAGCAGGCACCATCTCAAAAATTTTGAAACTTGACTTGAAAAATGAGGGGAATGTGGTAGACCTATAAATCTTGCAATAACAAGACACATTCTTCCTTATGGCATGTTGTAACAAAGGGCAACTTCTTGAATCAGGATCTAGGTGATATATCTTGCAGTCTAACAACATGGCACGCACCGATTTATGAGGAAAACTATCCTTATTATTTCCTTCTACTTCATAATCCATACACCAAATTTCACTACGTGTCTCATGCGCTGAATTAGCCAATAATTTCTCTAACTATTTTGTCATTACTGCAATCTGAGATTCCAAAAATGGGCTTGCTCTTGTGTCTACACTCCCAACTACCTCAATGCACAAAGCTAACTCAAGTGCCTCACATGGATCTGTATAAGTCTTGTGTGAGAGTGCCCTTTTGAAAGGCATGATCATTCCTCAAATGAAACATTGAGCATGTTGACTCGAGTGAATGTCATAAGATAACTTTGATAAAATTGTCTTGAATCATGCATCATACTCTCAAACACTGTCAGTTGTACCTAGTTTGATGTCCTTCAGCACGGTGACTCTCTACTGCTCAAACTCTACTAAAAAGGAATCACGTAGCACTGTATAATCTACACCAGTCTGGTTCGGATCAAATTTCCTGTACCAACTATGCATGCACCCTTATAATGTAGTTACAAATTGACTTGCCTTATGCTCTAGAGTTATAATCCCCTTCATGCGCCATAGTATCTCACACATATGTGCATGCTCAGTTGCATCTTCTATCCCTCTGTATTATGGAAGATGATGAGACATCTCCATATAAATTTTTTGGGGTTGGTGTGGACCGTGCCCACCTGATCCAAAACATGTGTTTCCTATACCCCAGGAACCACCAAATCTGCTAGATCTTGAGCCACCTGATCCTCCTGATCCCCCTCCTAAAGTAGATAAAAAACTAGAGGATGTACTACCTTGTGCTCTAACAGTCATGCTAAAGTGAACTCCCACAGTCTGTGAAGTTGTGCTACTTATAGACATGATGTCAAGGTTTTATGCACCCACATTCTGTGTTGACGACGAGTCAGAAGAGATACCTCCTACCAGACCTCCAATTAACATAAACGATTATTACACCATCATAAATGAATAAGCTACTTGATTAACTCATGAAATTGACTATAAACTAACTTTATCTATCGCTACTCTACTTCCCACACTAGCTTGCTTACTGTTAACTATTGTAGAAACTGGAAAACAAAGCGCAAGGGCTAAGTCGCCAAGTAGGATCAAATGTGTGCCCGCGACTCTCAATCTTTCTTCAGATGTTCCTTCATCTAAAACCAAAGAGGGTTCTCTGCCATGCTTTCCCAAATGGGGGATTTCTAGATGCTCTAGCTCCACGTCTTCCACATGAACTCCAAATCCCTCACAAGCCATCTCTCTCTGCAACACCATTCTTTCTACGATCTCACGTTGCTTCACCAAATCCCTCTCGTGTGCTTCATTAAACTTAAGTCATCTTTTCTCTCTCTATCTCTCTTCCGCTAGGTCTGACATCCTTCACCACACCTTCTCCTACCCCCGCACATGGTGGGGTTTAGCTAGCTATAGGACGTTGCTCTAAATCCAGGGTTACAATCAAGATCTTCACTAGTAAAGGAATACCGCGTAGATAAGATCCTCTAGGTTCACTCAAGAACTGAAACTCAGCAACCTCTAGACAAGAATAAGTAGAAACTGGGTACTCTAGAATATAGCTATTCAGAAAGTGACTCCACCAATGATCCACAACACACGTCTAAGTCAGATCTGCATCATAAAGATCCTAAAATTCTTCTTGCATCCAAATAAGTGTGTGAAATCTCTAATTTCTCATAGATGCGTAAGAAACCATTCACTCGTAAAACTCTATAGGAAATATAGCAAAGAACGCCTTGTACAACGCATCATAAAAATTCTATTCAGCCCACACACGTGCATTAAACTCAGGTCCAATGCTAAATCTATGAGCATACTCTTCCTCCAAATCATCTAACCACTCTTCAATACTAGTTAAGGTCAACCGGTATGCCTTCATCATGGAACATCTTAGCAAACAACTGAAAAAGAGGTCTCAGCAATGGAACCAAAATGTAGCCTAGATTTTACCCACAAAAGCCCGAGGCATGTTGTCACATCACTTGACCTAAACTGAGCGCTCACCCGAAGTACGCAAGGATATCGGGTCCATCTTTATGGAAGCTTGCTAAGGAAGTTAGCATGATTAAACATATATTCTAGATCCATAACAAATAATCAATTTTATTGCAGTGCATAAACTAAATCTAGATCTTAACCATATGCAAGAACAATTAAACAATAACCAAGATTAACTTTACCATACAAGATCCATGCTCAATTATGTCAAACACCAATATCTAGCCACAAAGATCCATTATATTAATTGTTGTAAAAGACATAAGCTTCATGCATACATAGTATAATCACAATAGTCATGTGTACTCACAAAATCACAGCATAACACTACACTAACATCAGATGATCTAAACTGTGCAAATCAATACATATTTATAGGGGTGAGGACTGTCCCTTCACCGCCAATGCACCTTTCAAAAATAGGCTACATGTTAATAATAGCCATGCACCCCTACATGATAAATACAAAAGCATGTAAGCTTACTATTGATAGATTATCTAATAATAGAACAAAATTATAATCATATTAATAGTTCTAAAACTATGCATGGTACTTTCCGCTTGTCTAAAATAGCCTTCACGTGCTCTTCAAGTCTTCTACAAAATGTGCTCCACACTCCATTCCATAATTAGCCCCAAATTACAAAAAGGCTAAAGACTGATTTCATGTTGTCCTAGGCACGCACGTCTATAGTTCTATGCATGTCTACGTGCCATGCTCCCGTGTACCCAATCCTTCTATGCTTTCATACTTATGTTGTGTTCCATCAGCCCAACAGTTCACTTGTGTTTAATTATCACTCATTGTCCGACAAATCAGCGAGCTTGCTTATTTGATATTTGATGGTTCTTGCACATGAAATGATGTGCTTGTGTATTATTTTTATTTTTGATGTCAAGTGAGAGTGTTTCCAAGCTTTTTTATGTTCAAAACTATCTTGTAAGTGTGATAAATATCATTTTTTAAACTATTACCCATGTGTGTTTGACTAAAAGTTTGTGAATTTTTTTAAGGTATGCTTGCATGAAATATTGATAAATTAAGCATTCTTTGGAAATGTGGTGTTAGAGGTCAAAATTAGATTGTCTTGTATGTGTTTTGTTGACCAATTTGGCAATTCACTTTGCATGTTTCAATGTTTGTTTGGGAGAACAATATTTTTGGCATTTTTGAATGTTTTAAAATGCAATAAATGAAAAAGGGTCCGAAAACCTGAAACGCGAGGATCATGAGGGACGACGCGAACATCCACAGATGTGCAAACAACAACGTGAAGATATCTCGAGAGGAGTGAGCATCAACCAAAAGTGCATGCAAAGATTCAACAAATGGGCAAAACCTCGTTAAGCCACAAAAATCTCTCTCTCTCTCTCTCTATCTCATAGATCCAAAATGGCATACATATAGGAGGTGTTGAGTAACACCCAGTGGTGCACTCATGAAAACTCGAGTGGAGAGCAGGAGTTACAATCCCAAAATAGAAAATAACTCCCAATGATGCATATGACGCACTGACACATTAGGGAATCCAATGATGACCCCTAAATGACACATGGACCTACGATCTCACCTAAGTGAGATGACTTTCCTAATGATGTGGAAATTGAATCCCACCAACACCCCCCTTAATCGTAACTTAGGATGAGGCGGTAAGTCAGAAAAGAGAAATGGGCCCTAGCATAAAAATCCTGATGAGGTACCCATGCACAACAAGGAATCCCAAGTAGTGAACAAAAAACTAATGGTAAAAACATCCACCACAAGAGAACAAAACACTCTCTAATCTAATAAATATTCCAAAGATGGGTTATGGCCATAGATGAACCTGAAAAGGTACTTGTAAGTACCCAAAAATGTAGGTATTGTACTACCAGAGAGAGGTTACATAAACTCCAATGATGATTTAGATCTCTTCGCAAGGTGTTCGAAATCCAAAAAAGCTCGCCAACTATACATTTGCATTCTAAAAAGCCTTGTCCAGCTTTTTCATGTTTTCTTCTAACCTCTACCCCCTTTTCCTTACATTTTAGTCTTTAAGTTACACGACCACGACCCAGGACAGGGTGGTGGTCCTGTAATCACTGCCCTACGCAAGGTAGCGGTCCTGTGCGGGTTTTCCAGAATGTTTCAACGATTTCGTCAAAAGTAAAAATTCAATTTGCACCCACATTTCTCAACCACTCTTGCTTGCATTTATGTTATGGCCGCTTGGTAAACAGTGATTTCTCTTTGTTTATATTAGAAGAGTTCAATTCAAAATTACCCTCTAGTAAATCCAAATGCTATAAATACCCAGCTTGTTTACAAGCAAATGGCCCCTCTCCCTCCATGAATTATTATTCAGTGTGTTTTAAATTTCTTCCATAGGTTTCAATAGGTTTAGATTTTGCATGAATTCTCAACCTCTCCTTTCTACTTTAGAGATCATTTGATCTTTACACTTTCATTTTCCTCCATTGTTATCCTACACAGTTAGCTTAGCATAAGATAGTTTCAGTTCTAGATTAGAGTTCATTTGATAATCTTAGAGTTGGAGGTTGTTGTTTTGTCACAAAAAATAGATCCCAAAATTCTCGGTATATATGCGTTGTATCCCCACAATAAAACCTGTTGTGAATCGCATAGTCAAGCTCTGTTCACTCGCACTATCCCTCTCTTACTTGCATTGTATTCGGTTTGTATCCAAAGCTGCCATTGTTCGAGTATCTTCTTCTGTTGACACTATCACATTCACACTTTTCTAGATTCACGAGAACATGAAGGAACAAAGAGATTACACTGAGGGGACAAGTCACGATGTAACTGGATTTACCCCTATTCTATAAAACTCCAGGTTTGAGCTATCAAAGTTGTAGTTCCAATATATCAAATAGAGTAGCAAATCATTTTACTTCAGTTAAAGCCTACTTTCAATATTGTCAGGGAAGCTGTGGGGAATGATAGCTTCTGAGAAGCTGTGATTGATTCCTCACTTCTGAGGTAAGATTGATGGTCTTTCGATTAGATTAGTTAGTTATTTAAATATTTAAGATAAATTCACAAGTGCATAGGCAAATAGCTATATCAGGCTAACTTGCTTGTTTTAATTCTGTTATTAGATTAATTGTCCATTATCTGAATATATTAGAATAGCTGCTCTTTTAATTTCATTCAAATACACATCATTGAAAATACAAAAAAATAAAAGGAATATAGGCATAGTGTAGATATATCTTTCATAGCTAGTTTACTCATTTCAGTTAAGGTTGAATCATCTCTTGCATGACAATTATAGGACCTAGAGAGCCCAGGGATTACGTATTTGAACCAGTAGTACCTCAGCAAAATATCTTCACAACATTAATGGATATAGATCAAGGGCTTAGGATTCAGGTCTTCCAAACGACAATAAACCCACAAGAAATTAGTGAAAAATTGAGATATTTGAATATTGAAGACGACAAAGCATACATATTCTGGTCAAGTCAACCCAACTATAGACTTCCCTGGTAGAATATCCGTGTGACCATACAAGAACCCAAAAGAGAACAAATATTTGGTTGTGATCCATTAGTTCCACAACCAAATGCAAGAGACCTTCTCATCGACATAGACACAGGCTTACGTATACAATTTGTTAGAACACCCGTAAGGTATTCTGAGAAGATCGCACAACTCCTGATATTAAATATAGAAGTCAAAAAGGCTTATGACTATTGGATAGTTAGACGAAGAGATTGATTCTTCACATGACCATATCAGGCCCACAACAACCACGAACTCATGGTTGTGATCCCCAAGTCCCACAACCCAACGGGTCTACTAGTCAGTTAAGTATTGACACCAGTTTACGCATGCTGGAATTTAGATCCTCACCACTCCTGCCAGACATCATAACGTGATTTTCTGCATTAAAAATAGAAGCCAATCAAGCTAATATTTTCTGGGCTAGACCAGAAAAACCACCCATAGTTTCTTATAAATCCACTACACCTCTCATTAACATTTTCCATGACCTTATCTAGAAATATATACGAAGCACCCACTGGTCATTTTCCACATATCCAATAGCCAATAGATAGGATCTCAGCAGAGCTCGATATTGATTGGAGCCTCTGAGCAGCTATTATACCTTAACAATCCATTACACCAATTTAGGTTAGGAGAGATTTCTTTACCTTAGATTCGCAAATCCCTTTATTGCGTGTTGAGGATATAAGATTGCCCAACTAGTTTTTCTATATCCACATATTTTCCATTTCCACCGGCTGTCTCGACATGACCTAAGGAGGTTAGGTACAAAGAAAAGCTACTTGTAGGTTCTCATACTCGCATGTCACTTTTCTATCGTACAGTACCAATGTACAAAAGGGCAATCTCTCGTGAAGTATTATATGGCAATAATAATAAATTTATGTCCTTTAGTGGATTTTGGAGTAAGCTTACCAACAAGGTTGAAGCCCCATAATTAAAATGGCCATGGAGAGATAATAAGTTACAACATATGTTATGGCACTTGAGATTACTATGCTTTTGGCATTGATCATGTAGCTTGGAATATTCATGACATTCGTGTTCCATGGTGGCCCAATAGTACCCTTAATGAAGTAACTTTGGGACATAGTATTACCACTAAAATGACCACCACATTTGCTATGATATATCTGTGAGGGGGAAAATTATGCATCATTATTTCCTAAACATCATAGTAAGCATCCATCCACTGATCGTTTGAATAAGGGACCCACCAATAGAGTGTATATCAACCTAGACCTTCAGGAAAATTGGAAGTTTTAAGAGTCCCAGAAGTGGAACTCCCAACAACAAAAATGATCAAAAACTCCAAATCACCTGCAGATGGTTGACCAATACCTCTAGCTGACAATCACAAGAGTCGGGTTGATGCGAAGACAATGAACAAGGTCGTTTAGATATCCTCCTCATGCCGAGTGAGGAGGACATGTATACAAGAGAAGAGTGACTAAACAAAGAGGTATAAGTCATCTAGATGAAAGATGAGGAATGGAAAGTTGCTTGGACACACTAGAATTCTGAAAGTAGGAATGGTGTAATTATGCTATGGGGCTGAGTGGGAGATTTCTCATACGCGTTTGATGACAATGGGAGGGATGACAAAAATCTCTTGATAATTATATGAGAGAATTAAGAGAGGTGATCCTATGTAGTACTCTCAGCATTAGAACTAGGATGGGACAGATCCTCAGCATCAGAAGAAGTAAGTGGCAAGCCAGCTATGTGTCAGCGGAAGTTCCATCAGCATGAAGAATTCTCAGGAGACAGTCGTACCATCAACTCTTCAGTAGCAGTCTGTGAAGGCTTTTCTAAGTATGGGACTTATATCTTCTCTTTAAGATGCGGTGGGGATGATCTGCAAATCTGACATGTGAAAGCGGAGATGTCTGGGGACTAGTTCACATCAAATGACCATAAACATGGTCACAGATGTGTTCAGGAGAGTCCTCATATGATGACTGTGAATAAGTGCTTGTAGGAACTGGACCTAAAACAGATCAGTCTGACATAGACACTACATCTTGGGTGAACTAACTGATTCCATATCAAAGCATAGCATAGCTATATATAGTATAATTTATGCTAAGAATTAGTGGTGGATACTGTAAGGTGATCCTGATGACACTCAATAAGGGACAATATGCATCCTTCTTGATGATGGAAGTGACTAAGAAATAAGTGCAAGGTGCACTAATTGAAGAATAAAGTTAAAGAATGTCAAGAGGTTAGATCATCTGATAATGCAAGTCTGCAAGCAACACAACACCCGATAAGAGAACAATGTTAAAACCTTACATGTGGCACTACATAGATAGTGTGAAATAAAGAGGATATGTTTATTCGATGCATGTTAGACGATCAGCTAACCACTCACCTTAAAGTAGGTGACAAGCTCACGTGAGAGTGGAGACTCATAATGCATTCCTAATGATTGCAAAAGCAGAGGAACACATTTACAATCAAGCACAAAAGGCATTAAAGCATAAGGTATAGGGTAAACACTAATTAGATGTGAGAAAAATGGCATTTCACAATGTGAAATAGAAGGCTCTCTTGACAGTAAAGTTTCAAAGGACACATATGCAAGCCACTAATCGTAGGTGAAGAAGAGCACTATAAAGCACGAGCCAACTACAAAAATGGCCCAGAAAGCCCAATAACCCTATTAAATGAGCCTGGAAAAAAGATATTAACCCTTGTATAAACGACTGATAAGAGATTACCCCTCTGGTAATGTAAAAATCTGATTTCCTCCTTTACAATGATGTACAAAGTTGTACTAATCTTGAAAAGGAGAATTTGAAAATTTGATAAAATAGGGCAAAGAGGTTGTCCTGCAGCGTATTGAGAGCTTTCAGAAGCATGGAGCAAGCTCGGCAGCTAAGTGGGAGTTGGCTCGATCAGCTCGGTGAACTAGCTCATGTTAGCTCAAAGTGGGGTGCAACAATGGTGATACCTTGAGGGTCACCGAATTGAGGTGGACTAGTTATTTGGTGGAGTTCAACTGGAGGTTCGGTTGGTCTAGCTCGAAAGACAACTAAGCCAATATCGTTTGCAACCGAATGAGGGATGACAATCATTCAGATCATAGAATCATGTCAGAGCCGCTTTCAAAGATACCCACTGGCACAGAATGCCAATGCAAAGGAACCAAGATGGACAGATGGTCGAATGAACTTGCCATCCAAGTTTTAGGACTGTTGTTCTTGTCAGTACAGATGCTTAAGGTGCCCAAAATTTGCAATGCCAAGGAGCGTCAGTGAGTAGGTAGCTAATGGCACAGGGGGTGATGGTAAATTAGGCTGGGGGTTGGTTTACAGTGAGTTAGGAAGTGAGGGAATGACATGTGAGATTTACGGTGAGTTAGGTGACCATTTGGAGAAGCAATAAAGCCGGTTGAAATTCCTAAGATGGGTGCACTTAGGATAGAGATGAGATTGGTTTCAGGATGTATGGATAAGACTGAGGTATGATGCCGGTGTTGGGCCACCTAGAAATTGACACTGAAATGGAACATTGTCAGGGACTTGTGTCAAATGGATCTCAAGAACATTAGTGGTGGATGCACAACTGGTAAGCAATCGATAGAAACAATTGAAATCGAGCAATTATACCATTAAGGGTGTAAAACTCACAAAGGTAGTAGCTATGAAAGGGAAAAAACATGTGCAGGTATGAACACATTAAGTAATGAGTAAGGGTTCACCACGCATGCATTTAAGTAACAAGAACATCAAACATTGAGCTTATATCGAAGGAATGCAAGATAGAAAGTTTATGAAGCTATCTAAGACATCTAGAACTAAGATCCTTGTTGAGACCCAGACGTTTGAAATAGTAGCTAGTGGAAAATGTAGCAAGGTTGGAACGATCGAAGACTCAACAATGAAACCAAGATACAAAAAACCAACGGAAAACAGTCCACAGATATCATTGTAAAGAAACAATGCACGGCAAGCTTGGTGGAAAATAATGAGCAAGGCAGGAGCTCGAGTTCCCATCTAGAGAGTTGGGAGGGAGCCAAGGTGGACCAAGAAAATCTTTGCAATAACACTTTATAAGGCCTCTCATTAAACCTGCATATACAGAACCCCTAATCAAAAGACTCTGAAATTGTACAAAAAAGATCCAAGTACACCTCCAGCAACACACATGGTTTCAACCATGAAGAATCGAGCGGTACCAAAGACAAAAATTGAAAATCACCATAACCAATAACACAAATAAGACCTCGAATAGAGGTATATGCCCAAAATCAATGTATTGAATGAGTACTATAACAGTGAACTCATCATTAAGTGCACAATAAATGTATATCAATTAATGCCGTGTATTACACGCACAGAATTGACCAATGAGTTACCTGCATATCAAAATTTTGAGGTCCATGAAAATTTGAAAAACACTTAAATGTGAGGATCATAAGGCATGACATGAACATCCACGGACATGTGAACTGGACAACATGAAGAGATCTTGGGTAGGAGGGAGCATCAACTGAAAAGAGCATGAAAAAATTCGACAAAGGGGCATAACTTCATTAAGCCACAAAACTCTCTCTCTATCTCATAAATCCAAAATGGCATACATATAGGAGGTGTTGAGTAACCCCCAGTGCTGCAATCATGACAACTCGAGTAGAGAGGGGGAGTTACATTCCCAGAATAGAGAAGTAACTCCCAATAACGCATATGATGCACTGACGTGGAAGATAATCTCAAATGACCCCTAAATGACATGCGTGAGTCCACGATCCCACCTAAGTGAGATGACTTGCACATGATTGATGTGGAAAATGACTCACACCAACAAGTGAAATTCCTCTAAATAGGAATAAATAGTTTGAATAGTAAGCTTAGACGAGTTATTTTATCAAAGTTAAAATTACTATTAATGCTGAAATGAAAGAATTGACATTTGTTAAGCTGATACGTAATGTGGATTTGCTATCCTACAATTGTTTGGCAAAAAATAGAAAGTTGCCCACAATTCAAAACCCTTAATTTCCTTATGCATAGTTATATGACCTAATTATCACAATACAATACTAAACTGAAATTAATCTATTTTGTGGTTGAGAGTTTTCTAATCTAACAATTTTAATGCAAGTTTATAAATGCAAAAAATTAAAACTGATTAAATAAAATGTAAACTTATGGACTATAGTTAATCTAAGTTATGAATAGATGTAAATAAAGTAAATATACTTTGTAAAGAAATGTAAAGATGACCTAATCAACTATTAAAAAGAAAATGCTAACCCTAATGTGCAAAAGAGAAGAGGAGAGAACTAAGTTGAATAGAAGATGCTCACAGGACTGTGTCGTAGAGGTGACTAGAGAGTCTGGAAGTAGCGATAACTAGGTAGAAGCCCCAAAAATGATGGATTTGGGTTATCTATCTAGACTAGAGCACCTGGAGAGGGACTAAGGCACCTACGGGCACTCTGGTCTACAAAATGGGCACCCTAGTCTATGTAAAAGCTCTAAAACTTATCTTTACAGGTTCAACACATGGTCTAAAACCCTCGTTGTGTGTCGCATCAAATCCGATGCATTGCAGAGATGTCACTGATAATCCAAGTTGATAGAAAGACCTATAAGAAACCACAAGAGAAGTATTAAAACCCTTTAAAAAGAAGAATGCAAATGAATGGGTCAAACTAACCTCATCTGCCACAACAGTGGGCTTACTAACTGAGCACTACACTCAATTTTGGACCCAAATGTAGTTATCATGAGTGTGTGCATAATGTGCCTTAGGTATTCTTTTGCAAGTCGCACTTTGTGAAGTATTGAGCAATAACTAGATGTAGAAAATATAATAGAAAGTGTGCATGGAATAGAATAGAATCCTCCCCCTATGTTGTGTGTGATGCAGATGTCCTAGCCTTGTGACTTGTGATGGAGCTATGTGGATGCAAGTGATCTCTAATGCAATAGATGGATGTAATTCTAGATGAATGATAGTAGTTACTAGTGCTTGGTCCCTCATTATGGTCTCATAAATTTATATTTATAGGGTTCTCTTGATCTAATTTTGTAATTAACCCCAAAATGGTTGACCACCAAAAAGATAAGAATCTAAAACAGCTAGAAAGAGCCCAAAAAGTGGCAGGAAAGTGTGAAAAGGATCGGGACACCCCTGGTGGAACCATGGCACACACAAGCGCCCCCGTACCAGCTTGAGCACCCTAGTTGAGGCTAAAATATGGAAGATCACCGAAACAGACTGGGCATTTAGGTGTAAAAGGTTAGGAATGATGAAATAAAATTAAATAAGATGGCCAAAAGATGAGGGTTAATTAATACTTTCCTCACTCAAAAACCTTCTAAATAGTAGTAAGAGACCAGGACTAAATAGTCTCTAAAGTGCATGATTTTGTGTCTATATTTTCCCCCACTTTATGTTGGTGAGCAAAAAGCTCGGTAACATAAAGTAGATAGAGATGCGTACCAAATGTCCATGAAGATTGTAGTATAAAATGCACTGAAGGGCTAGCCAAAGCGTGGAATGACAAAAATATGATGGAGCGTGGAAACTATAGATGAAAATGCATTTTAAAAAAGTGATGAGAGTGAACCTAGGGTGGAAACGTGTGTGTAGATGCTGATGTGTGTAATGTACCTACATGGTTAGTATAGTATTTGTTGTCGCGGAGTGTTGTTATTAACATTGTTGTTTTTGTTGCCCCACTTGACTATTTTTTTCTCATATGGTTGGACCTGTAAGGAGAAAATGATCAGGTAGTCAAAAATGTATGTACGTGTAAAAACGAAATGTGAAAGATGCATGTAAAAGTAAGTAAATGTAAAATACACAAATGAAACATGTGCACCTGATCCATGTTGAGAAAGAGAATGTAGAAGGATATCCTGTACTGCCGAGTTTTTTGGGTGATCCGACGCCATAAGCCAAAAAAGTGTACGGAGGAATTTCATTGTATCCTCCAACCTGTAACTGCTTCCCTAAATGTGTGTGAAGAGATCTTTGTACATCCTAATTTTTTGGGTAATCTGATGCCACTGGTTAAAGTACTATAGGGAGACACACCCATTGTAACCTCCTAGCCTATAACTGTTTCCCAGAATGCTAAGGACACAACGTCCTATAAAAGCCACTATGTATGGGGTTCATACACTGGTCTAAACCCACTCACTATATGTAATTCACAATGCCAAGTGTGGAAAGTACACTGAACTGAAGCAGTGTAGAAGCATTATGTAGTATGAAAAACCCATAATGATGCCCCCTCTTTGGTGGTGCATGCGACGTCACTGATAGGAGAATGCGGCCTCAAAAGAAGACCAACTACATTTACTATAAAACTATGCCTTGTAGGGGGGAGGAAATTCACTTGGTAGAGACCAATGCACACACAAAAAAGAAGGCTAGCAAAAGACAAGTGTTAATACGAATATGCATGCATATAGAAAACAATGTATAAGCTACACAAATCGTGTAAAAGCTACCAAACAAAGTAATGTAAACACACAAAAAGACAAATTAATTCACATAAAGCGGGTTGCAAACATGGGACATCATGCATGATGGTGCAAGACACACAAAGGCCATCATAACCACATACAAACAAACAAGTGTGCACACCAAACATAGGGCAAGGCCTGCAAACAAGAAAAAGTAATAGAAAACAATGTAACAAACAAGTATTGAAGCAAATATCCCTACATAACAAATGCTACACATGAAGCACTCATTAGCATGTTAGAGAGATAACTAGTATGTCAAAAGTGTGAATAACCAAGTAATGGAAAGTGATAAGTACGAAATGAAACAATAGCACCTGGAAGAGATGAATGTGGATGCCCCCAGTGACCAATGCAGGAAGGGTAGAAGGCGAGTATCCATGATGCGTGTAAGAGACCTATATCTACGATCACAACTAGAAAAATACGTGAATGCACATGTGTGGATGGTATAGATAAATGACATACAAGTAATATAACTAGCATGTGTAATAAATTGACCATGAACAAGCAAAAGTAAGCAAGAGTAAGACCAACCATAGTATGCAGTATGTTGTGGGTGGATGGAATGGAATGCAAAATGGAGTGATAGAAGCCATGTGCCCCCATGTTAATGGAAGTGTATGCAATTATGTTCATTTGGTTTTCCCCCTTAGCATTCAAGAATTAACCACAAATGAGAGTGCATAATCGGGAAATGGTCGAATTGTGTGTTGTGTCTAACGCGTTGTGATGAATGTGTATGTGTATTGATGAGATGCGACCTAGAAAAAATGATATGTGCATGAACCCTATAGATGAAGCATATATCATAACAAGATGAATTTAGGAGTGATGATTTAGCCTAAGCATATATCACTATAAGATGAATAGATGAGTGATGATTTAGCGCTAACCGTATATCACTGTGAGATGAAAATAAGTAGTGGTGATGTAACCTAATGTGTATACCACTACAAAATGATAGAATGGGTGACCATTTAGCCTAAAGCGTATGACACTAACCGAGTAATGTGGTATGATGAAAGGTCGAATGATAAATGCATGATGAAGAGAAGATCCATTTGATTTTTCAACCCTCGGCAATCGAGTATGAACCGAGGAACTAAAAAATGCATCATAGGGTAATGAGTGCAGCACGTAGAAGACAATGCAATATGTGTGATGATAATATACAACCATGCAATGAGTAAAATGTGTAATGTATGATGTATAAGGTGTAATTTGAGATGCAATATATGGTGTATAAGATGTAATGTATGATGTAGACTAATGAGTGTAAGATGTGCGTGATGTAGTATGGAAAATGCTAGACTCGTAGATCATGAAAGTGTTGTATATGTGTGATGAAGACTAGTATGATGTGTATGTATGATAAGTAAATGTGCAAATAATAAAAATGATGTAGTCTAAATGCAAGATGTATGATGTAAGATGTGTATATGTGCAAAGGTTGAAATATTGTATGTATGATGTATGATGTGAGATGTATGAATAGCTTGATGTGTGTAATACCTAGAGTGTAGTGTGTGCTATTCTTGTGTGGTATGCCCGCAATATTCAAGTGTGAACCGAAGCACAAGAGTGTGTCATCAGTAGTGGTCAAAGGGGTAATCTAAGCATGGTATTTCTTAAGATGTATTATGTTGAGTGGATTTTTTAGTAGTTTACCTAAAAGGTTGGCAAGGCGATATACCCCACCACCAAGTTTATCACTGATAATGTAGGACCAAGCCAATTGGGCTTAAATTTTCCTTTAAGAGGTGCCTCAACATTTGTATTTTTTTTATTTTCCTTTAATACAAGGTCACCGAATTCTTGAGAGATTTTTTTTATTGTAGGCATGACCGATGCGAGATTGATATGTGCGGAGATGTTTGAGTGCTTGGACACAATGTGAATCCAACATTTCTGGTTCATGTAATCAATTTTCACATTATTCTTGGTCTTTAAGGATGCCTTTGAGAGAGATCCTCAAGGATGGTATCTCAAGTTCAAGGGGGATAATAGCCTCAACACCATAAACCCAGGAAAAATGAGTAGTGTTAGTAGGTGTACGAACACTATTACGATAACCCCATAACACGTAGAATAGTTGGTTATGCCAATCGATACCACTAGAGTCAATAGTCTTGTGTAAGATTTTTACAATAGTTTTCTTGGTGGCCTCAGCTTGGCCAGTGTCTTGTGGATAATAGGGTGTGGAGAATGATAATTTAATTTTTAATTTAGCACAAAAATTCTTAACATCTTTATTTTTGAAGGAGGTTCTGTACAACAGAAAATCAACACGTGACCTTCTTCGCACCCGACCTCTCAAGGTCATGCTGAGACAACCAGTGCAAAATGAGTGTGAATGTGAGAGTGGTAATGGGGATCGAGCTAATTGGGAAATCTTTTATATTCAACACGCAATGTCGAGATCTGCAAGTCTAAAGCAAAGAATGATCTCCTAACTTGAAGTGGTGTGATGGCTCGGTCTAAAATAATAGCCGCTCGTCAAATCTAATCAATGTCGAGCTCGAATGAGATTCTGTTTATCGGTTGTTGAACACATGGAAAATGACCTGCAGGTGCCTTGTATAGATTTTCAGACAAGGTCATAGAAGTAAGAACAAGAGGCGTGATGGAGCCACAAGTATTTATGAGTGATTTTTTGTTCTAGTCCAGAAAATATTACCCTAATCAGCTGTTATGTTCAGTAAGGAAAGTTGTGCAATAATATCTAGTGGAAGTGGTGAAGATCTGAATACTAATGTACACAAACTAGTGTCAATGTCTAACTGACTAGCAACCTGAGGATCACAACCAAAGACTCGTGGAGGTTTTGGCCCTTGAATGGTCATGTGTGTAATCAAACTCTATTGCCAGGAGCAGTCCAATGGTCGTAGGCTTGATTAACAGTGATATTTAGCGTATTGAGTTGTTCTATTTTCTCAGTAAAAGTTGCAGGTGTGCGTAAGACTGTCAAACGTAAACTGGTATCAATTTCAGTTATCAATACTAGCCCATTTGGTTATGGGACCAAGGGATCACAACTATATGTCTTTTCCTGTTGTGGACCGTTGATGGTCATACATAATGAAATAAAATGGTTTTTGATAATCAAACTAATTATTGAAGTAAATATAATCTATGTTTTTGGATTTTTCACAATATTTTGGATCAAAGCAATAAAAGCAAACTAATTTATCAAAAGAAATCTTTTTGTTCTTTTCTAATTTTTAAGCAATGCATTCTAATCTAATAAATAAACTAAAGACAAGTAATCAGCCGGATGTAGCTGGTTACTTTTGCAAATGTATGAATTTGATATAAAGAAAATACCCTAATCTAATCAAAACCCTTCAAACCCTACCTCAAAGGTGAAGAAAAAATCATGACCCTGAAAGGGGCTATTGTTCCTCACAACTTCCCTGGTAATGTTAAAGAGGCAAGCTTACTAATGACTTCATCTACTTGTGAATGACTAATTCTATTGAAATGAATGATTTTCTATTCTATTTGATATGAATTATTCTCTACTCTATTTGATATGAAATGATGAAACTAGTGATTTGAAATTGACAATTCAATAAACAAGGAAAACAAACACACAATTCCAACCTAGAAAAGCAAGAGCTTTGGCAAATCTAGTTGTGTCTGTATTTCTCCCCTTAGTATGTTCCTTTCTTTCTCCAAGTGTTCATGTGATTCCAAGGGATTGGGAATGCAAGAATAACAGCAAGAGAATGACACTTGAGCAATGGCAGTTTGATGGTAGTCCGGATGTAATGCAGGTAGAAGAGAGATAGCACAAGAGATCAGAGCTTGGCTATGCAATTCCTAGCAAGATTGTAGCAGCAATATAATGCAAGATACACAAAAATTCTCAAGCCTTTTGCTTGAATACAAGCATGGAATATATAGGAATGGAGGATGGGAGGTGCCTTCATGCACAAGCCAAAAAGGAGAAATTCCAACCAATTAAATCTATTTAAAAATAGAAGGAGGAAGGATAACCAAGCAATCAAAGCTAATTTTAGACAATTTGGCTCATGAATGCATGCAAAAAGAAAAATTAAGTGAACCATTGCATGTTAAAACACACATGACAGATTCTGGAAAAAGTGGGAAGGACCGCCACCCTATGTAGGGCGGCAGTTTCAAGACCACTTCCCTGCCTGGGCAGTAGTTTCATAACCGCCGCCTAGTCAAGGTAGGGGTCCTGGCACTAAAGGCCAAAACATGCATAGAAAGAGGGAGGAAGCTGGAAAAAGTGTGGGAAGGCTAAGTAAAGAAGTCTGGGCAACAAATATACACTGCGAATGGAAATTGGAGCTCAAACACCTTCTTAAAAGGATCTGAATCATCATTGGGGACTTTTGTAACCATTTTTTCGACAATATAGCACATGTAATTTTGGGTGCGTACAGGTTCCATTATCAGCGATAAAAATCATGTGATAATATACGTGGTGAGAAAGTTACAAATGTCTGGGCTAGTGGTGTTTTGTAGGGGATTCGACTCGACCCACTTCATGAAGTATCCAGTAGTCGTAATGATGTATTTATGTTCGTCTTCCGAGTAAAGATTAATCATATCGATTAGATCAAGGCCCCAAAGGGAGAAAGGCCAAGTAGGTGCAATGGGCTAGAGGTCATATGTGGGTACATGATGGAGATTGCCATGTTTTCAAAAAAAATCATGAGTAGCATATTCAAGCCAATCTTGTTCCATTGTAGGCTAGTAATACCCTTGGCGTAAAAAAATTTGTGACATAGCTTTACCTGAGAAGTGACCACCACATATGTTATCATTAATTTTTGAGATGGCTATGGGAATATCTACAAGCAAAAGACAATGAAGAAGATGACCATCAATAGCACATTTGAATAATTTGGTCCCAACGATAACATAATGAGTAGCTTCATGATGTAATTGGTGAACTTCATGAGATTGTATGGTATCATGAATAGTTTTCTTACATAAGTAATTATAAATAGACATGAACCATTCAGTGTTGTCTTGACTGTGCATGATGGCACAAGCTACAAGAGGTAATGCAAAGATAGAGGGATGTCATAAGTGTGTAATTATGAAAGTAGTTTGTTCATTGGTGATGTCTTGTGGCATGAGCGACGCGGCACTAGCCAAAGCATCTACATGACGATTATCCTTGCGAGGAATAATAGTAATGGAGTAGGAATCAAAAGTAGCTAAAGATCCTTTACAAGGGTATTGTATGGAATGGGATTCTCCTCTTTTGTATTACATGCATTATTAACGTGATTGATGACTAATTGAGAATCACCGTGTATGCATAAGTTGTGAATGAGAAGCATTTGAGCAGTAAACAAGCCTAAAATGAGAGCTTCGTACTTAACAATGTTGTTAGTATAAGAAAACCCTAATCAATATGTGAAGGGGAGTGGGTCACTATGTGGGATAATGAAGACTATCCCAGCCCCAACACTAGATTAACAATGGGATCCATCAAATTACATTGTCCACGTATGTGGCTCAATGGTATATGCAGTGAAATCATCACGAAAGGAATCAGAAATGAGTGATGCATCTAAAAGGGGTGCTGCAGCTAGTTGATCGAAGATAACCTGTCCTTTGATTGCTTTTTGTGGTATAAACTTAAAGTAAAATTCTACGAGAATCATAACCCAATGTTCCAAACATCCTTACAAGTGTGTGCAGGATAGGAGGTAACGTAATGGGTCAACTTTTGTTATAATATGTACCTCATTGTTAAGGATATAGTGTTACAATTTGTTTGTAACAAAGAAGAGACTGAGGCACAGTTTTTCAAAGTAGCTATAGTTATATTCATAAGAGAGTAGAGTAAAACTGATATAGTATATGGCTCTTTTGCGTTGAGAATCATCATGTTGTGCCAATAGAGTTCCCAAGGCATGAGACGTAGTAGGGATATACAACAAGAAAGGTTGATCGGCTATGGGAGGGACTAGAACAGGTGGATTTAACAAGTACGCTTTGATATGGTCGAATGTTTGTTGACATTTCTAATCCCAAACAAACTTGCTATCTTTCTTCATGAGTAATGTGAATGTTTGGATCTTATCAGCAAGTTGTGTAATGAAGTGCCATATGGCTTGAATTTTACCTTGTAATGAGTGGAATTGATGTAGGTTCTTGGGTAGAGGCATATCGATAATGGCTTTAATTTTGTTAGGATCAATATCAATGCCACGATGGGAGATAATATATCCAAGAAGTTTACCTGTTGTGACCCCAAAGACACATTTTTTTGGATTTAAATGCACACGATATTGTCATAACTATTCAAATAGTATACGTAGGTGCTTTGCATGGGAAGATCTTCACCTAGATTTTTCCAAGATGTCCTCTACATAATCCTCAATAATCTTGTGAATGTAGTCATGGAATATTTGTGTCATTTCTCGTTGATAAGTAGCCCCGACATTTTTAAGGCTAAAGGGCATAATTTTATAGCAAAATGTACCCCATGGTTTGGTGAAGGATGTTTTTTATTGGTCAGCTGGGTTGATCTTAATTTGATTGTAACCCGAAAAGCCATCCATAAAGGAAAGAATATCGTATCCAGCTATAGAATCAACAATAACGTCGATGTGTGGCAAAGGAAAACTATCCTTAGGGAAAGCTTTATTTAAATCATGAAAATAAGTGCAACAATGAACCTGACCATCCGGTTTCATTACCGGGAAAATATTAGATACCCATTCACCATAGTCGACAGTGCGCATAAAACCTGCATCTAGAGCATTTGAATTTCTTCTTTGACTAAGAGGGCTACTTTGGGATGCATTATACAAATTTTTTGTTGGACAGGTTTGGCACCCGGGTTAAGTATGATATTATGCATTGCCACAAATGTATCGATACCCAGCATATCATTATAATCCCATGCAAAAATATCTGAGAAGTCATGAAGGACTTGTTTGATATCCTTTTTTTCAGCAGGGGTGAGAGAGGTGAATTGCAAAACTATGTGTGGATTTTCATATGTGCTTGTACGCACCCAAAATTACATGTGCTACATTGTCAAAAAAATGGTTACAAAAGTCCCCAATGATGATTTAGGTCCTTTTAAGAAGGTGTTCGAGCTCCAAAACCCATTCCCGATGTATATGTGTTGCCTAGATGTCTTTAATTAGCTTTCCCATGCCTTTTCCAGCTTCCTGCCTTTTTCTGTGCATGTTTTGGCCTTTAGTGCCAAGACCGCTACCCAAAATAGGGCAGCGGTCCTAAAACCTCCGCCCTGCGTAGGGTGGTGGTCCTGCCCACTTTTTCTAGATTCTCTCATGCATGTTTTAACATGCGACGATTCACTTAATTTTTCTTTTAACATGCATCCATGAGCAAAATTGTCTAAAATTAGCTTTGATTGCTTGGTTCTCCTTCCTCCTATTTTTAAATAGATTAAATTAGTTGGAACTGCTCCTTATTGCCTTGAGCTTGAAGGCATCTCCCATTCTCCATTCATATATATTCCATGCTTGAATTCAAGCAAAAGGCCTGAGAATTTTTGTGTATCTTGCATTGTATTGCTGTTATGATCTTGCTAGGAATTGCATAGCCAACCTCTAATCTCTTCTGTTATCTCTCTTCTACTTGCACTGCATCTGAAATGCCATCAAGATGCCATTTCTCAAGCACCATCCTCCTGTTGTTGTTCTTACATTCCCAATTCCTTAGACTCGCATGAACACTCAAAGAAATAAAGGAACATACTGAGAGGATAGATACAGACACAACCAGATTTGCTAAAGCTCTTGCTTGTCCAGGTTGGAATTGTGTGTTTGTTTGCCTTATTTGTTGAATTGTTAATTACAAATCACTAGTTTCAATCACATATCAAATAGAGTAGAAAAACATTCATATCAAATAGAGTATAAAATCATTCATATCAAATAGAGTAGAAAATCATTCGTTTCAATAAAATTATTCAATCACAAATAGATCAAATCATTAGTAAGTTTTCCTCTTCAACATTACTAGGGAAGTTATGGGGAACAATAGCCCCTTTCAGGGTCTGTCGACACTAAAATTTTCCTCCAAAATTTCTATTTCATTAATGTATGTATTAGGAATAGGATGTTGTTAAGTGTAATTAGTAGTAGCATCCGATAAAAGATAACGGCGCCGTCAGTACGGTGCCACCAATAATGTGGAGTACGGTAACAGTCAAAGTACAATAGGAATGTTGTAAAAAGTAAATATTTGTCGTAAGTGGTCCGGTAATATTAAAATGTCAAAGTTTGGGTAATTAGAGAAGTAGGGTCTACATGATTAGGAATTAGAAATATTATATTGGTAATAAGGACAAGGAGTGAGGTCATAAATATTTTGTGTATTTTATTTGTAAAAAGTCTAAAAATGTGGAACCCATGTAAAATGATAAGGTTTATCTTATCTTAACAGATAAGCTTACATGTACAGATAAGAGTTAAGGTATGGAATATGATTCATCAGAGTGGATTTCTTATCCTATCTTAGAGATAGGATGGATAAGCCTGGAAGTTCTATAAATAGAGAGGCCACCCCCCTCATTTAGCATAGACGGAAGTAGTGAGAAATATTGTAGGAAGTGTGCGAAGGAAGCCATCAGTTAAAGGTGTGTTGAAGAAGCCATCAAGAGGTGTAATTGTAAAGTTTCTCCCATAGTCTTGTTGAAGTACCTCATGGGTGAGATTGTAACAATTTCATGTTAATATTATAATTTACTTTGATATTTCAGATTTGTCATCATTCCGTCTTATCATAGTCGATGGTATTCTTGTGTTATGTTGTTGTTTTGTTTCCAGATTACATCCACCAAACTAAAGGCTGTGCATTAGTAAATAATCATAGCACGAGGAGTTCCCGGTGAAGAATTATCATAGTGCCGGATTGGTGATGACATTTTGGTTCCGTTGCTGGGACCATTCCTCGTTGGTGGATTTTCTGGAGAGATATTCCCACTTAGGCAAAAATTAATTGGAGGGTAACCTTGTTTTTACTGTGCATAGTAGTTACCATGGTAAAGTCATTTTTACCGTGAATAGTAGTTACCATGTTAAAGTCATTTTTGCCATGAATAGTAGTTACCCTGGTAAAGTCATTTTTGCTGGGAATAGTAATTACCGCAGTAAAGTCACTTTTTACCGTGAATAGTATTTACCGCAGTAACTTCACTTTTTACCGTGAATAGTGTTTACCACAGTAAAGTCGGTTTTTACCGCAGTAAGTCAAGTTTTACCATAGTTTACCGTGGTCATTTCTAATTTACTGTAGAAAGGTGTAAAGTCACTTTCTATTATAGTGATTCCAATTATTTGTGCATATAAGTCTTGTTAATTGTACTTGTGGGTTGGTATTTCACGGTGGTTACTTTTGAAAATGGGAAAGATTCCTGTTTTTTCAGCTCAATCTAATGAAGATGCTTCTTCTTTCATTCAAGAGTTTAAACGATCTTGTATTTGTAATGGCCTTATAAGAAGGGAACAATGGACTGAATTTTTTCCTACCTTTTTGGATGGTTCAGCACTTAGGTGGTTTGAAACACTAGATGATAATGTGAAAAATTCATGGGATTTATTAACTGAAAGTTTTCTTGAAGACTTTGGTGAACAACAGAAATATGCAGATCTCATGATCGAGATCACAAAGCTATCCCAAGGAGAGAAGGAGAAGATAAGGGATTATCATGCTCGTGTTCTAGAGCTAAGGAGGAAGCTCGATGCCCAGATCCTGAAGAAAGGACTAGCGGATGGGTTGATGAATGGCGTGGATAATCTCCTTTGTAAGCACTTCATTCTTGGGATGAAGCCGGAGATCAGACAACGAGTGAAGTATGACCGCCCAGCTACCATTGAACAAGCAAAGGAGATTGCAAGAAGGCAAGAAGAAAACATGGAAGAGGAGCCCAAAGAAATTGTTGCTAAAGTAGAGCCTACACCAGCACCTTTGGTCCTGAATCCACAACCACTCCCGGTGAGCACAAATATTTCTCCTAATACATCTACTGAGTATGAAGATCTGCTCAAAAAGATGGGTCAGTTAACTATTAATCTTCTTCAAGGAAAGGAATTTAGTTCTCAGGGAGGAGATAGAGGTCCAAAGAGAAATATTTCTGAAGTTGTTTGTTATGGTTGTTATAAAAAGGGTCATTATAAGTATAATTGTCCAGATAGAGCTTCTACATCTGGTAAGGGAGATAATGATAAAGGAAAAGCACCTGTGAATTCTTTTGATGTAGTAGATAAGAGTAGAAATAATGAAGTAGATGTGTTTGTAACAAAAAGAAAGAAAGAAAAAGATAATCAAGATGGAAATGATCCTAAGAAGATGAAAGAAGAAACTAGTAAGAAACATAGGAGAAGAAAGTTGGGTGTGCAGGATTTTCTGATTTCACAGGGGCAAGGGCCATACTCCATCTTGGAAGATCTATCCAAAAGGCCTGCAAATATTACATATGGTCAACTCTTGGCTATGTCTTCTGAGAAGAGGCGGGAGTTGCGAGGTGGACTCAATGCTCGAAGAAGGAAGGAGGTTGAGGTCCCTGTTTTGGAGGCAGAGGCAGATCCCTATGCTCCACAAGCTGAGGTATTATGTAATGGTATTTCAATTCATGATGTCTTAGTTGATGGAGGTGCTGCAGTTAATGTAATGACCGAGTCTGTAATGAATATGTTGGGTTTAAAAATTGATCGCCCTTCAACACTTATGTTAAGGTCATTAAATAAGGGAAAAACTAAACCAGAAGGTGTAGTTTCAAATGTGGCAATATCTGTTATGGGTGTTGTATGTGTGGTAGACTTTCAAGTGATGAAAAATGGTACTGTTGCATACCCAATGCTACTGGGAAGACCATGGCTAAGGAGAGTTCATGTAAGAAACTAATGGAATGAAGGTTTCATGACACTTAGACGTGGTAGAGAGAGGGTGAAGATAAACGTGATCCCTCGACATCATAAAGTAGAACCTGTGGATTCAAGTGATGAAACTGATGATTGGACATCCTCTGATTACTCTAGTACCAGTGAAGTGGACACTGAAGATGAAGAAAGCGAGGTGGATGTTTCAGTCATGGATATCCTGCCAGTCACACCAACTCATGACCCCATAAAATTATCTGAAGAAGAAGTTGATGATCGTCTCCAACAAATAATGATTGGTGATGCTGTGATGGAGAGTGAGAAGGAATCCTACCTCCAGCTCTTTCGAAGGTACATACACCTATTCACTTTTGATTATAAGGAACTCCGTCAAGTAAGTTGGGTAGAACATTGTATTGAGCTGGTAAATGGTGCTAAGCCTATAAAGCAAATGCCATATAGAATGAATCCTAATTTTTCCAAGACTGTAAAAGAAGAAATAGATAAGTTGCTTGATGCAAGATTCATATTTGCTATGGAGAATTCAGAATGGGTTTCTCCCATTGTGATCTCAATAAAAAAGAATGGGAAGCTACGCATTTGTGTTGATTACAGGAAGCTCAATAAGGCAACAAAGAAGGATCATTACCCTCTTCCATTTTCAGATCAGATCTTGGATGAAGTAGTTGGCCATGAGTGCTATAGTTTTGCTGATGGATATAGCGGATACAACCAAGTTCGTATAGTAGAGAAAGATCAGCTGAAGACCACATTCACCACTCATTGGGGAATGTTTGTTTATAGAGTTATGCATTTTGGGTTGTGTAATGCTCCAGCAACATTCCAGCGTTTGATGAATAGGGTGTTCGAACCCTACATTGGGACCTTCATCAGAGTATTTCTGGATGATTTTTGCATCTATGGGAGCAAGTTGGACCACCTATACTAGATGGAGACAGCATTTCAAAGGTTAGATGAAGCACAAGCCTCACTAAACCCTACAAAGTGTGTCTTTGGATGTTCTAAAGGCGTTTTGTTAGGGCATGTTGTATCCAGAGATGGTATTGGTACTGATCCTGATAAAGTTTCAAAAATCAAAGATTTACCATTTCCTATGAATAGAAGTAAGTTGAGATCATTTTTAGGCCATGTGGGTTACTATAGAAGGTTCATCAAGAATTTCTCAAAGATTGCACAGCCACTAACCCAGTTCTTGAAGAAGGATGTTGCTTATGAACCAGGAAACAAGGCGCATGAAGCTTTTGGACAACTGAAGGAAGCCCTGGTGTCTTCACCTGTTTTGAAGAATCCAGATTGGAGCAAGCCATTCATTGTGTACACTGATGCCTCAGATGCAGCACTAGGTAGTACTTTGAGCCAAAAGGATGAAAATGGGAATGAACATCCAATTTACTTTGTGAGCAGACAAATGAGCAGTGCTGAGGTAAACTATACTGTAACTGAAAAAGAGGCTCTGGCTATCATTTTTGCTGTAAAGAAGTTTAGAAATTACTTGCTAGGGCAGAAATTTATAGTTGTAACGGATCATCGGCTCTGAAATATATTGTCAATAAGCCTAACCCATCAGGGAGGATAGCAAGATGGATAATTTTGCTACAAGAATTTGAATTTGATATTATAGATAGGCCAGGAAAGAAGCATGTCAATGCAGATGCACTCTCTCGAGCCTATGATGGTTTAGGATCATCTTGTGATGATGATGATTTTCCTGATGCAGCATTGTTCTCCCTTGACACAATCCCTAGTGAATACATAGATATTTGGAATTATCTGAATGAATTCAAGTTTCCTGATGGTGCCAATGCAAAGACTAAGAGAAAGATTACTCAAGCCAGTCGTCCATATTCTATTCTGCATGGAGCATTATTTCGAATAGGACCTGATGGACAGTACAAGAGGGCAGTTGGACGTGATCAAGGAAAGGAGCTGCTAGAAGAATTCCACAATGGTACATGTGGAGGGCACTTCTCTGGACAGCTTACAGCAAGAAGGATCTTGGATGCAGGTTATCACTGGCCCACTCTTTTTAAAGATTGTTATAATTATTGTAAGACATGTGATATTTGTCAAACACATGGTAACCGTAAGACTTCATCAGCTCCATTATGTCCTATTCTTCCCCTTAGTCCCTTTGAAAAATGGGGAATAGACATTGTAGGTCCACTTCCAACTACATCACGTCAAAATAAGTATATTGTAGTTGCCACAGATTATTTAACCAAGTGGGTTGAAGCTAGGCCATTGAAAACAGCTTCCATGGATGAAGTGGCAAGGTTCATATATGAACGCATTGTCACCAGATTTGGTTGTCCATTAGAAATTGTAACAGATCAAGGAAGCCACTTCATTAATGAGGTGGTAGAAGCCCTAGTCAATAAGTTTTCTATCAAGCACAGGAAGGTAACAACATACAAGCCAAGCACAAATGGACAGGTGGAACGAACAAATTTTGTGCTGTGTGAAATTCTAGCAAAAGATGCAGCCTTACAGGTACATAAATGGGATAAAAGGATTCATGCAGCATTGTGGGCATATAGGGCAATATCAAAGTCAACAACAGGATACTCCCCATTTCAGTTGGCCTATGGCATTGATCCAGTTCTTCCTATTGAGTTTGATATTCCCACTGTGAGAGTTATGAAAAATGAAAGGATGGATGAAAGTGATTCATTAAAAGAAAGGTTGGTACATCTTCATTTGCTAGAGGAAATGAGGGAAATAGCAAAGGATACAAGCCATAAGAAGAAAATGAAGCAGAAGGAATACTTTGATCAAAAGATCCGATGGTCTCCATTTCATGTGAATGACTTGGTCCTAGTATATGATTCCAGATACAAAAAAAGAAGACAGAGAAAATTTCTTCCAAAATGGATGGGGCCCTACAAAATAGCAACTGTGCATGAAAATGGTACGTACCGACTGGAGGAATTGGATGGCACTCCCATTACGAAATGGGTCAACCACGACAAGTTGAAGATTTTCCAAGCACCAGAATAGTCTACTCCGAGGACGGAGTAGAAGCTAGGAAGGGGGAAGATGTCGACACTAAAATTTTCCTCCAAAATTTCTATTTCATTAATGTATGTATTAGGAATAGGATGTTGTTAAGTGTAATTAGTAGTAACGTCTGATAGAAGATAACGGCACCGTCAGTACGGTGCCACCAATAATGTGGAGTACGGTAATAGTCAAAGTACAATAGGAATGTTGTAAAAAGTAAATATTTGTCGTAAGTGGTCTGGTAATGTTAAAATGTCAAAGTTTGGGTAATTAGAGAAGTAGGGTCTACATGATTAGGAATTAGAAATATTATATTGGTAATAAGGACAAGGAGTGAGGTCATAAATATTTTGTGTATTTTATTTGTAAAAAGTCTAAAAATGTGGAACCCATGTAAAATGATAAGGTTTATCTTATCTTAATAGATAAGCTTACATGTACAGATAAGAGTTAAGGTATGGAATATGATTCGTCAGAGTGGATTTCTTATCCTATCTTAGAGATAGGATGGATAAGCCTGGAAGTTCTATAAATAGAGAGGCCACCCCCCTCATTTAGCATAGAAAGAAGTAGTGAGAAATATTGTAGGAAGTGTGCGAAGGAAGCCATCAGTTAAAGGTGTGTTGGAGAAGCCATCAAGAGGTGTAATTGTAAAGTTTCTCCCATAGTCTTGTTGAAGTACCTCATGGGTGAGATTGTAACAATTTCATGTTAATATTATAATTTACTTTGATATTTTAGATTTTTCATCATTCCGTCTTATCATAGTCGATGGTATTCTTGTGTTATGTTGTTGTTTTGTTTCCAGATTACATCCACCAAACTAAAGGCTGTGCATTAGTAAATAATCATAGCACGAGGAGTTCCCGGTGAAGAATTATCATAGTGCCGGATTGGTGATGATAGGTCGTGATTTTTTCTTCACCTCTGAGGTAGGGTTTGAAGGGTTTTGATTAGATTAGGTTATTTGCTTTAGATTAGATCCACACATCCGCAAAAGTAACCAACTACATCTAGTTGATTGCTTGTCTTTAGTTTATTTATTAGATTAGAACACATTGCTTAAAAATTAGAAAAGAAAAAAAAGATTTCCTTTGGTAGATTAGTTTACTTTTATTGCTTTGATCCGTAATATTGTGAAAAATCCAAAAACCTAGATTAGATTTCCTTCAGTAATTAGTTTTCTTATCAAAAATCATTTTATTTCATTTTGTATGACCATCAACGGTCCACAACAAGAAAAGACATACAGTTGTGAACCCTTGGTCCCACAACCCAATGGGCCATAATTGATAACTGACATTGATACCAGATTATGTTTGAGAGTCTTACGCACACCCGTAACTTTTACTGAGAAAATAGAACAACTCAATACACTAAATATCGTTGCTAATCAAGCCTACGACTATTGGACTACTCCTGGCAATAGGGTTTGATTACGCGCATGACCATTCAAGGGCCATAGCCTCCACGAGTCTTTGGTTGTGATCCTCAAGTCCCACAACCCAACGAGATTGCTAGTCAATTAGACATTGACACTAGTTTGCATACATTAGTATCTAGATCTTCACCACTTCCACCAGATATTATTGCACAACTTTTCGTACTAAATATAGCATCCAATCAGGCTAAAACTTTCTGGACTAGACCAGAAAATTGCCCATAAATACTTGTGGCTCCATCACACCTCTCGTTCTTACTTCCATGACCTTGTCTAGAAATATATTTGAAGCACCTGTAGGTCATTTTCCCTGTGTTCAACAACCAACAAACAAAATCTCAGTTGAGCTCGACATTGATTAGAGTCTACGAGCAGCTATTATCTCAAACTGAGCCATCACACCACTTTAAGTTAGGAGAGCATTCTTTGCCTTAGACTCACAAATCCCAACATTACGTGTTGAAGATATAAGATTGCCCAATTAGCTTGATCCTCGTCACCACACTCACATTCACATTCATTCTACACCGGCTATTTCGGCACAACCTTGAGAGGTTGGGTGCGAAGAAGGTCACGTGTTGATTTTCTGTAGTACAAATTGGTGAACCCGATGTGAAGAGCTAGTATCTAAATGTTTCCGCTTTCTTTGTCCATCCTTTATTCTACTGGTATTCTTATACCCCCTGAATATATCAGGATATGAAGAGTACGGTTGTCCCATCCTAGGTTTTGACATGTACAATAATCAAGTGTACTACAACAATCACCTCCACTTTCAACGTGGGTGGACAACCACTCATCATATAAAAACCCTCTACTTCAGGGAAAAAATGTTGGTTCCTCTATACATATTAAGAAACTCGACTAGGTCATGAAGACCTGTCCTCACAAACAATCAAGTTCAAACAATATGAATTTTACTGGCGAAGCAAGTTCATCTCCTAGGGTATTTTTTGGCAACCCATTAGCATGCAATCTGACCAACTCCCCCATATAGATGAGGAGTATTTAACACGATATGCTAGGAGTGAACAACATTTCCAGAACATGAACCGATCTTTCAATAGGTTGGAAGGACAAGGTGATGTCATCCAAAAAAATAACGCTACCCCTCTACCAACCAAAAATACTGCCAATGAGGGGTGGCAACATAGTGAATAATTTATAGCAGGATACCCTACTCCTCAACAACCTCCAAGGGTTCAACAAAAAGCACCTAAGCAAAGCACCGCCCCGTCAATGGGTGATGTCATCTTGACTTTGGTAGAAAAATTCAAGGAGCTAGAGCTTTCCCATAATACTTAGAACCCATACATAGGGCAAGAACGAACTACTCCCTACCCGTAGAATTACAAACAAATACCTATTACACAGAATCCTCCATTTTATATGAATACTCAAAACCGTGGGGATCTACTTACGGGGACAGGCACCTTGGGTTTGCCCCCTCACACCACGTAAGGATATCTACAACATGCACCAGCCATAAGTGCATTCTCAAATGCCATACTAGCCAGAAATGCAACGTTCCCTGGCTTCGTGCCTTTGATTCCATGTCAAGGTAATCAACCCCCTTATGTACACATGTATTCTAAATCTCCCCATGGGGACATGTACACCTACCCAGGTCCATATGGACAACCGTAGGGGATGCCGTACACCCAAACAAATGTCTATGTTGTCCCATTTCAATAACCGATGCATCCCCCACATCCCCAACAAGGATCTTCAATGGTGGAAACATACGCAATGGGGACCTATTCTGAATATCTCAAGGATCCCCTGGACTTCTCCATTCAGATAGTCATGCTCCCAAGACCCTTGCCTAATCTTCTAAAATTCAAAGGGGAGGGCAATCCTAATGCCCAAATTAAGGCTTACGCAATGACCATTTGAGAGCTGCTCCCATGGGACACAATCATTACAAATATTTTCCCTAAGATGCTAGAAATTATTGCTCTCAACTGGTACTATAGGATACCAAAGGCTTCAATACACTCATTCAAGAAACTCGTATCAGAGTTTATTTAAGCTTTTGATATGAACAAGCTTTTGAGAATAGGAATTAGGCAATTCCTTCATATCACGCAAGAACAAAATGAGTTTGTAGCCCAATTTATTCAAAGGTGGCGACAAGTTCTCTACTCCTCTACAAGTGCTCCAAATATGGATCAAATGGAACTTTGTGATTTGTTCCTCCACTCTCCCAATAGGGAGACAAAGGAAGAGGTTCAAAAGTTCCCGCTAAGGAGCTATGAATAGGTGCTAGAGGGTGCTCTTCGAATTGACCAAGCGGCCATTGAAAGTGGTCGTAAGACTTATGGAGCTAATGGAAGGTTAGTCACCCGTCATCAAAATAATATCGATTACTCCAATAACAAAAATAGCAATCAAGGACCAAAAATACTTAATGAGAATCATGGAGTCACAACAGATGGAGTGACGGACCAACCTAAGAAGCCTAACGTTGTTAATACTCCCAATACTTCCACTTCAAACAACCACAATAACAATGATAACAATAAAAAAAATAACTTCTCGCCCTCAACCAATGTTATAGATTTTAACCGTCAACCATAACAACCTCAATAAGTAAGAAAAACACTGACCCAGGGTCCTAACCAATACCCACGTGGGTATCCAAACAAATTTCAAAATCAAGGGCAAGGGTTCTCGAATTTTAACAATAACAATCAACAGCTAAATAATAACCATAATTTCAGACCACAACAAGGTGTAAACCAAAGGCCTCGAGATTACGATCCTCATTCATATTGTGGTTTCCATAGGGTTTGTGGGCATGACACAAGAACATGACGCGATTGTAACAAGTTTTTATAGTGTTTATCAGAGGATCAAAGACAATTATTTTTTGACATGTTTCTGGCAAACCCAACAAAACCTGCTCAAAACACCTACATGGGACTAGTATCTCCGCAGAACACACCGGTGGGGATCTTTAATGATCCTCTCCCCACACATCCAAAAGACGGTAGATTAGATCCCAATGGTTTGAACAAAGGTATTGTAATGGGGACCCATGATCACGAAGCCTTGACTTTGTCAAACCCAAAAGTGGCACCTCCTTTGGATGGTCACCAAAAAACAAAAATTGTGGCGTTGGTAGAGTTAGACACTGAACTACAAATTAACGTTGCCACTATAACTAGGGATTATTCTTTGCAACCTATGCTGATCTACCCGACTACATCAAATGACATTCGTGATATGCTAATCAAGCTAGTAGGAGCTTACGATTTGATCAACGACTTAACTAAGACGTTCTCGCACATTTCCTTCTTAGATCTGTTAAACAACTCCCATGCTCATAGGGCTGCTCTACTAGAAGCGTTGGGTCTTGGTCATTTGGCTAATGTAACCCCTCCTCTAGAAGCACAAATAAACCATGTGGACTATGATGTATATCCTCCAGGACAACCTGAAAGAGATGTTGGATTTGTGTTTGATATCAACAAGATGCCCACAAATGCTGAAATAGTTTGTAGAGGCAATCTGACGTTGTTTTTACAAGTCTAGATTTACAACAGCCATGTAAAGCATGTGATGATTGATGATAGGGCAGCAGTAAACATAGTCCCCTTCTCTTTCCTTCAAAAACTAGGGTACAGAGAGACCAATTTCTCTTTAACACGAGATACGACAGCCTCAAAGGAACGTCAATCGAAAATATAATGTTGTCGGTCACCCTTGGACCTAAGATGGTGCTAACCGAATTTTATATTATAGATCAGGAAAGCAACTATAATATGATCCTTGGTTGTCCTTAGATTCATTGCATGAAGGTGATTCCCTCCACTTTGTTTTAGGAAGTTAGGTTCCTACATTTAGGGAAGGTCTTTGTGGCACAAGGTGATCCAAAACCATTTGACATACACTTAGCCAATTTGAAAGAAAGACCAGGAGTCCACTCTGAGTTTGAGCTTCCTACAAATCATTTAAATAAATCTACAAGCTCGATACCAAAGGAAAAGTTGGTTCCTACAACAGAATTAGAAGTCATGGGTTTGATCGAAGGAATTCCAGTAGTCAGAGATGAAACCATCATCGTAGAGACAATATCGTTAGGGACTACTACAAATATTGTCGAGCTATTGGAAAAAGATTTACCCATTCTCCTTCTTTTCGATTCTATGGGCATGGGACACACCCTATGACTTAGTTTTCTACCAACAAATGAGGTTTGTATGGTCGAGGTAACTGAAGTAAAGGGGAAAGATTCAAAAAATAATCCAATGCCCATTTTTCCAAGTAACTGTTGGAATCTCCATTTTGATGGAGCCAAGTGTCGTTTTGGCGTTGGGGAAGGTGTAATCCTTACCTCTCCTAAGGGGAGGATTCTACCTTTTTCCTTCAAGTTAAACTTTGAGTGCACAAATAATGGGGCTGAATATGAAGCCCTTCTACTTGGTCTCATAATAGCCGAAAGAAAGGGTGCTCTTAATATCAAGGTGTTGGGTGATTCACAACTGGTTACGAATCAAGTATCCGAACTGTATGAGACTAGAGTTGAGCATTTGTAACTTTACAAAATGGCAGTGCTAAATTTAACAAAGAGGTTTGATTTTGTATCAATCAAGGTAATTCCATGAGACTAGAATCTCATACAGACTTAATCGCAACATCCGCTTCTTACTTTACTCCAAGAGGTGAATTGGAAGATTCAAACTTCACGGTCTCTATTCGTGCAGAACCTTTGGTCTGTAAGACACCAGTAACTCCAATGTTGACATACGTAGAGACTGAGAGTGAGTCTGTCATTACAGATCACATTGACATTGACAAGTAACTCTAGAATATCTAAACACTCTTACAGAGCTACCTCTTACACAAATCATGAGGTTAATCTTTCTCTAATCCCACACTCTTCTTCCTATTTTGGAAATCCCATGATAGATTCTTCCCCTAGGAGGGAACTTGAAATTTGTGAGGTGGAAGAAGAGGGGGATTTAAAGTTACCTCTGGCCCCGCCTGAGTTCGAGGAAGGAAACGCCTCCTTAATTGAGGGAACAATCGATATAATTATCGGGACTGAGGAAGAACCAAAGATTTTAAAGCTAGGGTCCTCTTTAACTCCAGAGGAGGTTGAAATACATACCCACATTCCCAAGGAGAATAAGAAAGCATTCACATTTAATTACAAGGAAATGATGGGGATTGCATCACACATTGCAGTGCACAATCTCGTCACCAAACCAGATACAAAGCTGATTAAGCAAAAGTCGAGGCCTGTGAAGCCAAAAGTGGCCCTCGCGGTGAAAGAAGAAGTGATGAAACTCCTCCAGGTGGGATTCATCAAGCCAGTTGATTACTCTTAATGGGATTCAAGAAAAATGGAAAGATTCGTATTTTTATAGATTATCAGGATATAAATAAGGCTTGTCCCAAGGATGATTTCCCATTACCATCCATCGATGTTATCATTGACGTAACAGTTGGTTTCGAGTTGTTGTCTCTTATGGATGGATTTTCTGGGTATAATCAAATTAGAATATCTGAAGAGGATCAAGCCAAAACCACGTTTATAACTCCTTGGGGAACTTATTGTTATGTGGTCATGTCATTCAGGCTTAAGAACACTGGAGCTACGAACCAACAAGCAATGACTTATATATTCCATGATCTTATACATAAGATTGTGGAATCTTATGTGGATAACATGTTGGCTAAGGCTAAAAAGGACTGTGATCACCTAGAGGTTCTTCATATCATCCTTTTGCACTTAATTGAATATGGCGTCACATTGAATCTGGAAAAGTGTGTATTCGACGTAACGGAAGGCAAGATTTTGGGGCACATCACATCTTCACAAGGAATTGATGTAGACCCAGCTAAAATCCAAGCTGTGTTGGAAATTATTCCACTAATGGATGATTCTAGCATCATATCTTTTCTTGGGAAACTCGGGGCAATCCGAAGATTTATCCCCGACTTGACCTTTGTTGTTCACCCAATCAACAATTTGTTGAAAAAGGATTATAGCATTGATTAAACAGAAGAATGCAATGAGGCCTTTGAGGTAGTTAAACAGTTCTTATTGTCCCCTCCGATGTTAATGCCACCTAGATCAGATCACCCTTTGATCTTGTATTCGCGAGCTATGGATGTTTTGCTAGCCGACATGTTGTCTCAAGAGGATGACGATAAATGAGAGCGTGTAATTTATTTCATTAGTCAGGTATTGCTTGATTATGAGACACATTACACCCAAGCAAAGAAAGAATGTCTTGCCATAGTCTTTGCAACAAAATGCTTAAGACATTATTTATTGAATCAAGAAACGACGGTTATTGTTAAGTCAGATCACTTGTAGACATTCCTCACACAAGGATCCTTGTCTAAGAAGGTTGGGCGATTCATAACTCTGATGGGTGAATTTGAGTTAACATTTGTTAATCAAAAATCTGTCAAAGGAAAAATCATTGTGGATTGGTTAGCTGATAATCCGTTAGATGGAGGTGATCTGGTAGATCTAGACTTCCCCGATGAGTGTGTGTACTTTGTTGAGACTAGGCCCCCCATTTCTGCGTGTCCATGGTATATTGACATCATTAATTTTATAGTGGACCATATATATCCAAAAGGGGCAACATCTCAACAAATAAGGTGTTTATGTGTCATTGCCACTAAGTAAGTTATTGTAGAGTAGGTGCTCTATCACAGGGCCTTCGATGGAATGTTGTTAAGGTGTGTCAACGCTGAATAATCTGAAAATATTCTTTATGAATCACATGGCAGGGTATGTGGAGGTCACTTCGGTGGCCATGCCACTACTCAGAAGATACATTGGATGGGTTATTTCTGGCCCACTCTAGAACATGACGTAGTAGAGTTTGTGCATAGATGCCACAAATGTCAAGAGTTCTCCCATGAGATCCACATACTAGCACAAGCTTTGTAACCAATCGTAACCCCATGGCCCTTTTCCACATGGGGCTTGGATTTGATAGGGAAATTCTCTCCCTCGTCAATGGATGGCCATAAGTTCATAATCACGGCCATAAAATAATTTACCAAGTGGGTAGAAACCATGCCTCTTACCACTGTACCCGAGGTCTATGATCACTAAGTTCATCTTAAACCAGATCATTTGTAGGTACGAGTGTCCCACAAGTCATTATCTCGGATAATAGCAAATCTTTCAAAAATGACAAGTTGCATGAATTGTGTGCAAAGTTCAAGATACGTCATCACACGACTTCTCTTTGTTATCGTCAGGCCAATGGACAAGTTGAGGCTACAAATAAAACATTAAAGTCCATCCTCCTTAAGACCATTAAGGAGAATAAACGAGATTGGCATTTAAATATTTTTTCAGCCTTGTGGGCCTATCGAACATCAGTTAGAACACCGACAAGGGCAACCCCCTTTTCTTTGGTATTTGTGTGGAAGGTATTTTACCACTTGAGGTTGAAATACCAGAGTCTCTGTATTTCACTGCAAGGAATATTGGGAGAAGAAGGCTATCGAGAAGCGTGACTCTCTCAGTTAGAAAGTCTTGATGAGGTTAGACTCAAATGCTGAACAACAACAAAATGTTACAGTGACTGGATGGCTCGGTAATACAACAAGAAGGTCTACAAGTGTGAAATATATGAGGGGGATTTGGTCTTAAGGCTTGACAATTGGATAGACAAAAATAACGACGAGGGAAGAAAATTCAGACCTAGGTGGTTGGGTCCATATTGAGTAGTAGAAGACTACAAAAATGGGGCATTTCTGCCTATGTACACTACAGGGTGAGGATTTTATTGAATCTGTGAAATCTCTTCCCCTAAAGAGGTATTACACATGATCCATTAGCATTTTCATATGTACATTACTGCATCTGCATTACATTTTCATTTACTAGCTCATTCTGTAAATTTGTGATCAAGGGATTTATTCTTATAGTAACTCCTAAAAAAATATAAAAAACATTGACAAAACATTCAAATCATGTCTCTCCAAATTTTCATGGTATCATCAATTATTTTCAAATCATTTCATCAGTTCAAGTAGGATACGACAAAATTTTGACCATGATCATACCAAGGCCTGCATACTTGGTTCTGTTTATAGTCTCTTTCTAGATTAGGTGTCTTTTCCTATAGTTTGTTCTAGAAGCTTCATGGTGTCACATATATCCCATAAACATCTCTTTGGAAATAAGAACATACTAAACATTTTTCCTAGATGAGTAAGTCAAATGCAAATCCACATAAAAAATTTATTTTACACATTTCTTTTCCCTACCAACCTTTGGTGTTGAGCCTACATCTCTTACTGGTGATGTAGGGTTGGGAAAGGAGAGAAATGCCCTTACTCACCTATTCCTTATCCATGGTGATGAGCCCATGCTTCCTACTGGTAGCATGGGGCAAGGAGTAGGGGGTCTCTTTGATAAACATTGAAAGTTAGAAACCATTCATTCAAATATTGTGAAATCATAAGTCAAAAACAAAGTGAGTTAGATGTCCAAAAATCCAAAAGAGTTTAAAACCTCAAAACCAGATTTTGTCAACCAAGTAGCCATCTATGGATCTAAGTCTAGATAAAATGGAAGGCACATCACATTCTAAGCTATGAGGTAACTTGATTAGGGTGAGGTTGTAGTTTCTCAATTGGGTCTTGTCAAACCATTGTCTTTCCCTCATCATTACCATTCAACAAACTTTTATAACTTGTCCCCTTTCTAGATCTTGGTGTTGAGCTCTCGCATCCTACTAGTTACATGGGGTCAAGAAGTGGGGAAAGTACATCTTCTTATCATATCATTTTATTACCACATTTTTCCAAAACAAAATGAAGTATCAAATATTTCTTGAAGAAGCTTAAGTTCAAACATCACATTGATGTTCACATTATAATATATCAACATTATAAAATACAAAAAGAAATACATTTTGCTATCATTTCACATCCATTGCATGCATTTTAAATAGCATAGAAAAATGGAAATTCTAAATGTCTAGAGTACTAATGAGAAACAAGCCAAAATATATTTAACTTAGATACAATGGATCACCGAACCAAAAACACAGAGTCTTGTATATATCATAGTGAGTAAATTTTATATACAATGCCATCATGCGCTAAGGCGTGGTCAAAATGCTCATAATGAGCCTGAAAATATACAAAAAAATCATATAGTTCCCGAAAAAATGGAAACAAAGTAATAAATGGCCCAATGGACTTATCAATCCCTATGGAATCTATCGGATGGTGCACAGCCATGTCCAAGGCTCCTATTGTGGATGCGATGACACTGGGATTGAACCGAATGGTGTGAATGCTCATGGTGGCGGTAGCTGGCTGTGGCATCAATACAAGAATGGCTCCGCTTCATCATATGCTTGGTAGCCTCATATCTAGCCACCATGGTACAAAGTAAGGTCACCACCTCCGTTATCCTCCAAATAGGAGAAAACATGTCAATGTGTCTACCAGTAGCTAGCGGCTAACCTAAATCGTCAGTCATCTTGGTTTGGGTCTTCCCCAAGGGGATCAATAGGGTATCCATGCACACCCATTGGATGAGCTCTCACCACTCCTGTGTAGTCACTACAAGTAGGTAAAAGAGAAGAAACATATAAGTTAGTAAAACCACAAGACGTAAATCAAAAGAGAATACCATAACTAATATTTCAAATTAACAAAGTTGAGAGAAGAGTATCAAACATACTCAGATATTCGGGCATCTAAGTAGGGTTGCTGACTACTATTTTCAATTTTGTTGGTGGTTGTGGGTCCTCCCCAAAGCTAGAGGAAAAACACTGTCTAATCACAGACTCATCATCCCCCTCCCCATCTAGAGGAAATGGATCCTCTGAGACTAAGGCCTCTCTCTCTACACTAGCCTCCTCGTGTGCGGCTCTCAACATCTCTTAAGTGTTATGCCACTTAGGATCACTCTCCTCCTCTACTGTACAGGCTGCCTCACCTGTCTCAGCATCTCCCCCTCATCCTCCTTAGTCTCCTCTTTGACTAACTCCTCTGTCTCATCCCCTGTGTGCTCCCCAGAATCAGAGTCTACACTAATGGGCTCAAACTCCTCTTCGTAATGGGTAACCTAAATCATCAGTAATCTGGAGTAAAGGTGCTCAAGGGGATCACCAGTTACCCATCAATCCATGAAGCTCTCTCCACTGCCTAACTACAATAGGTACACCTGAGAGTAACTACTAAGTTAGGAAGGTATCCTCTAGAGCCCCTCTAAGCCTCCTAAATGGTCATGTAGACTGGTACCGTTGGCGGAAGTATGTTAGCATATGGTAGGCCAAACAACTAAGGAACCCGATAAAATGGATGAATCTCAACTCTCCCGACCCTATCAACTAGTTGGCATGTAGTAGAAAAATTTACCATTGTGGTCACCTCTTGTACCCATAACCCTGTCATGTCCTGGTAGGGAGTAGCAACCATGTCTACTTTGGTAAGAGAAGCTCCTATTGATGATGGGGTGTCCTAAGAACTGACATAGTTGTCCACCTCGTTGCTTAGATGACCACTTGGTCCAATACATGTACTTCCCTTCTATAAGGGGTGATATGCTCATATACGCAACTCATGAAAAGAGTGGGGTGGCTTAGTGATTGCCCCTGCAATTGGAAGACCCAGTATAAGTCATGGTAGGTAGTCCCTAGGATGTGTACTCCCCATGTGTACCTATGACCATGTCCCTCAATCTATGAGATGATGAGAGCCTAACAGTAGAGAAGAGTGTCACCTCCCTTGTGCTCGATTAATCGTGAGGATAGGATACCCATAATAGTTGTCTGAATAATCAGAGTAGGAGCAGTAGCAATCAATCGGACCTTCATCCCCTTCTTCGAACCAGATGATACAATGGCGTCTCCCATATATGTGGCCCACTTTGTCATCACGGCCCTGGATCTTGTGGTCTCTAAATTTAGTCTCCTCCCAGGAATCAAAGCCAAAGGAAAAACACTATCTACATCCACAGACTCATCATCCACCCTCCCCTAACTCTAGAGGAAATAGGATCTGATCTGAGACCAAGTAGGAGAACAAGTCTCTCTCTTTGGGCTCTTATTGTGGCATGCGTGTGGTACCTGAGGGATCCTCTAGATACCTACTCTAGTGTGAATGTCTCTGGTGGCATCTTGGCTGTGGTCTAATCTAGGAATCCCAGGGATCCAATCACAGCACACATACTCTCTCTCACTCTGGTACAACAGGAATGTCATTCCTCCTTCGTGCATTCACCAAAACATGAGAAAAGAGCAAGTTAGTAGCGTATACAAGAAGACAAGCTCATCAAAAACATGTTAAAACATGAAAAATCCAAAAGAATCCAAGTTAGTGAACGTTTTGGTCATTCTGTTCAGAACCGCCACCCAGTGCAGGGCGACAATTCTAGGACCGCCGCCCAAGCAGGGTGGCGGTCCCGTGACCGCCGCCCTACTTTGGGCAGTGGTCCTGAACCGATTTTCCAAACGTGCCCTTAACCCTAAAAAAATGTTCAAAAGTGCAAAAAAAGACCATTTTTGACAAAATAAAAGCATGCCCTATAGGCACCCCCCTAGAGACTCATTTAAGACAAACAAATTTGAAAATAGTCCCCCTAGGTGAACTTTTCAACATTTTTACATTTAGGGTATAAAAAGAAAAAAGTGAAAGTAACCAACCTTCTAATCATAGACTCATCGATCCCCCTCCCACATCTAGAGGAAATGATCACTATTCTGAGACCAAGGTATCTCTCTCTTTGGGCTACCTACTTGTGGATGCATGACACTAGGATTGAAAAATGGTGTGAATGCTCAAAGTGGTGGCCACTGGTTGTGGTCTCAATACAGAAAATGGCTCCTGCTTCATCATATGGTATTCATATCTAGCCACCATGGTCACAAGGAAGGTCACCACCTCCGTTATCCTCCAAAGTAGGATGGAATTTTGAGGGAAGTTTGCAATAATAATATTAAGCCCTTGATGTAATCATTCCGGTTTGGGTCTTCCCCAATGGGGATCAGGTTTGAGGAGTATCCAGGTGCACACCCATATGGATAGAGCAAGCTCTCCAGAGCTTGTGGTAGTCACTACAAGTTGAGCGGTAAAAGAGGAAGAAGGCGCTATAAGTTAGGAAAACCAGCAAGATTCGTAAATCAAAAGACAATACCATAACTAATATGTCAAATGTAACAAAGTTGAGCTGAAGAGTATCGAACATACTCGGATCTTCGGGCATCTAAGTAGGGTTACTGACTGACTAGTTGTTGGATGATGTTGTTCGGTGGTTGTTGGGTTCCTCCCCAAATCCAGACGTGAAGGATTTTCTGGCTGTCTAATCACAGTACTCATCATCGGCCCTCCCCATCTAGAGGAAATGGACCCTCTCGAAGACCAAGGTATCTACTCTCTTGTCAAGCTCCTATTGTGGATGCGATGATCTGCCGGATGGGTTACTTGTCGAGTCCAAATGCCCATGTGAATGCTTGTGGTGGTGGCTGCTAGTTGTGGTCTTAATACAGGAGATGGCTCCACGGTTCATCATGTTAGCTTCGTTTTAAACCCCAGCTCATGCATCTACCCCAATCTCTTTGGTTACTATTCCCGTTGAAGGTCACCACCTCCGTTATCAAATCAAAATAGGAGATTTGTTTTTGTCAGATGTGTCCTACTTCAGTGCAGCTAGCAGCTACAGTCTAGGTTTTCCTCAGTCATCTTAGTTTGGGTCTTAGTCCTAAGGGGATTCGTTTAGGGTATCCATGCACACCCATGGTCGGGATGCGGCTCTCTCCACTCTTGTGTTAGTCACTACAAGTAGGTAGAAAGAGAAGAAACATATGAGTTAGGAAAACCACAAGACATAAATCCTGTTAAGAGAATACGCATATCCTAATATTTCAAATTAACAAAGTTGAGAGAAGAGTATCAAACATACTTGGATCTTCCGAGGGATCTTTTTTAGGGTTGTATGACTACTATTTGGCCAATGTTTTGGTGGTTGTGAGGCCTCCCCAAAGCCAGAGTTGACAAACACTATCTAATCACAGACTCATCATCCCCCTGGTCATCTAGAGGAGAATGTTGATCCTCTGATACCAAGATATCTCTCTCTTTGTCACTAGCCTCCTTCCTGCGGTGGCTCGTCAACATCTCCATAAGTTGTCATACTTCTTAGCGGATGCAACTGGCTCCTCCTCTACCAGTATAGGCTGTGGAGGTCACCAGTTTTATCAGCATCACCCCCCTCATCCTCCTCCTTAGTCTCATCTCTGACTGAACCCTCCTGTCTTGTCTCCTATATGCTCCTCAAAATCAGAGTCTACACTAGTAGGATCATCTGCCTCTCGCGGTTGTGAGTTGGAACAGTTTATAATCTAAAGTAAAGCTTGCTCTCCGGTGGGTACTACCTACTCATCGAGCATGAACCATGTGCCTAACCTATGATAAGCACACCTAGAGTAATCATTGTTCAGCCTTGGATCATCCTCTAGTTGACCCTTTAGTGCCTCATTGTTTTGGTCCTATAGACTCGGGATACTGCATTGGGGGAAGTATGTCAGCATATGGTATGGCCAAACTGCTAAGGAACATGATCGTTTATGTGATAAATCGGTGTTTCGGTCCTGGTCCTATCAACTAGTTCGGCGTTTTGTACTGTAGAACAATGCTTCCTCTCTTTCTTCTTATCTTTCTATTCATTTGTTTCTCCCCTCCTCTCTCATAACCTCTTATCCTCTCTTCTTCACATTCTTCTCAAAGAATCCACCGCCTGTATTTCCTAAGAACTGCCCCAACCTCACTACCAGTAGATAGGTACCTAGTGCCAATAGCCTATACGCCCCTTCCATAGGGGGTGATGTAAGCTCATATACCTAGCTCATTGACAAGAATGGGGTGGCTTAGTGACTACCCCTGCTAATCAGAAAACTACCATGTATAAGTCATAGGTAGGCTAGAAAACTTCTAGGATATCTATAACTCCCCGTGCATACCTACAGAGCATGTACTTTAGAGTCTTGTGTGATAATGGGAGCCCATTGACAGGTAGAGAAGAATGTCACCTCAACCTTGTCCCCAGATCTGAATCACGAGGACCAAGATACACATAATCACTCTCTAAATGATCGAGATATGCAAGTCGCATCACTTGCAAAAGGGGGACATAAAATGATCATCCACCTTCTTCGAACTAGATGATGAAAATGGTGTCTAGCCATATATGTGCCCCATTATGTCATTATGGCCTGGGATCCCATCTGATTCTCTAAGGCCAAGTGCCCCCAAAAACTCTCAAACCCTTTCTATTGAACCCTATGATAATATCTCTATAACACAGCCCTGAAAGTGGCTCCAAAATGTCCACTCGCCTCAGACTAGGGTAGATCTCTCAGTAGGAAAACAAGTGCACTGCTAGCTATGTGACTAGTCTGGGGACCACTGAAGCTGGGGTACCTATGGCATTTCACTCCACAAGCTATACCTACCCTCTACAAGAATGTGTCATCTTGAAGTTTGACTCAGTAATGTATCTAGAAAAAATTTCCTTTCCTTCTCTCTCTCTCAGCTCTCTCTCTCTACTCTCTCTCTCTCTCTCTCGAGCCCCTCTAACCCAACGGATGTATTCCTCCTGCATTGACCAAAACATGATAAAAGGGCCAAGTTAGTAACGTATAAAAGAAGACAAGATCACCAAAAACATGATAAAACATGAAAAATCCAAAAAAAATCAAGTTAGTGAATGATTTGATCACTCTGTTCTAGAACTGACCCCCAAATGCAGTGCGGTGGATATTAGGACTACCACTCAAGTAGGGCCCCTTCTCAGAAAGCTCCCAGTGACCACAACCCTGCTTTGGGTGACAGTCCTGAGCCAATTTTCCAAATGTGCCCTTAACCCTAAAAAATGCTCAAAATGTAAAAAAAGGACCTTTTTAAAAAAATAGGAAAGAATGCCCTATGGGTGCCCCCCCTAGAGACTCATTTAAGAATTTTTTTTTTGAAAATAATCCCCCCTAGGTGAACTTTTCAACATTTTTACATTTAGGGTATAAAAAGGAAAAAGTTAAAATAACCAACCTTTGACCGCATTGGTCGATCTCCCACATGTGGAGGCATGATCACTATTTTACAACGGCCATTTCGGCTGTACTCTCATCAGAAACAGTCACCATGAATCTAGAGCTCCAAATTCACCAAATCAACAATTCACAAATGAATTGAAAAGTGTGAGTTTATTTTATATATATATATATATATATATGTTATTTTTAACCTCGTTTTGAGTGTGTGTTTGCAAAGCTGGAGTTTTGGCGCAAGTATATTTCTATATCCCCGCACAAATGGTAAGTCCTCTTGTCATTTTGATTTAGTGTTTATTTTTCAATATTTTATCTATCTACACTTGAGTCTTATTTTTCTCTTGCAGGTAGCGGGAGTTTGGGCGGTGACATTTCAACACACGGGCATGTGTCAAGTATAACTTCTAACTCCCCTTTTCGGGAATTCCATACTCAGACTCTATGTTTTATGCCTTTTCATGGCTAAGACGCTTCTCTGAGGGGGCAATATGTACGCACCCAAAATTACATGTGCTACATTGTAGGAAAATGGTTACAAAAGTCCCTAATGATGATTCAAGTCCTTTCAAGAAGGTGTTCAAGCTCCAAAGCCCATTCGTAGTGTATATTTGTTACCTAAACGTCTTTACTTAGCCTTCCCATGCTTTTTCCAGCTTCATGCCTCTTTTTGTGCATGTTTTGGCCTTTAGCACTAGGACCGTCGCCTTGCCTGGGTGGTGGTTCTGAAACCGCCGCCCAAAATAGGGTGGCGGTCCTGAAACCTCCGCCCTACGCAGGGTGGCGGTCCTACCCACTTTTTCTAGATTCTCTCACGCATGTTTTAACATGTGATGGTTCACTTAATTTCACTTTTTGCATGCATCCATGAGCCAAATTGTCTAAAATTAGCTTTGATTTCTTGGTTCTCCTTCCTCCTATTTTTTAAATAGATTTAATTAGTTGGAACTGCTCTTTCTTGCCTTGAGCATGAAGGCACCTCCCATCCTCCATTCCTATATATTCCATGTTTGTATTCAAGAAAAATTCCTAAGAATTTTTGTGTATCTTGCATTGTATTGCTGTTACAATCTTGCTAGGAATTACATAGCCAAGCTCTGATCTCTTGTGTTATCTCTCTTCTACTTGCATTGCATCCGGAATGCCATCAAACTACCATTGCTCAAGCACCATCCTCTTGTTGTTGTTCTTGCATTCCCAATTCCTTGGACTCACATGAACACTTGGAGAAAGAAAGGAACATACTGAGGGGACAAATACAGACACAACCAGATTTTCCAAAGCTCTTTCTTGTCTAGGTTGGAATTGTGTGTTTTTTTTCCTTATTGGTTGAATTGTTAATTTTGAATCACTGGTTTTAATCACATATCAAATAGAGTAGAAAATCATTCATTTCAATAGAGTATTAGTCAATCACAAGTAGATCAAATCATTAGTAAGCTTGCCTCTTCAAATTACCAAGGAAGCTATGGGGAATAATAGCCCCTTTCAGGGTCATGATTTGTTCTTCACCTTTGAGGTAGGGTTTGAAGGGTTTTGATTAGATTAGGTTATTTGTTTTAGATTAGATTCACACATTCACATAAGTAACCAGCTACATCCATGGATGATTACTTGTCTTTAGTTTATTTATTAGATTAACATGTATTGTTTAAAAATTAGAAAAGAACAAAAATATTTCCTTTGGTAGATTAGTTTTCTTTTATTGCTTTGATCCATAATATTGTGAAAACCCCAAAAACATAGATTAGATTTCCTTCAGTAATTAGTTTGCTTATCAAAAATCATTTTATTTCATTTTGTATGACCATCAATGGTCCACAACAGGAAAAGACATACAGTTGTGATCCCTTGGTCCCACAACCCAACGGGCTTGAATTGATAACTGACATTGATACCAGTTTACGTTTGACAATCTTACACACACCTACAACTTTTGCTGAGAAAATAGAACAACTCAATACACTAAACATAGATGTTAATCAATCCTACGACTATTAGACTACTCTTGGCAACAGGGTTTGATTATGTGCATGACCATACAAGGGCCACAACCTCCACGATTCTTTGGTTATGATCCTCAGGTCCCACAACCCAATGGGCTTGCTAGTCAGTTAGACATTGACACTAGTTTTTGTACATTAGTATTTAGATCTTCACCACTTCCACCAGATATTATTGCACAACTTTCCTTACTGAACATAGCATCCGATCAGGCTAAGAATTTCTGGACCAAACTAGAAAATTGCCCATAAATACTTGTGGCTCCATCACGCCTCTCGTTCTTACTTCCATGACCTTGTCTAGAAATCTATATGAGGTGCCTGCAGGTCATTTTCCACGTGTTCAACAACCAAAAAACAAAATCTTGGTTGAGATTGACATTGATTAGAGTCGACGATTGGCTATTATCTCAAACCGAGCCATCACACCACTTCAAGTTAGGAGAGCATTCTTTGCCTTAGACTCGCAAATCCTGAAATTACGTGTTGAAGATATAGGATTGCCCAAATAGCTTGATCCCCATCACCACACTCACATTCACACTCATTCTACACTAGTTGTCTTGGTAGGTCAGGTGTAAAGAAGTTCACATGTTGATTTTCTAACGTACAGTGCCCTAGTTGTATTGTATTGTTTCTTCATTCAAAAGGATTAAACGATCTTCAATGTACATATCAACAAGAATAATGTCAGGAAGATCGACATAATTAATGGTGACATCAGATTCTCCAAGGTAAACCGTATTAGCAAGATATGAAGGATGATGCCTCTTATGGTGGAAAGAGGGAAGATGATCATAAGCACCTATATAATCAAGTAGCGTGTTATCAGTAGAAAAAGTATCAAGGGTATCACAAAGAGGGGATGCATAATCACTAATAAGTTCCGGATGTAGCAAGGGAAGTGAAGTAACATGAAAGGTGGTATAAGTATCCCTAGGAGGCATAGAAGGAGGTTGATAGCCTAGCCCAAACTTGTGTGACTGCACGAGGAGATCCCAAAGCTCTATAATTTTATGTTCTTGTTGATCTACCTATGTATCAGAGAAGACAAAGTGGTGGAAATATTTGCACCTTAACCCATACCTAGAAAATTCCAGAGTAGTATTAGAGGAAGTAGGGATATCATTAGTTTGTTTGACAGAGTTACAATACTCAAAAGGTGATAGATCAGCTGACACATCGTAAACAATTCCTTGATGAAGAAATTTAAGTTGTGCATTTAGTGTAGAGGGGACCACATGCATAGCATGGATTTAGGGTCTCCCAAGAAGAATATTATAATTAAGGTTATTATACATGACATGACATGGAATATCAGTTGTACATGGACAAATAGTGACTGGTAAATGATCTGGGTTGTCTATCTATATTAGAGCACCTATAGAGGGACTGGGGTGCCTACAGGCGCTCTGGTCTATAAAATAGTCCTATGACAATGTTGAACTGATGATTTACAAGTTCACAAATGAGTATCGAAAAGACCCTTGTCGACTATCGCATGATATTGACCTACACTGTCATCTGATGTCACTGTATAATCCAACTTGGATAGAAAGACCTACATTAGTTTCCCCCTTCATGAATGTGAAGTATCATTTCTTGACACTTGCTATATTTAGGAAAGATAATCTATTTTTAGCAAAGTGTCAAATAATTGGTCACCTCACAATTGGGCTTACTAACTGAAGTGAACTTCAACTGGTATACATTTTGAACTCCCAGCGTGCTCCTGAAGCTATGAGGAAATATACATTTTGGGTAGCCAATTATTTTTTAAGCTTACCTGATACAATGACTCTGGGAATCGAATTTTGTAGATAAAGTGCACAAATTAGAGTATTTCCATGACGAGAAAAGCTAGGATTATGGTAGCCTTTGGACTGAAAGATCTTCAATAGGGGCACTCCTCTGACCCTGATAGAGAAAGCTAGAAATTTATAGCTAGAAAGGACTTTGTGCATGAAGCGGGAAAGTGTCTGAAAGTGGAGTTCATCAATATGATTAAGCTAAAAATGTTGCTTGTGGAAAGTTAGATTAAGCTAGTGCACCAACTGGAAATTTCAAGCAATGCATTTACGAGAAGAAACAACTCTGCAAATAATAATAAGACCAATTAAAATTTATGAGCACAAAGTATCAATAAACACCTCAGTAAAAAAAGGATAGAAACTCCTTGTATTGATGCTTAAACAAAAGTTGTACATAGTGTGGGAAAGGAGGAAAAATAGTGAGGGGGAAATGATAGAAAATGGCCATCTCCTTCGTTCTCTATAAGTACAATACACTCTTGAGTTTACAAAATCAATCACCAACCCTTTTAAAATGGGAATGGATTTACAATTTATAGGAAGAGAAATGACTCTTCATATACCCCCCAATGAGTCTTCGTATGTCTCGATGTGACTTAAAACTCTTCACCTTCTTAGGAAAACATTAAGTCCCTTTTTATAACATAAAGGTGACTTATTACATTAGGAACATTGAGACATATGAAAAAGTGCTGCCCCAAAGCAAAATTAGAACATTGAGAAGAGAGAGAAAGTTTGGGGGAAGAGAGAGAGAGCAAGAAAGAAGAAGGAAGAATTATTAATGACGAAGAATTCCGCCTCCAAGGAAGTCCACAGATCCTTGTTAGATGATTTGATGAAGCACTCCACTGTAGTGAACTACGAATCTTTGAATGTCTCACACCATGAGAAAACTCATGTCAACACTCATGGATACACAATTGATCAAAGTGAATACTGCTCATTCTGATATGCTATCATTCCTCTGCAGTAGTTCTTCAGACAAGTGAAACCATAACAACCTAGAGGACTGGAATCTCATGTGGATCTTTGAACACCTTACTGCATTGAAAAAGGATGACTTACTATTTTAAGTAAGTGTTAGATTTCACCCTTCATGACCCCAATCGATGAAGTCGGTTTTCTCAATTTTCCATATGTATACTGCTCCCTTTGAAAGCACTCTTTGAGATGACTTACTATTTTTAGTTGGTACCCCTATAGGGAACTTAATATTTCTAGTAAGTGTTCATTTTCACTACTTTAGGCTATGAACACTCATTCTGACTTCTTGGTGACCTTTGGTGCACATTATCTTTGTTGTAGTCACTTTTGATGAAGACTTACCAAAGATAGCAAGCATGTGTAGGAAAGCTTACTATTTTTGGAAAGTGGATTTCAAGTGCTTGTTTTGCGACAAAACACATTTTTTCGGACTCAGTTTGTTATCGCAGTCACGTCATCTGAATTTCAATGATTTTTTCCACTAGAATGCTTGGAAATAAAATTAAAAAATTTTACCTAGAAATGGCTTCATGCACGGAGCTGCCATGGTGGTCATTAATGAAGCTTGAAATTTGCAGGTCTATTTTTTTCTCCAATCATGATGAAAACAAATTTGTGGTGATAGTTTTTTCATTTGGAGTCCATGTGCAAGTTCTTAGCTTGTTTCCATCGCCAGATTGATGGGAAATTCGAAAAATGTGAGCTAGGGCACAAGATGGAGTTTTTGTTGGAACAAATGATTCAGGAAACCATTTAGCCTCCCACTTGTTGCATCTTACTCGTCTTGAAAAATGAGGAATTCTGCAAAAGACGACATCTCAATCCGACTTGTATTTTACAAGATACGAAGATTTTTTTATTAGAAGATTTCGTGGTTATCTGGCTAAAAATATTTGTTTTCTCTTCAATCTTCGTTTCTTCAACTCTTTTGATCAATCCTTCCTTTGAAACCTGTGTATTTTCATGGAGTGGAGGGTTTGGTGACCATGGTGGAGCTAGTTTGGAGCAGTAATGGTGGACTAGGTGTCTGGACAAGCAAAATAGAGCTATGGCAAGGTGTGAAGCAATGAAGGAGAAACGAGGGGGGAAATGGCTAAGTGACACTTGGAAAAGATTCAACTATCATTTTAAAAAAATGTCTATACCTGGGGGCTGAATAGTCTGATCGCGATGAGGAAATGAGGAATATTTTTGGGTACATTTTTGATGTACCACATTTAACCCATTAAAGGGATGATGATGGCCATCAATTTACATGAATGGTGCCTCAACTTGCAACACTTGGTGGAAATATGACGGTTGAGCATTTGGCTCCACTAGCTCCTGGGGGCTGGAAATTTGTATTGGAGAGGGTCACATGGATAACCTGAAAGCTTCAAGGGTATGGGGAAATTTTCTTGTTCCTTTGGAAAAGGGGACAAAGGGGACATTAGTTTGCACATCACACCTCCATGCAACACTTGGCAATCATCCATGTAGTGAGAGGTAAGGCTCCAACTAGCTCCTGGGGGCTTAACTAGATATGCAGGAGTTCATATTAGGGTCTAGGAGGGTAAAAAATGACTGGGCACAATTTTTTTTCCCCTATGTCCCTTTTCTAAAAGTAAAAAAGGGACATGAAATCCCGCCAGGGTCCTAATGCTGACACGTGTCCTCTTGAAAAATTGACTAAGTGTCGAACCTTGAGAGAAAACTTGTGGATGTCGTATCTGGAGTTCCCGATGGATTTTTTTGGAAAAAAATTATATTAATTTGACTAAAAATTTCCTTATGAATCCAATGGTGGGGATCTCAGATCTTGATTCCTCCATTTAAGCCCTGAAAAAAATAGAATTTGAATATAGATCCCTGACTAAGCCTAGAAAAAACTAGATATAAACCTATTGTGTAAAAGTGTTGTGAAAGATCGTATTTCACCATCTTGTAGATATTTGAATTCCCTTTCTAATGATGTCTCTTTTAGCTCCTAACTCCATCCAGAGCTCTTGGAATCACCTCTCAAATCTTAGCAGCTCTTTTGACCATGTGCACTACCTAGGCCTGTGAAACCCTATTTTTGATGAAACTGTCCCAACTCCTCTAAATCTTTCCTGAATATTCCAAAATCAATTCTGTGATGCTTTTAGACCTTCAATTCATCTCCATCTTAGATTTTTCTCCTTCGTTCCGCTCTGAGGGGTTGCATTGGTCTTGGGAAGGCCATTTGTAACCCTTCCCACAACTGTCCAAAAATATCAATCTTCAAGAACTCCTAAAATCACCTAGGGGGATTGACATGAGTTTCCTAATTCACCTAGGGGAATAACTTAACATCCACTGGGAGGTCATTGGACTGATTGGGTAGACCTAGGGTGCATTAAAAGGGTAAAACTTGAAGGTTTCGACACAGGGGTATCGTTGTCATGCTAGAAAATTATCAATTTTCTTGTTGCACATTTACATGACAACAAGACCCAAATGTAGTTTTCATGAGTGTGTGCATAATGTTCCCTAGGTGCTCTTGTGCTAGTTGCACTTTGTGAAGTAGCGAGCAATAACTAGATGTATAAAATATAATAGAATGTGTGCATGAGATAGAATAGAATCCTCCCCCTATGTTGTGTGTGATGCAGATGTCCTAGACTTGTGCCTTGTGATGGAGCTATGTGGATGCAAGTGATCTCCAATGAAATAGATGGATTCAACTATAGATGGATGATAGTGGTGACTAGTGCTTGATCCCTCATTATGGTCTCATACCTTTATATTTATAGGGTTTTCTTGATCTAATTTTGTAACTAACCCCAAAATAGCTGACCACCAAAAGATAAGGATCTAAAATGGCTAGAAAGAGCCCAAAAACTGGTGGGAAAGTGTGAAAAGGATTGGGACATCCCTGGTGGGACTAGGGCTACAAGCCCCCAGTACTAGCCTAGGCGCCCCAATTGAGGCTAAAATAATGGAAGATGACCGAAACAGACTGGGCATGTGGGTGTAAAAGGTTAGGAATGACAAAATAAAATAAAATAAGATGGCCAAGAGACGGGGGTTGATTAGTAATTTCTTCACTCAAAAACCTTCTAAATAGTAGTATCAGATGCGACTAAATAGTGTCTAAAGTGCATGATTTTATGTCTACAAAAACTATATGCTTGTTTTTTGGTTTTATTGTATTTACAAAGCTAAATTTTCCTAGATATAAGAACCAAGAAACCAATTCACTAATATAAACCTAGAGCTTGATCCTAGAGATGGGAAGAGCCTAGAGAAAACTGATTTTGAAATTCTAATCTAATTAGTCGATAAAAATTACAATGAAACAAAACTATTCTAATTCTCTTCTTTTTTGGTCTCTTTTTTTTGTTTTTATTTACTAGTGAAATAAGAAAACTAATTTAATCTATGAAAGTAAACAAATCAAACAAATCCAACATCTCTGCTACAATTAAGATGAAGTTACCTTGTATTTATTCCCTTGGCAAACTACTCCAATTGAGTTATTAGAACCAAGTTGTGGTTGATGTAATTAAGTGGGAAAAATATGGAGCTTGATGCACTTAGGAGGGAAAAAAATATTTGATCTAAGGTTGGCTCAAGGGGAGGTAGAAGTCTGGTTTGGTGGCCCTTGTGTTCTCCCTTTGGTGACAATGAAAACCCACAGTCCTCAAAGTTCTTTTTACTGGAAGTAAATACCTTTGGCTACTTAATCTCTTTCTCTCTCTGGATACAAGATGACACAACAACAAATCTATCTAAAAATTTCTCAAAATTTTGGGTAAGTAACAAATGGGCATACAACCTTACCTAATGGGAAACATCAAAGTGTTTTCCAATCACGACTCAAGATCAAAATTCAATCTATGGCTTAGATTCAATCACCTAGGGGGTAAGCTCAAGTACTAGAGGGTAAGTGGAGTTAATTGGGTACAAACAATAGAAACATGCATTTGGGATTAAGAAAAGATAAAAAAATCACGAATTAGAACTAAAAGTTTGACTAGAGTTTGACTTGTGATGGAACAGTTGATTCATGCAGGAAGTGGTTACGCATCTACCGTGATGGTTTACATAACCTTTGGTAAACATAATGAAACCTCATTGGTGGGGGACTAATACTCTGCATTGTTTACATAACCACCACAGCGGTTGCATCCCGGAAGGGTTGAAAAATGGTAACGAAAGAAGAAAAAAAGAGATAAAGGCCAGGAAGAGTGTGAGAGATCCAAAAAGGGGCTAAACAAAGGTTGAAGAGATAGAAGGGATTTATTAAATGGTTATGAACTCATTGAAAACATCTTATCATGTTTTTGAAGGTCCTCATCATCATAATTTGGCATTTTAGCTTTGGCAGTGTGTAAAATAGGGTGCGTACAGTTACACTGATGCCCCACATTATTTTCCATTATTTGGTTAGTTTATCACCACTCTTGACAACCTATTATGCTTCAAATCTACCAAGTAAACTCTTTTTCTCATTTACTATAGTAAATTTTATTCAATAGCATAAAGGGGGTAAATGTAGACACTAAAATTTGCACAAAATCATTGTTACATCATGTTTCTAGAAAACTTTATATATGTGGCTCTTGAATAATGGAATTAAGTCTTAGTGGTGAAAGTCCTTGTCATTTCACTTTTATATTGCTTGATGTGGCTTCTTATTTGGCTTTTTGGATGTTTGCTTATTATTTTATGGTGTGTCACAAAGATCTCTAACTTGTTTTAATGTTTATACTACTTTTTCTAGTCTTGGTCCAAGACCATATAGATTGGTCCAGATCATAATACAATCCTAATAGAGATGTACGGTATGGACTCTTTATGAGTTTTGGGTCCTTTATGCCCATTGGGTCTCTTCTCCATTTTTTCATCTTTAACATTTTGTATTCATGGTAAAAAATTTGCACCACTAAAGTTCAAATTTAAAAGTGATAGGTGCCTACATGTATAAGTTCATCTTAAAACATTTACCATCTAGCAAGCACTTATCTATGTACCAAATACAAAGCTAAGGAATCAAGAGCACAATCTTCATACTTCATATCACAATATAGGATGGCATAGATCTATTTTTTAAATCTACACATAAGGGTTTCATGGGAATAAAGTAGCATATCCAACTATTAGTGTAGAAACACAAGGGAAATGTTAGGTCTATGATTCTAGATTGCATGCACATTGGCACAACGCAGTAGGAGAACTACATTGAATCTAAAATGTAGTGTAGCACTCAATGACTCAAAAATGGGGTGATTGGACCATCAAGGTCTATCTAAATTAAGCATTTGCATCTTCTATTTTTAGGTTTAATGAGTGCTTGAGGTTCTTATAGAAATTTAGGTTTGTTTTGCAAGTATATATACAAAATCTAGTGTTACAAGTGGATCTGAACCTACAAAATGCGATATAGACTATGACAAAGAAACTCCAAAAAATTAATATCCCAACATGCTAACGGTCCAAGAAAGTAGGAAAGGTCAGTTTGCGGGATTCGGTCTCCACCTTCCATACAGTCTTTCCCATGTATGCATCTTGCGAAGAACATTTAATATGGATCTTCTCAGATTCTTTGATACATCCAAGATCTGAAAGTGGCACAATATGAAAGTGATATAAGGAAGCTAGGTCATCTATCTAATCCTCCTTGTATTTTCAATTGTTGTATCAATTCAGCATGCTTTCAAATAGCCTAGTTTCCATCGCAAAAATGTAAATAAATGTATTATTTTTTACCTTGCAACACATAGTAATAAATCCTAATTAAATATATTGAATTAATCTATTGCAATTAATTTAGGGTCTTATTATAGATCATTCATGTTATCGTAGAATGAGAACTCGGGTGGAGAAAATGCCGGTGGTAATGGATAATTAAAGACCTCAAGGGATAACAAATTATTATGTAACCTTATAGAACTTGTAGTGAATTGTGATATACCTTACATGAGAAGGGATATTTATGCTTTCATGTTTTAGAGTTGTTGGATATATGCATTAAAAATAGTATTTTGAGCAACATGTGTAGTTCTAGGTCATGCAGTGGAAGCCACATAACGTGTAGGAATAAGAATAGTAGCTTAGGTGCCATGTGTAATATCTCCACAGTTGGAGAGCTAAATGTAGCTAAATCTTGGTAAATGCCTGGGTAGTATCCACTTTGGGGGGGAACCTCTAGAATGTGGATTTGTATCACTTGAGGGTTCAACTTGAGTTTCTCCCATCTTGGTTTTATCAACACATGTCTTTATTTATAAGTAGCATTAATTAATTGACAAATACGAGCATGATTTTCTAATTTACATTGTTTTAACTCCTTTATTATTTCTTCAACTATATGAGAGGTATCACTATGAGGGTCTATGAAAGAAGATGCATTTGTATAAGCGAATGTGGCATTGTAAAGCACATACAAGAATATTAGGGTTTTAAGAATGACCTAAATGTAGTTAAATCTTGGTAAACACATGGGTAGTATGCTAGTTGCATGTACTAACCAAGGGGATTTGAACTCAAAACCTCAAACTTGCCTAGAAACATATGCAATTGTATTAATCAATAGTAAACTAATATTAATTAATAAATCATACCTAATTAATCATTGAAAACTAGTATAAGATGAGGGCAAAGAAATTGGCTTATTAGGAAATCGAGGTATCGTTGTCAATATTTGACAATAGAAACCATGGTTTTTATGGCAAACAAAAAAAAACCTAGAAAACTCTCATTTAATATGGCACTTTCCAAATTGAAATGTTTGGATATTGCACTATCTTGACAGTGCACTTGATGTTTTGCCCAAAACTGCTCCACTTCGACTACTTGATTCACATGTTTTAACCTAACAGAAACCTTTCTCAATTGTTTAAAAATTTGATTCGATCATTAGGAAAACTACTTTTTCTTAATCTTAACTAGGATGCCAACATTTAGACTTATAAAAAAAATGGGAGGTTTGATTTGGGGATTTGTGTTCCACTGAGCTTGATTCTTATCAAATCATTCTTGTGTATAAATTTTGGAAAACACACATAGTGCAATGCAATATGTCTCTACTATAAATCATAGGGATTCTTTTATAAATCACATATCTTTATGAATACTTGACTGAACTCTATATGTTTGTATATGCTAATTGTTTCCTTCATTAACTTCTACTTTGAAAACTTCTTAAATATCTCAATAACAATAAAAGTTTACATTAATAGATGTCATACAATGTTTGATAATAGATACATAAATAAGACATGTTACCTATGTATTTAGAGAAAATTGAAATTCAAATAATAACCTTATTAGTGTGTAAGCGAACCTCTCACGGTGAGGAACATGCACACCATGTTCTTAGCATGCCAAGAACATGAAGTCCATATTCCAGATATAGAGAAGTAAGTGGAAATGAAATTAAGGGTAGTGAACGAGGTTGCACTTGAAAGATGCACACCAAAAATCAATAAACGACAAGTAGAGCAAAAATTTAACACTCTAAAAACATACAATTTAATGACTAGGAAACAAGTAGGTGCCATTTTTAAGGTTACACGTTGAAACTTTAATGAGCATCGATTTTTCTCATTGAAAGGCTATTTTAATCTCCATGGGATTCATTTGAAGGGCCGTCGCTTCGTATTCTAACATATGAATGGACACCCAAAACAGCACCGTGTCATTATTATTTAATGCTATTCTTTGCATCTCTTTTTTTTCATTTTTCATTTTTCATTTTATTCATCTGCATCAGAAGCGTTGGACATCTTTTTCAGTTGAAGAAATCAAGAAAACACAGGCATGGTGAATGATGATGAAGAATTGATCTGCTTGAAGGACAGATGCAGGAAGATAAAGAAGCACATACTCAATTCCTGTGCTGTTCAAGAGGAACTTATCAAGACACTAGGCTCACAAGTCCCCAACCTTGCCAGCAATTTGGACATTTCCATGAAAATAATTTCTGCATTCAATCAAAATGTAAAGAAGGTAAGAAGATCTAAGCACAGTCATTGCGATTTCGATTCAAAATTGGGTAACAACATTTCAGCAGGTTGGGATTCTTGCTTGGAAAACGAAAATGTCTTCTCAAGATTTGATGCTGGTACTAAGTCAGACAATGGGTGTGATTTAGATGATAGATTTGAACTACCCAAAGAAAGAAAATGCAATAAGGGCAATGATATAAGTGCAGGTATTTCACTGTGTGTTCATGGCACGCAAGATCAATATAGGCCTCCAGTGCTTTCAGTGGGGAATCCTGGGTTCAGGGGTCTTCCTGTTTCCCAAATTCCATCTATGCCTCCTCCTCCTCCTCCTGGCATAGTCCCTGTTAAACCAGGGACTGAGGAAGATGACATGAAGGAAATTGAAGCATTGATTAAGAGGAAGTCAGTCAGGGAGACCCAGAAGTGCAAAGCTGATGAAGAATTTTATGATCTTATTCACCGACCCACTGCAAAGGAAACTGCCATTGCTTCCAAGTTCAAGACTAAAGGAGATACACAGCTGAAAAAGTTCTGTGAATATATAACAAAAGAAGATTGCAGAAGAAATGGGTCCTGCATCATGGCATGTGAGAAGGTCCACTTCAGGAGGATCATTTCCCCACACACTGACATTAGTTTGGGTGACTGCACATACCTAGACAATTGCAGGAGCATAAAATTTTGCAGATATGTTCACTATGAGCTAGATTCAGTACCAGATACAGAGACAGGAACCATGACTGCAGTTACTCAAGCAAAGAAGCCATTGCCTGCAGAATATTGCTCCCAAGTTGAGCCACAGTGGATCAGGTGTGACATCAGGACATTCAGAATGGATATTCTGGGGCAGTTTGGAGTTATAATGGCAGACCCACCATGGGATATTCACATGGAATTGCCATATGGAACCATGACTGATGATGAAGTGAAGAATCTGAATGTGCCCATCTTGCAGAATGAGGGTCTCATTTTTCTCTGGGTAACTGGAAGGGCAATGGAACTTGGCAGAGAGTGCCTAGAGATATGGGGTTACAAACGTGTGGAAGAGCTCATTTGGGTGAAGGTGAATCAACTACAGAGACTGATTATAACAGGGAGAACGGGGCACTGGTTGAATCACAGTAAAGAGCATTGCCTTGTTGGGATTAAGGGTGATCCAGAACTGAACCGGAACATTGATACAGATGTTCTTGTTTCTGAGATTCGTGAAATGAGCAGAAAACCAGATGAGATATATGCAATGATGGAAAGAATAAGCCCTGGTACTAGGAAACTGGAGCTTTTTGCACGAATGCATAATACTCATGCAGGGTGGTTGTCTCTTGGGAATCAATTGGACAGTGTGAGAGTTGTTGATCATGGATTGAGGACAAGGTTCACATCTGCATATCCAGATGTGGAGGTGTAAACATAAGTTTTAGTCTGTTGTTTTTCAGGGTATTTATTAAAAAAATTGTGATGATGGTTCATGAGTAGTGACATGGAATGTTGAGTTAAATGGTCCAATTCACAGTTATTCTAAGAATCTATTTTGAAATATAATAATGGTTTAAAAAAGTGTTCATCCAATAAAAAATGCTTGCAGGTTTAGTTTTATAATTTTAAGTCTCCAATCACACATATATGTATATTTATTTTTTATTTATACTAGCAATTGCACATGAGTTGCAAATTATACCCGAAAGAATGACAATATCTTGTTTATTGGAGTAGTGATTTTGAGTGAAATATATGTTTTTAAAAATTGTTTTAAGTTTTTTGTGATGGAGAGGAGAGACAAATGTAATACAACTACAAAATTCGACGAAAACTACCTCGTATTTTATCGTGAAGGATGTCCATACCTTGCTCCAAAACTCTTATCTTACCTAAATGTTATGGGCATGCTTTCAATAAATTCCAAATAAATTATTTTGATTTAATGAAATAGGAAGAGGATATAATACACTTTTTCTTTAGCGTCCAAAATATACATCCAACAAAGTTCCATCAAGTACAACAATGAATGAAGGAAACAAAAATCAATTACAAATGAAAATCAATAAATAAAATCTAAACAATAAAGCATTTGATAGAGGGACCAATGATTGAGTGCCCTATGTGTCACATTTTCATTAACTCTTAAAAAGTGTCATTAACCAAAAAGTGAACAACTATTGGTACTTTTGTCAACAACCTATGATGGAAAAAATGTATATGTTTTGGTGCATGCTCGGTTATAGGGTCCTCTCCCCTATATGAAACATGTGACATTTGTGTTAATCGTTTGAAGGAGAAAGTGGGTGGTGTGTGCAGGTGTCAAGGCAAAGCATTTTGGAGATATCTTTGAGAAAGTGTTTTAGTAACCCAATAAGGTGGTTTCTTTTCTACCATGTCAATGCCATACTGCTATAACCTGGAAGAGATAACTTGAAATGAAAAAGGTATGCCAAGAAATCAAAAAATGTCACGATGTTGATTGCATTTCCACATGAATGTTTGAAGTCTTGAAAGGGAGGGGCATTTGGAACACGAACCATAGAGGAAAAAGTACAGATGATAGGGAGCATAAACTAGAGTCTAGACATTATATAAATAGATGAATAGTCTAAATGATTTATATTATATTTGTGACATAAACATACATACATATATGACAAGGGAAGAGAGATAATGCTCTAAGTAACATTGGATCTTCCTCCACTAAATATTAAAACCGAAGGGGAGACAAAAATTTTATGGGCAAGACATTACTTCTTTAACATTTTTAACTTATTCAAAAAAATAAGGAACAAATAATCAATAAAATAGTCACTAACAAATTGAAAGGAACTCTCTATAATAAAAACAATAGCTATTAATAAGTCAACAACCTCTCTTAAGCGAAGGTTGTAGAATTGCATGGCATAGACATGCCAATTATGGAAATTATCTATTGTCGTGTTCATCATAGTAATATTAACTACGCCTTATAGTTGTGGGTCTTAATTAGATGGAGACATATTGCGTTACAATGGCAATGACATAAAATAATGATAAAATGTGAAGTTGATCTTGTTGGTGATGATAATGTTGATGATTAATGGCGGCTACATGAAAGCGTTGTGAGCAGACATGAAGCGGGTGCATTTTATGATAAGTGTGACAACTCACGAGGGCCCTCGAGTTTGGAGTGCCATTCACAGAAGCAACACCAGGTTAAAAAATAGCAAAATGTCAGTGAAAGGATAAGATGGCATCGACATTGTTGTGTGGGATCCGATTAACCATACAAAGAAAATTTAGAGAATTCTTGATAATTATGAGCATAGTAGACATAGGCAGTGATTGCTTGGATTGTTTTCGCTTTTATTTGAATGGACAGGCAGCAATCGCTTCGCTCAATCTGACCTCAAAATCCAACACATGCACACGCATAATCTTATATAACTTTCCAATTATACATCCACATTATTCATTTTACCCTAACTTGTCTATGATATTTTTAACTTAGTATCGAAAATGTCCCTTAATAAACATCCCAAAGTAGAAAATGTTTAGAAAAAACATGTAACCGATATGAGCAATAAAGCTTGGAAATTACCTAAAAAACAAAAAGTGAATGATTAATGTGGACGTATTAAAAGACTTTATTCACAGCATCCTCCAAATCCATGAACCAATATTTACAGCATCGGTTGTGCAACACCAATGCCACGATGCAGAGTAGGAAGATTTATGGGCAAAATAGATGTGGTCCGAGCCAATCGACCAATGAAACAAAGTTGCAAATTGTTATAAGGTTGAACAAGACACCAAGTAAGAGAATGACTAGTGACGTTGAGCCTCATAAGACATGATACAAAAATGAGCCCTTTAATCTACGAGCTTTGTTGAGTGTGAAAAAACAAATAGACGGACGAAAAAATGTTGTCCATGGCTACGTATCCAACATGAAGTGATGACATAAATTACTGATTCCATCGCGCCATAAAATGCACTCAAATCCCAGAAAATGTGAAAAAATACACAACAAATTTCATATGATTTCTAACCTCGGGTAGAAAATTGAAACATAACAAATTCCAATGCAGAAACACTAAAACTTGAACTAAAAACCCTTGTCGTGCATATTATGCATGTTATATGTATACAATTTGAGAAATAGTTTGACGATTCAGTACACTATGCGGCCAAACCATTCACAATAATGTATACAATTATACACAATTGATTGATTCTCTCGTTTACCAGGCGGGTAGGCAGAAGGGTTTGCGGCCCATCCACCAACTGCCAATAGTTGACAAGCCAATTGGAGTTTTCTTATATGTTTACCAAAGCATAACATATGCTAAAAGTCATGTCTCATCTCCATTATGCTTTGGAGTACGTCCCCACCCAGTGTCAAAGATCCTATTTTAATATAACCTGAGACTACACTTATAAATATGAATCAATCGCATGAACACTTAGTTGTATTTGGAGAAACAACGACAATACCTATTGAAGGTACCCATGTCCTCTATAAATTACATGTAATTAGTTTCAAATCTGTCATGTACAACATTAAACTTTCTAGAAACAAAAATTCCAAACTAAACACATACTAATATTAATAAATAATAATATTATTATCAATATATTCTTTTATAAATTTTACAATATAAAATATATCTATACATGTATATCACTATGATAATTTGTTCAAACATAACAATGTATTCGTTAATATTATGGTCTCGAGAAATCACAATGTTGATGAGAATGAATTTCACGTTGAACATCCTTATGATACCGCTAGAAATATTAGCAATAGTATCCGCCAAGCTATCGATGCAAGTTACGCAACTAAACAATATAGGCAAAGATAAATCAAGAAACAAGAATCATATTGGGAAATATTGCATTACTATTGTTACCAACCAAAATGACATGTAGCTAATAAGGGTGAATAAACCTTTTGATGGTTATTCAATTGTTTATGGCAGTGGACACATGCAAATAAGCCAAAAGAAAAACTGTGTTGAGGACAACTAATTGAAAGTTGGCTGTCAGTTAGAAATGATGGCTGGGAAAAATAGAGGTGCCAAAAATATTTGACATTTCCCAACAAAAACAATCGGTGAATAACAGGAACTACCAAGGCGTAATCAACACCAAGCTGCATAATCATTGCAAACTTATCCTTCTCCCACAATACATTTTTCATCCGATTCACAATATCAAAAAATCTAACATCCGATTAATCCCCAAATTAAATAAAGCGTAATCATCAAATTATTGTTTTCTTTTGGTGTATGGATGATGGATGTGTACCTCTACACGGATGCGTCCACCTTAATATATTGTGCAAGATCAGTTGAAATAACTTCCCTTTACATGGAAATCGATCACTTTTTCATCCTTATTACCCGCCATGAACACTTCAAGTGTCATCTTCAGATGAAACAACGATGATTTCTTAGCGGGGAAGGAAAAATTCTTATCATTAGAGTCAGCCCCTCTAAATCCTTCCCATCTGCAGTGCATCAAAAAAGTTTGCAAGAAACTTTATCAATTAAACCATGCATATAAATTAATCAATGGATATGTTGTAGAACCCCAAATTCAAATTTAAACAGTGGTAGCCTTCAACAACGCAGGTTTGGAGCCTGCTAGCAAGAAACGTAATGACCTACTCTAGTTTCACGTTTTCCTAGCATGAAACAGTTATCAACAGAAAACACTTTCACGTAGACAAAGTTTCCTCGAGAAAAATCCAGATAGAATTTTGGGGTAAACCTTTGCTTCCACTATCAGATCATATTATACCGATTTTTAAAGCTATTTGACTTAATTCATGGTTTTCTTTTTGCGGTGGTATGTACTCTGTACAGGGGATATATTAGGGATTCCTTGTCCTGTATCTTACGAGTTGCTCAAAAATCACAACTGTGAAACAAATGCAAAGAGGATTAGACAAGGAGTGAATTTTGCAGTGGATGGCAACGAAATATTTCAAGCTTATAGTTTCACAACATTTCTAGAACAAATGAAACAGTTTAAAAAGTTGATTGTAGGAAGCTCAAGGTTCGATTCTCATAAGCTCTCTCACTCTGTAGCACTCATCTCTACTGCTGGAAACAGGCTACGTCCTGCTCAGAGATAGAAATAATGGCTCGATTGAGGAGGATGTTATCGTTGGAGTCGGTGACCCTGAAATCCCCACTGGTGAAGGTGAGGGTTTTTCTCTGTACAGTAAATTTAATCTGGTATGGAGCACATTATCGTTTGTCTAGTAGTACGGATGTAGGTTGCGACTATTAGGCTTGGAATTCCATCTTCTGCTCTGGTTTTTTCTTTCCTTGTAAAATAAACTATGCTGAGGACAGTTGATTGCCAGCGAGAAAATTATACTCGAGAAATACTACCCAAAATATTTCTGTGAAGAGGCCTGACGGTATTTGACGTTTTCCAGTAGGGCTCTCTTTAAAGGAGACACCTTCGGTGTAATTACAACTCGACATTGAAAGGCATCCAAGCATCCATAATGTTTGATATTTGATATCCATTCTACACCCCGCAAAAACATATGTATGAATAATCCCAAGTGAATCAATCCTTTCTAAATTATCATTAAACGTTAAACTATAATTCATCGGTAGGTGTCTACTTTGAAGATGCCCTTGCTGGAAAGTGTCAAATTCTGGCGGCTCCAATATTTACTGTCTTGCTAGATTTTAGATATTTTAAAGGTTGCCGGATTTTAGATATTTTTCTACAATCCTATATATTTACTATCCTAGATATTTGATTTTGATTTTATTCTTCATAAAGTAAATTCTATAGTTTACTATTTGGAAAATAATATTGGTCATATATCTTGTTCAAAGTTGTTGAGATTCAAAAGTTTTCTGATTTTGATTTTATTCTTCATAAAGTAAATTCTATAGTTTACTTTTTGGAAAATAATATTGGTCATATATCTTGTTCAAGATTTTTTAGATTCAAAAGTTTTAATAGATAAATGTCCGGTGTTTGACCAAATGATGAAATGTGATTTAGTTTGGCGACTATCATAATTGTGTCTTACAAAAATATGGACAATAGCAAAATAAGAGCTTCGCAACAGCATATAGACATCCAAGCAATATCAACGTGAAATACAACTCAAATAAACTAAATATTGCTACTACAACTAAGTTGAGATACAAATATCCAATGACAATTAACGAAGTTGTATAAATTTATGCATTAGAGAAGCCAACTTGTTCGATAAATTGTAAAAACAATGAAAATGAGCACCTAGAAACAACAAAACCTCATCTTGAAAGCTAACAAGGAATATAGGTTATTTTTACAAAGCATGGGAGGTATTTCATGTAAGTACAAAACTTGGGGGTTGGTCCTTGTAAGTGACAAAACACTGGAAATGAATTAATGAATTTTCTCACTTGCTCTTAATCCCTTGCTTGTTTATTCTAATTTTTGTGTTGGAGCACTTGTCGGCATATGATTGCTCGATACATTCTCCATAATGATTGCTAGAAACTCTTGATATGCATATTACCAAATGAACTAGAATGCTTGAGTATGTATAGAATACTAAAAATATCTTAAATATAACGCCGATAGATATCAATCTCAAGGCCCTTATCTGGGTTTTTTTAACATACCACAATTATAAATAACTTCATTACCTCTTTGTAATTTTCCCACTAATTGGTGACAAGTGTAGTTAATCTAGCTACGTCAATTTGTCAAGCTCGAAAACATTTATTTGATATTAAATAAATGGGCTCCAAACTCTACTATATGGCCAAGATATTATTCTTTTTAATTAGCTTCTCTAAGAAAAAGGAAAAAATTGATGTCAAATGTTGTTGTAATCATTGGTGTGTTAGATGTGAGAAGGAAGAAGTTGCCAATGGATTGAGTTGTATCATTAACTCATGGAATTAGTGAAAGATTCTAGCGCATTATGCTTCCAAGGTATCCTTAATGAGATTTTAGACATCTAGGGTTACCTTAGGTTGCTTGTGGAGATTAATCATCTTGTTCTTGTTATGGTGCTCTAATGGGTAGTGTGAAACATATTTGACTAGTTATTTTTCTTTCTCGTGTTGTGCTCACTTGTTTACATGCATATGAAAAAGCTAAGCTTTGATACCAATGATTTACACCAAGATCCTAAGAACAAGTGAAAAGAGAATGAGTGATGGCCAGAAGAGGATGGTGAATTGAGTTTTGGACTTTAGATCCCTCACAGTGATGGAGGAAGGTATTGGAAGAAGGTCTCATACTATGTTGGGTATGTATAGAAGTTCAAGAGTGTAACTCATGCAAGGGTGGTGTACTTGAGGAGGTATTTGATGAAATGAAATTTTTGGACCATGCAAATGAGTAGTGTAACTATATTTGAATTGAGTGAACAAAGGAAATCAAGAAAGGGAGAATTGAGGAGACTTAAGAGTCAATTTGCATTATTGACAAGGAACTAAGAAGCTAGGAATTAACAAGTTGGTGAAAGGCAAAACAATAAGAGTTGTATGTAAGTATATGGGTTTGATGATTGTATGGACATTGCCTTGAGTGTAAGGAGCAGGTTGTAATGCCTATAAAACCATGAAATATTATGATAGTTAGCTTTGCAAGTTTTAACCTTTCCTCGCTTATTATTGATCCTCAAAATGTAGAGTAAGGAGAAAGTTGTTTGTTGTAAAACCTTTAATAGTTGAATGTATGGTTGTTTCTATTTTTTTCTTTGCATCAACAACCTTCTATGTCCATTATACCTCGCATGATCAATCTTGAAGGCATCTCATCAATGATGTTTCCTGCCTGTTAAGACATCTACATGCGTACACTCTACGAGGTGTGTATATCTAGGAATATCCTCATACAACCTTTTAACGCTTTAATTACAAGTCTTTCGTTAAATCAACTAATTCTCAACCCAGAAGGAGAAACATTGATAATTTTCTCTCTGTAACATCTAAGGAACCCTGGATATACATCTATATATCAGTCCTTCTTTCCTCGTACTCTTCCATTCACGGATGAATATGAATCTCAACATATTCTCCACCTCAACAATCCTCTTCTAACATCACATATGTTTTTTGATCTTATCAAATACTTATCTAATCACTTATTGAATCATTTGATTCACTCCTTTGACTTGGATCATGTCCGCCCAAGTCTTGTATCGCATGACTTATCAAAGCTTCTGATTTCCTCCTTTTGACTTGGAGTATGTCTGAAAAAGTCTCATATTTTAGTTTTTATCTAATCTTTGGATTTCCCCTCTTAACTTGGATTTTGTCCACATTAGTCCTGTATTTTAGGACCATTCAAATTTAATAAACATAGACCTCTTTCTCGACGAGTCCATTTCAAATTCTCATCCTCAAACATTCACAAAACTTAAAAAGCATAAAAAAGAGAATAAAACTTTGTATTAAAGCATTGTTTTCCAACCGGAAACGTTAAAGTGCGTACAAATAATGTTAAACATTCCATCTATTGGAAGATATTTTAATCATACCATTATCATATATTCACATTCTTCATCTATTACGACACAGGTTAACCTTGTTTGTCTTGGGCATTTTGTGTCTCATCCTTGTTGTGGTTTCTACCATTTCAGATCTTTTTGCTTACGGTTTTTTCTCGAAGCTTACTGATGGCAACTCCTCGTTTCAAATAAGCTCTCTCTTTAACAAAAAGCTCAAACTTCTTTACCCGGTCCTTTTTGACCACCCATCTCAATCTACGGTGTTGAACCCTTGCGTCCTACTAGCCGCATGAAGTTGAGACTTAGGGGCAGAATGTTCCTTCCCAACAAGCACACTATCAACATACAAGGCAAATTAAATGAATCTAAAAATACAAAAAAAACTATAAAATCATTATACCTTTAATCCTTCACAATCTTCGGTGATACGCCCATACTTCTCGTTAATGGTATGAGACTAGTAACGAAGGAAGCCCTTACTCACCTACATTCTTTCCTTGGTGTTGAGCCCTTGTCTCTTACTAGTGGCATGGGGCGACATGTAGGGGGTCCTTCACAAAAACAATTAAGCAATAAAGTCTTTATGAAATATATAATCAAAAGTGCTTCATAAAAAAATCCTCATATGTAATTTAGTCATTCATGTTAAGAGAGACAACAATTCCTTCAACTGGATCGTGTCAATCAATAGGCCATCTATGGATCTAAGTCGAGTCAAAACCTATAAAGTGGAATAGCTTGGAATAGGTCAAATAATCTAGACTTGAGATGAGTTACATTTTTCTCATATGAATCATTATTACAACTTGTTTCTTTGCATCCATTATCTTCACTTTCATATCATTATTCATCTTGTTTTCACATCCTTCTTAGGTCTTGGTGATGAGCCCTCTCGTCTTCCTAGTTGCATGGAGCCACGAGCGGAGTGAAACACCCTATCTTTTTATCATCTACATTTCTACCAATGGAATGGAATGTTTCTAATTATTTGCCCTACTTTCAAGAAGTGCACCTTTTTTACCAAGTTACAAAATACCAAAAACCAAAAACATTAAAAATGTTTTACAAAATACAAAAATAATATTAAATTGTTTAAAACTTCAAAAATAGTATAAAACTGTCAAAATCAAAACATTCAAATAATGTTTGCCCAACTTTCAGCAACTGGATAACACAGTTTAACTATTTCACCATTTGATGGTGCTCCTCATGATCATTCCACATCATCGTTTGATAATCATCTTTATTTCCCGTGGTGTATATCTATGCTTGAGGCAATCATTTACCCTTTTTGTAATATAAATTTCCTTGGGGCACATTTGGATTTTGCATTTTAATCCAATTACAGATCAAACTTCAATGAGATTAGACTAGAGTATCTTTTGGAGTATCTAAGTATCAGTATGCTCTTCAGCCCGATCCAATCCTCTCACATTCTAAGCTATCACTCGGGGGCATTCAAATCTGTCTAGTTCTTCAATGTGGAACACATTCAGAGCGTCATTAGATGTCGTTGTTGCACAAATTGTGTTGTACTGTTGTGGTTTGTCAACATTGTGACGATGTTTTTGCTTCTTTTAGTTTGTTATTTTGTTGTACTCTGTTTACCTTTGTTGTAGACCAATTGTAGGAAAATGTATTCGCATCTCAGTTCACATATCACTTTGGTGTGGTTCCTTCTTGTTCATATTCGGTTTGTTTGCAATGGTTGTTTCGTGTCTTTTTGTTACTTACACATGTTGTGTTTCCCTTCCTGTTTTATTCAATAAGCCATGGATGTTTTATTTTTATTGTGTCTTTCATGTTTTTTTGCATTTGTATTTCAAACCTTTTAAAACTCACAAAAATACAAAAATAAAATATTTCAAAATCCAAAAGAAAATCATATATTTCAAAAATTCAAAAAAATCAAAAATTACAAAAATTCGAACAAACATTCACTTATTACAAAAATCCTACAATTGGAAAACCATTGAAATGAATATTTCAACATCTCAACACAATCTTGGTAAATTCATACATTTATCTACTACCCTAGTGATCGTTCCAATTTTACAACTATCACTTTTTTCCCTTTACATGATATGTTAACTCTATTTGGGGCAAGTCACAAAATTGTTTTTCCTTCGTGATATAACTTTGCCTCGGGAAAAAAAATTTGATCATTTGCACAACGAATCCAACAAGAGTTTCATAAGGAGTCACCTTACTCCACTCTTCTAGTCTGATCACATTCCCACTTGGGAGCATTTACATTTAATTAATCACCATTGTGGCAAAATTAGGGGCATAACTAATTGTCTTCTTTTTCGAATTTGTGTTGCATTGTTGATGTTTACTTTTTGGACCACATACAAGTAGTGTGATTACATCTAGGTTTCTGTATAACCCTGATGCTTGCACCTAATTTGCATATTGGGTTTGTTTTCCTTTCTATCTTTTCTTTGTTGTGTGTGTTCGTTTACGTGCATCTGGGTTACCTATCTTGATTCTTTTTTTGGAATTAGGGTAAAAGGATGGTTTTAGAAGGTCCCACAACCTTTACAAAAAGCCTATATGGTGAAAAAAAGCATTGAAAATTACATTGGAGATACCCTTAGAGATTCCAAAAAAAAAACAAGAGAGCCAACAAAACAAAGCATAAAAAAAACAAAGAAAATATATCATAAGAGCTTTTTGAGCTTTATCACAGTATTATTGGCTTTAACCGAGCCACTTTTTTCAGCCAAGGTGATCAATTCGATGTTATCCTTGTTGATGGCAGCCCTGGTATTGTCAGTGTAGATTGCCCAATCCTTCAACATAGTGAAGGCCCTCTTGAGCTTAGCGAGGATGGAGGTGACCAGGTCAATTTGACTGTCCTCAGCGGGTGGGTTTTCATTAGAAACAATTTCTTCGTTAGCTCCATCATTTCCCCTAACCTGAGTGTCCTTTCCTTTTTGTTTATCAGTATCCACATTATCAAGCTTAATTGTGTCAATTTCCAGCATCTAAACATCCACCTTATCCAGTTGTACATCCCTATCCTCATCTAACTTCTCAACATCCATAACAATAAGAACATTGTCGGGAGAGTTAGGATACAACTTAGCTAGCCCAAGCAGAGCTTCAGAGAGGAGTTGATCCAAGCTGGCGACTAGGGAATTGTCAATAGAAAGAGCCGACAAGGGATTCAAGACATGGTTGACCAGAGGAGTGGGTAGGAGAGATGGTACCCGCAAGGGAACCAACTTCATCAAAAGAGGAACCAACAATGGCGACATCCGAATTAGAATTAGAGATAACTTGCAGACAGTGTCTATTGCTAGAAGAGGGGTAGGAAGCAGGGAGGTGGTGGGAGTGCGACAATTTCTACCCATTTTAGGACGACAACAAATGATCTCAGCAGGGGAAGCAACATAGTGAAAAAGGAGATACATAAGGCATTGATTTAGAATAGGGCTATCACCTTCCCTAGCTAAATTTATGGAATGTTCCAAGGATTGAAACAAGAAAGCAAACAATTTGATTTTCTTACCCCTTCGAATATGAGAGAGGATGAAGAAATGAGGACCGTAGACTAATCTATATCAGTTGTCTATAGTAAAATATCACATTATAACCTCAAACACTTTGTTCTAGGGAGGCCAAAGAGACTCTCTCATATAGTTAGATAGGTACTTTGTCAGATGTTCTCCCTGACGAATGAAATCCTACAGCTCCGCATTCAATGAGCGTTTGAATTAGATAGCCCCTGATGCTGGCAAACCAATAACTAAGGCAATGGCGTTGGTTAAGATTGTGAAGTAAGTGTTGCCAATCGGAACTTTGCCTCTTGACCAAGTCACTAAGACCCCATATGACATAGTGGTAGAGTAGCCCAAAATCCTCTCCAGGAAAGTGGTTAAACCATTTTCCTTAAGAATATCCCAAACTTGTTCATCATACTTATACTTGGCACAAGAAACTGGCTCGATACGCTTGAGTTTCCCACCCATGATGCTCAACCAATTCATACATGCAAAAAAATTCTGGGGAGTACTGAATTTAAAGACCACCTTTGCTTTTTGCAAGGCAATAGCTTCATGAGTACACATGTACTCAAAATGATGATGATTAGAAAAGGCACATCTTAAAACAAGATCTGCCCATGTGGTATTATGTTTGCCGCATGTGCCAATGTGTTTTAAATGTTGCGTCGTCATAATGGGGAAATTATGATGACCGCCCCCGATATTAAGTGTCATCTCTCTACTGAACTTGCCGACACCGGAACCAATAACTAGAAAACACAAGTTAATTGATAGAAGAACAATCATTATGGAGAATCTGTAAGAGATCATTTGGGAAATTCCCAATCCAATTTTGTTGATTTTCTAGGACTCCCTTATTTGTGAAGTGGTCAGCCACTTTATTCCCTTCTCTATAGACATGCTGATACTTGACTTCCTAAAAGTGGTTTTGAAGAATACGGATGTCAGCGAATATATTCTTGATCTTCCATTGCTCCTTCTCTTCTGAGTTAAGGATCTTAATTATGTTGAGTGAATCACTCTCCACAATTAGGCATCCACTCCTTACTTGAAGATTTAGTTCCAGGCCTTTAAGAATAGCCATTGCCTCCACCCTATGATTAGTACCCTCATTGAAATTAACTACAGTTGTAGCAAGAGGGGCACCCATGTTATTGTGAAGAATAACACCCCCACTAGATTTGTTAGGATTTCCCTTAGAGGAACCATCAATGTTTAGCTTGATCCAACCAGGAGGGGGAGGAGACTGTACGATGGAAAAGTGACATGCGAGGATGATAATCGGCAAGTGACCTTCCCCATACCCGACCTCCCGAGGTCATGTCGAGATAGCCGGTGGTTTGAAATGCGGGTGACTTAGATGAAGTCACAGCCGGGATTATGGTCAGTTTTCTACGATAGAAAAGCTACAAGTGAGGATGAGAATCGGCAAGCAAACTTTCTTAAAGCTAACTACGGGAGGATCAGTGACTAAGATCTGGTAGTGTGATCTCCTAGTAGCTGGAATGAGAAAGGGGAGATTTAGAGGCTATGAACATGTAGCGTAAATTCCTTATGGTTTATCCTCCTAACTAGAATTTAAGCATTTAATTTAGTTTGAAAATTCTGAATTGAATTATACTGAAAATAACAATTTATACTACTGCTAAAAGGAAAGCTAATCTAAATAAAATACACGATCGAAACGTTATAATTACGAACAACAATTAAACTACTTTTATACTAAAACTAAACAAGCAAGATAACTCGGTGTGGTTATTCACCTGTGCAGATGTGTAAATCTAGATAAAAGACAACTAATTAGCTTAATTGAAAACCTTCAATCCTACCTCAGAAGTGAGGAATGAATCACAGTTTCTCAGAAACTATCAATCCCCACAGCTTCCCTGGCAATATCGAAAGCTAGATTTAATTGAAATGGAATGATTTACTACTCTATTTGATATATTATAACTAGAACTTTGATAGCTCAAACCTGGCATTTACAGAACAATGGTAAATCCAGTTGTATGTGATTTCATCCCTCAGTGTGATCTCCTTGTTCCTTCGTGTCCTCGTGAATCTAGAAAGTGTGTATATGATAGTATCAACAGAAGATAACAATCGAACAATGGCAGCTTTGGATATAGACCGAATATAATGTGAGTAGGAGAGGGATAGCGCAAGTGAACAGAGCTTGACTATGTAATTCCTAGTGGGATTTATTGCGAGAATACAATGCAAGTGTGCCGAGAGTTTTGGAATCTATCCTTGTGATAAAACAAAACCTGCAACTTTAATGGATTCTAGTCTAGAAATGAATCTATTATATGCTAAACTGGTTGTATGAAGCAACAATGAAATAAAACTGAAACAAGAAGATGATATGATCTCTAAAATACCAACAATGGAAGCAAAACATGAAACTAACAGAATTATAAGCAAGGAATTGAAAAACTGAACAAGAGAATTGAGAGGATGAGGGGCTGAGGGGCCATTTGTTTGAAAATGAACCAGTTATTTATAGAATTCCCATTCACCAAAGGGTAACTTGGAACGGAACTCTTTTACCATTAAACAATGGAGAAACACTATTACAGGGAACCAAAAACATAAATACAAGTTAAGGCGGTTGAGAAAAGTTGGTAAATGTTGAAAATTCACACAAATCGCGATCAAAGGAACGTGCTGGAGAACGCATGAAGGACCACCGCCCTGAGTAGGGCGGAAGTTACAGGACCGCCGCCTTGGCAGGGCAGCGATCACGAGACCACCGCCTTGATAGGGAGACGGTTTCATTATTGAAGGTCAAAAAGCCAAGAAAAGGGGGGAACGGGATAAAATAAAGCACAAGGAACTTGGATAAAGCATTTGGGATGCTAACATATACTTCCCGAGCTTCTCTAGATCCCGAACACCTTGCGAGGCGACCTATATCATCATTGGGGCATGTGTAACATCGTTCAGGTGGTGTAGTACCCTACAATTTTGGGTACGTACAGAGACCATAAGACCCCGACACATTTTGCAACCGACGGTTTCGCTCTAAGTTGAATAACAAGTTACTGACACTAATTTTTGTTGCCACAAAATTGAATTTTTTTTTTTATATTTCTTCCTGAGGTAGTTGTTGATATTGTCTTGGAATAGAAGAGCTATGCTCTTGGCTAATTATGTGGGCTCCATGTTGTTTTCTTTGAAGATTCTCTTGTTTCTTTCCTTCTAGATACCCCAGAGGCCATGGGGGAGCATAAACTTCCAAGAAAGTGAGAGGATCAAGTGTGAGAAAGGAGAACACTATTGTTGGAAAGTAGCTTGAATAGATTTTGGAAAGATCTAGACTATGCCAAATTGTTTCAGAAGCCAGCTCCATATAGAATGAGAAAAAGAACAATGTAACACCAGGTGAGAGGACTCTAGAGCCTTGCAACATAGAACACAGTGTGAAGGTAGTGAGAATCCCCTTCTTTTAATATTTTCACCAGATAAGAAGGCATTTCTAAAAGAGAGCCAGGAAAAAAACACGTTTTAGGGATAACCTCCTTGGGCCAGATGTTGTTGAGAGGAGGGCTAGAGCTAACACATAATTGAGAATCATAATTCGCTTTAACCATGAAGGCTCCAGAAGGTGAGAGATGCTAGATATGATCATTTGTAGGTGAGGAGAAAGGAATGTATTGAGAAGAGAGAAAGTCTCTAAAACATTTCAAGTGTTGAATCTACATTTCACTAATGCCATGTCAGTCAGGAATATGCCAGGAAGGGATAGAGTTGGAGCTAAGCTAGTAACCATAAACTTTCTTTCCATGGCGAATGATGAGGGGTCTTTTGATTATATCCCAGGAAGGGTTCTAGCATAGAGGTTTATCTCCAATCCACCAATCAGACTAGAATTCAATCTGGCTATCGTTGCCCAACTGCCATTTGGTGTCAACACGCAGGAGAGGAAAAGAACTAACCACTGAGTTCCAAATGACCAAACCATAAGGATGGGAGGAGTGAAGGAAACTAGCAGAATGTGAAAAATATTTGGATCTCAAGATTTGAACCCAATTGGCAGAACTAGCAGAAGCCACTTACCAACTAATCTTAGTAAGCAATGCTTCATTCATGTCAGCAATGTGTCGGAGTCCCAAACCTCCCAATTTGGTCAGTTTATAAACATCATTCTAAGAGACTAGGTGAATCCTCTTCTTGTCCTCAAAACTTGACCATAGGAATCTATTTTGTATTTTCTCGATAGTATTAACAACAGAAGAGGGCATGTTGAGTAGTGACATGGAATATATAGGTAGGATTTGAAGTGTAGCTTTCACCAATTGGATTTTTCCAGCCTGACTGAGAAGAGCTCCTCTCCATGTTACAAGCTTCTTCTGGTATCTTTCTATGACATGGTTCCATAGAATTTTTATCTATTTTCCCTTAAAAAGAGGAATGCCAAGATAGGAGGAAGGAAAATCTACAATGCTGCAACCAAAGATATCCATTATTCTTCTTTGAGTTTGTGGTGGAGTATTTATGAAAGTTATGTTGCTTTAGGTAAAGTTGATCAATTGTTGGGAGGCCGCTTGATAGCATTACATAATTTATTTTAGAGTTATTGCTTCAACTATAGATGTAGAATTTAATAGAAGAGTATCATATGCAAACTAATTGTGTGTAACAACATGATAGCGAGAAGTTATTTTGATACATAAAATAGTAGTTTCTTATTTGGCTACCTCTAAAGCTCTGCTGAGGGAGTCAGCCATAAGCAAGAAGAGGAAGGGAGATAGGGGATCCCCTTGTCTTATTCCTCTATTGTTCTTAAAGAAACCAACCAAAATCTCATTTATGAGAATGGAGAAACAAGGAGTAAAAATACATGAGAAGATCCAACTGCACCATTTGTTGTTGAACTCGTAACATTGAAGTGCCTGTGAGAGAAAAGTCTGACTCTGTCAAAGGATTTTTGCATGTCTAATTTAAGGATCATACCAGGAGACTTTGCATGTTGAGCAGAATGAATAGCTTCCTGAACAATAATAATACCCCATTGAATAAGTCAGCCATTGATGAAACCATTATGTTGCTCAGAGATGAGACCGCTCATTAATGGTTTTAATCTAGTAGCCAACAATTTTGTGATAATTTTGTAGGATGTATTGCATAAACTTATGGGCCTAAAGTTAGCAACCAATTTGGAGTGGAGAGATTTAGGTGCAACAACAATGAAAGTAGTGTTCCATTCTTTCAGAAGAGAGTTTTTATGTTGGAGTTCATTCACTGATTTGTACAGGTCTTGCTTAATGATTTCCCAAAAAATTTAGAAGAAGGAAGTAGGGAATCCATCAGGTCCAGGAGCTTTATCTCCCTTCATAGTGAACAATGCCTTGTGGATTTCCTCCATAGAGACGGGTTTCGTTAGATTCTCATTCATTTCATTAGTGACCATTTTTGGTATGTGTTGCATCATCCTGTTCATGGCATTATCATTCAACGAAGCCTCAACCTGTAGGAGGCTAGAGTAAAAGGAGACAACCTCATTAGAAATATCTAAATCAGTGGATAAGATATTATCTTTATATGACAGTAGTTCTTTGATTTTATCTTAACTCTTATGCTTAGAAGTTGTGATATGGAAGAATTTGGTGTTTCTATCTCCCTGTTCGAGCCACAATGCTCTTGATCTTTGTCTCCAATAGGCTTCTTCTTCTTTCAATGTATTGTGGTATTCACTTAGAAGATAAATTTCATGCTTATGAAGCCGGTCCGTTCTTCCTTCTTTCTCAATTTCTTCAGATATGCTCGTAATTTTCTAAGACAACTTCTGTTTGCGAAACTTGATGTTACCAAAAACCTTAAATTTCTAGAGTTTAAGTTGTTTTTTTATTTCATTAATTTTGTTGGAGAACTTGAGCATATCGGTGCCTTGAATATTAATATCCCACTAGCTCTTAATTAGAGGATCTAACTGATTTTGTTCTAGCCAAGCCATCTCAAATTTAAAAGGCGGGTTTTTGGATTTGAGTTTAGTGTTAGCACAGAGAAGCAGATGGATGTGATCAGAATCCGTTGTAGCTAAAGCACTAAGATAGAAGTTAGGGTAGAGTAAGATCCAATCCATAGATCCCATCACCCTGTCTAGCCTACTTTGAATACGATTCCTACCAATTCTGTGGTTGGACCAAATGTAGGAAGCCCCGTGCAAGTCTATATCAAAGAGTTCTTCATGCCGTATGAATTCAGCAACAGCTTCCATGCTATATGGGCACACAAGGGCACCACCCTATTTTTAAGAGGGGAAAAGAGTACTATTGAGATCTCCCATGATTATAAATGGAAGATTGTCGTAGTTTCTTCTAAAATTTGAGATTTCTTGCTAGAGTTGTTCCCATTGTGACTCCAGATTTGGAGCATAAATGTTAATGGCAATCCAGTAAGCATCTGAGTCAACTTCTTGGAAGATAATGCCTAAGAAATTTGGATGCTTCATAAGGCAGTCACCTTTTAATATTTTGGGATTCTAGAGAGTGCATAAACCCCCTGAGTTACCAGATGGATTTTGAGCCACCAAAGAGGCATTTGGCCAAAGCTTGGACATGTTGTCTTCATTTTTTAGTTTAGTTTCCTAAAGCATTATTATATCAAGAGAATTATTAAATCTAATATCCTTGAGGACTCTCTTCTTTTGTAAAGAGTTTAGACCTCTTATAATCCAGGAGATTATTTTCATTTTTTGGATTTGGGCTTGCTCCCCACCACCATGGGGATGGTACTTTGAGTTCCTTGTGCCATATTTAGAGTTGATTCTTGTTGTAGCTTGACATTCCCAGGGATTCTCCCTCAGGGTTTTTCAATGCCGACATCATGTTTCTTACTATTACTTCTAGTAGTCTTGGGTTTGTTGTTATCATCAGAGGTAGGGGAGAGGGGGAAAGATGAGAATTAGTTGGAAAAATAGGAGGAGGGAAAGGGCTGGGGGAATAAAAAGGGACAGAGGATGGGGGCGACAAGGAGGAAGAGCATAGGAGACCCACAATGGAGGGGGAAGGTTGAGAAACCAAAGGGAAGGAAGTGAAAGGGGATAACATGGGTAGAGACACTGAAGGGGGGGAAGCTAGGAAGCAAGAGAGATGATAAAGGGGATAGTACCGGAAGACGAAGGAAGAGGGGAGTCCCTTAGAGCCTCCAAGGGAGAAACAATAGGTGAAGAAAGGATTTGTGGGGCAAGATAATCTTCCAAAGGTTCCTCAAGGTTAATTTCACCCTCTTCAAGAAGAGAAAAGGAGTTAGATGTAGTTACCATGGGGGCAATTTTAGTAGCCCATTTAGGAACATATTTCCCTTTCTTTTTAGGGGTGACATCAATTTTTTTTATTTAGATAGTGGCTTATAGGGATAAACAGGATCTTTATGTCCAATGCTCTTGCATGTGGAGCACGCTTGTGGAATATATTCAAATTCAATGGGTTGGTTCCAAACACCAAATTCAGAGAGAATATTAATCGATTTTGGGAGTGGACTACTAATATCAGCATTAACACATAAACGAGCATGAATAAATATTGTTTTGGGTTTAGTAGTTTGATCTATTGCTATGAGAGAGCCCATGGAAAGAACGATACCTTCAATAACCACAGGATCCCAGAACTTCAGGGGAAGTCCTGGAAGATGCACCTAGATTGGCACATGCATAATGGTTTCTGTTAACAGATTAAAACCAAGAGTCCATTTTTGTATATAGAAGCCCCTTATGCCGAAGAACCACAAACTACCAAGTAGAGCTCGCACGAATTCTTCTTTGAAGCTGAAGGAAAATAATATGAATCCATTTGGCATGGTTGTAATCTCTAGAGCACCACAAGGGGTACATTTCATGTGTGCCCATTTTTTAATGTCTTCTAGAGGGGGTCTTGGCCCCATCATTTTTCCCACTAGAGATAAATCTTTGGAAACAACAGCCGCAGTGGTGATGTGTGAGGGGATTTGAAGAGAAAGATTCCCTTCCAGAAGGACATGCAAAATTTTTTCTGAATGTGGGGCAGAGGTGGACCCTATCACCACTTTTTTCCATGCCTTGGTAGGAGGTCGAGGTGATAGTTCCCTAGTGTCAGCATAGGGGGACGTTAGATCTGGATCAGAGGGGTCCGACATTCAAATAGAAACCAGAGGTCACAGAAAATTCTCAATCTCCTCAATGTTTCTAAAACATCCAAAAAGGTTTTAAAAGGATGATAATGAAAGGCACAATAATTCTAGTTATGAAATAAGGTCATTTACCCATCTTGATTCTTTTATAATCATGGTGACAACTCTATTGTGCAACAAAAAAATAAGGTTGCTCTAAAATTATTCTCCAAATGATGCTCATGCTACGAGCACATTCCTTTCCCATCCTTGTTCCAATCCCTTTTTTTCTTCCTATCAAGCGGTGGTCCACTGCTTTGCTATGTCACCCACCCACTTGAGGGGGAATTCCTCTACTATCCTTCTAGTTGGGGCATCCTAATGCTTCATTGCTTTCTGCTTGTTACTTTGTATGTGTGTCTACTATCTTTAAAGCATTATTACTTAGCAATAACACTTTAAAGAGGGGGGCAAATGTAGACACCCTAAATTACACACTTGTTCTCAATATTATTCCAGTACATCCTGATATTCACCCATTTGTGATTAATTGATTAAATCGATTAAATTATCATTTATTAACTAAATGATTAACTAATTAATTAGTTAATCATTTAATTAATAAATTATCATTTATTAATCGATTAAATCATACACGTTGCACCCTTTGGATTAATTAAATTAATCCCTAGTACCCCTTGTGCTAGTTTAATTATCATTTATTAATTAAATGATTAACTAATTAATTAGTGTGCACATCCTAGTCAATTGTCACTCAGATTCTCAATCAACAACCACTTGGACTCCACTTCACCAGTCTAGTCAACTACACTTCTATAATCCTAGAAATATGGGAGCAATTTAATTGTATGTACGACCATATTTCTGGATGTGACTTATGCCAACTAAATTCCATTACTGCCCCTAAATGTCTTAAAACTTCTTTAACCTCCTCAAATGTTATTTTTAGCATATACATTCAACCTATTTCAACTAATTTCTAACCACTTATGCCTCTATAAAATGCAGGCTTACACTCTTACAAACACTCTTGGATTAATAACACAATTGCTCTGTTAAATTTTCTCCAATATTTGCATATTGGAAGCTTCATGAATTTGCTCGTAGCATGGTCATAGTCTACATTTAGAGGTAATTTCCAGGAGCACCCATAATCAATTATTCAAAAGGTTACATAGCTTTAAGGTTCTCACAACCTTACTAGAGGTTGCTTAGATGGCTACACAAGGTTTGCATTGTGTTTGTGTATCTTCCATTTCAGTTAGTTTTTTCATAACATGCATTTTGGCATGCACACTGGGACTCACACCCATCTTCTTCCATTTTTGTTTCATTTTTGTTTGATTGATTTTGTTGTTGGTTTGTTTTTGGTATTTTTGTGTTGTTGTGTGTGTTGTGCAGGTTCTTGGGAGCATTTAATACACTATGTATGTAATCAAGCATAATGAGGAATTGAAAAGTCACTATAATGAAATAATAACACCTTGTTCGTGTGGAGGGATGCACCCAAAACAAGTGAGCAAGGAACCAAGGTATCTCACATAATCATGTATCGATTTTTTGTTTTGTGTCATGGTCAATATACCCCATAAACACGTGTGTAAAAAAGAAAAAATATATCTATCAAATCAAAAGGATAAACAACATGTATCATGTATAATGTAAAGTGATAACAATGTATGCTAGAGAAAGGAGTCTTGATTTTTGCATTTTGTGATTATATCGATGTTTTTGTATTTTCTATTGCATATTTATGTATAGAAGAAAGGGGTAGCATGAAATCTAGCTGATGAGTATCTCTGAAGGAATTGAATCAGTCATCATAGATGATGGATTCCTAGGCATTAGATGTGCTAACAAATATTATTAAAGTTCCAATGGAACATTGGCAGTAGTATGTGCCAAAGAGGGCCTAGGAGAAGAGCAATAGGTGAAGTGTATTTGGGAATAACGTGTGTAGTAGAAGACTTTGAAATGAGTTTTTTTAGTAGAATATTGTGTATTGAAAATATTGCAATCAATAGAGGATGAGGAGGTGGATTAATTGGGGTTTTATACTTGGCCATTTGGGAATCTTTATGCTTAGTAGATAGATATCGAGAAAAATGTAATGTTTCTAGTGAAATAGTTTCCTCTTCTTCATCAATAGGCGCAACAATTGAAAAGTTCTCATTAGGATGTTTATAGTCATCATGATAGTAGGTAGGATCAAAAGCATCTATGTCGTCAGACTTGAGGAGGAGTGATGAATCAGTGTTATCCATGAGATTATTCCGCATATCGCCCTCAAAAGATTTTTTAGAGACAAACTCAAGATTTAGTATGTATTTTCCTATGTATATAGATATCCACATATCATCATTATCATCATCAATGCCTGTATTGTGAGGGTTCATAATAGGTATCACTATGCTAGTAACTGGTGTAGAATCAATTCTATTATTATTACAATTGGTAGTAATAATGGCATTAGAATCTATCATAGCTTGTTGTGGAGAATTACATATATATGTTGAAGGCTCACTTGGTGTATCACTTTGTTCATCATCACTACTATCAAAATCCCAATTATATGAGCCATTTGTTGGGTCAACATGAATCTTAAACTGTAACTTAGTAGTTTGGGTATTGATCCAAAATTGATGTGGGGGAGTAGACAGATCACAAAACCCATTGATGTGTCCTCCCTTGATTTTTTTGTGCATGCTTTAGACGCGCTAATATAGGGTGCAATTGTGCATTCTTGATTGGTAATAATTCCATTTCAAGTTGTACAAGAGTAGGATGTAATTCTACTACTGAGATTAGTGATTTTGAAGGAGGTATGTCATTCTTATCCTCTTATTGATTAGTTGGCTCTTGTATTATTACAAAAATTGTATCATTTTATATTGCATTATGTTCACAAGACATAAATGGATCAACTTTAGGAACCCATGTAGATATGCAAATTTGATATGAATGTGTAGTAAAATCCTGTGTAGCAAATGAAATAAATCCCTTACACTCAAGTCATTGTATTTTCCATTGTCAAGCATAGCAATTATTATCACGATGTCCATTAATTCCATGATAATTTAGAAATGGTTGACCTTTGAATTTTGTAAGTTGATACTGAGGGTAGTAATTAGTGGGTAATAAAGTGATTAACCGATTATTGAGTAGCTTAGATAGAATATTGTGTTGTCGAGCATGTTTTTCAAATTGAAGATGTGTTTTATGTTGTATTACTTTAACTTCAGTTGTATGGGCACATGTTTAATGTGTGATGTGTGTAGAACATTGATTCTTATTGGGATTAGAACTAGATTAACCGTGATGTGTAGAGATTTGATGAATATGGGCATTGGAAAAATCCTTTAGATGTGTTATCTCACACTTGAGAGATGTGATCTCGATATTCGTAGCATGAAATTTATCTTGAAAATCATGATGTAAAGTTTGAATAGAATCAAAGATAGCCTTATGGAATGTGTCATCATTACTAAAAAAGAAGTTGAAATATGACCCAAAGTTGAATTCACATAGGAATGTGTCAAATTATTGAGTAGCTTTTTTTTGTGCACTAGGTTTTTGAGAGCACATCTACATGTTTGGTGACATTGAATTAATTAATACAAGATGAGTTGAGAAATTGTGGCATGGTCCATAATGGCTATGGTGTTTACAAGTAGGAGAGGAAATCTCAGTTTTCTTAATATGTGGATTTGTAAATCGAGCACTATCCCAGAAGGGCATGGGAGGAAAGTATATACAAACTGAGATAAAATGAAAATATTAATAAATAACAGTAGTATATACTTTTGAAAAAATGAGAAACTCTAGGGAAATAAGGGAACAATGTTTTAAACTCAAGATTTAGGTTCACCAAATGTTTTAACCCTTTTTAGATTTGATTAGATTTACACATAACAAAACAAAAATGAAATAGAAATTATAGGGGGTTATTTTGATTAATTAACTTCTAACATTAATCATTCAATATCACAACAACTCATTAATGCTTGCAACAAACGTACATGATACAATACAAGTATAAAAACACAAGGGATTGAGTACACTTAGTTGATTCTAGATGATTCTAGATTGATCTGGGTGATCTGAATGGTGGAATAGGGGGATCTAGACCTAAGAATGCCTTGATTTTGGAATTGTGACCTGAAGATGCCCCTGGGTAGGACCATACAACAGGGGAAGTAACTTTTGTATAGTCTTGACATGTTTGTACGGTCTTGACCCTGCTCAGAATTGTGATCTACAACTTTTTGGGTTTGTCACTCGTATAAATATCTTCATCTCTCTCTATCGGTCATTGATTGTCACACTACAGAGGCTTCTAAATGATCTTCTCAACCTTTTAAACCCTAACCATGGTAAGAGAGTCATGTAAAACAAACACTAGTTGGGTTGCAGGCACCCCATGCACCATTGTTGTTGGTACTAATCTGAAGAGGCCTCAAACTACATGTCATTCTCCACCTAACATGTGATATCATCTATATTGCAATCATAGTTGGACATCCTTAAACCACTTTGAACATAGCTTGAGATTGATTTTTTCTCTTGTTAAGAATCTACTTGAAGTAAGGGAACTTGGTGTGCTTGGGAATGAAGGAAATAGACTCCTTATACCTGGTTGAGAAGCTTTGGAAATTGTATTTATGAATGCTGCCCTAATGTATGTGCAATCATACTTTCGGAAATATTTAGGGATCCTTGAGTACATTTTATCACATATTTATGCAATAAGGGTGTCACATAGAGTACCAGGTTAGTAGAAGAGGCGATTTTAACTTACTTATACATGGCTTCCAAATGTGATTTAAATTATCACAAGGATCGACCTAAGGAAGAGTAAAAAGACCACAAAAAATATTATGTGCATTGACTAACAAAGTTGGGATAAATGTGAAGCAATGTCAAGACCAAGTAAATAGTTGACTAGAGACCAAATGGCATACAACCTGACTCAATATGTACAATTATTGACCCTGGAGGAAAAAGGTTAATTGTGAAGTATAAAAGTTGCATTATGATGGTTAGATTTTAAATGAATTGATTTCATTGGATTGTATTCATAATTTTTTGACTCATAAATGTGTGGGAATAAGTAAGTTAGGAAAAGAGGCCTAGAAAAATGTACCTGATGATAATGGATAAGAGTGGGTGTTTTTCTTAGCCAAGAGATACATAGTCACAGATTAAAAATGTTAAAGGGTGGAATTTCCAAATTTTAGCGTCTACAATGGGTCCTTGGACCATAATTTCATATTAGCAGCTAAATTGCTGACATTGGTTTGGTCTATATACAAAATTTCAATTCCCATGTGATAAAGTTAGTTTAGTTTGAAATTTTTACCAAACTTCAATAAATGATAATTTTGAGCTTAAAGCTGGAAGAGGAGTTTTTTTTTGAGTACAACGACGATGACTAGTACGTTCATATCATAACATGCTGGGAATGATCAAAAGGAAGATTGGTCTGCATATATGTGTTATTACTAATTATGTAGGTGATTCTCCAGAACTAATTGATTTATGCTAATATGTTGTTGAACTCAATCTGATTGTTACTTCACATGACGTAAAAAATTATATAATGTATCTTCTTGTAATGGTCTAAATGTTGTATGAAGTATAAGGTGGCTATCCAGGTTGAGAGACCTTAACCCACATTAGCATATTATGTATGGAATTCATCAAACCATTCTTTTTCCCTTTTGAGTGGTAGTCATAATAAGTATATGGTTATATCCACATTTGAGAGTAATGGAAATATGTTGAAAGTATCATTGTAGATAAAAATTTGCAATCTAGATGTATGTTTATGCATATTGCACGAATATCCTATATATATCATAAAAAAGAAAAAGTATAAGCTATGTATTGCTCTTTAAGCCTCAATTAGAGAATGAAAAGAGATTTTGTTTTCAATGAAAAGGGAAGACTAATGGGAAATGAAATTTGATAAGCCTATCCAAGAAGTAACTGCTTACCCCTTAGCATAAATTCATCAACTTATTTGCATAAATCCAGACATTGGGAAGTATGATGAATTATTGAGGATGGAAGTTTCCTGAGAAAAAAAAATGTTTCATGCATCCTCAGATGACATTGGTGAGGGATGATAATAATTTCTTGACTAACATGGTTAGGCCGAAATCCTAGAAAAGCACATTATCGCAAGCTAATTTATTGAGTTCCCGAACAATATGTTCTAGTGCCTACATGTTCCGAGCCAACATTGAGGAAAAATAGCCCAGACTAGGTGACACAACTGGAATAAAAAAAAATCTTCAACATGTAAGAGAATACAATTCAAGTGTTAGCATGCAACAACTAGTTTTAATCTAGGATTATACCACCCAATTGACCATAGTCTCCTATAAACAAAGTACCATTGCCTAAATGGATTATGGTAAGAGCTGTTCATACTGATTAACTAGAATTTTACAATTTTTATTTTGTGAAAGATTATACATAGTTCATTATAGTTCTTTAATCTAATTGCCCCTAGGCAGGACATTAACTAACCTGTAAATAAATGAACTCCAGGGGCAATATTAAATGGGATCTTGGTGAAGAACTATGAGAAATAAAAGTATTTTTCATGAATTTTGGGCACTTGCAATTATTTTGATGCATTCCTATCCTTTCTCAGGCTTGAAAAGAAATCCATAGTTAGAAAAAATTGAGAAAAAATGGAAAAATGGGTATTCTGGAGTGATATTGAGTATATTGGAGGTGCCTAGGAGGGAACTAGTTCCCCATGCATAAATATGGTTCCCCGCATTGGTCTTAAATTCCATAATATAAAGAAAAGGGATCCTTTGAGTGTATTGCGGAAGATGCAGGTGCATAAGGAATGACAAAACAAGTTATCGCATCGGGTTGTTGAGTTCGCCGAATGTACCAATCTGCAGGAAGCAATGATGAGGGTTGAAGGAACTAAGTGCGGGTGGAACGTAGTTCACATAGTGGTTTCCCTTGAAAATATAATAAAATAGTGCAAATAAATGTGGGGAAGACTACATGTAGACAATAAGTGGGCGAGAGAATCTGATAGCACTAACTGGACCATTTTGGATCAAATGGAACTTGTTCCTGCGAGGAACTAGTTCCCTGCAATGGTGCTTTTGTTCCAGCACACAAGCGAAGGTAAAGCAATAAATAAATGTAGAGAATGAAATCGGGAGCATGGGGTGCATGCAGAACAGAATCCATGGGAACTATAGTGTTCCTTGCAATGTAGATTTAGCCTACAAAACAAACTGTGTCGGATGCAAATGATGTAATGGATGTAACTCTAGGATGCGAGTGATAATGAGATGTGGAAGACCCTCAAATGGTCACACATAACTATTTATATGTTATAGTGTACTCTTGAATAACCTAAATAATTATCCACAAGGCTGGAAAGGAAAAAGATCATTTAATTGAGGAATGTAGTTGTGAAAGAGCCCAAAAAGTGTTCTCCAGGACTAGTCCAGGATCTGGATGGGCATATCTTTCCTCAGATGGGACCAAATTTGCCAAATTTGATATCATTGGAAATGCGCACTTTATGCTTTACCATAAAATCCATGGGAAAATCTGAATTTTGACTGGGCAGGTAGGTGGGGAAAAATGTGTTAGAAACACTTCCAACATTTAAAAGTACAAATCCAAGATTGCTCAACCACCAGATTTAATGGAGTATCTTCCTCAAGAACCTTCTTCTAGTATGAGACAAGTTAAATAATCTAATGGGGAATGGCTTTGGCATGTCGTCCATACCTATTTTCAAGTCAATTTAATGCATCTTGTTCAGTGGTTGGAAAGGGAAATTTGAGTTTCCCTCTTCTTCTTCTCTCACTTTATTCTATATATTATAAAAACCTCTCATTTGTAGAGGGGGATGTTCTAAAATGTAATGGAACTCTGTCAAAATTGTTCTAGAGAAATTGTGAGTTGCAGGCCTTCATATTTGGACATCTGCAATGGTGATCCTTGCCTTCTTACACCATTGTAATGTATTGTGCATGCTTCTTAAAGCAATAAAATTATTGGTTTTGTGGCTATCTTCTAAACCATTAGTTGTGTTTTATTGCATTTTCTTCCTTTCATTACATCTGCAGGTATATTGTGCATCTTCTTATTCTCCTTGTAGGGTTTGAATCTATTTTGCTCCATGGAAATGGTGGTTTGAATGTATGTTTTGGTATTGTGTCACCTCATGTCTACCCTCTCCTTCATCATTTCCCTCTTCCATTTTCCACTCATCTGAGAGTGTCTCACACCATCTTCTTGGTGTTATCACCTCTCTTTAGTGTAGGATTTCAGTTTTATGCATCTCCTTCTCACCCTAGTCCCTTGGAATGATAGAGTAGAGTTAGATAGTTTCATTTCAATTCCTAGGAGTAGTTTAGCATTAGGAATAGGTAGAGGAACCAACCTTCTCTGGAGGTTTGTCTCAGTAATGCAAGTCCCACAACTTGGAGACAGTCCCATGTTGCCTCAAAATCCTGGGTTGTTTGACAAAGGGAAGGGTGACAAAGGAATTTTGATCTCCAAAAGTTTTGGCATGGTGCAAGTTTGAGCTCCAATAGCCACTTTTTTTACCTCAACCACCCAACATGCCCGGTGGGACAAGATTTGAAAGCTTTATATTTCATAGGTGTGTATCCTAGCCACCTTGGTTGCCTTCATTGCCCAACAATTTTTTGGCATGCCCAATGGGATGTTTGAAGAGATTTTAGGTAACTTCATAACATCAAGATTGATGTGTTCTTGGTGGTATTCATCCTTTGGAGGTATATTTTCAACACATCTGGTGACTCCACTAATTCAAGTAACCCTTTTTTTTAGTTTTAGACCTTTCCCTTTCCTTTCATTCATTTCCATTCATTATTTCCCTTCCATTCATTTAAATTTCATTCATGAAGTTGTGAAACCATGACTTCATTCCCTCATTAGAACCCTCATTTGCAACAGCAATATCATTACCCTCCACCTCCTTATTTGGATAATCCTTTCACAAATCATTTTTATGAGCCCTATCATGAAGAATATGCATATAACCCACACCCCACTGACCCATATGGTTATATTTTATAACCAATGATGTTTTATCAAGAACAAGGTTATGAAGGTGATGGTGGAAATATGACATTGAAGATGTTGATTTTCAGAGACAAATTCAAGAAATGGAGGTAAGCATGGTGTAGGTTAGAACTACATGTGTAATAAAGGAATGTGAAATTGGTTTTAGGAAGCCCTATCCATGGACATGCCCTATACCAAATTGGTTCAACCCTCAACAGAAAATGAATTTTATGGTTGAAATCACACCTCAAATTGAAGAGTGGGTTGAAGAAATGGAGGCTTACCAATCTAGTGTTAGGAAACCATGTCAATGGGGTAATCTTACACTACCATCTCACAACCCTTCCTTTTACTCTCCCCAACTCAGTCTTAATTTGAACCATCTCATTTATTTTCATATCCCTAGCTTTCTGACTACTCCCATTAAGGATTCCACCTTCCCCATCTTCTCCCCTTCCATCTCACCTTCATTTTTCTACCATTATCCCTCCAAAAATGTCCATCTCCTTCCCATTAAGAAAGCTTTATTCCACCTCCTCCACCATAAGATTATTTCAACCTTTGCAAAATCATCCAAGGGATAAATCCTTCCCCCACATTACAAAATAAATTTACATGTGCCTGAAATTCATGAAAAATCACTTGAAAATCACGAGGTATTGGATATTAACTAACAAACTAAGGTCCCCAATTTCTTGGTTTCTTGAGGATCCATTCCTCACTAAACAAGATCTTAAATCTTTTCATAGCAGTAAGGGTTGAACTTCATTCTTCTAGACAACGAGATACACATGCAGGCCTAGAGGAGTAGATTGGGAAGGAGCCAAACATGATAGATCAAATTCAAAACTTCAAGGATTGGAACCATGAGTTTGAAGCCAAATGGGTTCATCACCAAAAACCTAACAATCAACCTTCTCTAATTTCTTTAAAATCGGTTGAGACGAGTCCTATTCTTGAAAATCATGAAATACTTGTTGAAGAATGGATTGACTATGAGAGCATGGTGGATAAATAAGTGGCCCAACCCATTGTAGGAAATTCCTTCTATTCTCAATTGAAAAATTCTGAACTTCAAGGAGGTTGAAACTAAAGTGGATAAAAACAAAGGAAGAGAAGATTCTAAGTGAGCAAGATGATTCAATTAAGTGTAGTGATCCCCATTGTCCTACATGTTTTTAACTTGTTGTAGTTTTAGAGGATTACAGTGATCCACCAAGAAATACCTTTAGATGTGTACAACCACTCATGAGGAGCTTCATGCCATGGAGGAAGACAAAATTAGATTCAAGAGGTTTTAAGTGAAGAACATGTCATAGAAAGTCTCCCTGCTTTATTTCAATGGTAAAACATAAAATCTTTCTTCCCCTTCATCCTTACGAGAATATAATTTTGTGGATGAGTTTAATCTCTCAAAATTTATGCTTGAAGAGGAGAAAAGCCATGATGAATTAATTGCAAAATAAAAAATAAGCATGGAGGAGGCATTGTCATTTGCTAAGTTGTTTGTGGAAGCGGAAAAAGGATCAAATTAGCTGGCAAACAACTTCAGTCATGAAAGGAAAAACAAAGAAAATGGGAAAATTCAAAGGATAAGGCCTTACCCAATAGAATATCTAGCTAGTCTAGAGCCAAATTCGGAGTTGCAACTAGTCATGCTTATTTCAGAGCATGAGGATGAGCTACAATGTGCCAAAGGTCAGCTGCAATGCCTCTCAAGTTCAAATGCAAAACAACTAATAGAAGTGTTTATTTTGTTTCCAATTGATCCTTTGAGGAAGAGGGTGGAAAATCAGCTACAAGATATTTTTTCACTGTCATTAAATACCATGTTCAGTGCCAAATTAGTCACACGATCTCAATTTGTGAGGAAAGGCAACTACTTCTCCCTGTTTGTTGTAGGATTTGTTTGAGCTCTTTTGCCTCTGGTTAGAGTAGGGTAGAGTAGGTTTGCTTTCAGTAAAAGAAGTGCTTGTGCACACTCTACATATTTCCACTTGGAACATGTATGATTTTCCATTTTGTACATAGTTTTTATGCCCTTGTTGTTGTTGCACAGTCCATTTGAGGAGGCGAGTCAGATAAGTGGGGACAAAAAAAAAAACAATTATATCAAATGAATACGCATAGAAAAAAGTGAATATCTAGAAAATACAAAGAAACTACTACATAAAAAAAAGCACAATAGAAAACAAAACACTTTAAGAAGAAGAAAACAAAGGAGCCGAGCACATAAAAAAAGAGCAATACTAAACAAAACGATACAACAATTTTTAGTTAATATTGGTCAAATTTTGTAAACAATCAATTGTTTAACTCTCTCTCTCTCTCTCTCTCTCTCTCTCTCTCTACACACACACACACACAATTTTGTGTGTACTCTTCATCTCTCAATAACATTATTTATACTATATACAACTCCCATATCCCAATAGTTTTGTATAACGGCTTCTCCTGTTTTACAAATCAAAGTAACCTCCACATTTCCAAAAAAAATAGTTATCATAGATCCTTTATTTTAAACAAATTGATATTAGAGCTATGTATTTTTTTAACAAAAAAATAAGGGATAATATTTAAAATGCCATGTTCATACGTGTTTTGGATTTTTTTCTAAGTGAACTCCCCGTAAACTCCCAAAGAAATTATTTATATCTTTTATAGCTATATTGTCTCATTTTTCTCATGTTAAAAGTTTATATCTTTCATACCTTTTCTTGGGTTTATAAACCCACTTGGCACCAATGACATACTTTCTTGCTGGAAGGTTTAGTAACTCACATGTCTCATTCCTCTCAATTTTATTACATTTCCTTGTCTATGGCTTCACACCATTTGTTTTTCTTAATTGCTTCTTCAAAGTAAACAAGACCAACTTCTGGAAATAAAGAAAAGTTAATAGTTTCATTCTCATCATCTTCATACCTTGATTGCTCATATATATCTTGTAGGATCCTCATTTTTCCTAGTTTTTCCCTTGAAAATGATGAATCATTTAATTCTCTTGAGCTAGAAGATGATGAAGTCCCTTGAGTTACACCCTGTGCTCCATTTTGGTTGTTGGTGCTAGAGGAATTATTCCTTTGTTGAAATGGGGCTCCAAATTAGTGTAGAAGTGGTTGTATCACTTTTTCGTTCACTCTAAAGTATGGGTACATAGAACCTTGTTAACTTTTGTTGTTTCTCATCTTTATCATCCTATGATGCATCTTTTATGAACTCAACATATTTTTTTTATCATCAAATCCTTTGTGGCTAGATTATGTAGCTTGTAAACTTTTGATTGCCTATTATATATGATAAAGATACATCTTTATCTTCTATCATCCCACTTCATTATTTTTTTCTTATTCGCATGCGCATATGCCACACACCCAAAAACTCTTAAGTGTTCAACGTTGGGATTTATTTTCTCCATGCTTATTAAGGAATCACATCGTGAACAATTTTATGACACATTTACTCAATAAATACATTTTTGTTGCTACATATTCACCCTAATATTCGTTTAACAATATTTTTTCCTTTATCATGCTTCTTTTCATATCTTCAATTGTCTTATTCTTTTTTCTGCTACACCACTCTTTTGTGGTGTGTAAAATTTCTTGATCCCATTATCCTTATAGAAGTTTAGAAAATCCTTTGAAATGAATTATCCCCCTCGATATAATTTCACAGTGATCGCTCTATTTTTCAATCATGGCCTTGAATTGCTTGAAGATGAGACCTCATACCCTAGTCAAAAATCCTACCGCACCTCAAAGAATCTCAAGCCTTGTAATGAAGCCATATGCATCATTTTTGTGCTTCAAAAAGTAGACCCATGTATTGAAATCATCTATGAATATTATTAAATATTAATTCTTAGCTAGAGAGGAGTTTTCCATGGAACATACGAATCTAAGTGGATTAGCTTAAGTAGACATTTCTCTCCGTGATTTGAGGGAAAAACATTTATTTATTTATTGGGAATGTAAATAGGATTAAAAATGTAACATGAATGTATTTTCTATGATTTCACAATCCTATTGTATATGCATAATCCAGATAAGACAAACTATAGAAGATAAAGTGCTCCCTTAGGATAGATATAGAACGTGAAGAGCCTCTTTTGTATAAAAGAAAGAATAAGTGACCAATAACTCAAAAATCTCCTATTTTGTATAAAATTATGTAAGCGCAATGTACAAAAGGTTGATATTTGATCCTAATAGAGTTTCATCTTGATTCCTTTAATTTATATTTTGAAGTATGTTTATGTGTTGGTTCAGTAATAAGAATTCCTATTTATTTCATATTAGTGTTCCCGATCATTGTCTTTCTCTACTTTGAATTATGTCTATTTAGTAATTATCTTGCAATTGTGAATTAAGCCTTGTTACCTCTTTTGTGTATTGGTTAATGCAAATATTATGGTTTAGTATAGACTATAACATGGTGAAAGTCCTAATGATATGATCCAGGGGCCTCTGCTAACAATGGTTTCATTGCCAGAACCTCAAAATGTTATGATGGCTACCGAGACAAAGAATTGTGGAATGATGGATGCAAGATAATATGAAATAGTTTGTGGAAGTTGAAGAGAATATAATGGGAATTCCTACTAAGAAAAGAGAAAATTCACATAGATCATATCTATGGAGATATTCATGATATTTTCTGGTGTAAGATTCCTGAACAATTAGCCACTTGGTTATCTTGATTGGAGATTTACTACCTTAGATGTGAACACAAAGAGTAAAATGAATGGATGGAGAATAAAATTGAAACATTGCACAAATTGGATGTCCGATGGACGCATGTTATAGATCATTGGATGCAAAATACAATTAATGGGTGTGTAACTAAGATCGTTGTCCAAACATTTTGATCTTGTAATTCTAGTGAAGCACATTTTCTTTGTGTATTGCAAGGATTTTTTTAGAAAACTCTCTTTCTTAGTCAAGATGCTAGTTGCGGAAAAGGCCATGGTACCAATTATGTGCAATATGGAGTATTTAGGTAGGCACAAAAGGGATGTAATCCTATAAGAGGAAAAGGAAGGGGCTGGAAGTAAGGAGGAATCTTGAAGGAAAAGGATCAACAAGAAGAAAAGAGGATAATTGCAAGACTGTAGTGAGAATCTAGACACTGCAATAGATGGGGAATATTAAGCATTTTAGAGGTGAAGATTACACCAAATTTGAGTAGGAGTAGAGTAGGGAAAATGTCCAAAGGAGGAGGAAAGCATCCTCCTAGAGAAATCAAAGAGAACACCAAAGGAGACAAGTGACCAAGAGAGTGTGCAATGAAGCATGGACCCTGATTGCAAAGCTAAGAAGGAAACTGAGGAAGCCAAGGAATGGAAGAAGAGATTGAAGGTAGAGCACAAGAAGTAGTTAGAAATATATTAATGACGTAGTTGGCGTTGAACTGAGATAAACCGTCATAAAAACCATGATATTGTAAAGATCAATAAAATGAAGTCTATAATGAATGATTTAGAATAGATCCACAGAGGCCCATAGAAGATGATAATACCACCCCTCTTTTAGGATATGTGTCCCTTGATCCAGGTAGAGAATTGCTTACTTGGGATTTTCTAAACAATTGGGAGCATAGTGAAACTTTGCAAGAATTGTGTAGAAGGTTAAATCAGACCTCCATAATACAAACCATGTTGCATTCAAGAGCTAAAGAGATAGGTGTAGAATAATAAACCCATTTGTATTATTTCTACAAACATTGGCACCACCGTTGAATATATTGTTTCAAAGTGGACCTTGTTCAAGAACAATTATAAACCCTGACATGTTCAACGATCCATCTTTGCTCCGAGGAGTTATTGGACTCTGAGAACTATTTTGAGGAAGCATGTGACCAAAGTCAACATCATTACAATGAATGAAAATTTATTTCACAACTGCACCCTGTGTAAATAATGGAACTTCACATCCTGCATTTGTTGGGTCAATGAGACTTTGATATTAAGCATAATTGGAATGTGTATGGTGTTCAATGTTCTTTACATGAAAGTGGCCCTTCTTTTATAGTAATACAAAGGAACAATATAAATATGGCTCGTCATCGTATATCCTTTACAACAGGTAGTAAAAACTTATCGCTGACCAAAAACTAGCATTTAATACCATTTTCTACCACTTCTCAAACAAGGGGAAGTTTTCACCTTTGATATTAATAATTCAAGGCACTGCAGGAACATGAGAGTTATATCTTATTAATGCTATCAGGTTAACATTCAATAAAGCAACATACGTGGATAAATCACCTTTGCTTTCGCTTGTGCCTACTAGTGTTGATGCTTTCAACATCTCTACATCTACCATACATGCTTCCATTTGCATACCTATCAAGGAACTCAAAGCTTTAGAAGGTCAATCTCTATGTTCTTTTCAAGATTTAGTCAAGCATGTTGAGTATATTCTTATTGATGAAATGAGTTTCATTGGACCCAAATTGTTGACCAAAATCGACTTTGGTCAGTGAGAGGCTTTCCTGTTGTAGACACCTAAATTCCGCTTTTGCAATCTTATTGCTACAAGCACACAAATCACTCTCATTCTTACCATTTTCGTTATGATTAGTGATTTCCACTAATTAATTAACGTTTCTTACCATTTTGGTCAATTAACAACACTTTGTTGATTACCTGTCCTCTTTCACATTCAGGATGCCACTTTACAACAAATCGTAAGTCAAAATCCTCTTCCAAACAGACAATTAGCGATTATTAGTTGATTAAGCCTATTTTACCCTTGTTTTGGTCAATATACCCTATTATTGGCTCAAACCCCTCTTCCTACCACTCAAAATCGCCCCACTTTCCTCCACAACATCTCAACAAGCTTCAAAAGCTTATCCTAGTCTCCTAATTGACCCTAAGTGGTTGATTAAGGCTCCTCACATCTTAATCACTTGTTAATTCACTAATTATGATTAGCAAAACCTTAATCATGATTAACAATCCTTAATCTAAATTGTGTTTTTAGTCCCACATGCACCAAGACGCAAGTTTTCCCCAAATGGAAAACTATAAAAAGGACTCACCACATACCTTTAAACTTTACACCATGCTTTGAATTGCATATCATATAAGAAATATGATTTATAGCCAAGCTCAATCTTTGCCTCAAGTCTTCAATGGGGTTAGTAAATGGGTATCCAATATGATCTTGTAGTCATTGTTGGAGAGATTATCTCACCTTCCTTGGAGTAACAACAAACCCAATTTGATTGCTCTTAGATCTATTTAGGTCTATACTTTATTAAGTAGGCATGCTCTAGTTAAGATAGATTGATATATCATGTTAGATATTTTAAGCATTCCATTAAGCTTTAATCATTGATGTAACTATTGTTAGATTCAATAAGCATTTGTTAACTAGGCTATTGGTGTTAGTCTTGTTAGTTTAACTTTGCTCTGGAACTTTTAGTAGTCTTCACCTGCATTTCAAGACCTCACCATTCGTTAGCAAGTCAATCATTCTTGTTAGTGACTGGGGCCAACCTCACCAGTAATGGATGTTCCTTTGTACGCAAGCCATTCCTTTGGTGCAACCCTTTTGAAGGGTTTTAATACTTCTATAACTTTGCAAACAATTTTCTGCCAGCAAGGCTCCTCCCAAAAACAAACTTCCTTTCGAGAATTGCTCTTCAACGTCTGCAGCGGAATGCCTACCTTGCATGACTAGGAACTCCTTATGTCGATGACTAATTCTTATCTTACACAATAAGAAATACAATCATTCCATGATTGCCCTCACTTGTTTTCCAAAAATGATTTGGTTGACCACCATAATCTAAATATGTAGAAATCTTTGAATGTTCTAATTGCACGTTCCGTTGCACAAATCACCAATGGAGGGAAGTTAACATCACTTGATGACGAACAATTGCAATTCACAATTCTTCTTTGCAGAAACCAAAGCGTTATGCTTATAACTAAGCTGTGGGTGGAAGCTGGGCTTGTAAATGGTTCAACTGGGAAAATTGTTGACATTGTCTACAACAATTCCTCTGGGCCTCCTGACTTGCCTTTATTTGTTGTCATAAAATTTGACAGATACATTGGCCCGTGTTGGGATCCACAAAATCCCTCCCATGTTCCAGTTCCACCAATTTCTAGAGGAAATCGCATGCAACTACCGATCAAAATGGCTTAGGCTTTATCCATAAGGCTCAAGGTCTAACTCTGCTAAAAGCGGTTATTGACATTGGTGAAACAGAAAGACAAGGGCTTACCTTCATTGCCATCTCTAGAGTCCCCTCCCTAGCAAATCTACACATTTCCCCCTTTCTCTTTCAAATGATATTCTAAAATGTCTCGATGCCCCCTTCTTCATGTTCGCAATAAAGAGGAAGATTGTCTGCAGACTCGATCCCCTTCATCGACTAATGCATAATGTAACACCCCTTTTTAACAACTACACTTAACTACATGTAAAACTCGCCACAACCTTTTGTTTTATCCTCAACATTCCACGCATTATAGCAAAACAAATTTAAAAACTAACACTTTTTTTTTCCATTGTTTGTAATTTGTTTTACCACTTCTAATCGTTTTTTTAAAACCTTTCCTCGCACAAAAATAGAATTGTTAATTTCTTAAAATATATTAAGTTCTATTCCAAAAATAAACTTTAAAACAACTTACAAAGAAGACCCATTTAACATATTGATTGTTGTTCAATTTCATTTTTTAAGAAATAAAAAAAAAAAACAAAATACTTGACAAATATGACTCTATAACATTGCATATTCAATGTATACATATACATACATACATATATATATATATATACCTCTGCATTTTTGTTTCCTTTACACACGAACTCGCATTTAGATGACTATCATCTCTTTCACAATAACTTTGTCAAACACTATTTCATATGCTTTGTTCAAGTACATTGCTCTCGTCTCTTGACCATTCCTTTTGTTCTCTTGTGGTTAGTTGTAATTTCTCAGTAGTTGTCATTTCTTTCTTAAATTTGAAAACATAACATTTTTTTGAAATCTTATCTTGCTTTCTCCTTCCGTAATCTTTTCCAAAATAACGATCTTCAAAAAACATTCACCATTCCCCTATTTCTCTAAACATATATATCTCTTCTACCATTTCCAGTGTTAGCACATCCCTGCTATACACTCCTCTACGGACTCCTTTTCGATGTTCACATTGCACTGCTGACGTGCGATTGCTAGTGTATAGAGATTCCTTGTGCACGGGTTCGTAGCAAGCTAACAAACGTGGACTCATCGAAGCGGACCCCAGTTTCGCTGCATCAGGTGAAACAACGTCAATCCTCTCTGTCCATAACAAAGAGGGTTTTACCTGGCCACGTGTTGTCTTCTCATAGGCCGGAAAAACTGTACAAGAACAAGAATTATCTGCTTGAACCGTTCGATCAAAGATTGGCTTAAAATCTGCCCTCATATTTTAACGGCAAGGATTTCATTTTTCGTGCAGCGCATTTTCGGCCGCCCGATCACAGCGCGGTTAGCTCCATTCAGACGCCTATCTTCGTAACGAGAAGGGGCACCTGACTATTGTATTTTGATTTCTTATTTATTTATCTTTCAAATGGAACAACTTCAATTTAAAAATATAAAATAAAATAAAATAAAACTCCATAAATCTTTGTAACAAAAACCTCGACTCTTTCCCGGATGTCTTTCTAGGCTTAACTGTCTCAGAGGCCATTTTAGGGTTTGAAAAAGCAATCGCTGGGGTTATTCCAGAGCTGAAAGGCCTCTTCTGTTATTCCCTGCTCTCAAATCGATTTGTGAGCGTTTTTTAACAAGAAAATTCATAAAAAACTGAACCTGTTTTCACCCTAGACGGCGGAGTAATCCGAAGGTTACGGTACATTCTCACAGAGCTTAAATTTCAAGTTTTACGGGGGTTTAGGTTCTCTGTTCATGTTATTTTTTTCGACATGACATGAATCAGACCATTGAATATAATCTTTTTTAAGCGACAAGATTAGATTTTCCAAAATATTATGATATCAAATCAAGTGGACAAGTGTATAGGAAATGGCGTTTGAAAAATTGAGACAAAATGACTTACATCAGTTTTTCTTCTAACAGTATTTGAGCAGAGCAGAAATAAGCAGAGAAACTTGTTACTCAAATTTATGTTTAACGGGAGGTGAATATCGCGACCCCTTACCGGATAGTAATTTCAAACCACTGCAATGGCCGAACATTTGCTCTTTGGAGGTCTTCATTTTAACAAGAAAAGGTTTGCGGCAGACTTCGCCAAGTTCGAGGTAATTATTATTTTTTCGTTCTGTCGAGATGGAAAAAAAAGCCGGTGGCTCTAGGTGAATTTTAAACCTTTGCTTGTGCAGGCAAAACCTAAAGATAACGATACAGATATATTGCCGGTACAAGCTACCAAAGCCGAGGAGGAGGAAGTGAAGCTCAGAAAGAAGAAAAAACCAAAATTCAACGTGTTCGAAGGTAATTTTGAGCTATCCGTGGTTTATGGAATTTAATTGATAGGCGAACTAGCTAGAGTATCTGACCATAAACTGAAACGTTATGCCTAGAAACCAGCACTCTCTTTAATGTATTTAAGGCGCCAGAGGATTCAAGGACGATTGACGAAGAGAAGAAGGAGCAGGTGCAGGCCGAGAAGAAGGAGCATTTTCAGAAGCAAGAGGTGAATGCTAGTGCCATTGTCTATGTGATTAGCATTATGTGCTTTGTTACCGATTAAGATTCTAGTGTTTTTTTGTTTCATATTGTTTAGGTGGCCATATCCCTGCGAAAGAAATATGGCATATATGTGGCAGGTGAAGATGCTCCTTCACCACTTGAAGACTTTGACGAGTTAAAGTGCAGGTATGCTTTAATACTATAGTGCATGCAAATAGACAGCCAAAGGGCATTGCTTGGACTTGGAATTGAACCCCTCACCTTGTGAAACGGGAACCATCACTGGGAGATGGCTCATCCTTAATACTTAAGTACAATTTATAACCACTTGTATTACAAAGTACGAGGCTTCCATGAGATTCCTCCAAATTATATTACTGTACGAGAATAAATAATCAGGTTTTGCCAAAGTCCTCCACCAAATTTGTCGTAGACAGATTATGTCTGACCTTTTATAAAACTTATTTTCTACCTTGGCTTCTCCGCCTCTTCCTCGCACAAAATTAATGTCTTCCTTCATTATTCTCCTTTCCAGTTGGTATCTAAACCTAACGAGAGCTTATGCATGGGCCTTATGAATGGTTGATTTCTGCTGCCATGTTTATGGGATTTTTTGGTTACTACGTGGCAATTTAGAGAGATATATCTCATTGCTTAGTAACCAAATTATAAGTCCTTTCTTGATTACTACTATTTATAAGTGCTTTTTTAAGGCTCTTCTCAGCATAACCTTTGTGACTCACTGACTAGTAGTTATCAAGCAAGGGCGGGAAATATCTCTTAATTGCAATGCAGCAGTGAAAAGAAGGAAACATGATTGGTTAGTACATTGTCTGAACATCCGATGATTACATGGTGCTAGTGAGCTAGTCTCTGGAGATTCTCCCATTACTTCGTAGCTCTCTTGAGTAAAGGATAATAGTAAAGTAGTTTAGCAGAAAAATGGAATGAATTGAATGATATTTGAGAATGAAATGGAACTGAAATACAGAAACACAATAACTATCTGCCCAAATGATTTCCAGCTGAAACCTGAAACTGAAAATTCTGTAAACAGATATTTGTGGAAGAGAAAGCTCAAATATGTTTTTTGAAGATTTGAACGGAAAATTATTTTCTGAATGCACTTTTTACTATAAAAAGCAACGGAACTCTTCTCCGATCGCCACCAATAATTGGAACAGCCCAAGCTCTTAGGCGAGCCACTTCCACTTGCAAAGACAATTGATCTTCAAAGTATTGAGGGTTTGGCGAACAGTTTCACACAATAATCTGTTTATCGCATTAAATCCTGCCATACTTACAGACAAGAAAGCCTTTTAAAAATATTCCTAACCTTTCTTATCCCTTAGAATATTTTTCTTTATTGGTCTAAAACAATGTATGGTCTTTTCATGGATTTATTTGCCTTACTGTATTTTCCTAGAACTTACGCGTTATCTCTTGCTATTCTCCTGGAACAGCTATATGCTTTATTGCCGTTTAACAATTTCTTGTAGGTATCCGTATCTTGATACTTCGACGGTGACACAATTATTAGATTTCTTTGAATAATTTTTTTTATCATTTATGAAAATAATGGAGGTCAAATCTCTTATAATGGGCTTCCCAACGGTTGTATAAACTACAAAGTTCAACATTCTGAGATCATAGTCTTTTGTTAATTCTTCCTTTGCTTACTTGAAGCTATTTAACTTGCTCAACATTTGGGACTCCATATTTCTATTTGCCTTCAATTGTTACTCCCAGTTCAAACAATGCATTGTCAGATCTTGATTCTTCCTGCCTCCGAACCTTACTGGTTTAGAAATCTTAGAAGGCTTGGGTCCACTCTTCTTCTTTAAAGGGGTCACTGACTGATTTCTACAGTCCTCTTTTGTGGCATCACTACCTGGGAATGTGCATTTTTCTTCCTTCATCGGTCATAAATTCTCAGCTTCATTTCCTTATAAGTTCTCAGCAGCTGAAGTTGCCTCAAACACAAAAAGCGGACTGCTGTTTGATACTTTTAGTTGTTCTAGCTGAGTAGGCAACACACCTACAGCAACGTCTGAAACCAATATTTAACCAACATCAATATCAGCAGCGTGGTTCTTGTTTGACAATCTTGCTAATCTCTGAATTTCCGTAGCTTTTAGTTGTTCTGATTTATGCCTCTTGCTTGTGGGTGTTGAATCACTTGATTGAAACTCAAAGCTGCTGTACTTTTATGCTGACATAAACCACTCTCAAGCTGCTATGTAGGGTTCACTAATGTTGACCTGTATCAGGTTCGAATGCATTATTTCAGCACACACACACTATGGCAAAAATATAACTGCATGTATACAACAGTAATAAGTATAAGACATCAATTGCAAGTCATAATCTCATTGATCAAAAGTTTCGACGTTTGTTCATCCCATCTCTTCAAGTAACTCTTAATTACTACTTCATTATACAATATAATTATAATTCTTTTACCAGACAATACTCATCGACGACCTTTAGGCACTTGTCCGACGACAGGAGGTTGTGGGGCATAAATGCTTTACTGACAGGAGAACCTCATAAAGGCAAGGCCCTTTCGTTGGATGAGTGGACTATCTGAAATTAGGCGGCCCTTTGTGAGTGGAACTGGATATTGATTGAATGATGCCATACCAGTAATAGTGATGCCATACCAGTAATAGTGATGCCACCATCAATCATCTATATCTATCTATCTACGTGACATGGGGATTCATCGGAATGCATGATTCACGCTATACACGTAACATGAGGCATGAAACATGAACTGCCATACAGAATTCCACAAAGGCTGACTTTGCTGCCCATTAGCCTCCTGTAATAAATTTCTTGCATTACTTAAATTTATGTTCATAGTAACAGAGAGATCAAAAAAGGTGGATTTTGCAAGTGGATCTTCAGATTTCCTCATCAAACAATTCCCTCTTTTATGCATGAAGAATTAACATTTGTAGAGCTACAAGACACACTACACTGTCTGGAAGATTTTTTAAGGATCATAGGCACAAACAATCAGGAAAAGGTTTTGTAGTCACTGGTTTCCATAGATTTTAAGTCATTTTGTTGAGCTTAATATAAATATCAGGTTATTCACAAATAATAAAAGAGTAACCATGGGGGCTAGGGTTACTCTCATCGTCAAATACTCAACATTGTTGTGCAAGGAGGCCTATTGTAAGAACCATTATCATCATTGCCCTCATAAAATTGCCGGACTTTGAAATACAGAGAAATAACATATTTGGTTCCAGCTCATGTTCTTAAATTGCTCCGTGCAATTAGATAAGACTGCAGCCCAATCATAGACATTTTCTTCCTTTATTCCCACAAGTACCTTATTCACCATAGGAGTAATTCTGTGACCCTTGAAGTACAAAACAATTGAGTAAGTATAAGCTTAGTTATCATCTCAACAAATATGTCTACAAAGTTTTGAATTTTCACATCTCCCTTTCCACAATCAGGCTTATGTTTTTGTTAGTATTTCTTGATAAGTTTCTGCTATAGCTTCGAGATGGATAGATTTTACTATCATCTACGAGACCAAAATGGTCTATAGGGCTGACAGATACAACTGTATTGGTTACTATGGATGAAACTTGCTCTTATCTTTAGGGCCTCCTTTATTCAGTCAACCGCAATTGTAAAAAATTATTAGGTTCATAAGTGATAACCTATTAACCATCAGTCCTTCAGCAGACCAGTGTACCCAGGGACTGTGTCTCCTACTGTGAAGGCTCCATTCCAGATGTCGTGGATGTTTTGGGGGGATTGGGAAGCATCCAATACTATCAAGGCCTCATTGCTTAGATGCGATTATTGTATTTTCATTTGTAATCTCAGACTTAGGCTCTTGTTGCAGTTGCTTTATTACGATTGTATACAATATATCAATCATATATTCTGTATTCTGTATTAAAAATATGTGTAAGAATAGATTAGTTAAAGGTGGTGTTGTAATGTATGTAAAGGTACAGGAAAAATCATTTGCATACTTTCTTCACCAAGTCATGAAGCTTTACCTCTTCATGTAATTCCTGTTGTTGCTGCCATTGCCCATGCACTGAAGATTGTTGCTGCATACTAGGGCTGTTCTGCTAGGTAGTTGAATGAAAATTGTGTTACCAACTGAAGTAGAATCTCTCCTTTATGCTATTTTTACTTCTGGAATTCTGATTATTTGTAGGTTCCCTGATAGTGAGTTAAAATTCTCTGTTGCTGACAGGACAGATTTCCTATCAAGTAGTTTTGGCTGCAAATTTCCTTATGGCTTGTCAAAATTCATTCCAAAATCCTACACTCCAATCGTTAATTTTTGCAACCCATCCTCATTGCCTTTTTTTTTCTTACTGGTTGATTAGTAGTCACATCCACCAGCTAGTTGAAGTTTTTGACCATGGGCTCCTTAGATGTTACAACCCTTGGTTGAAGTTCATGGTTCACAGCTGAATGGAAGGTGCATTTTTTCATTTCTTTGGTCAACAAGCCTTTTAGATTGTGGGGCTTCTTGAGAGAATTGCTGCTTCTTCCATTCATTGCTTCTCTTGTTTCAAATCAGGGACATCTTTCTTGGTTTGGAATCAAGTTACTTCGCTTTCTTAAATTCTGCCGTTTAAAAGAGCCACATCAAAGCTACTTTTTCTTTTAACTCCACGGGGTTTTGATAGTTGTTTTACTCATGCAGGTTTTAGATTCATTGATAAAACAGCAGTGTAATGTCGTTGAGTTTTTGTTTGCTATGGAGCATGCTTCTATAATGCTGTTTCCCCTCTTTCTGGGGCATGGTCTTTGTTTTTCTACTTCAGTCATAAACAAGTTTACCTACAGGGACGGAGATCTTTATTTTTGCTTTTTTTAACCTAAAATGGGATGCATGCATTTGTGTTAAGGCAGCCAAATCCTTGATTTGCTAGATGAGATTGATGCTGAAAAACAACAGAAACAAAGACACCGATAAAAAATGCAGCTCCAGTAAACATCTTGGGTTGATAATTCGGATTTATGAGATGAAAACCATATTATTAATATTATGTTTTCACTATTGCTTGGCCTGGATACTTTCAGATTTGGTGGCTAAGCTTCGGCAACGCACTGTACATGTTAGTTTAAATATTACTATAAGAATTCAATCATTGTATTCCTTCAAAATAATAAACTAAGTAGCCGAAACGGCTGTCTGGGGCAGTGGGAGCGGCGGCGGGAGCTCTGCGGAAACAGGCAAGGAGCGGTGGTAGGCCTGTGGAAACGGCCGGGTATGGCCTGTGCCGTACCCGGCCGTTAACGCATGCCTGCCGCCGCTCCCACCTCAAAAAAATGATTTTTAATTTTGTTTTAATTGTTTTCATGTTTTAAAAGCATTACTATTTAAAAAAATAAAATATTAATCTAATTTACACCCTAAAACACAACTCTAAGCAATAAAACAAAAGAACAACTCAAAAACAAAACATAAAGCAAAGAAACTTACCTTTGGCTCTCCAAAATTGCATTGTGCTTGTCTAGGGTTTGAGGAGCTATTGCTAAGCTTATAGGAGTGTGAGGAGCTGTAAAGGAGGAAGATTTGTGAAGGATTTGTGGTTTACTAAGTGAAGGTAAGTTTTTTTTAAATTTCTAACCTTGTTTCTTTCTTTTTTTGTTATTTAATCTTGCACACATTACTTTTTGATTTTTTTGCTTATGTTCATCTTTTTTTTTGCTCTTTCTATTTAATTTTTTTAATTTTCATTGTTCAATCACAATGCAATTGCATGCCATTGTTTTCTTTGCTTTTTTTTTTTGAACCTTGTAGGTATTTCTACAATGGCAACAACAAGTTCTACTTCTTCTGGGCAATCTTTGGGCAAGGACTTCGACCCAAATTCACCGTTATGGAGGCATGTAACAATATTCAACAAATTGCAGGTGGTGGTTGTTTTGAATGGAAATGCAATGATTGTGATGGACTATTCAAAGGCTCTTACAGTAGGGTGAAAAGCCACTTGTGTGCCATAACGGGTAATGGTATAAGAGTATGCAAGGGGATGAATAATGCTGGGGTGCCAAAAGCAAAAGTTTTGGCATATATCAAAGAGTAGGAAGATGCAGAGGCAAATGTGGCTATGAGAGCGGGTCATCCATTGGCCAAAAGAAGAGGTTCATTTCGTTCAACGAGGCCTCCAGTTGCTCCATCACTTAGTGGATTCCCAATTGTGGCCATGCCACATCCATTTGTGGCTCCTATCTCCACGGATGAAGATGTTTCCCTTGCACAAAAGAAAAGTAAGACAAAAGGGCCATTGGAAAAGGCCTTTCAGAATGAGAGCAGAGAAATTGCAGATGAACACATTGCAAGGTGTGTATATGCTAATGGGCTTTCTTTTAATGTTGTGAGATCACCTTATTGGCATGAGATGGTGAAAGCCATCAATGAGGCACCAAAAGGGTATAAATCACCAGGATATGAGAATCCCCGCACCACCCTTTTGGATAAACAAAAAAAATATGTGGAAACCTCCTTGCAACCAATTAAGGACTCATGGACCAAAACAGGTGTGTCCATTGTTTCTGATGGATGGAAAGATACAAGAAACCACCCTTTAATCAATGTGATTGCAGTATGCCCTAAGGGGGCAATGTTTTTGAAAGCGGTTGATTGTGAGGGGCAAGTGAAGGATGCCCAATTCATAAACAAAATTCTCTTTGAGTCCATTGAGGCAGTGGGGCTTGAAAATGTTGTCCAAATCATAATGGACAACACCAAAAATTGCAAAGCTGCGGGGATGCTAGTTGAGGCACGGTATGGGCATATGTTTTGGACACCATGTGTGTAATGAAATTACTTGTATAATTCAGATTAAGAGCAATAGTAGAGCACCAAATAACACAATATTTCAGAATAATGATCTCAATATGCAATTAGAATAGCTTCGCCACTTCGAGGGGGCAACCTCCAAACCATATAACAAGACTCAAATGCTCAAATGATAATGAAATACTACCTATAATCCCCTATATATACTATTCATATGCTATGGCCATCACCAAGGATGACCTACTAAGCATGAGAAAGTATAAATGATATAATAAAATGATATGGTAAGCCACAAGTCAGCTACTCATATCCTAATACAAGCAATAGGTTAAGGGCGTAGCATGCCCTTCCCCTTCAAACCAATGTTGTCCTCAACTTTGAATAATCCTGGATGTTGCTGCAGAAAACCTTCATCTGCCCAGGTGGTGTCGTCTATGCTCAGATTCTTCCACTTGATTAGATATTCCTTAATGTCTCTAGTTCTCAGCCTCTTAGTACGTGTTTGTAGAATCTTCTCTGGCTCCAAAATGATTCTTCCTTCCTCGTTAAGTTCTGGTAACTCTGTCTGGGCTTCAAATTTCTGTCCAATAACCTTCTTCAGGCATGAAACATGGAATACTGGGTGTATGTGTGAAGATGTAGGCAACTCTAGTTTATAAGCAACACTACCAATTTTCTGTAGAACCTGATAAGGGCCATAATATTTAGGAGCAAGTTTGTTTTCCTTTTTCTGTTGCTTTAGGGAAATCTGTTTGTAAGGCTGGAGACTAGGTTTTGGAATTGATGCACATAATCTTTGAGTGATCCGGTTTGCCGTAACTTTGCTAATTGACTAAAGTAGTTCTCTGAAACACTGGAACTATAGTGCAATTGCAACTCCTCAGTAAAAACTGTCCAAGTGACACCTAGACCATTCTTCTGCCTCTAAGCACATAACCAACGATACCAAACAAATTGGTCGGGTTCAAGATATAGGGATGCCAATGTCACCTTTTGTCTTGATGGTGTTTGATGTAACTCAAAGAAGTTCTCCATTTGATTTATCCAATTCAAGGGATCCTTACCATCAAATTTGTGCATATCCACTTTCAGCATCATGTTCCGTGGTTGCGGATAAGTTTGATTCTGATGGGATTGGAAAAGTGATCCCATATGGTTACTTTGTCCATGATTTTGAACTGAAGGTCCTCCTTGGTTGATATGGGCCGGATTTGGGCCATACTGGTTACCCTTTACATGTTGCATGATATCATCCAACCGATGATTGATTTGGGCTATGTCTCCTTTAGAGGCCATCTCAGATTGTACAATTCGTAACTCATACTCAAGTTGGCAAACCTTATGATCAACTGAGGTAAACCCTAGTGCTGAGGAATCTGTATTTACCCCTTCTGACTCCATCTCTTCAATCACTACCCCCTCTTTATCTGGGGTTTTACCCGGAGTTACCGGATTCTTTTTTGCTCTTGTGGAAGGCCCCGCCATGATGTCAATTCTTAGGGTTTAGGGTTTCGATACAATTTCGGCCGAACAGAAAAAAACACAGAGAAGATACTAATACTATTTTTTTGAGAGCTTTCCGAAAATGTAAAGAACTTAAAATTTTTCCACAATTTGCACCCTAGGGAGCGATTTTATGAAAAACCCTAAATTTGTAATAACTTTTGCAAAATAAATAAAAAAAGTGTAAAATTTTCAGGGAACCTTACTTGAAATGCTTCGCAACTCTGGTAAAAATATCTCCCACCAATTCGCTCTGGTTCGCAATATGTGGCAGAAACAAAAAATTAGGGTTTTTACCCTAATTTCGGCCTAGATCGCAGCTCTGATACCACTTGTAATGAAATTACTTGTATAATTCAGATTAAGAGCAATAGTAGAGCACCAAATAACACAATATTTCAGAATAATGATTTCAATATGCAATTACAATAGCTTCGCCACTTCGAGGGGGCAACCTCCAAACCATATAACAAGACTCAAATGCTCAAATGATAATGAAATACTACCTATAATCCCCTATATATACTATTCATATGCTATGGCCATCACCAAGGATGACCTACTAAGCATGAGAAAGTATAAATGATATAATAAAATGATATGGTAAGCCACAAGTCGGCTACTCATATCCTAATACAAGCAATAGGTTAAGGGCGTAGCAATGTGCCGTGCATTTATTGAATTTAATGCTAAAGAAGATGGAAAACAAAATAGAGTGGATCCAACAAGTGTATGCAGAAGCTGAAGAGATCCAAATGTTTGTCACCAACCACCACATGTCACAGGACATTTTTAGATCATTCTCGCAGTTGGAGCTACTAAAGGTAAGGTAAACATTTCTTTCTTCTTTTTTTTAATTTAAAATTTAAATATAAGTTTTTTAGTATTCTTTTAGCTTTCAATTTTATTTTTAATTTTTGTTCCTCATTCTTATTAGGTTGTTGAGACGCGGTTTGCATCACACACAATCGTCTTGAGACGACTAGTGAAGGTGTGCGAGGCACTCATGAGGATGGTAGCATCCAATCTTTGGTCTGTATGGAGGCAATCAAACACTCAACGGACTCAAAAAGCAAAGAACCTGATCTTAGAAGACTCTTGGTGGGATAGAGTGGATTATCTGTTGAGTTTTACGAAGCCCATTATGAGTATGATCCGGTTTACTGACACGGATCGGCCATATCTAGGAGAGATATATGACAACATTGACTCAATGATTGCGAAGTTAAATTCCGTCATAAATGCAAAAGAACAAAATCCCGAGGAAATATTTTTCAAACAAGTGAAGTCAATCCTCATTGAGTGGTGCAACAAAATGACCACCCCATTACATCTACTGGGTTTTGCATTGACTCCTAGACTTTGTAGCATAGAGATCCTTTCCTTGCCAGGGAGGGTAGCACCATACAGGGATGCGGAAGTCAGTGAGGGATACATGGCAACATTGGCTAGGCTCTTCTCTGATCTTGAGGCCCAAGACCAGGTTATGGTAGAGTTTGGCAATTTCATAGCAGAAACGGGTCATAGCCTTCTCGTTCTTCGGAGCAAATACAAGATGAATGCTCATATGTGGTGGTACCTCCATGGTAATTCATCGGTTTACTTGTAGCCTCTTGCAATCAAGGTTTTAGCACATGTAAGTTTTTAATTTTTTTATTCTCTTTTCTTTTAGTTTTTTAAAATTTAATTTTGAGTGTTCAAGTTTGAAGTTGAACTTTGCATTGACTTTGAAGTTTGGTTTGCATTAATAGGTTGCAAGTTCATTTTCCTTTGAGCACAACTAGAGTACATATAGTTTCATCCACTCACAGAAACACAACAGGTTGGGGGCTAAAAGGGCTAAAGATTTGGTATACATGCATTCTAACTTGTGCCTTTTATCCCACAAACAGCCGGAGTACAAGGAAGGGTCAACAAGACATTGAGACATTGATCCAGAGATTGTTGACTTGGATGCTTCCATTTTCCACCATGGAGCATATGTTGATTAGGGGAGTTCTGTGGCACCACGAGACCTACATGCACAAGGGGGTGTAACTGGAAGTGGCCCTAGTGCGAGTGGTTCGAGCTCATGTGGTTCTAATGAACCACATAATGATGATGATGTAGCTGATCTTGATGCTCTTGATGAAGAGGAATATGATGAATATTGACAATGAAAGATAGTTTGAACTTTGAATATTGATCTATGATTGAATTTAGTATATCATGAGATTCATGACGTTCACATTGTGTTCGATTTTAGTATTTTAATTTAACTTTTAAGCTTTTAAGTTTCTAAGTTTTATCAGTATCCTCGCTTGTTTGTTGTGGTTATTCATTTATTTAACTTATAACTTGTCTTTTATCTTGTCTTTCATGTGCATAATATGTGGTTAATAATTAAATTCCGATTTAGAAGGCTGAAATTTATATATATTTTAATTTTTATGTAGTTTTTGTACTGCCGTATCCGGGGTCAATTTTTTTTTTGCCGTTTCTGCGTATCGGATACTCTGCTTCCGCTCCAGTATCCAAAACGTTTCGGCAACTTAGATAATAAATAATAACTATGCTTGTGCTTAGAATTAATTCAGTATTGGCTACATCGCATGTAAGAAATTAAATTTTTTGGACACCAAATCCTTGTAGTGGACAGATATGCATTTCTATGAGTATGAGTGATATGCTATTCATAATGTGTATATTTTTTACTGTTTTGCCTGTAATATGGTCGCATAGTGGATTTTCTTGCTTTCAATCATTTTTGTAAGTGACTAGTTCTATGTTTATAAATGGTATGCTATTTGTCTTTTTACTTTTAATTTATATTCTAGTAAATATCCTTGTGCTTTATATAACATTTATTCCTTGTGATTCGTGGAATTATAGATATGGATGCAAGTCATATTTAACACAAAATTTAGCTAAATTTGGATTCAGCGAGCCTACACCAATTCAACGTCAGGCTATTCCTGTCCTCCTCTCAGTAAGTACTCTAAATCACTTCTTACATTATGAGTTTGAACTTTGCATCTGTTTCTAGTTTCAAGTAACAATTCTTTTCTCATAGAATTTTATTGTCTTATATGCTTCTAGGGGCGGGAATGCTTTGCTTGTGCTCCAACTGGTTCAGGGAAGACACTTGCTTTCCTTATACCCATCCTTATGAAGTTGAAGGTATGCTCTCATGCAATTAAGCCTTCACTAGCTCAGAAGTACAAAAGATCAAAACAATTGGTACTGTGGCATAAACTAATCACCACTTTGTTGATATAGAGACCATCCAAAGATGGCATCCGAGCTGTGGTTCTGTGCCCATCACGTGAGTTGGCTGCCCAAACAACAAGGGAATGCATAAAACTTACCGAAGGCAGGAAATTTCGTGTAAAACTTATGACAAAGACTCTTGCAAGATGTGCTGACTTTGAAAAGTTGTCTGTTGATATCCTGGTTTCTACACCACTTCGTCTAGATTTTGTTTTGAGTGAGGGAAAACTCAATCTTAGTAGGTGAGTAATCATTTGTTTTCGTAGAACTATTTTCCAAGTAAATTTTTTGTGTTTGATGCAAGAGCTTTCTACTCGCCTGCTGTAGTAGTACTAGTATTTAGTCTTTAGGTATTCCACAGAATGGGAAATTTACAGAAACACAAAAAACTTCTTTTGTGACAGTGACAGATAATGTTTTTTGGCATAACTTTTTAGCTACAGATGATCCTTCATTACCTGTCTCTGAATTCAAGTTATGTTTGAAGACAGCATTGCAAAATATCTAGTGCAGATGCAGGCTGTCTGCTATCCTGTTAATTTTATCTTCATATTTCTCCGTTTTGAGACATATGCAGATAAAGACATACTTCATATTGCATTTAGTCAATTAATTCTATAATATAGTCCACTGCACAGGCATAGGGAAATGAGGTTTGTCAAGAATTGATGAATTGAAATAGCTTGTTAGGTTTTTGCTTTTGTGACTTGAATGACTTTTCTGCATTTTACAATGAACCCGGCAGTTAGATTTTCAAAGTCCTTGATTACTTCTCTCATTTATCTGCTTTGATTTAAGATACTTCATATTTGTTTGAAAACAGAAATGATATCATTTATCCGCTGTTAAAATATAGGGCATTATAAAGCATATAATGCAGTTATTTAGTTGTTATTCAGTTGGTAACTGTTCAACCAATCTGTAACCATCTCTTCCTATATAATAAACGCTGTCACACTTGGTTGAGTGTGCATTCAGCCTTCTCTGAATTCTTTCTTCTCTTTGCGTATGCTAACATGCTTTTATTTAAGATACTTTATATTTGTTTGAAAACAGAAATGATATGAAAGTGATTTAGCTCCAACTTTAGTAGAATATTGTAACAATGAAGCATAGAACATACAGCTCTATGAACCATAGTTATTAGGTTTTGATGCACCTGTCACAGGTTTGGCCCTAACCTAAAGTTGTTGCATTGATAAACTGGTCTGCACCAAACTCAAACCTTTTTCTCAGAAAAAAGAGCATAAAAATATTTTTAAAACGTAAAGAAAGTAAAAAAGGCGGGAGCCTTACTGGCGCCTTCACCTCTCAAAAGCAGTAAAGTACATGGGAAAAGCACCGATAGTCTCTAATATAGGAGAAATGATGTGTTTAACAAAATAATAACAGTCTTGCTGCACTAAACATTTTAGAACCATTCTAGATTTTGTTGGCGAATTAAAGTAGACATACTGTTATCAACTGAAGTTAGGTGTTCTTATTATGTTGCTATACAAAATAAAAATATAAGTTATAGCCTGTCCATGAGAAATATTAAAAAGGTGCATATTGATGGGTAATAAGTACATTCATCAAATTTGGAAATCTGGGTCCATTTGGGAGGGTAAAAAATCTTAAAATCCATAATTCTTGAAAAAGTTTCGAAAAATCCTCACTGGAATATACACACACACGCACACACCGACACATATATATGCATATACATATACATACATACATATACACAGACACATATAAGCATTTATTTATAAATATGCGAAATTGACAAATTCAATGAAAAATTTAATAACATAATATAAAATGTTGATATATATATATATATATATATATATAGCAAAATTGACAAATTCAATGAAAAAATTAATAACATAATATAAAATGTTGATAAGTAAAATAAATTTTAGAAAAAAAAAAGAGCTGACCTGGACTGTACTCATCCTGTCCAGCCAAACAATCCTGCCTGAACCCAATTTGGTGTAGATTTGGTTTGATCCAGTAATTATGGTAGTATGCCATTTAAAGCATAGAAGGTAATGACAGTAACAATAGCTTCTAAAATCAGGTAGTACTCTATACAATGAGTGCAGTACAGAGAGGACTTGATATAAACAACCTTTCTCTGATGTACATTTTATTTATATGACAAGAGGAACCAATGGTTGTTGGTTAAACACAAGCGGCTTCAACTGAACACACTAATGAGTCATTATATAACTACCTAACGCCAATAATACAATCACTGATCACATAACGTCAGCTACTAAAATATGACAATACTAATATGACAGTCTACATTATCCCCTTCTTAAAACAAGTTGGAGTCCAACACAACTCATAGGCCACATGATAAAAAATAGAATGAAGAGGGAAGATGGAAGCCATTTTGGGTGGAGTTGCTATTCATGTAGAGATTTTAATAGCTGGAATTGATGGATGTGGTGGTTGAGGAAGAGCTTGAAATTAGGAACTTTGGTAAACTTTTCCCCTCTAGAGGCAAGAGAGCACTGTTTATAGAGAAATTAGACTACCGAGAACAATGACAAAAATATTGCATAACATAAAACATAGAAGGTAATGACAGTAATAATAGCATCTATTAACAATAGGTAGTACTCAGTCTAATTAGTGCAGTACAGGGAGGACTTGATACAAACACCCTTTCCCCAACATACATCATTCCATTTATATGACAAGAAGAACCAACGGATGTTGGTTAAACTCAATCTTCAACTGATCATAATAATGAGAGTCATTACAAAACTACCCAATGCCGACAACATAATCACTAATCACATAACAATATCAGCAAGTAAAGTTTGGCAATACTAATATGACGGTCCATATTATCCCCCCTTAAAACAAGTTGGTGTTTGACACAATTCATTGACCAGATGTTAAGAATTAGAATGATGAAGAATGGCAGAAGGCCTTCTGGGTGGAGCTGCTATTCATGTAGAGATCGTTGTTGCTGGAATTATTGGATGCGGTGATCGAGGAGCAGTGTACTTTGAAGGGTGTACTACAGTGGTGGTCAAGGAAGGCTGTTTGATAGCGACAAGTGGTTGTACGGCTGTGGCAGGTGATCACACAATTGCGCATATTTAGTTGTGGTTGTATAGTGGGGTAGTTATATGGAGCTCTTGTTGCTCATTCTTACTTACTCATTGCTCGACTCTGGTGGTCATACAACCTCGGTGCTCCCGTCACATGACTGTGCTGGTCGTATGGGTCCTGATGGGTTCTAATGCTCCTTGACCTTGTTAGTCATATGGTCCTATCGTTTCATTGCTCTACCTTGGTGGCTGTACAATCCCATTGATCCATGGCTCAGTTGTATGCGTCTTCGACAAGGTATTTTTTCAAGTTTGCCCTATAGTTCTTTTGAGTCTTTTGTCATAGGTTCAAGCTAGTGTTATGCAGGGACGCGTCCCCCCAAATCCCAGGGGTCCTGGACGTTCCGGGGACATCGAAACATGGAGGAAATGTTTCCTCCACATTTCCGAACATCCGAGTTGCAAGGGAAACGTCCCGGGGATGTTTGACAAATGCAGGAGACGTCCTGGGGACGTTTGGGACGGGAGGGGGACGTCTGTACTTCCCCGGGACGCTTGAGAAACTTTCCGGGGACGTCCAGACATCCCCAACGTCAACAACACTTTTAATACACTTTTTCTTTAAAAAAATAACTATTTTCACTTTTTTTAATTTTAGTTTTAATTTTTAATTAATTTCTTTGTTGTTCTCTTTAAAAACATTTACCGGTGGACTGTGATATATGAATACATAAATTTTCGAGCACAAATGCACATGGACTGTCACAACATACAATGAAAACCAACAACATACATATTAATATTAAAATTATATGAACACATAACATTAGTACAGCTGTATGTATGTTGCCGAGTTTTTACTTTTTAATATGGATGTCTCAACGTGGATTGTATGCACATGGTGGACTGATATATAAAAAATGAACTGCTATTCATAAATTTCTAAAATTTATCTGTATATTTTTTAATATTTGTAATTTTATATATTATTTTAATAGCTGTCCCCCTGCCGTCCCAAAAATTTGGATTTTTTTTGCTGTCCCAGAAACTCCTTCCCCGCATCCCGCCGTCCTGGAGTCTTAAGTAACTATGGCTCAAACATTCTTGTGTTTACCTGGCCAGGTATTATAGATCTCAGCTACAATATCGTTGTCATCTCTTGAGTCTAAAATCCATCTTGAAAGCTTTCCCAAGTCTATCCCATGGAAACTTCTCAGTGGTTGGTGCATCCTTATACTAGTCAATGGCCACTCCTCGAAGTGTGGCTAAGAAGCACTGCAACCACAATCGTTCATCTGTGTTCCTGTTTTCTTTTCATATTGTAATACACATTTTGCAATACCATATGGAATCCTTTGATTCGTCACCAATCAAATTTGCAAGTGTCCACTTTTTTGGAGATGGAGTTGTTGCTTTTGATGTGGCTCTTTAATATGATTCTCTTCCTTAAGAAGGTATGCACCGGATGTTCTTTGCTCTCTCCACATTATTGAACTTGTCCCTATGCTCAACCCTTCCTTTGGTAGGGATCTGTACACTATCTTGCTCACTGTTGAGTCCCCTTTTGTGCCACTCTGTCTAGCTTGTTGTTTGAGGTGCCTCAAACTCTTTACTTGATACTCTTATAGCACCCTTTAAACTTGGTCGGGAAGGTTTGCACTTTCTTCCTTTGGAAGGGACCATGTTAATCTCTACCCACTCCTTATTGTGAGTGGCGTAGTGTCCATGGGTTTCAGCTGTTTTGTCTCTGACTCTGACTTTGGCTTTCGCTTCGGTTCCATACTTGATGGAGTTGGCTGCCTACTGCAACATTTGTTGTCTTTCTTGTTTCTCCACCATTTGAATGGTTTGTATAACTTATTCTCCCCCCCGATTGTGTTGTCTTTTCCTGCCTTTGTTTGGTGTCAATGGCATTACTTATTTCTCATACAATGTTGCACAGTTACATTCAGCAAGAAAATGCTATAAGAAAATGTTAATAAAATAATTTAGTACCTTGTCATAAATGGTTATTGTGAACTAACAAGAACTTTTGAACAAACTTTATTGACACAATGTTCTTTAAAGGAAATGGCATCAAAATAGAGAAACTACACTACCAAGAACAATCAGGCATTATTGCATATCATAAAGCGTAAAAGGGAATGACAGTAACAATAGCTTCTCATTAACAATTAATACAGTACATGAAGAACCTGATACAAGTGCCCTTTCCCCAACCCACATCATTCTATTTATATGACAAGAAGAACCGAAGGTGGTTGGTGAAACACAACCGCCGAAAACTAAACATACTGATGAGAATCATTACAAACTTATTTAAAGCTGACAACAAAATCACTAATCACATAATGTTGGCTATGATGGTCTACAACTACTGAATATAATATTAATTTTTTTAACATTTTACAAAACATTTCTAGACACCATTATTACTAATAGATTCAATAAATGTCATCCCATCTAAACCAGGCAAGGACCATGTAAATCCAAAAAAATACCAATTGCTTATCAGCATAGTTACCAGGTTTGGAAATCCGATTAAATTCGGAAGGGCAAAAAAATCCGAAAATTCGGAGTTCTCGAAAAAATTCGAAAATATACGGAAAAATCCGGTTCGGAATATATATACTTATATTATTATAAATTGATATTATTGTATACTTATATCATTATATATAGACAAATCATACAAAAAAGCATCCATCTACCATAATCATCATCACCATAATGATTCTTTCAAAAGATTGCAAGAAGTTGCTTGGTCCAAAAAGGTGCAAAAATGGATTTTATGAAAATAAGAAAAATATTGCCATCAATGTGTAGAGCTCAAGAAACTATACACTTTTAGAGAAGACGACACCTAAAACGGAGCCACAAAATGAAAGTTATGGCACATGCAAGTTTTTGCTGCTACATCTTCCCGGACCCTTTCCAAAAATACGGTTCGAACCGGATTTCATACAAATCTGGCCGAACCTGGTAACTATGTTTATCAGGCTGGATAGCCTATATTATGTTAAAAGCAAATGGTATAGGGTACAGAGAGCTTGCGCCGAACTTAGAGTTTTAGAAGGATGACTTGTGATTTATCTGGCAAATTCTAGGTTCCGGCCTCTTGGAATGCAATTGTTGCTATGTAGGCTTAAATTGGGGTTCGTGTTTTAAGCAAATGCATTTGACAGGTGTAATGCCCATCCCTGCAACCATTCCTTTCATCCTCCCAATGATAATAAAATTCAAGATTTCGGATTTGGGTACAAAAATCTTCCAATACTAGTTGAAAGCAGGGTTTTGTTAGGTCATAGACATATCATGTAGTCGTAAGAAAACTGTGCATGCACACAGTACGTCCACTAACTATTTGACTTAATGCCTCATCCAGTTGCTGTTTCATGGGCTGAAATCATTGATTAAATATGCACAGAATGGATTTGTTAATAAGACAATGAGGGTTTATAAGAAAATGCTAGTCTTTATGCGTTAGTTGAAAATGTTATTTTTATTTATAGTTGAGTGGCTGCTTCGTTTGATAAAGAGTATCTGATTGTTAAAAGAAAAAGGTGTGTTAGACAGTCATATTTGAGGTTTCTAGCTTTTAGAAGAAGTGGTGTTAGCAAGTTCTGTTGTCACTAAAATTCGCACCCCTGCTGAAGCTGGGTTCAACACCTCAGTGAAACATGGGATGATCTCTCAATGTGGGACTTGACTGTATGAGATCACCCTCCGGAGAAGGCCAACATCCTCTACCTATCCTACTAATACTAACACTACTCATAAGTATTCCAAGGGACTAGGGTTGAGAGGGAGAGAAATGCATGAAAGGGAAATTAAGCTAAAAAGAGTGGTGATAGCACCAAAGAAAGGGGATCACTCTTCATGAGGGGAAGAACAGAAAGAACACGCAGGAGGAGAGGGCAGACATGCCACAAACCAAATGCACATGAAACATTCAATTCCACACAATATAGACACACAGAAATGGAAGCCCTGCAAATATAGTCTATAAACAACATAAAATGGAAAGAATAGAGAGGTAAGAAGACAATAATGTAAGCAATAGGGTAGATACGAGCCACAATCAACATATATTACTGCTTATAAGGATGCACAGTCTATTACAATCACTCAAAAGGCAATGGATGCATTACAAAAGTCCAAACGGAGGTCTGCAACTTGTGAAAGTTCGGTCACCATTTTGACATGGTGACTTTACAGTGGGGAGAGGATGTTTTACAATGAGAAGATTTGTAGTTTTATAGAACAAAGGAGAGAGAAGAGGAGGAGAGAAGGATATAGAAAATATTTTTAGATCTTGTACCAACACTTGTAGACGGCGTGGGCATTGTGCTTCATTGATTCCGGTTGTTGGAACAGTGTCCTGCGGATTTTTGATGTTCTGCTTTGTTTTGCGGCTTTCTGAGTGTTGAGGCTGTTTTTCCTAATCTTTGTGGCTTTTCTTCTATTTCCATGACCTCCTGCGGCCATGTCCCTTTGTTTCGCGGCCTTTGAAATCCGTGGAACACTAGACTTTGAGAACTTGCGGAGCACATAGTTCTTGTTCCGTGGTTTCCAACCTTAGTCGCATTCAACTTGGTTACCTTTGTCTCGTGGTATCTTGTGGCATTTTTTTCTTGCATTGAGCGGACTACATGCTTTGTTGCGCGGAATTAACCAACTCTGTGGAATTCCATGTTTTGCAAGCCAGCGTAACACCCTGATTCTAAAACTTGAATGAGTTGTTCAAAATAACATGGGGGTGCTATTTTGGACAACCAGTTCTTGAGTATGCTAAGTATTGGTGATTGCAGAATGTGGGAGTTCTGATACAATTCACTTTTGAGCTTGGTCTATTATTATTAATCTTGCTTGTAGTTAGGTGGCTCCAACTTGCTTACAGGATTCTGAGAGTGCTTAATTGAGAGGAAATGTTAGTGGTATTGATGGAGCCTCTCATGTTACTAGAATGATTGGTTTTTATTGTTTCTTCAGGGATGGCAATGCAAGAGGACAATGATGCTCTAGTTGCTGAAAAAGCTGAGTTTGATGTGGATCATTTTGAAGGAATCAATGGTGAAGACTAATCTGTTTTTATTCTGAATTGATTTTACATATAAGCTTATCATCTTGATAATTTGTAGTAGTTGCCTTGCGTTAAATTTTGTTGCCTACAAAAGACTCCCTCAACATAGAAAGCTGAGAAGTTTTTAGGTCACAACAACGACCTATGGGACTGGATCAACATGCACTTGATATCAAACGACAAGAATCTCATAACATATCAAAGCTGCGTCTGTACCATCTGGAGTAATTGATATGTGTGACCTGAATGCGTTCAAAAGCTTGAGAATACCAAATTACTCTTGAAAAACATGTTACAATAATTGATAATCTGTGAAGGAGAATAGAATTGGACAAATATTACACTCAAAAATCATACATTGATCAGCGTTTTCAAGATTATGCAGGGGAAGGAACCTTGGGTAAATTGTCTATTTGCATCACAGACACTTGTTCCATTGCCAAGTCTTTGCAATTGTGACATCGAAAATGTCAGGTATTCAGAATTTGGAAGCAACAGAAGGAACATGAATAGTTTTGACAAAATGCCTCAACAAACTATGGTTTCATGCATGTCAGTCAGTTCTAGATATGCTTAAAATGGGTTGCTGGATTTTGTTGGAGATTTTATAGTAAATGCATTGGCAGAATTAAAGCTAGACTCATCAACCTTTTTCAGCAACCTCCCATCTTGTAGTAATCTTTGGGGCAGAGAATGGAGATCAATCAAAAAATGATCAAAAGTTGTAGGTTTCAAATCCCTGACAGATATCTATGCAAAATGTCAATAAAATCTGATGTGGCTGTATTTGCTTGGTTATTGCAAAACTATAGAGACGAGAGCTTGGAAATCTGTGGCAACATCATATTTTGAGTTGAACCCTTGAAATGACGCTCCTTATGTTGTTATGTCAAATATTCTGCGAAAATTGGCCAGTGGGATGACATTCAAGAGGGGTGATGAAATTGATGTCAGTTGGAGGGACTCAAAAACGGCCATAACTATTATTATTCCTTTGAGTTGGCCTAATGGCGAAGAACATGTGCTCTTGAAATAGAGTTCACAAGTTCAAATCCTGCAGGGGGTAAGGTATGCACGCCTTGTTTGTAGCAAAAATAGTTGCCTACCGCATGTGAGTACGAGGTAGTCCCATATACTATAAGCCACTTGTAGACCCAAAAACTGGCCACCCGGCATCGTGGACTATAAAATAATAATATTATTATTATTATTATTTTGAGGAAAAGTATCATATGGTTTTTGCTAGATGTTGCTGTGACTGCCTTGAGGCTTGTATGCCAGATGTATATGCCTAAAGAAGGTCTATGATTGTTTGACAATAAGCCTCAATAAGTTGTGGTCTCATGGAATGCGATGATTGCTGGAGATGCAAAAATTTGGCTTGTTGGAATAGGCTTCGAGATATTTAAACAAATGTGCTAGGCAGGTGTGGAGTGAAATTTAATAAGCTTTGACAGGATACTCTTGGTGTGTGGCAATAATCAAGATGGCAGCTTAGAAGAGATGTGAAGATCCATCAAAACAAATTGAAAATGCATTTTTGTCTATTGAGGTTGTGACTTTCCTGTTAGACTTGCATGAAAATGTGGCAGCAACCCAAAGGCCATTGAACTGTTTGAGAAATTGCATCATCTAGGTGCATGGCCAAATGAGTTGTATGTATTGCATTATTATTGCCATGATGCTCTTAGATTCTTGGTTTCTGGATGAGTTTGACTACTGCAAAACATAGTCTACAGGTTTCATGTATAGTGCTTATATTAATCAATTATACATTTTTTCGTAATTAGTACATGGTTTCTTCAACCGTTCAACCATGTGTATCTATATTGATTAATGTGTGTATTCCTTTATTCAAACATCCACGTTTAATATTTAAATGTGCTAATCTATTTGAATGCGCATTTGCATTTGCATTTGCTTAGCCTTGACAGAAATGATGTGAACACCCCTATCTGTGGCTTTCCAAATGTCAACTTCGTTAATGACACGTTTGTTCATAGTCATTCCAAACTTAGTTGTCATAAAGGCTTAGACTACTGCCATTATATTACAAACACCTTCAAGAGTGGTCTCATTGTCAATGCCACTTTGCAAATTATATTCCACGTGCCTTGCCTTTGCAAAAGATATTTGACAATTCTAGTACCTATTGAGAAACACACACTTATGAAATATAAAAGTTTCTCTAGCAAATCATCTGTGATCTACCTAAATCAGAGAAAATATTGACTGTTAAATGCAAGATCTAAATGGTAAAATATTACTCGTTGTTTACATATTTGATTCAGTGATCAGCAGTTGAAACTATTTCATTTGTATGCCATAATTTTTTTTTGATTGATAAACCAGGTTGAAGGGGCCCATACCCTTTACAATTCATAAGTAGGACCCACCCATAAAGCAAAGCTATGCATACATAGAAAGGGCATGATTGACCTCTTACAAGTTCCGCTCTTCATTCAAAGAGTAGTATTCTAGCGAATCAGCATAACGCCCCTTTTTGCCCTTTTTTTTCCTTACCTCTTGCCAATTGTTTTGATTAGAAGAGACAACGATCCTGAGATTATTGGAAGGGTCATTATGATGTTCCTGATCTGAATCTGATTTCTCTGAGTTATCGAATACATGGTCACACCGCCTACTGCTGACCTGTTTTCTACTGTCCTGGACAAAGGGGCCACATTGATCTGTCTCTTAGAATTATCTTGATTTTATTCTTTCCGCTCTCTCCCTTATGTTCAGTGTTTTGAGCTTGGTTTGTAGAGGATTTGTTCCATCCTCCTTTATTCGTTGGACTCTTTCTCCGTTGGTACTTCTTGCCTTGCAGACAATCCGCTTGCAAATGACCTGGTTCTCTACATATGCGGCATCTAAATGCTGTATTCTCATAATCTAAAGTTTGGACGTGCTGAAGATTTCCCAACTTTAGAAGAATCTTATTAGGCAAACCCTTACTCAAGTCAATCTTGGCATAGAATTTGGCGTAGGTTCGAAGGCCTGCTGCTTCCCTGTCCAAATCTGCCTTAATGAATTTCCCCAAGGCATTGCCTATATCTTCAAGGGCATACCAAAAATGCAGCGGGAGGTTTGGAAGATGAACCCACACCAGTATTGTCGTGATCGAGAAGGTATTTGGATCGAACTCAAGGAACCAAGGCGTGAGGAATAACCGTGCATTGCCCCAAAACCAAGGACCATCCAATAAACATTTTTGATATTCTTTTGCCTCCATAAATCGCACCATGAAGAAACCCTTGGAGCAAAAGGAGACTTAGCATTTTTTGGACCAATGTTCGGAGATCCAGAGCGAAAGAGTGGAAGAAGATTGCCATGTACCGTTGAATCTCCCAATAACTGCAAATTGTGACAGAGATTGAAGATGTGCCATTAACTCTGGATTATCCAGGCTCAGTAGAGGCATTTCATCTGCCAGGTCAATGATATAGGCAGGCGAAGCGGATGGATGTTGTTTTTTTGTTGAACAACTTTCTTAAAGGAAGCATGATGAGATCCAGTCATCTTGGAGGGATCTTCTCTGCCGCTACTATTACCCTGGGCGCCGATTCCTCCCGTAATCCCTCCAGCTATTTTTTGACCTCCATTCAGAGCCTGAGGAACTTCCTTGTTCACATTTACGAGAGGGCGACCTTTATTGTTTCAAGATTTCTTATTGCTAGAAACCCATCCTCCTGCAACCAACAATTGAATGTATTCAAGCTGCGCCTTCTCGTCTAGAGATAGATAGTCACTGACAACTACTACGTCTATCCTTCCATCCGCGAGATTTACCCCTCCCTTCTTCGCATGCACAAGCTCCTTGCCTTGCTGGTTTTCACCATTTCCCTGGGCTGCGACACCATTAGGGTTTTGAGCCTCAGCCATTTCCCCCGCAATTGTCTACCTAATGAACTTTGGATGGTAAATGCTTTTATTATACCAGAGCTATGAACTGGAGTGGTAGAGGAGCACTTTCTCTAAGTGGGACATGGGGGTGGGCTTGGGTCCTTAATGTCCGCCGAGCGATTTGCATTCGGAGTGCCCCGTTATGTTCCGCTTGGTCCATATGGAGAAGTTTGACCCCTATCTCAAGGTGTCCCCATGGCCACTTATTGAAAGCATCCAATGAAACTCAATGAGAATGAAACTTGGGTTGATGATTACAAACTATTTGTAACTCGCCAATAGCCCAAGATCTTGAGTTCATTTGTATGCCATAATTATTCTCAAGGCAGGAAAGAAAATTTTAAACAACCTTATTTCTTGAAAAACAGTTACATGGAGATCGAAATTCTAGTCATTCATTATAAGTAAATCTTTTAAAGGCTATCTCCTAAATATATGTTTTAAACTTGTAAGCATCACCTCTTGAGGCAGAAATTAACAAACAAGATCAATTAGCTCGACGTAACTTAACAGATTGCTAATGTTCAATATCGTTGTTAACTTTTAGAGTATCTACTCGAAGAGAAATTCACATGCGCACTGCACTGCACCATCAAACCTTGTCAATGTTGCTATTCTCTTATGATGTTGCTAGTAAGTATATCCTTCCATGGCGAATTATAAACTTGTAAAAATAAAGCAAAAACATATTTTCCATTATGTTTGCCTCTGTTAAAAGCAGATTGCCTTTAATCTAGAACACTATATGTAATTAATGCCCAATTTCCCATGTTCCATCTTTATTCTGGATGATTTTATGACTGATATTAAAAATTCTGGACAGCTTCCAACTTCCAAGATTGTTGCAATAACCTTAAGATTCCCACCTACAATTGCATGTGCATTCGTATGAAACATAAAAGCAACATAAACACGGATCTGATCAAGGTAGAATGACCACTGTAATATCAAAGATAAATGTGAGGAAGGGCCAACAGCCCTCCTTATAAGAGTATTACAACGAATCTCTCTTCCACACTGGTATCTCACATGCTAGCTCTATGCTCTTATAAAGAAAAGCTAAGAGGCTAGGGTTAGGGTTTGGAGAGTAATTGCTTGCAAAACAAGTCTTAAAAAAGACTCTTAATAGCAGAAGTCAAACAAGTCAATAACTTGGTTGATCCTCTTCTTTATTAATAAATGTGGATAAGTGTGCTCCAATACGTGAATTATCCACATATTAAATTACAAATAATAGTACAAGTGCATCTTAAAATCATACAATAGTGTATCCAATTAAATATACTAACAACTAACTTATGTAACTCTGTGATATGGAATGGTGATGGGAGATAAAACAATTTATTGGGGTTGAAAGATTTGGTATATATATATATATATATATATATATATATATATTTTCCTACAATAAAATTGGCATTTCAACACGATAGTAGGATCTCTACAACTCCTTTGCTTACCCCTTATACGCGTAATGTTTTCCAATGACAGTGTTAGCTACCACTCCATGGAAGTTTGTGTTTTCTTTTCACACATGCTCAATGGGGCTGATTCCCAAGATTAAAATACCACATACCATGCTAAATTACTAAAGTCCATTAAAGACTTATTCTGGCTGCGCGACCCTTACTAATTTGCTTAGACTGGAAAAGGGAAACACTTCCAAATCAATTTGCCTAGACTAGAACGTGAACACATGCCCATTTGATGCTTGTCCCCTCAGGGTCAAATCACTTACAATATATTTTTACAAGAAGACATTTACAAATGGCGACAACTACAAAACAGTTCAACATCTACAACTAACAGTGGTTCACCTTCTAGTATGTGTGATGGTTTGATTTTTAGATGTGTACTATGCTGACATGTGTACTGGCAGGGTGCAAACTCTAAAAGTAATGCATGGCATTGCTCGAAGTCACATGGCTGCTATGTGTTCCACAAAGGGGTTGAGCTTCACAACATGTCTATTTGCATTGTGTGAACAGAAAATTGGTGCTAATAGCACAAATTGTCTTAGTGCTGCTAGGATGTGTAGATCATGTCGATATGTGTAGGTCTCTCATAATTGGAGTGCATGTTGGCATTGTTGCATTCAAATCATTCGCTTGTTCTTGGGGAGCGATGGCCCCCAACGTGGCTTTAGTTAGTAGAAGAAGCTGAACTTGAAAATGTTGAAGGTTGTACAACTTAGCCTGATCAGTGTATTATCTTGCGTTGACCCGCTTTGAACAATTGATGTGTTTCTTGCGGGTTACGCGTAGTTGTGACTTCAATGATCTAATTCTTGGGAGCTGTTTGCAAGTGTTCAAGATCCAAATCTAAAGGATGCTAAATTATTGTTGGCTCAATCAAAATATGGCTTAAAGAGTTCCGCATTGAATATTGAATGAAGACCTAAGTATTGTGGCAAATCAAGGGTGAATGTGTTCTCTCTAGTAAGGACCATAGCGCAGGGACTTGATCTTCCTATGAGGGTTCTTGGAGCATTTTTTTAAAGATGCAACCATTGTTTATCACCTACATTAAATGCATGAGGTGTGCAATGTGCATCATGTTGCTTTTTGTACTTCTGTTGTTGAACTTGTTGGTGAACATGCTAGATGTGCTGCATAAATTCCTGTGCCTTGTGCACTTCCTTTTCTTGTGTGCACGAATCAGTGCCAGATGGTATGTAGTGGGATATGTCTAGAGGTGCGACAGGCTACGGCATACATGATTGTCCACCTAAGGCTATTTCACAGTCTAGTTCACCTTCATTTCAAATATAGATGACCTCCTTCTGGCCTTGGCTATCTGCTTTTCTCTTTTACCTGATTGATTTCATGCAAAGATTCTTCTTTTGTTCTGTAAACAACTCTAGCTCAATGAGTGATTATCCTTGAAATATTTGTTTGCAAAAGTTCATTCACTTTTTCAGGGGTGGACTGTCCAGAATTGTCGCTAAGCATTCATATAACACTTAGCCAACACAAAATTATGGTATTGACTGTTTGTTCTAGATATTAGGGTGTACCTGCGTCAGGTTCACCCACCTCTTACCTAGGTTTTTTAATTACTGTGCCTTATTTTATTTTTAGCTTGTAGCCTCTTTTGTTCCTTCTCTGGCACTTTCGAGTTCCATTGACCTACTTTGGTCATCTACCGATGTTAATATAATTTCATTCATTCGTTCTTTCTAATTGATTCATGGTCTTTTAATTGTTTGTCGTTGTGCTGAACTTCACCATCTTGTGTATGGTTGTCTTTATGCCAAAATTTGTGACTGATGTCTATTGTCATCTTGCTGTTTCCCAATTGGCTGTCCTTGACATCAAATTGTTGTTTTTTAAACTTTCTGTATGGCCATATCCATCAACCGTCCTCATATTTACCATCTTGACTACTACCGTCTCAACATACATGGCCATGTTTAGTGTCTTCTTCTACATGACTGACTTCTTGCAGGAGACAATCTTACGTAAGGTGTTGTACATTTTCAAGTGATCATCTGCCTTTAAGTGACTGTCCTCATTGATCCTCCAATCTCCTATCACCATGCAGTCTGTTTTATTCGTTAAAATCACAACCTTGTTCTTCATGGACAACCCCAAGGGTCGGCTGTTTTTCATTCACAAATGTCTTGTTTTCTTGATTCATGCTCTCATCTTTCTGGCTCTCCTGTTCTTGAACACTTCGGTTTTATTTATTTCATTGGTCTTCTTACATAGTATCGCCTTCATTCCGGTTGGGATTCATGCCTTGCAATTTCTCTGTTCTCTATTCCTAATTCATGCTTTGAAATTTCTGATTGTAATTGGTCTATGTTTCTGGAAATTTTCTTGTGCCATCCATTCTGTGGTTCATAACAACCAAAATATTCTATAGATATCTCCAGAGTTTTTTATATATATGATCGTTGTCCTAGATGCCCTATTCTGTTTTTCCTAATTTCACAATCGTTGCATGATTTTTTTTGGTGATCTACATGTTCATAAAGGATAGTTTTCCTGCAATCACTAGTTTCATAAATATTCTCCTATAACTTTTCTTCCTCCTATTTTCTGCAGAAGTGGTCGTCATCATTCTCTCTTAAGTAGCTTCTTGATATTGCCTTTGTTGACATCTTTTCAGGCATATCCATTGTGATATATGATGTAGAATAGGGATCTCCGTACTGGGAGATTTTTTAGGGATCCCATAAAGATCATTTGTGACGTATATGCAGGCATTTGGCTTCGAGACAAACGTTTGCAGACCATAATCAAAGTATTTGTTTAGGTTTTATAGTGAAATCCGCTATCATTATCTATTAATAATCTTTGTTACATTTATTGCCACTGGTTCATAAGACCTTACCTTTGTTTGTAATTAGTAAAGAGGAAAGTGAAAATTCAATAGGCGCGGTACCAAATTTTGGAATTCAATGTTTTAGTATTGTTTTGAATCATGGATGCCAGAGTTTATTTCAGATGTGTTTGTGGAGTCTTTGACTGAGGGCTGAATCTTTACAAAGTAGTTTAACTTATTGATAAGCAGCGTGTGCAATTTAGAAAATATTATTATCCAAATTATCACAAATAACATTTTCCATTCTCTTTGCGCAGTGTTGAATATCTTATTCTTGACGAGTCGGATAAGTTGTTCGAACTTGGCTTTGTTGAACAAATTGATTCAGTAGTAAATGCTTGTTCGAGTCCTTCAGTTGTCCGTTCGTTATTCAGTGCTACTTTGCCCGACTCTGTTGAGGAGCTTGCTCGAACCATTATGCACGACCCAGTTCGAATACTTGTTGGTAGAAAGTAAGTTAAAATAGTTTATTGCTTAATTTTTTCTCTACTTCATGTTCCTATTACTTTGGTCTTTATAGGGTTTCATGTCATTGCATTACAAGCAGCTGCCATGCATTTAGCATTTACTATATCAAATGGACTTCTTTGCATTGAGCATCATTTCAATTAGTTGATCTATGCTATCTGTAAATCTCCAGAAATTCAGCTTCACTGTTGATTAAACAAAAGTTACTGTTTGTTGGAAGTGAGGAAGGAAAGCTTCTTGCTCTCAGGCAGATATTCAAGGAGGTATGTTAAATATGAATGCATGAGTTGAAGTGATTTGTTTATGTGCTGAACTGTAATGTAATGTGGTTGTTATATTGTTGTCTATACTCTGTTTTTCTTGTAGTTTCTGCTTCGTCTGTTACTTATAAATTATTAGCTTTAGTCAGAGTTACTCGGGCAAACACTGGGGCAGACACACCTGTCCTGAGCTAAGTAACCGCTTTTGCCGAATCTAAAGGAAAAAAATCGAAATTCGCCGTATTTAAAATAACACAAAAAAATTCGTTGAAAATCGCGAATTTATTCGTACAAAAATCGGATTCAAAGTGTTTATGGTATATGACCCCTTGCCGCGGCCCTAATCTTCACATATCTTCGTTGTTTGGAGTCTGGACGCCATTATTTACAGCTAGTTGTTTGGACGCCATCGCTGGGAGGTTCGTAAGTTTGCTGGAGGGTTCGTGAAGGGTGCCAGTTTGGAGGCCATTGCTGGCCCACGGTAGGGCGCTGGGTGCTGCTGCTACTGCTGTTTGAAGGCAATTTTTGGCCCAGCACAGGGTGTTGGTTGGACGCTATTCCGAGCTCACAGCCCGTAGAAGATAAAACACGCAGGTTCCAAGCTTCCATGTTCACAATTTAGTTTTAGTTTTATAGTTTTACTAAGTCTTACTTTTTTATAAAGTATTAGTTTTATTAAATTTTACTGTTTAAACTTTGTTAAATTTTAGTTTTATTATTATAAAATATAAAGTAGTTTTAAAGTTTAAAGTTTTATTAGGTTTCAGTTTTATAAAGTAGTTTTAATTTTTACGATTTAAATTTATTAAGTTTTAGTTTTATTATTACAAAATATAAAGTAGTTTTAAAGTTTTACTTTTTAAGTTTTATTAGGTTTCATTTTTGTAAAGTAGTTTTAATTTTTAGAAGGTTTTAGCTTTTAAAAATCCATCGGGTTAATATATTTAGTTTTTTATAATAAAACATATATAATATATAAAATTATATGCATATAATATATATGAATATATAGTTTTATATATAAAATATATATAATGTATTTTATAATTATTTATATATTGTATTATTAAATATATATATATATATATAATATTAAGCTTTATAAAGTTGATAGATTATAAAGTTTTAGGTTTTAAAAACTCATTTCGTTAATATATTCAATTTGTTATAAAATATATAATACAAATTTTTATAAAATATATACAATGATATATATATATATATATAAATTTGTATGTGTGATATTATCCTTATATTTTGAAATGTGAAATTATCTTCCGTTTTTATATATTTAATCTTATTTATTTTTTGATAGAGAAAACGCTTTTGATCGGAGCTATGAACCGGGATACAAAGAAAATGCCAAGAAAATAAACAATGCATAACTATCCAAAACTAGCCCCAATAAACTAATCCAAAACAAGTCCCAATACGACTAATGATGCTTTTCGAGCGAGGGGTAATATTCGAGCATATTAGTAAAGCATCCCTTTTTGCCTTTTTTCTTTTTGACTTCTTGCTACTGACCCAGATTTGAAGCTACTGCCATCTGCATGCTGTTAGGGTCTGTGGGAAGATCAGAGTTATCTGGAATGAGCTCTATATCTGAGTCCGATTTCTCAGAACTATCGGAAATATGACCACGCTTCACTCCGGAATCTGCCTTCTTTTCAACATGCTGTTCCTTTCTTTCCTTCATGTCTGATTGTCGGTTCCCTTGATCGACCTTAGCTACAAACTCACGAGCCGGAGCCGGGGAAGGATTATTCCATCCGCTGTTGGAAGATTTTTTTTTCCTTTGAACGTTCTTCTTTTTGCCCAATAGGCAAGAAGCCTGCAAATGACCGGGGGTCTTGCAAAAATGACACCGAAAGGCCGTATTCTCATAATCCAAAGATTGAATATGCTGTTGATTCCCTAATTTCAGTATAATCTTATCTGGCGAACCCTTACTCAGATCTATTTCAGCATAGAATTTGGCATAAGTGCGGATCCCCGACGCGGCCCTGGAGCGATCAATCTTTAAAAATTTTCCCAGTGCATTACTGATATCTTCCAGGGCATACCAAAAATGAAGTGGAAGATTTGGAAGCAGAACCCACATGGGCATTTTGGAAACGGAGAGGGTGTTCGGATCAAATTCGGGGAACCAAGGAGTGAGGAACAATCTTGCATTGCCCTAAAACCAAGGACCTTTCGATAAACATTTGTGATACTCCTTCGCAACCTGAAACTGGATGACGAAAAAGCCTTTGGAGCAAAAGGAAATTTCGTAATTTTTGGACCAGCTTTCGAAGACCCACTGGGATAAAGCTGATGCAGCTGGCCACATACCGTTAAATCTACCAATAACTGCCCACTACGACAGGGATTTCAGATGGGCTCCAATCGCAGGGTTATCTAGGCTTAGCGACGACGTTTCTTCAGCGAGATCTACAATGTAGGCATGAGGGCCACACGTATATGGGGCATTTTGCTGAACTGCAGCCTTGAAAGAGTCGATATTAGGGGCGGCAGATTTGGAGGGAGGCGCCCCATTACCCTGAATATGGTGCTCAACCCCACCGCCCCTTGAAGCACCACTGCTCGATTCGTCGTTTGAGTCAAGAGGGGGCTTCTGAGAATCGATAGCTGGGAGGCGGCTATGGCTGTCAGTATCCAGACCCGCTCTGGATTTCATATCCTTCAAGAAGGCCGCCTGGTCTTCTTTGCTTAGTGTATTGATATTCCTAATAGTATTTGCATCCTTTCGGCTGATAAGAATGCCATTCCAAACCCCGAGTATATCGTCTTCGCTGCCCCCGATCTCTGCTTCCCCGGATCCACAGAGGAATCCCTAGGGTTTCGACCGAAACGCTCAACCATCTTTACCACTTCATCCCATTTTCTGGAAACCCTTATCTCGCTCGCTCGCCTCACCATCTCTTTTCCAATTTTTATGTTTTCTATTTTTCGTGGACATAGTCTCACCTAATGGCATTTGAAAAGTCCTATATTTAATCTTATATTATTAAATATATATATTTTAATTTTTATATATATAATATTAAGCTTTATAAAGTTGATAGAGCATAAAGTTTTAGGTTTTAAAAAATCATTTCGTTAATATATTCAATTTGTTATAAAATATATAATATAAAATTTTATAAAATATATACAATAATTTATATATATATATATATATATATTTGTATGTGTGATATTATCTTTCTATTTTGAAATGTGAAATTATCTTCCATGTTTATATATTTAATCTAAATGTGTATTTCTTTTAGTCGAATTTAATCACGAATTTTATCGTTGGTTTTTTTATCAACGAATTTTTCACGAATTTAATCCTTGCTGAATTCAAACATGGATTTGAATGCGGCAACATAGGTCTTGAGAAGAGGCGTTTCCATGATTGACTTATACATTTTCCTCAAAAAATGGGTATGATGGAAAATGCAGACACACCTGGCGAGAAATCGGTACGAGGAGACTGGGAAGGGCACTCCATTTTCAGAAAAATAGGAGATGGGTGCTTGGAGATGGTAAAACAATATATATGAAAATTTTAGAAAAAACAATAATATACAGCCTAAGAAAAACAGTACTACCTTTTCAAAATTAAAATATTAGATGTTGACAGAGGATAAAAGTAAATATATTGATATTTATCTTTGATATCTCATCATATCTTAAGGTCGAGAGTACAAAATATATATTATTTTGAAAACACTGAAAAGCAAGTCTCTGAGACGCGTACCAGCCTCTGAGACGCATTTTTTTGGTAGGAGACGAGTCTCCGTGCAACACTGTCCAAGACCCATTGATGATCTGTACTCTCAATTCACAGTGGAGGCATTGCAGGCACGCTGAACCTGGCTGTCCCAATCCATCTTGCGAAGTTATTAAACTCAAACAACTAGTTCCCATTCCTAACACATTATGGTGATTTGAGCTTGTTAGAATGTGGCCCGAAGGAAATCCTCTCACTAATGACGTGTGGAACAAAGTACCCAGAACAGGTGCCCAAGATTATATCCCACATTATTTCAAGTATTTCCTTATTAAATACTTGCCTATCAAGCTTTCAGATCGTCCTTTACTCCAGCTTGTGCCAGATACAGTTAGAAGCATAATTATTAATTGCAAAATACCATGGTTTGTTAAAGAAAATTATGTAATCATGCAACATGGTGATTTTTCTTGCCATCATTCCAATCTTTGCGCATAGCTTTGAAGAAGAACCTATATTTCTCACACAATGACTGTTTCGCCCCTAGCTCCAGGAGCTTCACTACAAATTCCAGAAACAAACCTTTATCCAACCAGAGCCATTAGTGGACAGTACTTTAGAGCAAACAGACTTTGGTATGAGCGCAACCAACGTGATCCATATTCTGCAGAAAGAGATATTCCATCCTCATCAGAATCCGAGGATGACAATGGGCCACACGTGTCTTATAGTCCATAGATTCCTTTGTTATCACCATCAGGCATGTTGACTGATTGTGTCCCTTGAAATCATGGTGGACCTACTTCCTTCTTTGTGTCGGCCATTTCTCCCAGTGCGCATCCTTTTTAAGATTCTTATCTGAACTGGATAATGGGGTGAACTGGTTTCTTGCGCTTTCCATCTTATAAATAAGAATGGAACGGATCTTTTAGATGCAGGTCGAAGAAAAGGAGAAAGTTCGGAAGGAAGCAAGAATGTAAAAGCATTAGAGCATTAGAGTTGTGTCTAGCTTTTGAAAAGAAGTATCCTCTGAACTGATCTCATAGGTACTCAGTTCATGAGAACCTTTTCGTATAGATTTGATCTTGAGTCTGTTATTGTATTCTGAGTCTGTAATGGTCTTGATCTAAGTGTAGCCTGGACTTCAACTTTCGGTTGACTCCAGTTACTGCATTCATATTTCTTGATCTATGTATAAAAGTCTGAAATAAGTGTGTTTATGTTGTTCTCTTTGAGTCTAGTATCAGAGCAGGTTCTGTAAATCTGATTTAAAGATCAATAAAAAGACTTTCACATTTCGGAGTTTTATAAATTGTTTTCCTGGTGTAAGTTTATTCTCAAGTCTCATATCTCATATGCTAGACAACGATTACCAATAAAAGGGCAAAGAGGCGTGCTGCCAGAGTAAGTCGCCAAGAGGGCGCAGTTTTGAGTGGCCGCTCAAGCGAATCTAGAGCTTCTCGAATATTTATAAGGCTTAGGACTTGTGTATCTTTGTATTCTTCCTCTTCTTGTGCCAATGAAGCTCTCTGGATAATGCAATTATTTAGCTTTGAATGTATAGCTTGGAAGCTCCCATAGTACGATTGCAATGTCCCCTGCGTCCATTTTTTTTTTGATTTATGTACTGATATTCAATTCACGTGGAGTGTAAGCCTGTCACTCAACTGATCAATTGGAATCATGTGCAAAATTAAAGCTAATGTTAGTTCCATATGAAAGGAGAAAAAAATTGGGTGTCTTCCAGATAACAAACCATGTCCGCTTTGGCAGTTTTTCTTGAGCAAACCAAACATTGATTCTTTGCATTTCTTGCAACATGTTTTGCATGATGTTCCTGTTCAGATCTTGGAAACTTAGGTGGCACCAAAGAAGAGAACGAATCTCTGCCTTGGGATGCCGATCTCAGAAGCTGTCATTGCTCTTTCGTCAAGAAACTATCTTTGGAGGCTGTTATCAAACTTCTAGATATTGATTATGCAACGTTAAAAAAATCACAACCGACCTCTGTATATCTGTCTTTTCACTCTTCTGTTAGTATAATATGTTCTAGCGCCATTGAGCACAAAGACTCGAGTCTTCACAAGTGAAATCAAATTGCACACAATTCCCTTTGTTTCAAACATTTTGCTGGCGAGAAATCCTCTGATAACCCAATAACTGCCCCAGTAATAAACTTCTCTAAACTGCGATCCGGAAATAATTACAGACTGGCTGCAGAAAATTCAAAAGTGTATGCAGATCGGACTGTATTGTCACTTCCTCGGTAACTTTCCTACACAATTCTTTCCACAGTGAATGTACTTGGAGAGCCTAGCTGCGAATTTCCAGGTGTTTTACCCTAGGCAATAAATCCCTGTGGTTCTGCCATAAAATCCTGCAGAGAATTCACAATGACATTGCTGCCTGGCTCGTCAAAATATTCATTGATAAAAAGAATTGTGGTCGTCTTGTGATGATGAATTGTTTTCCAAGAAAGGTAAATTCTGAAGGGCTTGGCGTATATGAGGCAAATTGAAGCGGAGGGGAAGGTCTATGTAGAATTTGGGATCAAAATCTTTGGGGCCAAATGTGGCAAAAGCGGCTTCTTCAACTTCGAGAAAAGATAGCGGAGGAATTGATGCAGATTGATTGGCATCCATTGGGAATTAGGCAAGTCTTGAGATTTAGTTCCGAGAGCCGTGAAAATGGGAGGAGGGGACCCACTTTTATAACATGGGGTGAGTTACAAACTACCCCAACTGAATTCACCTTAACATTTAATAAATTAAATTATTTAATTTTAACTTTAGAAAACTTATTTGTACCAAAAATAAATAATTTAATTTAATTTACCCGAAATAAACTTACTTGGCTCTAGTACTGTATAAGGAGGACCAGGATATATTAATAGAAGGTTGATTTAACAATTAAATATTACACAAACAACTATATAAATTAAATAAATTAATAAACAACATAACACTGGTTTTACCTTGGGAAAAGCTCTAAGAGGTAAAAAACCCCACCAAAATAATAGCTATCCATTTAATTTAGAAACATGGTAATTTACACTTACTATTGCTTTATATGTTATTTAAGTTTATTTTATGAATTTATATATTTATTTTATTTGCTGAGTTAATTTTTTTGAGTTGAGCGGTTTTTTACTGGGACCAAGTTTTGAACTATATGCCAAACAGATCCCATGCCCATAAACAGTTAAACAAGTTCAATAAGAGATGTTCAAGCTACCCAAGTATCGTAGATTTATTCTAACTCGGAAAAAAGAGAAGCTTAATAAGTGTAAGGTCAACTACTGTCTATAAAGCTACCAAAGGAGAAGAAAGATGGACCAGTCAAGTGCTGTAAGCAAAGGAGGAGAAAGATAGCATGCTTTGGACTGCTAATGTTCATTTCCAAACAAATGTAGCATGCATTGGACTGCCAATATTCATTTCCAAATGTACTTATAGCCATTAACTTGGCCGGATCAATAAGTCTTTTCTCATATAGCTAAGATGATAAGCATAGTACAATCAAAAGATAAGGGAAAGGTCCTCTGTAGTCTAGACTACATAGAGTACTCTTCACCGATTTGTTCTTTGCAGTGTATACTACAGAGCAGCTCCCAAAGTTTCACTACCTAATTTTTTCAGTCACATCAAAAGTCTTGCTTGTTCAGAAAGTAAAGGCTCCTCCCAAGGAGTGACAGTTTACTAGCCATAATGCAAAGAGGAACAAAATAAGAAAGTGGCCAAAAACCTTACATAGCTTGGCAAAAGAAAAACTGAATCTACATCGTACTCTTGAGGGTTGTGCCTTACAGAACAAGGAGTGTTTCCTAAATGAACCAATATTAACAACATTTCACCTAGGATAGAGCCCTTAAGGGGGTTCTTCTATCTACTTCATACTAGGATTGCGCCCTATTGGTTTAAGTATATGTATGTTGACATGTATCAATTATGTATCTATGCTACAAATTCTGTCATAGCCGGGTAGAGCCCTCATATAAACAATGTAATCCCATTCCCTATTCACTATTTATGCCCAAAAGTCTATTCTAATCATGTTGAAAAATGTTGATGTTGTAGGGCTAGGGTTAAGCCCCGTTCATGTTCCATTCTTCTAGAAGTTGTCTTGAACAATACACGAAATCATGTGAACGACAATGCTTTTGTGCGTTCATCACAAGCATGTTGCCTTTGTGGGTCCATCACAAGCATTAAACAATATAAACACAGAAAAATAACTCGGTTGAGTCAAAACTAGGCAGAGTTCCATCTTTACCAACACACATATTATCAGATAGATGGGCTGTGTGCCCTCTAGTAAATTTGCATATCAAACCATGACACGCATATCAATGTAAATCTATCAAGGATCACTGATATCATTTAAACAGAGAATAAGAAACAATGAGTGCTGTTCCCTTGACCTCGATAAGATGTTATCCTAAGACCAAGTTTGAAGATATTTGAGGTACAAGCTGAAGCCCCAGGAAACAATCCTCCTTTATCAAGGTTCCTTCTTGTCTCTTCAACACAAATTAAAAGCCAAAAAATCTCCAAACTTCATCCTCCATCCTTCCCTAGCTTTTATTTCTTCTTGGCCAGTCCCAAGGGCCACCATCTGAGGTGGGGATTCCGCATCCTTTGTCTCCCATGGTGTTCCTCTGCCAGTCAGCCAATGCATGCCATACTGCACACAATAAACTGAATTTTTTTCCTCATTATAGATTTTCAGAGAGTGGGAGAAAGGTTCAATTTAGGGTTCGTGAGGTCAAAACCAGCTCTAGTTGATAGGCAGTATTTTCAAATGGAGAAAATCAAAAGGAAAGCAATGATAACTCAAGACCTTGTAGCCTTGAAAAGGATCAAACATTTCCATGTAAAAAATCCCTTTGAAAAGGGTAAATCATAGGCTACAATACGTAGTCAATAATCAAATAGCATAACATTCTTTCCTTTAATGATCCATGGTCAAACACAGTCAACAAAGGGGGGCCACCTTCAAATAAGTCAACCAAAATAATCAAGTGTCTTTTATATGTGTGTGTACACACACACACACATTTATGTATATCTGTTAAAAACCACAGTCATTAAAAACATTATAGGTCTATTAGGCCTCTTTTCCAAAATCAAGAGACGATGTCATTTGAGATTATGATGCAATGTTGACTTAAATAGTGATTCTTCGACATATGAAATGTCGATACATCAGTAAAATAAATGAAAACCACAAGCACAAGCTGTCCACCATAACAAGCAACGGTAGTCATTAAACAAAGCCAATGACCACCAAAATCATTCATGAAATATGCTGGAAAATATTATCACACCAAGACCATGCTAGAAAGACAATCATAACAGTCAGCAAGAGTGCCTATCAATGATGCAATCACACTTTTGCACATCCAACAATTACTACACATTCACTACTCATGAGTCATATGAAAAATAACACTGTCCAAGTGTGTGTGGGTAACTCTCTCTGCTGTGTTGCAATCCAGAATTGAGTCTCCTCTTCTCCATGAAACTCTCCCTTCAACAATGCCTTTAGGGTGTTCCTGATGAACATACACGAAGGCAATTGAACTAGTTCTTATCAATAATATATTGAAATGAGATATATTAAACATATATCTCATTTAATTCTGATGCTAACTGCTAACCTTCTATAGCACGCCTTACGAATTTTAATAGAAAACACATTAATTGCCGAGGAGAGGGCTTTTAGCCTTTTAGGCATTAGTCCGATTTGTTGAGGGCATTTATGCTCTCGACTTATGTCGATTGATTGCCTAAAAGACCTCATTCGATCAAGCAGCCTAGTTTGATCGAGAGCATAGATCAAGAGTTCCTTCCCCTCATTCTATTGACCGAGTTCCTCATCTCTCCTAGACCTGAAGGTCAAGTGCCTAAATGCCCTCCCTCTCCACGGTGGAGTGCCTCCCCCTTGACCCAACCCTAGATGTAGTCGGCTCTCCTTTTGGTCTATTACTTCTCCCCTTCAACCTCCAAGAGCCTTGTGGCCATTTACCAAATGCAGGCCCAACTCCAATCCAGATGATATGCCATGAACAAAATTCCCTGCGCTGTCAACAGACATTGGCATAGAGATTCCAGGTGTAGGGTTTTTGGAGGAGGAACTATAATAACAAGTGGATGAGGAATGGGTGATGAAGATGCAGATCCAGCTTCAGTTGGAATTTCAACTTTTGCATTTGTAGAAGCAGCTTAAACTGGCCCAATTGTAGGTTGTTTTGCTTTCTTTGCATCTTGCAATAGGACATTATTCTTCTGAGGCCCAAATGCAACAAGTTTATGAAATCCTTTTTGGCAAGTGGAATTGGGCAAATGACCATTTTAAACTGAAGTTACTGGGAAGAATTCCCTTCGTAAAAACAATGCTTGAGCCAGGAAGAAGTAACGCGAGCAAAGGAATCATATTTTAATGCACAATTATCATTGTCTTATGTCATGCATGGAAGGCTGCTTAGATGCCAAACAAGCAACATCTACATTCTGAAACAGCTTTGAGTTGCACAAGTTCAACACCATCTTTTCCAGGTGGGCTAAGCATGTTGCCTAATCCTCAAAATATTTGATTGAATTTATTATTCAATTCAATGACTGTTCTGAAGAGGAACAAACTCAAGTTCTGAAGTGTGATTCATCATATGGTAGATAGTTTGTATAAGGTCAGGTATAACAACCATGAGTGCATAGATCACTGTTAATCAATGCCCTTAACCCCACCCAGTGGTCTATGATAAACACCTTCATGGTCTCTAGGGATCATGGTCACACCAAAGTTTGCTAGATGATCTACTGGACTGTTTGCCTTCTGAAAGAAGAGCACAAATCTAGTATTTACAAACTTCTGAACCATGGTTTGCGGTGATTATCTTTTCAAGAGCAGTAATAGTGATCAATTTCCTTTCTCAGATCCCTGATGGATGCAAGAATATTCATCTCGGATACCACATTATTCCTTCCAAGATTGTTATCCTCGCAAGATACGCCCTGCCTGATACGTATCCGGTACGGATACGGATACGTGTGGGTACCTCCAGGGTACGCCACGGGTACGTCCACACGTACCTGGGACGTAACCGGGAGGTGCCCACACGTATCTGTGGTGTATCCCTATCTAAAAACATCTTTTAAAGGTTTTAATTCATTTTTTTTTAATTTTTTGACTTTCTAATGCATAAAACCGAAGTATGGCAGCCACATGATCAATGAAATGTAAAATCTTAAGTATATTGTATGTTTTGAAAATTTGAACATGGATCCTAGTGTATTTTTCAAATTTCAAGTTTTGTTTGTATTCATGTTGACATGATATTCGTATATCATATGTATGGCAGCCACATGATCAATAAAAATGCAAAGTCTTAAGTATATTGAATGTTTTGAACATTGATTCAAGTTTTGTGTTACTATTTCAGTTTATTATGGACTAAAAAATGAGTAAACTGAGTAGATGTACATAAATATATATATATTAATTTTTTTAATATATATGTACGGACGTTTCCAAGACGTATCGTACCCTAGGGTTTTTTAAAATTGACGTATCTGCATATCGTACCGGTACTTGTACCCATATCCTGGCAACGTAGCTTGCAAGGATAAATTTCAGAAGTCGAGGCCTTCTGATTACACTGCTGTATATTGATATGTGCAGTTGGGCTTTCTGAGCTGACAGCAATCCCATGGCTAACATCCTTATGATGATTACACTCAGATTTCACCTTCTAAGAATTAACACCTGTTGGATTAGAGTTGATTTCTCCATCATGGTTGTTTTCTTGATCATGTGGTGGAATGGGAGAGATTGCTTTGGCAGAAATGTCACAATTGCAACTCACATTACAATGACAGGGTTGGTCACTTTGTCTGAAACTCGTTTTGACAACAGTGAACCTATTAATCAGCCTAAATAAATATGCAGACTTTGTATAATAAATATATCTGTTCTCTGTCCTTTTGAAGACTACAGAAGATCCCGAATCCAAATGGGGATATGAGTCCACTATTGTTTTTTGAGCAAGTATTCTGTGTGGACTCTACTCTTTTATAAAACATTCCTATCCTTATCCTTAAAAAGAAATCCTTACAGTAGTTTCCAAAAGCCTGTCTCCTGTATGTTTGACAAACTACACGCCTGCAGAAATTACAAGAAACTATACGCACCTTCTGAGCAGAGAAATCCCTATACACTTTTGTTTTGTAAACAATGGAAATATTTCGTCTCTTTTTACAACCCACAGGTTACTGATGTACAAATTTGTTTGTAAATTCAGCGAAGATAACCAAATCCAATTGTAATTTCCAGACTAAATATATTTTGTTTTGCTTTCTTGAAGCATTTTCTTATGCTGTAGTCATAGACTCGTAACGAGATACATTTTCTTGGAAATAGAAACAGTCAATACATTTCGTAGAATTCCTTTTGTGAGAGCGCTGAACCGCAAGATAATATATAATTAGAATGAAAAATAGGTGATGAGCAGACATCTGTATTGATTATCTTTCACAGTTTATGGTATATGACTAGCACATTTAATCCTTAGGAAAAAGGAAAGTATCATGGAAATAAAAATACCAGCAAATAAAACAAGAGTGAATAACAAACCTCTGTTAAGTAAAGAATCCTCGTTTTACACAGTTGAGACAAAAAAATCATTGGCAGATATAGCTGACATTTATCAACCAAAAATCCTAAGTTACAAGGGAATATTACAAGCTCTAAATTGTATGTTCTGCTTTGTGGACACAATTGACTGTGTGGTCTTTACACCCTGACGGGCCTTCCTTTTCTCAGTTTAAGGGTTTTCTCTATTTTATGCCATTTTTATGCTTAATATAGGCTTTATGTTTCCCCTACTTTACCGCCACTTACTTTATGAAGCACACATGCCATTGCCCTTCTGACTTTGGTACAATCAAGACAAGTCCTCACCCTACTAAGAAATCTACTCAGTGGACTGTAGCTTAAAAACAATATTTAACTAAAATTGTATGCAATCAAATGAGCAGAACATTTATGCATAGAAACAATGTTAAGTATGGGGATGCTTTTATTGTATTTGTTTGCAGAAATGCAAGTATACCATTCAAGTGGAGTACAAGACAGGATGTGCATGGAATCAGAAGTCAGGAGGATGAAAGGCTACCGTTATTCTTAAATTGATCGTATTCATTCAAAACCAGGGTGGTATGAAGCGCAAATGAATGCAACAATGCTTTGCGCAAGGACCCCATTGGCTCCCTCATCATTGCGAACCCCTTTAGTATTATAAAATGCTTGGCCTAATTGTGGTCTCCCTTGCATTTATAATATTATGTTATTTTATGGAGGCAACCACAAAGAGACTAAAATGACTAAAGACTATTTTTACAGAAATTCTCAATATATAGATACTTAATACATACACAAATTCATGGATATTATCTCACGTCAAATGTCAAAATCAATGTTGCTAACAGGAAAGTAACCAGCTATTCAGGAAGATGATAGAATGCCAAGCTGAGAACACATTTACACTCTGGGGTATGATTTTCCATTACAAGGGATAGATGCTATTCTTACATTGGAATGGTTAGATGCCTCAGGCATCTTCCGAATGAGCTTGTCCTGCCAATTTATAACTTTTTTGATTGAAGGATAAACACCTAATCCTTTGGACAACTGAAAATATCTTAAATATCAAGTTGTAGTTTCTGCCCCTCTTCCTTTGCATGCAGTACTTTGCCAATATGGAAAAGAAGATAAGGCATGAAGCACACACAATCAAATATCATGCCTCAACTGCAGAGAAAACCATCAGCAGTCTCAATTAACATGAAATTCTAATCCAATTCCAGTTTCCAGGATCAAGTTAGAAGAAATTTTCTACAGCGCTTGAATGGTGACTTTCAGGGGGGAATGTTTGAAATAGAACCGTACATGAACTGAATACAGATCAGAATAATCATATATTAATTTCTATTATTTTCATCATATATCCTGTTATTACTTCAATGTGCATCAATTTATGTTTCAGGATCGGGTATAGATCCCATTGGGAATATTTTATTTTCATGTATGCTTGCTATTGCCCGATTCAGCTTTTATTATTTATGTTGGACTAGTGCTAGTGTATAGTGTGTAACAATGTCGTTTAGTGCTTAAAGTTAATTTCACAATGCAATGGATTGAGTTTTAATGGAGAGAATGTATCTGATTGGCAGAGTTGGAAACCTCCAATATTAATATTTGTCCAAAGTAAGGAGCGAGCAAAAGAACTTTACAAAGAGCTATTATATGATGAAATAAAAGTTGGCAATATCCATGCTGATCTCACACAGGCACAGGTATGAATGTGGTTCCTTTAATCTATTCATCTTTTCTTGAATGCAGAAGCTAGAAATAAGTTCTTATGGATACATATTTGTTTGGAGTCTGCAGCGTGAAAGTGCAGTGGAGAAATTCCGTGAGGGTACAACATGGGTGTTAATTGCAACTGATATCATAGCCCGAGGGATGGACTTTAAGGGTGTGAACTGTGTCATTAACTATGATTTTCCTGAATCAGCTGCTGCATACATACATCGAATTGGTATTTTGTTCATGCCTTTTAATGCCAAAGCTACTTAAATATAGGCATAGCTTCACTCTTTTTTTGTCTCTACTTGATGCTCTTAATCTATAATTTTGCATTATATTTTCACCAGCTACTCCTATGCTTAGTGTTTCCTATTATTATCAAGTTTTACTGAACAGATAAGATACTGGTCTATATTCTTCAGGTCGTTGTGGAAGGGCTGGACGAGCAGGGGAAGCAGTAACTCTTTATACAGAGGACGATGTTCCTTTTCTGCGTAATATAGCTAACGTTATGGTTGCCTCTGGCTGTGAAGTACCTTCATGGATTTTGAATTTACCGAAATTGAGGAGGAAAAAACATCGCCCTTTGCGTGATTCCATATCTACAAACCCTTTTAAAGCTCATACGAAGAAGATGGCATGACACTATCAATTCTGTTTTCCTGGGTATAATATTTCTTGTTGCCACATAGGCCATAGGGCAAGAAATCTGCAAGATTTGTTCTGCGGAGGATTTTTGTATCATCTCTAGAGGCTTATATTCTGTCATGGCCTAAAAAGATGTGGAAAGGTACAGGCATCATGCTGTTTGGTTTAAATTCCCTCTAGCATTGGTGTAAATTCCTTAAATTTTTAGGCCTTCAAAGCGGTTGTTTCTCCCCAATTCGAGGAAAATGCCGGAAAGCATGCTAACTTTAGGAATTCACTCGACATATCATGAAAGACCCATATGATATTTATTGGCTGGGTTTCAAATATTTTTAGGTAAACTCAGATTAATATGGTAAATACAACCACCTCACCGAGGCTTGACGTAAGCCTGGTGCAGATCTTCCTCTGAATCCATCGCATGGGAGAGATAGAATGCTCAATTAAGTTTTATGATTATTCATTGGATATTGGTTGCCTCCATTGCCAATATTTTTTGTATTCTAGCAGTTGTCATCGAGGCGTTTTATTTTTTGCAAATACTATTCTAACTCTTAGCGGATCTTCTTAAGGTTTACAACACAAATTTTAACCCAAAAATGAGGTGAAAATCGCGTAAGTGTTTTGAAAATCTATAACCTGTGCAATTAACGAAATAAATACGAGATTTCTTAAAAATGGAAAACATATTCCCATCCATATAAAATACCCTGTACACACTATTCATTTGGAACCAAGTGCAAAATGTTACCAATTCCCGTGTAAAATAAACATCATAAACATCATAATGGCGCTTAACAAATGCGATGATAATCACTAGATATAAAAGAATTTAGTGATGTATTTAGAAATTTATTAAGTACTAAAGGCAATTAGACAAAAAATAGTGTGTGAGATCACAAAAATCAAAAGCAAGCGAGATCACTATTGTATACGAAAAATTTATGCATGTTTTAGGAACCCAGTGCAAAATGTTATCAATTACTTTGAATGTGAATACCATGGTGCCACTCTAATAAAATTTGATGGATGAAAAAAACTAATATTGATTATATGATAATCAACATAGATAAAGAATTCAATGAAGTGTTAAAAAAATTATAACGTACTAAAGGCAACAAAAAAAATTGTGTATGTGAACACAGACTTCCTCAAAAACAAGATAGGATAGCTCAAGGTACTATGATATCTCTTTAGATGTTAAGGGTCTAGTTTGTTTAAGCAAGGAGGAGAACAATCAATGTTGGATCATACCCTGATAACTAACCATTGCTATACAAGTTGAAATAATTGAGTTGTAAAATTCATCCTTAGGGATGTCATGTTAAAGGAGGGCTTTGGATTTGAAGTCTTAACTATAATGTCATATGGATGACATGTATTTAGAGGCCATTGATTACATATTTTATGTGTGGACAAAGGTGCATATTATACATTGTAGTTTTAGTCATATCTACCATGTATCTTATGCTTGGGCATGGTTTTATCATGAGATGCACCCTTGCAAAGCAATGCCGATAATAATACAATTTGAATGACATCTTTAAATGACAGTCTTATTTTTCTTTTTATATAAAATTTCTTATGGTAATCAAAATAGCATACCACACTATTCTATAATGTAATATTGATGATGTAATAAGTGTTAGATCAAAGCCATTATTATAATGTCTTGAAAAAGTAGTTCAGACTTTTGACATGTTATGATTTGTTCATAGACATTGTTTGAAAAATAAAAATAAAAATTCTTTACTAATTTTTTTGGTGGCAAACAATAAGAGGTGAAACATCTTAATATGCTTTTAATTATTTAAAACTACAAAAAAAAAATCTTTCAAAAAATATGTGAAAACCCTTAAAATTTGATACTTTAAACACCTATTGCAAAATTGACTAAGCCAAACTTTTAAGGCCATAAGTATTTTTCTTTTATAATGAAAATATATTAAAATAATTCTTTATAATACCAATTACATATTTGTAGTCACTGTACTTTCAAACATTAATTTTAAGGTATTAGGTGTAAAATGATTGTTTGGACTATATTTAAATTTTGGAAAAAAAAAATCATTTTTTTCATAAACCTTAAAATTTTGATACCTTAAACCCCAACTACAACATTAACTAAACTAAACTTTTGAAGTTATAATTATTTTATAGAGGAAATAAATTAAATGAATTCTATATTACCATTATACGCTAAAATATTAATTTTAAATTATTAGATGTAAAACGATTGCTTAGAGTATCTTTGTTTTTAAAAAACAATATATTCATTTCTTTTATGTCGCAAATGAATAGAGTAAATAAAGAGGATGCACATTACGCCCATAAAGATCTAGGAACAATTACATTCATGACATATATAAGAGAGAATCAACAAAATTATATAGGGTTATAAACTTTGCCATCAAATTAGTTCCAATATTATTAAATGTCAAACTTTTCACACATTGTTTTTTGAAGTACAACATATTATAGCTATGGAATCAAAATAATAAAAATGCAAAACCAACAATCTTGATTGATGTGGAAGAGCATTGTTATAACACATGAATTCTTTGCATTAATTGATCGTGGTTGCCCTATAAATCACAAGAATCATAGTGCTTTAATTATCCTATGAGACTAGCCCTACGGATGCTAAATTGGGTATACTAAAAACATAACCCATAGATATTGACTCCATTGTAAAATAACATCAATCCATCGAAAAAGTTAAAGGTGGGAGAGCAAAGAAAATACCACACTTTGAAAATGAAGAAACCACATAATGTTATTAACCCCAAAAGACTACAACCTATTGAAATGGGTAAAGATACTTTGTAAATGTATTTCTTCCACATATAGGTGGTTGTTGAAGATTGAAGTAGCCAACTCAACTCCTAACCTCCATGGCCCAAACCACTTTTGAATGTGATCACAAACTCTTTAAAACCAATTTGTAAAGCCCCTACAATGTGCCCACCACATGAGTTGATAAAATATACTTGCGAACAAAACCATGAAAAGAATAATGTTCCATCAAGAATTTAATCTTATAATTATCAATAAAAATGAATTAGCCATAGGTAAATATCTTCTGGATAATACATTACGTAATGATTCTCATAGTACAATTGGAGTTGAAAATCCCATTGAAATTGTGTACCTTGTGCACCGTAGTGAAGTTTCAAACCACGAGTCTTTCTCTATGGAACTTCATTTTTATAACATTATCTCATTCAAAATCTCGTCGTGTCATGTGATTATTGGTGGAATTATCTTAAATCGATATTTTGAAGGCATTCTCATGTAATTTACCACTCCTAGGGGAAACAATTTTCATCTAAGGTTTAAATTATTCCATCATGTTTTAGTAATAGTATTTGTGTTTCACGTGGTAGCACTTGTGGTAGTCACTTAAATGCCTATGCAACTATTGTGTGCATTTTTAGGATGGCTTATCATTAAAACACTATCATTAAGGATTCCCATCGAAGATAAAATTACTCGATAAATTTAATACTAGAGAAACAATACTTTACATAATCTTTAAGATAAATAGAAATATAAAAATGACATACACAAGATTACATAGTACACAAGATTTATCTTGGGAAAATCCTGTTGAGAAAAAACCTACTGTAGTAATTGCTCCTGTTTATTACATTAATTGAACCATTTATGATACCATACTATACTTTTGAGTTCTCTTTTACCCTATGGCACGTCCAACTATATGTAAACACATATACATGAAATTATCGTAGTGATATTATAATACAATGGGTACTAAAACCATGGGCAAAGAATACAACCCTTAATAGTTCCCTGTAAATCTTGTTTATCTAACCACCCTTATAATAACATAGGTTAAACCACCTATTCGGACCCCATTAAAATGTGCCATACTATATGTCGTGCCTATCCATACAAATCTATAAAGGGGGTAAATCATGGAAATTATACAACACATTTCTAACACTCATTACTACATAAATAAGTGCAACCAGTTTTAGATTGATGGGGATTTTATTCATACCCTTTACAACTCTTTGCGTTCTATTTTAGATCCTTGAGTTTTTTTGGTTTGCGATCTAAATTTTGTCAAAAAAATTAAAATCCCCATCTTCTAATGACCATTTTTGGGTCATCATTAATGTTAACTACTTTACAAAATAGGTTGAATCCATGCCGCTCATGTACATGGTAGCTTACAGTATGCTTTCTAAATGCATGTTTAAGTTATTTGTTGATTTGGTATACCAATTATTATTATGGATCATGCTTCCTAAGCCCTGAGATGTATGTGTTATGATTTTTTTTCCAAATCAAACTCCACCTCTCCTCTTCCTCTCATCCCTGATAGAATGGCTAAGTTGAATCTTAAACAAAAATCCAAAGAAGATCCTTCTTTGGCCTGTGTCTATCCTAGCGACAGGATCGCGCGCCCCCATACATGCCCAATGCATACATACATTCAGGGTGGACCCCACTTGTGTGGTATACACACAGTTTGAGAGTCATTTGAATAAATGTTATTGAAATCAAATGGTAGCATGTGGCAGGTTGGTAGGCACAAGCGCTAATATATGGGAGGTCGCGGGTTCGAATCACAATTTTTTTGTGGTATACACACTATGTGTATATCACAAAACAAGATTTATTTTTTTAAGTGTGGGATTTTGTGTATACCACACACCCATACATGCATGTATGGGGTGTGCAATCCTATTGCTAGAATAGCCGATGCCCCTTCTTTGCAACGCTATAGATTTTTGACGTGAATGACATTTACAACTATTTCAAATTTTTATAAAATATCAAATCGATGTTCAAATTACTACAATGAAAAACCCATATTATATCGTGTACGGTTCCAAGTTATTCCTTTTTTCAAAATCACAATTTTTTGTGGTTCAAAACCTATGTGCATTAATAGGACAAGAAGGAATGAAACTCTCACGCATTAATAGGACAAGAAGGAACGAAACTCTCACCCAGTTGAGCTAGAATAATTAGACAAGTGAATGATTGATGCACTTGAGCATAATCATATTTGTGAAGAAGAACATAAAAACATTGAAAAAATCGTATGCTTTTATCCTTCAAGATTACTCATGAAGTTCTTGTTTTTGACAAAGAGTACTAGAAAAAGGGAAGGTTAGCTCTAAATGGTTCCCCTTTCATCATCAAATTGTAAAATTAGAAAACGATGCTTACCACCTTACTAATTTTGAGGCTCATTCCTCAAGAACATAACTAATGGTTTCTACCTTAATAATTATGATGTTTTATCGCCCATAGTCAAGCCTCGTGGATCTTTATATTTGGTGGTAGTGTGAATTACTCTCCCTTCATATTGTGTTACTCATAATTGATGTCATTATAATGCACGCATTAATACAAGTCATACATATGTTTGTTGATAATTACACTTATGGTGGAAAGAAAAAGATACTTATTTAAAACAATTATGCTTTACACACCGTATGCTCTTTTCTTATGTTGGGCATACTGATATCTTTTATTAGTCTTATTTTAGATATCATACTAGACTACTTGGCATCCTCTTGGCTATTATCTCTTGATACTCTATCTTAAATATTCTTTTGGATTTCCAACCTATTATTAACTCATTCTTGTAAACACCTCTATTTTTGAGATTCTCTTGAATCTCCAGATCTTTTATCAGCTCATATATATCACTGCCTATATTCTATAATATCATTGAGCTTTCTAGCTCATTCTCCATGATGTATTCCACCTCTTACAATGTGGATAAAACCTCTTAATGACCACCCAAAAGTTTTCGACATCAATGCTTTGGGATTTTGTTACTCATTTTTATCTTCATCAGCTAGGTGTGAGTTCCACCAATTTATGTTATCGTGACACATCCTTTTTTATTATATTATTTGTTAATAATTAAATCCTCTACCTTAGTTTTCACACATTAATTTCTAGTTGGTTTTTACTATTTTTTGGCATCTACCATTACTTTTGAATTATGTTATTTATTATATGATTTCTTTCCCACACGTGTGATCCTTTCTTTATGTGCTTGAGCCTTAGTCTTCTCCTTTCTTGTCCCACTTTCAAGGTGATGACATTCCTCATGGTTGTGTGGCTCGTCATTGTTAAGAATAGTTTCACCCACTAATAAGATAGACCTTCACTAGCTGGTTGAGTTATCTCGTCAACCTCCAAATTAAATAACTTCATGTGATCCATGTAGTTAGATGCAATCAAGGAAGTGTAGGTCATGCAATGACTAGCTGGATTGATAATAACTCTTGAGGTAATAAAATTGTGACAATTAATTATTAGTTACATAGTGAGACTAACAATTTGATAAACACACTATTATCTACACATTATCACATGCCCTTGAGCTCAAAATATTTTTTGTGCAACTTCATTTGAATTATTTAGTAGTGTTATCCTAACTCAATGGGGTTGGGATTGTCTAGAGAATGATATTTCTCACCTTATTGATGTGACATATGACTTTCTTTCCTATTGTATGCTTTAAAATTTACTATATTTTGTGATCCCAAAATATTAGGCCAGATGCTTAGTTCAATGAAAATTTGAATTACAATATTTTTTATATTTGTCCCCATTTTTGTGTATTAAATGGACCCAGAGCTAGAGCATGCATACTCATCCATTGAGACCTCCATCATATCCATCCTTATGTCTTCACAAGTATAAGTATGATTATCCACCTTGCTCTTTATATGTCTTATAAGTATTTCACATCCTTGATTCTTCTCATAAATAAAAAGCTCACACCTCTTTGGAAAATTTAACCACTCTTTTGGTTTTGGACTAACCTCCTAATAATTGTGGTCCACTTTATATAGATATATCTTCCTCATTTTAGAAATTATCCCCACCTCTATTTTTACGTAACCTCCAAAATTAGACAACACGTGTTATTGCCATAGATTTTGGAGTAATATGCAACATTTCCTTAGGGCATGTTGTACCTTGTTAAAAAATCCTTGGTATTATTACTTAGGACTATTTTTAGGTCTAATGCACCATCAACAATTAGCTTCCCTTAGATTTAGCGTTTTAGGTCCCTATTTTTTATTATGTTGTCATTTTGATACATCCCTCCATATCCTTTAGGTCTCCTATATACTTTAATACTAGAAACTATCTTTAAACCTTGAACAATCTCTACAATATTATGACTCTCATGCTCTTACTCTTTATCACGAAATCAATTAGCATTCCATAGTCTCACCAATAAATAACATAAGGAGTCACCATGTGTCCGCAAATTATTAAGAACATCCTTCTTCCCACAATATTATAACAAAACCACGAATTATTGAATTTATTTAAAAAGTGTGTATATTTCTTTTGAATATTGTTATGAAAGGTAAAAGTATTCTAAATTATATTTATGTTTGTATACTTGAGGGTTTGGGTTCAAGCATTTTTTGGGCATGTCATAATGCATTAGGGTTTACATTTCTATATTGAATTTCATATTGCTCATGCAAGAATCAAAAAGTTGTAAATAATACACGATCAAACCCTTCTCCTTTTCATAAATTAAAATATCAAAAAATATAAAATTTTAGTTTGAGGTTATACTATCTTGTTATATCGCATATTTAATTTTCTTATCATTGTGAATAACATTGAATAAGAGATATTTTGTTATTGGCTGGATCTATACCCATCCGAACCATAGAGATGTTAGCTTGAATCTTAAATGCATAAAACATCTACTCACCATCACAACCTACCAGCTTTGCAAACACCCAGTCGCACCATATGTTGAAAGCATACTAAAGCCACTTCTATAGGGCTAAGATTAACAATCATGCTGTCAACCTACAAATGGCAAAGGGAGATGCATCACCATCATTCTCAAGCAGATTTTCCCCACACATTTTCTCACCTTTTTCTTCTGATTTTTTCTCAATACCCAAGTATTTCTTTTATTATCTGGTGAACCCTAATTTAAAGGGTTCCCAAAGCCACTTAATTATTATAAAACTTAAAAAATTTTACCCTTTAATAGATCATGATTTTTTCAATATACATATTTTCTTTTAAGCATTAAAATTGTGTGGAGAACATATTTTTAAGGGATTTAAATTAAGTATTTTTGAATACAAAGAAATTTAAGGTAGCCCACTACTTATGAATAAAGTCACCATTTATGGACTGCCTATGTGTCACCATTTCATTGGTTAATTTATTGATGTGACTTGCTTTATTGGCTAGTTTATATTTAATTGTTAATTTTGAAAGCGACATGTGCTCACTTTAACTAAAACAACTAATGACACTTTATTTCATATATGCACTCACAGTCATTGGCCCATACACGGTCATTGGCTCCTTTACCCTATTAGGTACCCAATGAAAATTGGATTTGTGGTTTCCAATTTGTTGTGTAAACTTGCTCCTGGAATGAGTTCTTTTGATGGGAAAGATTATGTAATTATTGACATCTACTGAAACATTCTGAAGAAGGTATTTTGACTAGGGGCTTAAGTTGCTATCGCGTTGGAAAATATGTCTGCAAAGTGTGGAAGCATGCAACATGTTTGGACAAAATGCCTACAAGATATGTGCTCTCATGGGTTGCAGTAATTACGGTATATGCGAAAAAATGGGTTTATTGAAAAGGCTTGGAAACTTTCACGCAAATGGAATATGCAAGTGTACAGGTAGACTCCATAACCTTTTCTAACATCTTCTCCACATTTTTCAAATGGGAGATTTAGAACAAAATGTTTTTCTCCTACTCAAGAGCCATCGTCTTCTGTTGGGAAATGCATGACAACACTTGCTTATGGCGGAACTGGACTATTCTCGGTTGCTGCCATGGGTTTAAGTGGTACTCCAAACTATTTTTTTAAGCCAAAAAAATCATGAATAATAAAATGGCCACATGGGAAAGTGAATGTGCAGGAAAATAAAAGTGAAGGCTTACAATCTTTAATAATTAATAATAACTCCATGTGACCTATTTGCATGTTTTCCTATCTGCCCACATTACACATGTCAATGGAGTGTTTGAAACTTTGCTTTCAAAGGTGGAAATTAATCCACCTTTATGTTAATATATGTTTTAAATAATGTTTTGTATTCTTATTATGAAGAAATGGAAGGTGGAAGAGGTTATTTTGACACATTGTGGAAGATGTTTCCTAAGGATTTCAAAGGACATTGAGTTGACATTGTAGAAGCCCTACCTACTGGTTTGTTATTTTAGGTAATCTGTTCAATTTTTTTTCCATTTTTCTTAAATTACTTTTATAATGTTTTTTATTTAATCATAATTTGTTGTGGAAATGTAGTGTTTTTACGTTGATTTGTGCCAATTTGACATGGTAGAAAATTTTCTCCCTTCTTTATTTTTTCATCTTCTTTTCACGAATTTTTAGTATTTTATTTTTTATTCTTTTCCCTTCAGCTCTCATAGTTTACTCTTAGAATTTAGGTTACCATGCGGGTTTTTGGTTTTTGGAAGATATATGTATTGTGTTGATTTTTATTTGGGTTTCTATGGTTAATCCGTGACTTTAAATTTTTCGTGAAGTAACAAATTAAATTTCAATCAGTTATAAATCATCATATGGCCCGAGGATTATTACACATAGAATTTGAGCGTTGAAAAACTTTTTTCCCCATATTGTGTGGCTAGGGTTGAGATTTAACGTTTGTCCCGGGCATTTTAGTATTATATGAGGTATTTTACGTCATGTCCCCACCTTTAAACCGCCTTTCATCTCGTTTAATATTTTGTAAAGCTTATAAAAATATGTCCATACATGCAAATAAATTGTTACTATCACTTGTTTTGAATGAGAGCTTATAATATATTATAAATATTATATGGTGTTAAGTATATTAAATAATGATTGTTTATCATGTGCGATTTATAGGTAGTACTAGTAGTAATGTACTATAATTTATTTTAGCTTTGTCTACACACGTAAATGTGTTAGCTTACTTTAAAGCTAAATTTCAAATGTAAAAATTCCTTCCACTTTAAATGGTGGCAAAAGTAGGGGACAATAAACAATTTTTACTATGTTAGGAAAAAAGTATCCATGTAGTGTTCTCTCTTTACAATATGGTGGTGTTTGTGGTTATGAGGAAGTGGAAATTTGTAGCAGGGCATGAGATTCTAATATTTTGCCCTTTTAGTGTGATTTTATCTTTGTAGATTTCATTTCAAACAGAGGTTTAGCATTTGGCTTCATTTTGGTGGACCTAATCTTTTTGAAAGTGCCTTTTGAAGATTATATAATGGCCCCTTCATTGATCATTGTAAGTAGTTTTTCCATATAATATATTGTTTCAATTTTGTTTCAATTTAGTCACATTCAACTCATAAAATTTCATTGACATATTTCGATAGTGGAACCTACAACTTGCAACTCAATTAATTTAAATGAATCGAAATTCAAGCAATCTACAATATTTCTCAAGGTAAATATACATATATGTAAACTCTCTCTCCTTGTTTTAACTTTTTTTCTTATTTTCTGAAAAAATGTATGGTAGTAAACATAAAAAAATGAAAAAGACATGTATTATGACTTCATTGCAAATCTAGTGCTGCCCCAACCAAATAATCTTGTTATTTCTTAAAAATTTCATAATATTATCCTCCAACAAATAAATGATGATTGTGGACTAGTGAAAGAGAAAACAAACTTGGCTTTTGGGTTTTGATCTATTGTCTCATTCTCTTTATTTTTCAAGGAGCATTTATTCACTATTTCCACATAGGTAAACCTATATTTATCATTTTCTAAATTTAGTGTAATAATAATTTTAGAAAATTGTAATCAGAAGGTCTTTGAAAACACTAAGTTGTCTTAAAGTTTTAGACTGATAAGGAAATGGTAGGAATCAAATCTCATCCTTTCCTGTGGTTGTAGACATGAATTAACTTGTGTACATGGTAATGATACATTTAAAAAAAATCTTGAAACCAATGTTTCTAACTGCATACGATCGAATAATTAATTCCTTAAAGAAAGGGAACCTTCGATAACTTCCACATTTCATTTCATAAAATCATAAAATCATGGTTGTATGAGTTTCGAGCGTTAGTTCGATGAGCTTCAATTTATTTCCAATCTAGGGCTAGAGTTTGAAAAACTATGGAGGAAATTAACATTTTCTTCACTGAAATGGAGGCTTTTGAATAAGAGTGTTGTGTTTAGAGGGAGAATAATGGAGCAAGTATGTCTTCCATGTTTGCGAAATTCACATTCTTTCTACCAAACACAGTGTCATATAAGATACTGGAGGAGAGTGAGTGATTGATAATGACAGACATCCCGCAACGAGAGAATGTGGACGTGTTGATGTTGTTGACAAGGAGAGGCCAAGGGATTGTGATAATGTATGCCAGACATCCTATGGTTTCCTTGATGCTCTTGTATTCGCATGTAAATGTTATCGATTTGGGCCAGATGTATAAGTTATTTGTGGAACTCAGCATTCACCTTTGGGTTTCTTATCGCCTTGATCTTTCTCTCTCAAAGTAGATTTTATCGTAATGTCTTAATGCAAGAGCGCTTTCATGTCTTCTGTATTACGTTACTACCATTTTTTCAGATCCATTTCATTATTTTCTTGGTTGTAGACTTAAGTTTTAAACTTATTTTTTGAAACTACTTTTTTTCTTCGTTGTTTTTTCCCTTTATGCATGAGGTCTCTTATTCATCTCTAGTATTAAATAGTGTAAATTTTAATAGTAGAAACCCCAATCTAACATTTTTTTGTTCAAAGTTTTATTTATTTTAACTATTTGATGAAGACTAAACAATGAACTACCAAACTCTTGTTTTGCCCACATGTTCCGTCTTCACAAAGTAATATGACATGCTTCTATTTTATAGAGTATATTGTATAAAGTTTACTTTTTACTTTGAAATAGGTTTATCTATTAGCAATCACACGTGAAGTGAGCGATGTTAACGCCGAAAGGGTAGTCCAAGAAGAATTATGAAGATTGTACAATAGATGTTTGTTAGTATTCTAGTAATAGTAGGCAATATTCAACATAAATGGAACTCTTTAAAACCTTGTGACGACATTGTGGTAATAGTAGGCAATATTCAACATAAATGGAACCTCTTTAAAACCTTGTGAGTATCAAACATATCTACAACTTATTATTCTCAAGCGTGATGAAAGTCGGGAAAGTGAGCCATTCTGATACAAAGAATAATGTCTTTAGAAAAATCCATAGCAAAGTTTGAACGTGGCATGAATACTCTAAAGGTGACACAATATGAACTAGACAAAGAGGATTTTTTTTTGTTAACATATGAAAGATAGATCACAAGAAATAGAGTTCAAAGCATATTGATTTGAGGCAACAAAGAATGGAATAATATCTCATGAAGTATTCTTGTTTTGTAAAGAGTTACGGGAATCAATGCAAAACCAAGCCAAAAGACGAGATAAATATACTTGGCCAAGAAATTGTTTTATGAAATTAGATAGACCACTAATGCATGAAGGGAAATTCGAGAAGAAGATTCAATAAATACTTTAATAATTTCTTGATAGACAAGCTCAAAAAAATAATTCATTTGAACTCTAAAAATAATAGATTTCACATGCAATGACAATCACACAAATGATTTTACCCCTGTCTAATTTCAAGACTCCATGATGTATATATGAGTTTTCACATACTAAACACACAAACAACTCAAACTTCAATAAACTAGACATACAAATTATAATAAATTTATTCATTCATTCTATAAAATTATTCAATATGATAGTTATATATAATTTGAAGGCATTGTCTACGTTCCAACACTTGACATTACAAAGGCTAATGAAATAGAGTCTATCTAACTGCCCACAAGGAGTGGCTCAACATGAAAGATGTGGTAGAGTAAGAGTGCAAAATATTCTTACAACTTACTACTTTAAAGTGTTAAGGAATCAGATAAGGTGAGTGATAGAATTTGACCCCCATGAAATCCAACCACAATTTCTAGATACAATTGAAACCAAGCACGACCCGCATCTGATGCGATGAAAAGTATAAGGTCCATGATGTAGAAGAGTATTATGCATAAATTTTATTTTTTAAAAAATTGCATCATCAAAAAATCCATACTAACCATAAACAAATTGGAAGGTGGTTTGTTAAGACAATATTTGACTAATCCTCAATCAATAACTAAAAAATACGGAAAATGAAATATAATTGAGTAGAGATTATGACATGATCTAAACATTTAAAGAACTCATCACATCCTTGGTACAAATACCCCTTAAACCTCAACACTTATCCTAATAAAATTTATTATTTTATACATCAGCACAACTTCAAAGGTAAAATCCAAAGGAAGGTTACCAAACAAGCGCAGGCCCTCCACATGTCTAGGGTCCAACAAAGTTGCTCCTAAATAGGTGAAAAAGACAGTTCACAATAGAAACAAGCAGAAAGAAAGATTACTAAACGAGCGCAAGCTCTCCACGTGGTCAAAGCCCGAGAAAGTTGCACTGGCCATTGAAAAGTCTAAGCATGGGAAGAGCCAGCGGAAGCCTCCACGTGCCTCATCAGTGTAACTTCAAAGGTAAAATCCAAAGGCAGGTCCCCAAACAAGTGCAGGCCCTCCACGTGTCTAGGGTCCAACATAGTTGCTCCTAAATATGTGGAAAAGGCATAACATAATAGAAACAAGTGGAATGAGCTCAAAGATCGTGCTGGCGACACGTTTAGTCTTCTTCTTCGGGAAGCAAATCTCTGTGTGGGTACTCGGTACCATTGATCTTTTGGTTTTGCCTCTGGTGGCGTTGCTTATTCAGCATTCTTTGGTCTCTTCCCTTCTCTCATGTTCTTCCCCGATGTCGGTTCTTGCTGACATTGTTTCTTCTTTCTCCTTCCCCCTCCCTTCTTTCGGTTGGCTATTTTCAGCCCACCCTTCTCCCTTCTTCTTCTTCTTCTTCTTCTTCTTCTCTTTTCTTCTCTTTGTATGGTTGGGGCCTCACCCTCCAGTTCATAGCTCCGATCAAAAGCATTTAATCATATATATTTTTGATTATTTTATACACTTGATACTATCAATATTATATTTATTCAAAAAATTAGGATGTTTATCCTTTAAAAAACTAAAATAAAATAAAATTCCAAAGAGTAAGTGCAAATTGGTAACATTCATATAAATATGCATATCTAAATTTTAAAAACACTAAATAGGGGGAAGATTGAACTCACACGAGCAGGGAACGACGTGAGAAGTAGCAAGAGGAAGAAGAAGTTGTAGTGCCAATCTAGCATCAAAATTCTTATTCTCCATTGTTGTTGTTCGTCTCTGCAAATGCAACAATTGAAATAATAGGAGGATCAAGCTAACAAATGGCTGAATCAAACCATTATCTATAAACATGAATAAACATTGCAAAATCGAATGAATTCCCTATACGGTTATGCCTATCTCTCATGCAAGTTCACACAAGGGCAAAAAGTATTTTCCGTCATGTCACCATTAATTTTGTCACGTCGCCGTTAGTTTTGACGGAATAGGTAACAACGTAATACGTTGTTACCTATTCCGTCAAATTTTTGTTTGCAGTTTTATAAAAAGAACCGGTGTCGTAGTCTTTCATACGTGAGTGCGCAGTAGGATGGTGGGGCACGAGAAATAGGGCACGGGGGTCGCGGGTTCGAAGCCGGTTGGGTGCAAGGATAGACTCCACCAGTCAAAGTTTTGCACAAGTTCGCGTTGACTGTAAATCTGTGTGATAGATAGGCTGATCGACCCTATACAATGAACAATTGTCACCTGCCAACATTTTACTTGCCGTAGAAGCCAACAAATGGCGCATACATCCAAAAATTGCCCCAATTTACTCCTTACTGTGCACTGACTCGCCAACCTCGGTATGGTCTTAGCTTACAATTGCCAGCAAAGGTGTAAATTTTATTTACCCTGCCATAAATCAACCGCCACCCTTTGACCTGTGCGGACATCGAAACATGTAGATACATGGACACGTGGACGATGTTGATCATATAGAGAATGTTGATACAGTTAACGTTGTGAATGGTCAAGATTAATTAATTTTGCAGTTGCCATTCTCTCAGAAATTGCTCGCTCATTAACATCTTCAGCATAATTAAAGTAGATTTATGGAAATTTTCAATCTATGTTGGAGATGTTGTTATATTCAATCATTTTAACATAAGTTTTAAATAGAAAATTTTACTTGTAAGTGATTGTGGCATTTGCCATTTCTATATCACTAGCAATCGCACAAGATGTGTGTAATGTTAACGTCGAAAGTGAAATATTGGGGAGCAGAAAAGAAAATCAAAGCAAACTAAAAACATCGATCAAATTTGTTGACAATAATTAAAGACAAAAAGGGGGACAAAACGAATTTTTGTAAACACTGTCAACGATAGAGCTATAGTACCATTTACAAGACATGTTTCAATCCATAAATATGCACAAATCATGATTTTTTGGTTGACGCAGAGAAAACGGTTGTGTTGCAAAAGATCCATAGTTAACCTATTATGAGTCAGTCTTCCCGGTGTTTCGAAAAAAATGATTTGGCAATAGGAGAGTAAAGGAGTTTCAACATTTGAAACTTGTGGTTGGACAACTCGTCAACAATTGCTATCATCACTCATAGTTGCTAAGAAAATACATGATTTCTTTATCACTCCGACGCTTCTACTCCTCCTTTTACTCACCCTCTGTTGTACATTGCACACTACAATTAAGGCCTCCATGGATGGGAAACATTTTTTTCGTAGTCACCACAGATCCAAAAAAATACAAGTACATTCTGAAAACCATGTCCAGGAACTACCCAAAAGGAGTCTAGTATAAATCCATCTTCGACTTTGTTTAGGGTAAAAGCATCCTGTGCACAACTGGCGTAGAGGAGGACCACACCGTAATTTCTCTTGAAAAGAACTCATCAGTTTGCTAGATTTATGCGCTAGCTCCTGATTTCACCCCCAAATTGCAATCACCAAGGCCTGTTCAAATGAATACGCCCGTGCAGAAAATCCCTAACTGATGAAATCAGGAAAAATATTCTCTAGCAGGTACATGTAAAAAAATGATGTATTTCCTATTTCATAAAAGAATTAACTATCGAACCACTAGTCTACTCCAAAACCGCTAACTGATGAAATTAGGAAAAATATTCTTTAGCAGGTACATGCGAAAAAATAAATTATTTCTTATTTTGGAAAATATTTAATTGTCAAACCACTGGCAACCATGTGAAGGGCATATGCGAGTTCGTGCTTTGTCGACCAATTCATCTCTCACATCCATGCCTCGACAGTTGTCAGAAGTGGTGGAGCATTCCGCATGTGCAAATGCCTCTCGGCATAGTGAAATTTTATGATTTCCAAGTTACATAAATATTTTCAATTTATCCTCAATTGGTTATTTTTCTTCTTTGCATCTATTTTTTGGTTCTTCTCCTTTTTCTCAACCTCTTTTTTATCTACCTTACTGCTCCACTTTGAACATCTTCTTCTTCATTTCTCTTCGACCATATGTGCATGCTCAGCTCCAGGGTGGATTTGGGATGTTCAGAAATCAGACGCCTACTCACCATTAAATAGGCCTTGGATGCGACAGTGCTCAAGTAAGTTGCTTTGTTGCTCACTCTTCATTCTCTTTCCCTAAATTAATCTTTATTTTGTAGGTTCATCACCCCTTCTATCATTTGGAAAAGTATGAGATTTATGGGCATGGGGTCCGAAGGGAAACTCAAAGCATCCATGTAAACCATCAATGCATTTACAACGCAATCAGATGATGTAATTGTTTCCCTCAAGGAAATCCATGGAGAAATTTTTTCTTATAAAACCCTAAATGAGGAAGATGATGCTATGTTGAAAAGCTTCAAAAAATTAAATCTTAACCCAACCAAGGTATCATCGGTATCGGTTGCTCTTGAAAAGAACACAACATTGAACAAGTTTAATGCACAAGTTCTTGAGTTCATTATGAGAGTGCAGTCTCCCTTTCTCCATGTCCACTAAATATGTCTTAGCGAGGTCGTAGTGAGAAAAGGGGGTGTGGATGAGCACCGTCTCTTGTTTTTCCAGCACAAAATTCACCAGCCCGCTAAGAAAGATGGCCCGATGAATTCATCTCATCCGTCGTTGTCGCCATCGATGTCCAAGAGGGGGGAGCCTTTCCCTAAAGTGAATATGCCTTTCGACATAATTAACGAAATAATTATAAGCTTACTTATCCGCTACAAAACAATTTTTTCAACCTGCACAAATCGTTGACTTAAAAACAAATCAACTATCTGCCTGAATATTCTTTACTTTACTCACTCTTCTTTTCTTTTCAAACCTGAACTACGCTAACCTTACAATTTCAAAAAGAACGAATTTAAATAACCAAAGAGATAATTTTACCGTTCCTTAGATGTTCTGAATCGCAAAGCTATACAAAATAAAACTATGCCCCTTAAATTATTTAACATATTTAGCAGAGGAGAAAACTTTGATAAATTTAGTAGCAAATTTGGCTGTAAGAGTTCAAAGTTATATGAAAACCTATACAGAAGGGATTTATTTTGACACAGTTTGAAGTTTTTATTTCAAAAATATCTGGAATTCTTTAGTTGTTTGAAAGGAATTTTAATGCTGAGAAATCTTTAGCTTTTCTTAAAGGGGGAGAAAGGAATTTAAAATTGTAAAGCTCACAACATTTAAAAACTTAGAAATTTATGGTTGTTTTAATGGCGGAGAAAGGATTGCATTCTTATTCCACATAAGTCTTGGGTATTCCTTCGGGGCTTAACAAGATTAAAATGCGATCGGGCCCCTGAAAAGAAGAGAATCAAATGGATTTAATTCCCTCCGATGTCAGTCTTACGAGTCAACACATTTCTACGGAGAGCTAAACGACATTCCAGCCATGTCATTTTCCTTGCGTAATAATATAAACGACATTTCCAACCTGTTAACCGTTCACTGGCGTTTCAAACCTATTAACCGTTCGCTTCCAAGTCTAAGGCAAAAAAAGGAAAAACAACTGTTAAAAATAGTCAGAAATGTGAAAATATCCAAACGACCGTCAAAATTAATTAGGGTAAAAAACGTTTAAATGGAATTCAAATTTAATAGAGTTGCAGAAATGTTCGAAAGAGCCTTTCCCATAGGGGATCACCTTCAGTGTAATTATAACATCTTTTATTTTGTAATGATTTTTTCTATCATTATAATCCCTTAAGTGGTGCAACTCCACTACCAATAAGGTGACAACTACAATTTAAAAATAACTCTCACATCTAACAACATAGTAAGGTAGGAACTAGCCACTTTGTTGCTCTTATTTTTTTAATTAATGCAACATATTAGGATATATCTGTGGTGTTTGTACATTGGGCTTATTAAGGTGAAATAAATATGTGGGGGTATTTTTGGTGGGAGAATTCATGAGTTTTGGGAAGCTTGTTCTATATGTTCAAGGTGACGGAAAATTTGTGATCACGATTCTAGCTCGTGTTTAGCATTGATGACTATTTACACTTGTTTATGTTTTTTAACTATAAATAATTATAATTTCATAGATTTATTTGTAATTTTATTATTGATTGTTGAAAAATGGTGTCAAGGGGATTTAGACAGGGCATATTATGGTGTTGCTTGCTTTATCAAATTACTGCAAACAAAGTTGTTGGTAGCCACGGATTGTTTGTTATGAAACAACAATGCCCAACCTGTGCCACTAATGATAGTAGTCAAATGTTTGACTAAATTCCTGGTGGGAGCCATTAAAATCGTTTCACCAAATGCACCAAATAGGCATTCATCAAGGCATAATAAAAGCATGTATTTTGGTTAGATTTTGTAGTTTTTGGTTCCCTGTTTGATATGTGTGTGTGTGTGTGTGTGTGTGTGTGTGTGTGTGTGTGTGTGTGTACGTCAAATGTCAAAGCATTTAAATTGCATGTGAACTATTTGATAAAACAACCAAGAGATGTTGTCATGGAATGAAGTGATTTCAGGAAATCCACAAAATGAGGTTGTTGAAAATCCCTTGGGAACATTTATATGCCAAAATGGGAGCTTTAGTAGATGGACACCAGGTGTTTGACCAAAATGAGTGAACATGATATCTTTTCATGCGTATCATAATTTCCAATTACATAAGGCATGCACATTGTCAAGATCCATTAAAAGGGTTTCACCAAATACAAAAATAAAATATTCAACCCGATCAACTCACCTTAAGACATCCATCGAGGTATAATAGGAAGTGTTTTTTTGTAAGATTTTGTATTTGTAGGTGCCATGTTTGATATGTATGTCAAATGTGGAAACATACACAAGGCATGTGAACTATTCGACAAAATTCCCTAGAGAGATGTCATCTCATGGAATGTAATGATTTTAGGATATTCACAAAATGGGGTTGTTGAAAAAATCAGGGGAACATATAAATGCTAGAATGGGAGCTTTAGCAGATGAACACTAGGTGTTTGACAAAATGATGGAAAGTGCTATATTTTCATGAAATATAATAATTGTAGCTTACAAAAGACATGGGCATCCTCAATAACCATTAAGGCTATTTCAACAAATGCAAAAAGGAAATTCAACTAGATCAACTCATTTTTTTCGACATACTTGAGGGGCATGGCAAAATAAGAGCTTTGCATCAAGGCATGGACATCCATTAACGTGTAATGAGTGTTTTTTTATTGTATGTTATGGTTGTACACCATTGTTTTAACCTCCCCATCAATACAAACTTAAAACAATTTCATATATCATACATTTCACTGCAAATTACCACTCCAAAATACTTAATGTTATCCCTTGAGTTTCAATGTATTCAATCTGTCTATGGCAAAGAGATTTGTTTAAATATTCAGTAATGGGATTGTCAGGGTTTTTTGTGTATGTGCTTCAATATACCTTATAGGTGGGCCAAATCCCACAACACAATTATGCTTTGTATTACGATGTTAATGATGTCGAGAATGTATACATTATAACTCCAATTTCAAGAAAATTGCATTGACATGGGGTTTCACAAAGGATGGTTAAAGAGTTGTTACAAGTGCATCCTCCACCCATGACACCAATGTGGCTGGTGGAATGTTCTTGGCCTCTCCATCTTTCACTCTGGTAGTTGCATCATTTCCATTGGTATCCCCATTTACAACATCTCGTGTATCTCTTTGTGGCCATCCAATTGTCTTTTGAGACGGCATTTCCATTTCACGTTGTTCCATCGATATCCTATGTTTTATATTTCATTGTTGGAAAAGAGAATTTTCATCAATATCTCTACACTGTTGGTGATAACCACTATGTTGAAATAGTCAACAATAGGGGTGTCGAGGTTCTTGGGCTTGTGCTTCCGCATATTTCTAGGTAGGTTAGAGTCCATGCTACAATTACACCTCAAATTACACGACCATTGATACTAGAGGGTATTGGTCTACGAACAATTTTCATGTGGAGGATTTCCCACATTGGAATGACACCTCCAAACAATTTCAAAATCTATTTACCATTCCTTAGTATTGATTTCAAACAAAATTTATTATTTGTATGGGCCAGAAGGTTATAGCCAAGTGCAATTGAATCCCTCTCAAAATGGTATGTGCTGTAATTATCTAAAAAACAAAAGATTTGACATTACAAAAAGTATTTATTGGCATTCAGAGTATTAAACAACCTTGAATCACTTTTAGAGCTACTTCCAAGGTAAGTTGCCTCAAGGATCTATACATTGCACCCCATTTTTCCTTAGAGCAGTTCATAACATGGACACATGGTCCATATGTGACTTGCAAGAAGAAATAAGAGGATCATTTGCGTCCCCTCCAACAGTCAATTGCCAAATTTAAGGCCATTTGCTAACATCATTCCAACGTGTCTAAGATATTCTCATTGGCCCCACTTCACTTTCCCTTGTTGACCTCTACCTCTGAGAGGCCTTCACCCATTGCAAAAAAACCCCTTTTGGTAATAGGTTAATCATTCTTAATGGTGCCCAATGTTAATTGCCTCCTTTAAAGGATATACCTATATATGTTCGGAATTCATGTATATGAAGCCCCTAACACCTACTTATATCGTAGATTTTTGTTTCAAAATATGTTTCAAGATGTCTTGTACGACTTACACCCACCTCAATAAAAAAGAGGGGAGCAATGCCTCTAGCTCTATACCGCTTGTGGGCTTCCCTGAAATCATTATGTCTCCAACTCATTACTTCTTCCTTTGACCTTGAGGTAATAGATCTCTCTCTTTTTCATTTGCTTCACTAATTGATTATTTCTCCTGATTCAATATTCCATCTTCCCTCCTATTCAAATCAACTTTACCTTACACTCTCATCAATATCTTCCCTCATCTACATAACATGATGCATTTCCCTTAAACTCTTTCCTTTCACATCTTCCCATGCATAAGATGTAGTGTGTGTTTTTTTGCCTATCAACGTTTCCATTGCACCCCTTTGGTGTGATTGCTAATTTACTTCTTAATTTATCCACATTATTTTACACACTACAAAATATATGCATTATTACACCAAAGGCATTTGCACTGCTAGAAACCTGAGCACAAATTGACAACATGTCTGTGGTCGACTTGATCTTGTCCGTCCATACCCTAACCCGTATCAACAACCTTGAATTGATCTCCACCATCCACATGCATGTTTTCAATTGATCACTACTGACAGAGATTGTTCGTCCTTCTGATAAAAGGGAAGGGTTTCACAGTGAATAGAGAGCAATGGTGAGCTCAACATTTCTGGTGAAAAATGTGGAGACAAATGTGTCAGTGTTGAGGATGACACCTAGGAATATATGTGTCATGTCTCCTATGCTTCGCGACAAGTGCAACAACGCAATAGAGGAAGCTTTTAATGCCCAAATTCTAGGCAAACCCTAATAATCAACACATTTTCCAAGTTTACGGATTGCCTTTTCCTTTTCATATATTCAATATTTAAACATTCCTTTTAATATTACTCACACGATAAATTAAAACTAGTAGTTGCTCTTCCACGGGGAGCAAGGATACATTGTGATTTTAGCAGGAATAGGAAGCCAAGAACTAGGTGGGTTTTAAAGCATACTATTGTTTATAACAACTCATAGTTGTTTCTAGCTACAACTGTGTATATAAAGATTGAGGTTTTCATTGTGGCATCACCCCTTTTTACATGTAATTAACTCAACCAATTAACATGATATTAAGTTTGGGATTGAATGAGAATTTTTAAATAGTAGAAACAATATCAAGAGAGGCTTGTTGTATTAGTGACAATAAGACATGTAGTTAAAGACAATTGAATAGAAATTTCAAAAATATATATTTTAAAGATAAATTCAAACAAACATAGCCTTTATATTTACTATCTTGACCATCCTTTCTTCTATTTAAAACTAATCTATCCACAAATATTAGAGTAATTAAAAAATATTATAATATTATAAAAAATAAACGAAGAGAAAAGCATAGGATTTCATCTTTGTCAAATAATCATCACTAAATTATAAAGTCAAAATTAATGATATCTATTAACTTATATAATGAAAAAATGAACGTGGTTAATAAAGAGGTTAGGAGATCCCGCTCTTTATCAACTTTCAATATCAAACAAAAAATCAAAAACACCAATTACTAAACCAAACTATATATATTAAAAAAAAATCAAATATTTTAATTATTAAACCAAAATACAAAATAAATAGTTAGAGTTAATACAATATCTTTAAAGAATTGAAAATATTTGTTATGTTTATGTTTTAATATTATTTTTCAAATTATGTATAAAAATAATATTGAATAAATTATACTAAAAAAAAAATTCTATTTTAACAAATTTCAACATAAATTATTATAATTGATATACAAATTTATGTTTAAGTTGAAAGAAATTGAATTCTTAAAATGGAAAAAGTAATTTTTTTGTCAAATTTAAATATCATGTATATACACTTCAAAAATCCAAAATATATCGCGCTTGATGATTACAATCTATGTATTTCAACGACACTCTTGAACCTAGATGCTTACAACATATGTATTTTAAAAGCACTCTTGAACTCTAAGAATTTAAGTTAATATTAAATATGACCAATTCATATAATGTCAAGTGCTATAAATTAATGTTGCATTAAATGTTCTTTTCATAAAAGATAATGGTTGTGATATAAAATTTTCAATAAATTCAATTATTAAAAACTAGTGGTACCAATATTAGAATTTACGTAACTCTTATGGCTATGGCTACAATTAAGGCTCCATATAAACCATCGCTATTGGAAGCAGGGAGATAAAATGAACCTTCCACTAAGAAGAGGAATAACAACCTTCTAATACCACCAAGCCCACAAATCTTTAAGTAGTTGAAAGTTTTAGTGGTTCCATACACCATTCGGTCTTTGTGAGCATAATTAAAACCATTTCATTTCATTGCATTGCAATCCTTTCGTTGATAAAAAAATAATATTATTCGCATAAAACAATTTATTTTTGTGGTTAGAAATAGGTGTAATACAAAATTTAATACAAACGAAAATACAAAAATTAAAACATGTTATAATGTTAAAAGCGAAGGTGTGTGGCGTGGGAAAATTGTATGAGAGAACAAGGGGGAATTCTACACCATTTCAGAGGGGGTGGATCTATTTCCACTTTCCCATCAAAACAACACAAATAATTTAATAAGGAAAACCTATATAGGCACATCCCAAATGATATTGTTTTGCTTTGAAACTTTTCTAGACATGTCACATCAGTCACCTAAGAACTTCCACTACTCAATAAATTAAATGGGAAAAAGGTAAAAGGCCACATTATTAACCATGATTCCACGTGACACGCTAGCATTACATGCGGGAATATACATGCTATATTTTTACAACATTTCGAAAAAAACTTGTCGTTTAAAAGCAATTCCACAATGTCACATCGCCCTCTTAGAGCATGGTCCCATGGAGGGGGGGCTCCATAAATATCTCAGCAGATGCTCTTGAGAAAATTTAGGAGCATTTTAGCAATTTTAAGGTTCCATGTTTTTCTATTAGTTTCCACAACAATACCCGCTGAGATATTATAGGATCTCATTGGATTTTTATGATTATTTGTAGTTAAATAAAATCATATTTCCCTCTAAAATCACCAAAAAATAATGGCGGGAATGCATATTATATTCCACATGGACAGAAATCACCCTAAATTGTAGGGGGAAACTCCCAGACCCCCCTCTCTAGCGACCTCTTAAGTTTAGGGGGCAAAAAAAGTGGAGCTCCTATTTTTTAGGCCTAGATTCTATTATTTCCTGTAGGTGCCTTTAAAAACAATCATGGTACCTTCCGCTGCAAGAATATAGAAGTTGCAACCCCTCCATGGGACCATGCTCTACTTGTTTTCCCACCATAGATTTTGCCACTATTAGATCTCATTCTCTTCTTGAAACAGTGTGTTTATCAACAGTTTAAAAAAAGTCATTCTATTTTTAGAGAAACATTATATAATTGAGAGGAGGACTCGTCATTATAGAGACATGTCGTCGTCATCCTCAACATTATTGGTAAATTGGACAAAATTCTGACGTGGCAAAACCCTAGGGGAGAGGGGCTAGAGTGGTAAACCCTAAGTTAAAGGGTCCACAAAATCAATTGTTTATTGTATGGGATTGTGATTTTTTCATTAATATGTAGTTCAGATTTATGTTAGCTTATATTTTTTCTTTGGAATGTTCAATTGGAGGGAAAGTCATATTTTGAATTGATTTAAAATAATAAATTGGAGTTACACTACAACCATGGTGGAAATCAATACTTGAATATGGGTGAAAATGCTTGAACTTTGAAATTTTTATACTTGTACATGGGTGAGAGGTCTTACATGTCATGATGTGATTGGCTACTCTACATAATTATTATGTCAAAAATAAATAACTACTACATAATACTATGACAACTATTGGGTATTGTGTGATCAATTGTCATGTCAACTATTGACCCCGTCAAATACATCTCTTGAGTCCTATTGTTGAAGAGTTTTTCATCTCAACGTGTACTTACTTAATCAAAGGACGTATGGCCGACCGTGCTTGGTCACATGGTTTTTGTCAAGTTCCCCAACTTTCTATACTCGTGCGGTTTTTATCTTTAGTTTTCGCTGTCTTTGGAGGGAATCAATGGTTTGGGTGGTGCCCACATATACTTCAAAGCAAATGCAATGACCATGTCTGAAACTAGACCCCATAATCTTTGCTAGCTTCCTCCATGCTTGTGCTAGATGGGTACGTTTGAAAGAGGAAATGGGCGCGTACAAGAATTTTTAAGAGGGATTTTGGTCTGATGTTGTAGTCATTTCTCAGGTAGATATGCATGCAATGTGCAAGCTTTTAGTAGGGTATGTGCGTGCACAACAGCCGTGTAAACTGTTTGACAAAATGCCTCAAAGAAATTGCAGTTTCATCAACAATGGTTGCAGGTTTTGCACATAACGGGTTTGTTGTAAAGGCCTTAGAATCAATCAAAACAAATTCGTCTCACTCTGGATACAATTCGTCTCACTCTGGATGCAATTCTCACTCTCGATGATGGACCGTTGCAGATCTGTCTATCCTGCTCTTTTTGAGCTTATCTCTTCTGCTCCGTTTGTCCCGTGCCTCATTTAGGGCTCTCGGCCTTGTCCGGGCTTCTCTGTTCCGCTTTGATCGTCTGTTTAATTTTTTACACTTTTTTGCATTGCCCCCTGCCTTAATTGAAAAGTTGGTTTTTTATTTTTAATTTTTCTAGGTCGATTGTTTTATTTTAAAGTAAGTGCGGTCACTTTAATCAAGTGTCATGTTTATTATAGGTCGGTCAATTTTATTACAATGGTGGTTTTAATATATGAAAAGTGGGTGTCCGTGTTAAAATAAATAGAGGTGCATTTTATTAAGGGTGAGTAATTTATTTGTTATGTGGGATTTAAAGATAAGGTGATTGGGGTGTTTATTCATAGTGGGCAAGCTTTTTTTTAAAGTGGCTTTTAAAATTATTGATTAGATCTTACTCTGAATTAGAGTAAGATCTAAATTAGAGTAAGATCTAATCAATTCTAATATTCATTAGGTCTTCTTTTCTATGACATTGTGCAATCATGACTCCCACATTGAATTACAGGTCCCATCTCAACAATAAAAGCGATAGTATCTTGTCCATTAAAATTAAAGCAAAAAACATAAAAACGATTCTTACGTTGCATGTGTCCACGATGCTCATTGTTATCAAGAATTATATGACTTTTTCTAACACAATTGATTAGATCGCACATGTCAGCGTCAATGTCAGCTTCTTTTTTCACTGACATTTGATAAATTTTAACCTGGAGTTGCTTTTGTTTTTCTAACACAATTGATTAGATCGAATGGCTCTATTTTTTTTATTGCATCATATCTTTGACAATAGTTTAGATGTTTTTTGTGATTTTAGTCATAAAATATTTTATGACTTGATGTCTTAGTCTACACTACTTTATCTCTAGTGGTGGCAAGATAAGAGTTTGGGAGCAGGATATGGACATCCATCAGAGTAAAATGGGAGGTAATTTTTGTCAAATTTTGTAGTTGTACAATATTGGTCTCTCCTACCCATCACAAAAAACTTAAAACAATTTAAAATAGCATACATTTCACTGAAAATTACAACTCCAACAAACTTAACATTGTTATCCTCTCCGGGGTAATTTGCAACTCATTTGCAATTGCTAGTTAATAAATTTTTATTGTGAATATTTCGATCGTCGACCTTGTGGACCATATTGATGACCTCCGATAAATTTGAGTCGCTCGACCAATGACTTTGTGGGCCTATAAATTTGAGACATATATTAATGTCGTTAGGCTATGGCAATTTATTGACAGTTCATCTACATTTGTAGTTGGGTCATCCGATCTTGACATCCATGTAGGTAGCCCAATGGTGAGTAGAAAGTCATTCAAGTAATGTATTCCCTGTAGAAGTTAAATACAACGTCACCCTATGTATGTCAAACAATAATTTAGGACGATGTATTTTTCAATATCGCCCATTGCAAAATAGAGTTATTTATATACTAATAATATATATAAAAGATTAATATGTGTTTACTTAAGTTTTTAATATATGTGTTTATTCAATTTGTGTTTATTTATTTATGTGTATATATTGAATTGTGCAGTGATGTGGATAATGAAGCGAGATTGAGCCGATACAGTAGAGTAAATATAATAACCGTTATTTGGGTGGGGACAATTTGAGCCGTGGAATAGGTGCGGGACTTGTAGGGTTTTAATTCCCACCTTTTTATTTCCAACTTTCAGTTCATGTCTCGCTTCAATTAGCAAATTAAATGTCATTGCACTAAAAAAACTGGCCGCCATAAAAAATTAAAAGAACAAAACATAAAAGCTCAATCAACAAATAAATTCTTCCTTCCATTCATATGTCTAATCCCTAAAGGGAAACTGTTATTGATGAGTGTTCATGCATCGGTTGTTTTTCTTGTGATTACTCAAGCTTGAAACTTAAAAGCGTATCTGTAAAGTGCTACAAGAAACAACTAGTGTGGTTGGTTTTTGAAAATTTCCCCTGTTGAATTCTCGCCAATTTTTAATTTTGGCCCCTTTAAGCTCGCATTTCACTCTTGTGAATAATGTGCACGAGATTGAGACGATTAAGTGGAGCACATATAACATATATTATTGGGCAGGAATAGTTTTCTCCATGGAATAAGTGTGGGGCATGCGAGTATCTAATTCCCACCTTTTAATTTCCACGATACCATTCATGTTTATATCTTAACTATCAAATTAAATGCCATCCAATCGAAAGCCTTGGTGCTATGAAATAAAAAACATAACAATCTTTGACCGATGGATAAAATCTACCTTTCTTCAAACATATTGAATTTTTGGCATTTTTTATTTTGGCCACTTTAAGTGTAAATTACACTCATGTGGATAATGCAAGCGGGATTAAGATGATAAAATGACAATTATCAATGATTGTTCAAGCATCACCTGTTTTGTTGTAAGTACTTGATCTTGAAACCAAAAACATACATTTTTTTGGGTTTTCCTCATGTTTACATTTTGGTCCATCTAAACTTAAATTGCATTAATGTGTGTAATATAGAGACAAAAAATGGAGCATATAACATATATTATTTGGGTGGGAACAATCTAAGTTGTGGAATAAGTGCAGGGCATGCATGTATTTGATTCTTTCTAACCTTCAATTCATGTCATTGTCTTCCTTGAACATTCCTTTTATGCATCCTCTCTACTTGATCCCATGGAAGTAATGCTAGTTGTTAGGTTGTCATCTCAGTATACCTCCCTCCCGAGCATCTTCCTGGCCAAAAACACATTGCATTGCCCTTCTCGCTTCTAGGTGTACTTCACCTACATCATCCATACTTGGAAAAATTACGTGCCTCATGACTAGAGACAAACCCTATTCGTTTCCTTGATAGCTACATATAAGCCCTAATCGTAATTATTTATGAAACCCCTACCCTGGGGTTTTAGATCCACTCCACATATCTTTGTCTCTTATAAAAATGTTATTTGGTCAGGAATAGTCCGAGTAGTGGAATAGGTGAGGGACACACATGGTTTTAATTCCCCATCTTTTAATTTATGATTTTCTATTCATGTCTTCCCCTTATTTAGAAAATTAAATGTCGTGCACTCAAAAAACTTTACACCATATAAAAGTAAACTAAAAAAATAGAAAACCTTGTTTAACGGATAAAATATTCCTTTCGTTAATATGACCATTCCCTAAAGGAGCTCAATTATTGATGAGTGTTCCAACATCGCCTTCATTTCCTAAAATTATTCGAGCTTGAAACTTAAAAGTGTGCTTGTAAAGTGCTACAAGAAGTAACCAATGTGATTGGGTTTCGAACATGGCTCGTGTTGAATTCTTTCCAATATATATATTTTTATTTTGGCCCCTTTAAGATCGCATTTCACTCACGTGAATAATGTGCACAAGCTTGAAATGATTAAGTGGAACACAAATAAAAAATGTTATTTTAGCATGAAAAGTTTGCTCTGTGGAATAAGTGTGGGATGCCATGTGAGTATTTAATTTCCACATTTTAATTTCCAACATTCCATTCATGTCTACGTCTTACCTATCAAATTAACCGTCGTCGAATCAAAATTCTTGGTGGCACACAAAATTGAGATGATTAGGTGGAGTATAGACAACAAATATCATTTGGGTAGGAAGAATTTGCTTCATGGTAGAGGTGTGGAACATGTACGTAATTAATTCCCAACATTCCATTCATGTCTACGTCTTACCTATCAAATTATCCGTCATCCAATCGAAATCCTTAGTGTCATGAAATTAAAAAAATGGCAACCTTGATCGACAAATATAATCTACCTTTCATTGATATACATAATGGCTTGAGGACCTCAATTATCAATGGTTGTTCGTACACCACCTATTTTCCTACAATTACTCGAGCTTACAACTAGAAAGAAGGGATACAAATTGCTACAAGATGCAAGCATTCCAAATAGGTTTTTAACCCTAAACCTTTTCGAGTTTCCCCATTTTTATTGTTCTTTTTGTGAGATTGAAATACTTAAGTGGAGCTTGGTTAACATATATTATTTTTGTAGGATATATTTGATCCGTGGAATAGGTGTGGTAAATGCAAATATTTAATTCACACCTTTTATTTTCCAACATTTGATTCATGTTTGTGTCTTGTCTATCAAATTAAAAACTAAAAAGGTGGGCTACAAATTGCTACAAGAAGCAAACATTGCATTTGGGTTTCGAACCTTAGACCTATTGTAATTCTCCATTTTTTTGACCCCTTAAGTTCATGTGTATAGTCTGAGTGATATCACAACTATAAAGTTGAGCACATATAACAAAGATTTTTTTGGGAGGAATAATTTGAGCCGTGGAATAGGTGTGGGGTGATGGTTGTTGATGACATAAACCTTACTCAAGTTTCAACAACAACATATTGCTTACTTTCCTTCTCTTCTCCCTGCTTCATTCCTCCACCCCTTCCCTTTAGGCATTCACAAAGGAGATGGGCACCATCTCTTCCCTAGTTGCAAACAAGGAACAACATATTTTTTATTCATGGTTTTGGGAATGATACTGTTGAAGTTTTTATGTCATTAACTCTACTATATGTTGACAACTGACACTATCACGACTATTGCTGAGGAATAACCATTTTGTTGTCCTGATAGCTAGAGAGAAACCCTAATCCAAATTACACGTGTGATCACTACCTTTTTATACCAGGTCCACTCCACGTCTTCTCGTCTCTCTTGTGTCCCATGGAACACGTACTCCAATTTTACTTACATTTACATGTTTTCTTACTACCCAATACATGCAAGAGCTGAAATTGCAAACAGTTTTTCACTTAGCCAGTATTGTTCAACCATTCGTTACATTCTGAAATATCTCCGCAAACAGTTGCATCGATGTCTCACACAACGAACCTTTTCTACTTCAAACAATAGACAAAAAAGTAATGTGATTGTTGGAGGGTGGAGTTTCGGATTGCTTCCTCATTCCAATTTTTCCGCCCTTGTACTTTTCCACCCTCAACCCCTTCTTCTTTTCTACTCTGCCTCTACCATTCTTTCTCTCCCTCCACGTGGACTACTTCACTAGATCCCCTTTCGCATTTCCATCATACATTTTATGTCCCATTGCTAGTTTTATGTACACTTTGCTAGTTTTATGTACACTAAGTACACATGTTTAAGAACGTGGGGGTTGAACGAAGGTCACAAGACCTAAAACACAGGCGATGATGGCACCCACAGTCACCATTACTTCGTTGCCCCGCCAAGCTCCAAGCCTCATAGCATTCATGCCCAGGGACCATTTTCTCTACGTATCCAAATGCTCTTCTCCGTACGTTATTCCCCGTTCAATTTATAAGAAAAACTACCTCAAAATCCAATGCCAGAAGGAAAAACACAGAGAATGTTTCAAGGACAAGAACGCCCAAATTGGTGGTTTGGGTTTCGCTGCACTCGATGCTCTCAAATCAGATAAATCCCCCAAAACCAGAACCAAAAAACCCCCGGAAAATGACTCACAATCATTGCACAAAATTGAAGAGAAAAAGACCAACATTGCTCTTCAAGAGAACAGGGAACACAATGACAGAAACCCATCACCCGAGGATTCCGATTTGGATAAAAATGATGATATTTCGCATTTGAATTCAAGGGAAGAAATTAAACCCTCTTTGAGTGGAGAGGATATTCTTTTGGCATTGCAGAGGGCGTCTGCGCAGAAAGCAAACGAACAACGCCGCAGAAAGGCAAAAAAGAAAAATGCAAGCAGAGCGGATAGTACCAGGAGAGACTCTATAGGAATGGTTCCTAGAATTTTGGGCGAAGTTAGGCCTATTACTGTAAAACCTGAATGGGGTGCTCGAATTGAGAGCCTTGAAAAACGTTTGAAGGAATTGAAAGAAAGTGCAGATTTTGCATGAAATTGGCAGTAATGAGGGAATTTCCATCCTTATGCGCTTGCAATTTTTTTGGGTATTTATGTCTTCTTCCCATTTTAAGCAATGAGATGAATGTATATTATTTCTGTATTGAAGATAAGTGACATTACTTTTCAGTAAAACAGGGGGTTTCTTAAACGTTTTCAGTAGGTTTTGTGGATACATAGACAGAGATTTTTTCATGTCCACGAAACCAAAACAGTCCATAGAACCCCAAGAATACAAAGTATTGCAGAAGATGCGAGAAACCGCTGAAAGAGTGGTTTATAGAGGTGACGTTTTAGGTTGAATCTCTGCAGCTTTTTTTATCCCGAAGCCTGATCGTCTTACTGTTAACCTGATCAGAAGTTATCCTGTTTTCTCAACGGGCACCCCTCCAAAGATGGTAGACATAGAAACCCCTTGAAACCGTCCGAAAAGCTACTCTGTTTCAATCACACCCCAGACATAAAATAGACATATTCTCTCTTCCCACCTTTCTTTCGGGGTCTTGCATCTAACAGTCAGGCTCCTGAGTTGGTTTGAGCTAATCTTCAATTGAGCTATGAGCATTGTCACTTTATTTTTGCCTCTATGTAAGCTTTTTGGTCATGTTCATATGTAGGGTAGGGTTAAATTTGGTGATGCAGTATTGTGACTTCCTACCAAGTTGTCGAAGTTCCACAGGGCTAGCATGCATTTTTCTTTCATTTAGTTTTTTATTTCCTGATTGCATTTGGGCATTCATGCAGGTTGATAAACTAACTATTCATCCATCTGTTGTTTTGTTTCATCCATGCCCTCTTTCTTTTGTTCAGCTCTTCTCCCATTATATCTTTGGCCTCATGTACACCTCCATGCTCCCTGTTTTCTTTAGATAGCCTAGAAGTTGAAGCATAGCTGTCAATCATAGCTTTTGCCTTCCTCAATAAAGTATTTGTTTCTGCTAGAAAGATCACGTGTGGGACTGAAGCCTTAATTTTGAAGTTACTTGTGATTAGGTGTTTCCAAATTCTCTCAATTTGTCTCTATTCTAGACCCAATGTGCTGCTCACCCAAACATCAATTATATAAAGCACCACTAGCACGATTGTGGCAGTCTTCCAACTCCACAATTTTGCATCTTCACACCAGTTTTCAAGAGAGTATAGCTCTTTCCAATCTACTCGAATTCTCTGTGTCCTACATGATTTCCTACTAACTTTGTTTGGGAAGTCTCGCAATGCAGTAACAAAACTCTTAAGCTTTTACTGTTGTGGCATGTCCCTATAATGCACTATTGTTGCATGTCCCTGTAATAGGCCAACTGTGTAAAGGCGGGAACAGATCTATGAATAGGAGATGTTAGAGCATTTACAGGACCTAAATCATCGACAGGTTCTCCAAGAACATTAAAAATTCTTCCGAGAGTAGTTTCACCAAGCTATTGTGGCATGTTCCTATAATGGTTATTGGAGGGAGATCTAATTTTTGTATTTCCCCGAATGAATAACATTTCACGAGACTGTCCAGGGTTTAAAAATATGAGTTGTAACCCCCTCCGTGCAACCGCTGTAAGATTGGTTTTTAGGAAAAGCATTGATTTCTCTATTAGCTTGCGCTTTCAGTGGATCATAGTATAATTAAATCCCTGTGTGATTACCAAAAGAGAAAATGTGTAGTAGACACGGATCTATATACAGGTAGTTAGAGGGAAATTTCAATGGTAATTTAATGCTTAGAATTGATGGTGAAGAGAATTTAAAAAAAATATCCGCATCCATGATGAAATTAAATTTATGTTTATTTTTTTGTCATATCAATCAGCCATTTAGCTAATATGCATGAACCAAGGCGCAGCAAACTTATATGTGGTTCTGGGAAGGAGTTATGTCAGATGTGGCAGTGTTTCCCAATTTGAGATTTGCGGAGTTGGTGATATAGTATATACACATTCTTACAGTTACATAGATGCATGCATACATATATGATACGTCTTACCAAATTATGAGATCATAAATTTGGTTGCATATCGCCTTCCTTAATAAGGTGCAGGCGATAAAGTACAATTTTTGATTAGTGAAGACCCATATACACTAGTCTGTGCATATTGTATCAAAAAAATGTTGTACTTGGTATCTATGATGATGAACAGCATGAAACCGATTTTCTGACCATGCATTGCATGATCAGGAAGGTCAAAGAGCATATGGTGTTTTTTGTTTATATTACCCACTTTGGTCTGCATGTGATTCATATTTGTTCAGTATGTTTGCATGTTCTCCAATCTAGTTAATGAACTGTAAGTTTTGGTTTAGCCATTTCTGTAACAAATTGCTTGTGGTATTGCACCATTTTTTTCTCAAAGCAATAATTTGACTGTCTTTGGCAACGAATTTCAGTTTTAACTTAGTTGTTTTTGAAAATTCATCTAAATGGCAGGAGGATTTTCTTTTTCCATTAGGGTACCACTGCAGAGATGCATTGTAGTCGACATAGAAAATTTTGAGTCTATTGAGTTTGATTTTGGTAAGTATTGATTTAAGGACACTTTCTTAGGTGCTTGGTTGTAAGCAAACAACATTTGCCTGCTTTGCAAGGGTTATACGTCCGGAAGTAGGAACTATAGTACATTGTAGAATGGCTATGCAGGTAGATGAAGAAACTATTGGCTGATTGCTCGAATTTTGCTCTAAATGTTGCCATTAGTTCCTATGGCGATGATAGCAATCTTTTTCATAAACTCATTACCACGGTATTAGGCATGTACAGAGGACAAGAATCCAATCAGCAAGTGCACATATTCCCTTACACACATTGAAAATTGGAGTATGACTAACTACCCATTGAATGTTGCGACTGTCATTGAGCAACAGAAAAGGCATTTTTTCATGCATCTCTACCCATTCACTAGAAAGAGAATTAAACAACCATAAGTGCACGGGGATAAGGGAGGTATACATTTTGCTTAGAAAGAGCAGGATGGAGCCTTTGCAATTTTGTGGCTATAATTTTGGTCCAGTTGATTGTTGATTGTTATGGCATAAGTTAGCATTGCACAGACTGGTCAACTGAATAGAACGATAGCCTACAAGTCACCGTTCGCTAGCGTTAGGCAGCTTACAAGCTCAAGTTCAGCACAATCGCATATGGGAGTGTTGAAGTATTCTTAAGCATACAACAACAGTGATTCTCATTCAGCAGTTATTTTCCTATATTTCGATTGATTATTTATATATTTGTCAATGTTTGAGGAGAACCTCTAGAACTATTCTTCTAAATACTTGTAGCAGCAAGAGAACTATTGGCATAATCTTTAGGCAGTTAAGCTAGAAGTGGTGAAAGGTTTTTATTTGTTTACTTTATCATTTTAGCCGTGTGTTCTCTTATGCTTCTAGTTTGGATTTGGAGAGGGCTACCGTACCGTATAATTGATATTTCAATATGCCAAGAAATTTATTTATTTTAGTTTCTGTTTTACAAACATCTCTTCTGATTTGAAATGGATCAATTGAAATAACTGAAGTCAGATGTAATTCAATTGGATGGTTTATCTCCATTAAGGCACTAACACTCACACTCACCTTCCTAAGGCAAATGCCGAAAACTCAACATGAGGAGAAGATTGATGGCAGAGGCAAAACAACCAATGCAGAGTGATGGGTAAGGATATGTGCACCTTACAAGATGTGTGTTGGGTCTTTATCTGTGGCACATTAGGCCCAGACCAATCTGTCTCTTACACATTAGTTATGTAGATCAACATTTTGCTAACTAAGCTACATGTTCACCCATGGTCAAACATGTGACTTACAAACAGGCTTTATGTTCACTCAGGGCTGAACATGTCACAAACAAATTACATGTTCATCAATGTCCAAACATGACACTTACAGACAGGCGACATGTTCACCATTGGGTGAACATGTCTTTTTGATAGGAAAAAGAAAAAGAACCATCACGGAAGAGACAAAAACACTCCGTTTCCCCGCCTGTTGGTTTTCCATAAATCCAGAAGTTTGTGTTGACATTGATGGCATGTTTGTAAGACAAATACATGTAATTGGCATGCATTTTGATCATCTGTTTTCATCCTCTTCATTGCAGTTGCTTCAAGGGAGGTTGTAGCGTATGCATTCCAGTTGAGTTTAAGAGATGTTATGAAGTATTTTGAGTAAGTTGTAGGGCAAAGCAAGTGGGAAGGAGCATTCTAGAGGTGTTCATGTAGACCTACAACGTTCTTGATGGCTCCAAAGACGAGCATTGGCATGCATTATTTCTGATTTCAGCTGACATAGGGAGGCACAGTCCCACTTTATTGGAGTTTCATCCACATTGGGTTTATCCAAAGGTATATTTTGTGTCCCATTTGTTGTGGGATGTTATGTTCATCTTTTCTGTGGATTGTATTTCCAGCATTTAAACAAAAATGAAATTCTATAGGAACCTGAATTTAAGCTTAGTTCTTAATTTATATAAAATGTAGCATTCCAGAATACCAACATCAACAAAACTTGTAAATATAAAATAGAAATAACTGACAAACAGTAGAACTGGGGGCACCTCCACACCCGAGGTTGGATTGCATGTGCAAATCTGAATGAAACAAACAAGCTCTCACACAATGGTGGCTATCTATTTGTATTGATATGTTGCAATTGTTAGAAAGATACATTCTTTAGGGCTTTCCCACTTTTTTATATTCGAACCACCAAAAATCCTAATTAATCCATGAGTAGGTCATGACCTAACTCTTAATTTATTCTAAACACCCCAAAATATAACATAAAAATTATACCAAGCACATAAACGGTGTGTTTAGGTACTGAACAAAAACATCGAATAAAAATGTGTGATCTATTTTTTTTGTTCCGACTCAATTACTATTTTTCACATATCAAGATAATGGGAGGTTCTGCTCACAAAGGCGTTATGTAATTAGTGGTGTCATGAAGTTACTGTTTTACAATTATTTGTTTGGATGGCATTCCAATAGTCATATTCCTCTATAAGTGTTGGGCAATTTGACATGCAAATTTTATCTTGTGCCATCTCATACCACATAAGATAGCTAGAATATTAAATATGTTCAAAATTTTCCTAACAAAACTATGAAGTCATAGCTTGGAGTGTTTTTGCAGTTTTTATGGTGCACCGTGTGGCAGTTAGATGTTGGTAAGTGGATGCAAGTCATAAAGGCTCTACACAAGGTTATGAAGACATGACATGTTGAGAAGCAAGGAATGAGTGTGTAAAAGTGTTGTAAGGTTGTGATTTGATGCTCAACATTGTAAGGCCTTGTGATGCACGCGTATCTAGGTTCATGCACAATTGTGTCAACCAAAAACACTTTGTCCTACAAATAAAGTTTTGTGCATTGTGTGCCACTTTTGAGCAAGCCACAAAATATTTTCCTTGTCTTAACTCATTTTTGGATGATGCTTGAAGTTGGCTCATGTTGCACAAGCTTCTCTACAACCACACAATGTTGGGGAATCCCGCACAAGTTTGTTTGATGCCACAAAAGCTTGCACAAAGTCGTGAAGTATTGTGAGAGCTACAGATGCTTGTCCAAGCTGCCAATGCCTATATGGAACCGTAAACATTGTTGTCACACTCTTAGACGCCAACATAAGTTGCCAAGAAATATGATTTGACATGATCACTCCTAGTTGATCATATGGTTGGATCAAGACACACTTGGAGCACCCGTTAACATTGCTAAAGTTGTGAACATGCACATTGGACCTTGATCCGTCCTATATGGCCCAAGACCACCTGATTCAAGCACAATCAAATAAAGAGGAACATTGAGTAAATCAATGATTGGCCATGGACACTTGAGGGAATATTCTTTAGGGAATCTTTAACCACATTGGTATCTTTACACTTCTGCCCGAGCACATGTAAATTCTATAAGCAAAAGGTAGCCACATACTTGTAAAGTATCTTAAGAACCCTGAGTCTAAAAGCAAAGGCATTAAGGTCGACCATCCTTGTAGTTGTGAGCCAGAGTTTGGTTCTATAGAAGCTTAGCAGAGTTTGCAAACTTTTGATAGCTCAAGGTTGTGATTTTTACTTCGAAAGGCATTTAACAGTTGGGTTGGGGCAGTGGGGCTCTAACACCTTTGAAATATCCCTTGTGGGATACCACTCAAAAATGCACTAAATATAGATAATTTGCAGCAAAATAAAATTCTCATTTGTTTTGCAAAAATTAACGGCTAGGGTAGCGAACTGATTTAAATCAATAACTCTCAAAATACTTATTGAAATCACTTGAAAATTTATGGAGAACTTGCTGATATGATAACTAACATAGGAAAATTATTTTTGGAATTTTTCGGATAATATATCACTGTTAGAAAATTCTAGAATGCCCTAGGCAATGAAGAAACTTCAAAAATTCATATCTTCTAGAATACACATGATAAAATTATGAAATTTTGGAAATAACATTGACAAAACATATAGAAAATGATCCCAACCTCTAGATCTTAAAAATAGACACCTGGAACCCCTAAAAAACACTGCTGCAAATCTGGAGCTGAGTAGATAAAATCCTTAGACAAATAGATAAAAATCTAAATTTCTGGAGATAACATCTACCAATAATCATAGAAGAGAGCCCAACCTCCAGATCTAAAAACGGACACCTGGAAACCCCCTTCCAAAAATCGCTGCAAAATCTCAAAGGGCTGACGCTCACCCTCTAAAAGGAGCTGGAAATCCACCAAAGTGTCCCCTAAATATGGCTACCCCAAACTCTGTTGTAAATGCTGAGAGTAATCTGATATGAAAACCCTTGAAATTTTCTCCCCTGATACTGAAAATAGCCTCTGAAACCCTCGAAAACCCTTCTTGAAAATCTCTGAAAAATCTGTCTAAATATATGCTCTGAATTAGGTCCTTAATAGACAAACTAGGGTGGATCTTTTACCACCGAAGAGTGACTTACTAGCTAGGAAGTGGATCTCTCACCATCGAAGCTAAGGTTCCTGTGGGGTTTTACTCCACATGCAATAGATAATAGCAAACAACAGTTGTTCAATGCCAATCATAAGTGCATGAGTGTAAGAACGAGCTCTATTACTCCCCCAAACCTCCTTTTATAACTTCTCCAAGCAACAAGAGGCCCAAAAAGACCCCAATCGACCCCTTCTAGGGAGAACCACAAAAACATAAAGTAACTTAAGTTACTTTTCCCCTCACCATAGGGACATAAGTTACGCCCAACGGAAGAATATATAGACATTAAAGTGTACCATGAGGTCCCCCCTTTAGTGACAAAACATAACAATTATTCCCACCAAGTTGCTTAATACTAATGTCAATGGAAAAATATAACAAATAAGCAAGGTGGTAGCATAGTCATCCATACCCAGCAGCCTCCAACATTCGTTAGCCCCTTGGGTATGACCAAGGCTAAGACTAAAAAATGGCCTTCTTAGGCCAACTGCTCGGTGAAGGAATGGGGACATTACAATAGGATGAGGCAATCCCGAGCAACTATGCTTTATCGCATAACATTATCATGTCAGCAGAAAATACTGTTCAATGAGACTTACCACAGAGCTTAGGTTTGTCCACCTCAAGCCTTGCAAGGTTCCACCTTAGGCATGTGGACTCTTTTCCCATGAAGGAACCCAATTTTGCAACCCCATGTAGTCATCATGAACATTCATGTTGCAACGTATAGAGCTGCTCCCTATATTGTCCGACGACAGTATCATGTTGCTACCAACTCCTGCACCTCCACTAGTACCCACATCGGGACATGTTCCTAACAGCCTGAGTGATCCTTTGCCATATCTGAATACCATGGCATCATGTGATCACTCACTATTAGTGCTGCCAATCAAGTGGTCGGTCACGAATGCTTCCTCCCATTGGTAGACTCCCTTGGAGGGGGTGTGGGCTCACACTAGAGACTTGCACAAAGTTTACTAACTGTCTCAAATTTTTTTCCAAGCCCAAGTGTGAGAGTGAGATTGCTCAGAATGTATCTGAACAAATTATCCTTGTGGGGAAAATGTCACCAGGACTGGAGCAAATGGTCAATCTGACTTGTGAATCTCTACCATACTGTCACATCCTCTGATGAGTGTGAATTGGTTTAATCAACATGGGTAAGGAGTCAGAATGGTTGTTCTTCTCTATGTGACTTGAAATGGGTGAAGTGCCCACCTGATAGAAGGAGTCTAGGCCTTTAGGAGTGGTTTACCATGTCTACACATAAAATGGATGAACTATGTATTCTCTGATTCTTTCATAAGGTTAAGGCTTTTGGATGCCCTATATGAAAGAATGAGGATATCCTTCCTCAACTTTTGACTATATTAACCTCTGAAACTAATGGTATAGCTGTAGGTCCCAAACAATACCTCAATAGGTGTAGCCCAGTCATGGAAGAACAATACCACATGTCGAAGATCTCTGAAATGCCTTTATACCATGAATTTCGAACAAGGTAGGGTCTGCCCTGATAGACAGCATGACAAAATCTCATCCTCCCTTGGAAGATGAGGTCATCCTGAATACTCACCATCCAAAATACTACACAAGGTGTCACCCTATCTTGGAGTACCTCAATAAGTGTAGATCCACAGTCAAAAGACAACACTCAATATGAAGAGCTCTGAACATACCTTTTTGATGCTTTGAAAATGGGGTCAAATGGAGTCCGTATGAACACAAGTCTATGGTCCCAAAAGATGAGATATCGAAACTCACAAAAACACTACTACAAGGTATCGCCCAGGCATCCAAATGATACCTCCAATAAGTTTAGCCAGACATAAAGACACTGTGAAGAGCTGCTGAAAAAGTTTTGAAATTGAATTCAAACAGAGGCGGCATGAAAAAGTCTATGGCGCCTCTGAAAGGTGAGGTCCCCTCAAGACTTGCACATTCCTTCCCTTAAGACTTAAACTTCAGCACCAGGTGTCTGCCCAGGCAGTATAGTCAATGAGACCTGTCACCAATTTGGGAGTACAACCGCACAATAACCCCCCCAAAAAAATTCAAATGTTGATAGAAAAAATACCTTACTGCATTAACGTGGAAATCATCACTAAATGTGTGTTGACCCATACTTAGAGGTGCTCAACTGTGGTGCTACTACTAGCCAAGATGCATGTCAGATACGTCGGCATTGAATACAACAATGTTGACAGCCTCTCATTGTCTTCGTCTCCAAAAAACAATCGTTTCTGGAACCAATTGTTTGTAAATCAATAAATAGAGTTGCCTTTGATTTTGCCCTATATTTGCCTTCGCACCATCGGAATTCATGGCCCACAACTCGTTGTTCTGATACCTCTTGTTCTTATATTTCTTGAATGCCTAAATGTACAGAAATAGCAGAAATAATCGACTATCAATGCATAGGAAAAGTTCAATGATACACAGTAGATACAAAAGTATTTTGGTGAGCACAGAGCCCACAAGTCTACAAAATAGCCGAAATAATCAAAGTGGGTCTCTAAATATGACCTGCTGTCACCACTTAAAGGGGCCCCTCCACAACAGAATATGCGAAAATGGAAAAGTGAATTCCACACTTGATGTTCTAAATAATGATATCTGGATTCCCTAAGGTATACACATAATTAGGCAGGAGTTTCAACTCCTCAGGACTTAATCCCTAAGTTGGCCAAAGAGAATGATCTAGAGATTATTAAAAGAAAACACAAAGGCTCGGTGCATGCTCACAAGTCGGCTGAAGTTCGTCAGAACCTTATGCACATATACTTTTGATAAAGTAGTAGGGGCGCAACCAAAACTTTGGAATTGTTAGCTCCAAATCAGTCGTGCATTTCCCATAGGGTAAGCCTCATAGATCTAAACACAGAAAGCTCATAATGCTATGCACAAAATTCAAGTTCTTTGATCACATGGAATTTTCCTGAATTTTAAGAATGGTTACATGCAATAGTAGAATTATTGAGAATCCATCTTGGCTATTCTTTGAAGTGAGTTTCCCTTGCAATCGCTCACATGGTAACAAAATGACACCTTTATGGGTTCAAGTGGAGTAAATTTTGGATCTTATCAAATGCCTACATGATCCATAAAAATGGGCAGGTTGGGGGTCCAGGGAGCTGTGTGAACTTTGCATTTAAAGTAGTAATATGCATCATTTTTCACATGTGTAATCGAGAATTTTGAACAAGATAGCCACTGGTGTTGTGATTGGATACTTACATATGAGATGCTCAGTTATTGCATGACTAAAATGCAGCCTCTTCACGCATTGAGATAGCAGTAATAACGATACTTAATTTTGGAGGCAGTCCCTTTATTCAGTAATTTTATTTGATATAATCTAGTCTTAGAACCCTTCGATTGTCTGTGCTCAAGTACGACTTGTTACCAATGCTCCTCTGACAAAGGGAGCAAATGTATAAAGTTATATTTAGAAAAACAGCATAGACTAATGGGCCTGCTATGACCTGTATGAATTCATTTTCTCAAGCATCCAACTTAGAAGTGTACGACTCTATCACGAAAGCCATCTTTTCTTCGAGAGGCTGGTCGCCTCTCCCAACATAGACTCCTCTTACAGAGGACACCTAGGTCTGTCAGTTGTGAAACTTACGGATCCTTCAGCCCACTACAGGGTTCGTGCAAGCCCCAAAGTCCTGCAGAAGAATGGGGAGACAAATGCCCTGAGATGTCCACTCTCCTCTTTATGTATATTACAAAGCATATTGACCCTTTCAGTCTCATATCTAAGAGTAGTGGATCTGCTTTCAATTCGGTCTCAAGGGCCTAACCTTTGTTAGTGCAACCAGGGACACATTACTAGATTAGTAGTTTCTCTACCTCTAGCAGGTTCATTCACAATTGTTTCCTTGGATCGACACCCATGTTTGCTTGCACTGGCATTCCGCTCTCCAATCTTTCAACCCATTCAAATTCCTCTAAACAAATGCCTTATTACCAAGTCGAATGTGCCTCTTCAGCGCATCTTCGAATTTCTTCTGACTATAAAATCCTCTTTCTTACAAAAATTAATCCCACATTGGTTGGTAGGCTTGGTTTGTGGCAACATATAAACCGAATGGACTGGGATCCTTATGCCAATGTGGGTGATGCCATAGCGGAAGTGGCCCGCGTGCTAACATATTGGTTAATTAGTTGTGGGATGTGTATGTTTGCTTGTTTGGCCTTCCCCTTTCCTCCTCTGCGGCATCATAACCTGAAAAATCCCATTCAGATTCCTCTAAATACATGCCTTATTACCTAGTTGGATATGCCTCTTAAGTGCATCTTCGAACTGCTTCTATGACTCTAAAATCATTGTTCGTACAATTTTTTTCTCCCACATTGATTGGTAAGCTTGGTCTGTGGCAACATATGAACCAATAGACTACTATCCTTATGCCTATGGGGGTGATGCCATAATGGAAGTGGCCCTCCTACTAACATAATGGTTGATTTGTTGTGGGATGAGTATGTTTGCTTGCTTGGTCTTCCCCTCTTCTCCTTTGTGGCTTCGTAATACAAAAAAAAATTCATTCAAATTCTTCTAAATACATGCCTTACTACCAATTTGGATATGCCTCTTAAGTGAATCTTCGAATTGCTTTTACAACTCTAAAAATTCCTAGGATTGTCGAGCCTAGCTCCCTCGACACAGGGCATTCCCCTATGTTCATTCTCAGATTGTGCATTGTTGACTTTATGGTGATAGAAGATGATATCATTGGTTCTTTTAGCCTAAGCCTTGTTACAGACATGATGGCACTAATCTCTAGTCATGGTCTCCCATTTTGGTCTACATCAGTTCCATGCTTCATTGAGGGGTCCTTCCCTTACACAACTGTTTGCATGGGTACTATATTTTAATAGCTCAGGCCCTCAAGGTTTAACGGCTTTAGGCTTGCCCCCTCTTGCTTTTTGTACATTTAATTGGTGCATAGTGTTTAGTTACTTTTCATAACTTAGGGTCTTTTACCCTAATATTTCTCTATTGTAACTGGTAGTACTTTTCGACACCCCACTGATCCACTTTGGTCATTTGTTCATACTAATGTAATTTCATTTTTTCTTTCTATTCTATAGAGGCCAGTTTCATCTCTTTCCTCAATATCTTTTGCGGTATGTGTCAGTATTGAAATAGAATGTTAGTTTGAAAGAGGTCATGGACCATGAGCTTGCCACCATTGATAGATTTTGTCCTGCTGAATAGATGGGTCAATGTTGAAGAAAAAAGATCTTGGTTGAAAAGGTCATGAATCCTGAATTTATACATTTGACAGCTATTGTTCTGCTGAATCAAGCGGGTCTTGATTTCCCATCTTATTCTCTGGTCCCTTTCTTTCCTCGCTATTGGCTTCTCAAATTTCCTTACAGAAGCTATCCAGTCTTTCTAAAACCAAGCACTTTAGTCATCCTATTAATCCTGCATTGCAGCACCACTAATTCATCCCTTAAAAACAATGCCACGAAGTGAAACTAATCATTCACTTCACTTCTTCAAGGGTGCGAGTTTTGACTTGGATTCTCTCATTAGCTGCATGACACTCCACATGTAAGATTGCTGGCTTTATATCCTCTGTCTGACTTGTTGCATATGTTTGCAAGTTGCTTGCAATCTACCATTTGTGATATAAGGCTTCTCTAATGCCCATACCTTTGGACAGAGTTTATATCTGGATTTCAGTAGGATTTAGGTTAGTTTAGCATGCATTGAATATCTTACTATGTTCAGTTAATCATATTGTACTTGGACAGGTGCAGTTAATGTGTGCAATGAGTGTGCAATGTGACAGGTTTACAGGAGACTTGGGATTCAGGCCGTTACTCAAACTTGCACAATCAGCCCACGGGCTGATTCCTAGCCATTCACTGTGTGAAATCCCTAGGATAGATGATTGTTAATTTTGGGCACTTTGAGTGACCCCAATGTATGTACAGTAATTTGCTTTGATTTATAATTTTTGATTATGGGTTTTTAGTAGAGTTTGTAAACTTGCTTAGGGGAAGGGTGAAAATAATTTACCTTCTTTTTAAATGGTTGATTGTTGATCTAGTATTTTTCTGCCAAGGGTTTAGGGCCACATGTTAGACCCTTGGGTGTCCCCACACCCTCCTAACCCTTGTGCCAAAATGCAAAAACCCGAAATTAGGGTATTTTGGCATTTTTGGGGAACCCCTTTGTATCTTGGGAGGCCCCTTTTCACTAAAATGAGCCTTGAACCACCTAATGGGTAGGGGGGCTTGTTTCAAGGCTAAATGGAGTTTTTCCCTCCCTTTCTACCCGGTTTTGTCAACACTCCAGTAAGGGATGTGAATTTGTGTTTTTTTCAAAATGCCCTAGTTTGTCTTGCTAAAACACAAAATTGAGTGAAATTTGGGAGAGAGGGTAAAAAGATAATTTTACCCTTTCCTTTTTTGTCTTAGGCATTCTTTGACCATGAGGCGGGGGGGGTGACCCCATGTCACCCCCTCAATTTGTGAGGAGCTTGGTCCTCTCTTCATATTCCATTCATGGGGGAAAAAAAAGGGGACTTTTTGGCCTTGGATTTTTCTGCTTAGAGCTTGGGTGATGGGAGTTAGGATTCGCTTGGAGCTAAGGGTGGAAATCTTTATTGCAGTTAGGAAGCTTTTGGAGAGCTTTCTTGAGGTAGGCTCTTAGTCTGGTAGATGTGTTGTGCTTATTTTTCGTGTTCGCTTGTTTGTTGAAATTTGTTAATTTCTGAATGAAGCTAGTGTTGTTTGTGGTGTGTGTGTACCCCTCCATTCAATGGCATGATGGAGTTTGGAGTGTGGGGGAAGGAGAGAGGGATTTTAACAACTATCAAACATCAAGGCTTGATGGCAGCCTGTAGGGTCTTATATTTTCTTTTCCATCAATGGTTAAGGTGGGGAAGTGGATTCATTTGGATTGAATCTCCTCCCCATCCTTGGTTTAGGGGAAAACCCTTTGGGGTTGAAAAATCCTTCCAAGGAGGACATGGAGGATAAAGGGGGAGGAAAGGAAGAAGGAGGGTTTGTTGTAAATAAGGAGCAATAGGGTGAAAGGAAGTATTGTTAATTGTGAAACTATAAGATACGTTAATTTTAAGGAACTTCTCCTCTCTTCCCCATTTTTTGGAGACGAAATGGGTCTCTCCTTGTAAGTGGAATCTGGTGATTGTGAGTCTTACGTTTGTGTGTTCGTTCATTCGTGGCTACCCTTTAACTGTTTGCAAGTATTGGTTAGCTATCCTCCTTCCCATGGGCTGGGGGAGGCGTTAGCATGCATCCCCAACCTTGGGATAAGGCATGTGATGATCTAAAGGTTGGGAGGTTTTATTAAAAAACAAGCCATTTTTCTTGTGTTGGCTTGAAAGATTTTGGGAGTTGGGAAGCTTGGAAGCTTGGAAGAGACATGAAAGACACTTGCCCTACTGACCTCTTTTGTTCTCTCATCATTTCTGGACCTCTCGTTCCTTTATCTTGATAAGAAGGACTTGTGAGAGCTTCTTGGTCTTGTAAAAGATAGTGTATTAGACCCCTTTGGGTGGATATGTATTGTGACTTATGTGAATTTGAGCAAGATAAAGTATTGTAATGGTTGATTTTTTGAGCATGGAAAAATGTAGGTAACTTCTTTTGAAATGGAAAGAGGTGTTTAGTTGAGGGGATTTATTTGAAGAATTTTTTACCTTTAGTTTTCCCTTACAAGCTTTTGGAAATCATGACATAGAAGAAGTTTTAATTTTAATTTTTCATTTAAAAGTTGTCTTCCATTAATTGAAAAAATGGTTTGTTCCTTCCAATTACATGTTATAGGGGTAAAAATGCCATATGGCTGGTTTATATTTAAACTGTACATTTATTGTGCGATTTCTATGGTGGAATAGATCTCATGTTATTATATGGAAAAATTATATTTTTATTTCTAAGTGTTGTAAAAACAAAACTGTTTTAATTTGTTCCCAAAAGAAGGTGGACATGAGGAGAACAATGTCATTCAGATAGTTGCCAAAGAAATCATCATTTAAATTTAAAACATGCATGGATCAAACTTCTTGGAAACCTGGAAAGTAAATGCGTTAGAATCTTATATGGTGAGACTAGGGTGTGAGTATTATCTTCCTTGTATAATTTCTTTCCACTCCCATTTCTGCTGTGTGTACTAACAGTCTGCAGTGGCAGCACGGATCTAGGTCTGGATACTAGAACAATATAACAATTAGATAGATATATAGATATATATATAATAGATTATACAAGTTTATAAATCAAACACAGAGTATTTAAATAAAAAAAATAAAGAAAAAAAAAAAACGATAGCGATTACTGGGGGAGGGGGCGGTCCCGCCCCCACAGCGGAGGTGTTTTGAATAAAACAAAAAAAAAAAAGAACAGGCGGGGGGCCGAACCCCCCCGCAGACAAGGGGAAAGAGGGGGGGCGAGGACCACACCAAAGAAGACAGAACAGAAACCAGCGCAGAAGCAGGAAGCTGGAACACGCAAAAAGAAAAAAAAACACATCCCACCCCCCCCTCACGCCCCCACCAGTCAACGGCCGCGCCCTGGCCGACCTTCCCCGGCGGGCCCAGACGACCCTTTGTCCGGCCCCCTCCTGTCCTACGCGTTGCCTCTGCCCCGATTTGAGCTGCGGCGCGCCAAACCTGCCGCCCAGCAACCGTCGCCGACCTCCGTGGATTCCATGCACGGCCCCAAAAAAAATGCCTGTCACGACCCCGTCCACAGCCCCCTACTCCTAGATCCGCCCCTTCAGTATAAAATTCAAAAACAAAGAAGATGAAAACTGTGGGCATTAACAACAATAGATAAAATACTTAGGTTCTTTTGTTATAGTGATAAGCGAAAGTAACAAACGGGGGGATACAATAGTACCAAAACAAAGGGAAATTTACATAGGATATACCTTAACATATTTACTAACTAGGTTTCAAATCAGTTTATAATTAAGTATAGAATAATTTATATATATATATATTTATAATAAGCTTCCTTAATTGTTTGATAGGAAACAAAGAATGAAGAAAAACAAAGGGAAAAGAATTAAAAGATGATGGTTAGGGCAATTTTTTAGGGTTTCCTTCTAAAACAATGGCCAAAATGGTTCGATCTTAGTGTCGTAATAAATTCCTTTGGGTGTGGGGTTTTTCTTTTGAGGCATTAATAGAATTAAAATATAATTAAATAATTAAGGTCAAGTAGGGGTTAACAAACAAGTTAGATGGAAATAAAATAAATGGTATAAAATAGTAGTTACCAGGTTAAGTTACCAAAGACGTATTAGTTTTAATTTAAACACTTAAAAAAAAAAAAATTTCCGAGAAATTTAGCCTGGTTGGTGCGTTTTCTTTGGTGTCCCAGATGGGGCGTTACAGTTGGTATCAGAGCTTGGGGTTCGCACTCGCGGACCACTGGGTAACAAAACAAGCTAATTAATGTCAATTTTAACAAACCAAAATTTATTAAACAAATAAAAAAAAAATAAAATAAGCACCCCTCTTCCATTAAATTTTTACAATTATAAATTGCTCGCTACCTCGTGCCAGGATGGCACCTAAGCCGAGGACGATCAAGCCAAAGGTTATGGGGCGTAGCTGCATCTACGCAGGAGCCGACGAACGCCCGATTTTGGGCTCGGATATTAGGGGCATTAAGCAACTGATAGGCGTTGGGAGCAGCGGCCATACAACAGCCAAAGGAGACGAGAGGGAGCGGCTTCTTTGGGGACGAGGAGCGATAGGCGTGGACGAGCATCGGAGCCGCCAGAGCACGACACACCGAGGCGGGCGGAGAGGTCACGCAAGCCCTTCCGTTTCATCACGAGAGGGGCGCCTCATGCCGTCGCAAAGCCATCTCACACGTACTGAGGGACCCCGTCAGGATAGCGAATACCTTCGCCGCAGGACGACATGCAGGATCGGTAGATCGAGAGGATACAGGCTGTGTGATCGGGGACCTCATTCGCTTGCAGCCGCCCACTTACACCGGTCCAAAGATGGCTTTTGGGGCTGAGTCATGGCTCCTTAGCCTTGGATAGTTGGCTTGGCTTGAACTCTTACGAGAGAACGTCAGCGAGGTTCGCCATACACCTCCTCCGAGAGCAGCAGGCGTTTGGTGGAGGAATGAAGAGGAGCGGAGGGGAAGCTAATATGAACGAGAGACAGTGATTGGGAGGTGTTCGAGGAGCGTTTCAGGGCGCGATATATGTCAGAGCAGTTTGTTCGAACGAGGGACGACGAGTTTTCATGACTTGCGAACAGGGATCGGGCACAGTAGCGCAGTATTGCGCCAGGTTCCTGGATCTTCTCAGTACGTGGATGACGCAAGATGAGAAATTGCCAGAATTAACAGATTCATTCAAGGGCTCAATGGCAGATAGTAGAGAGCAGTAGGATGTTATCTTTCCTCCCACACTTGAAGAAGCCGTTGAGAAGGCCTACTGAGCGAGGGAAACGGACCCAAAGCAAGAGGAGGATCGTGTGATAGGAACAAGGAGCCAAAGTCAGGAGAGGATACAGGCATTTTCAGGAGTCATAGGTCACGAGGTTCTGCACCACCCCCTCGAGGAGGATTTTGGCATCCGCCAGAAGCCAGAGGGCTCACCGCAACACACAGGGACAGGCACAACCAGCAGGGCCACGACAGCAGGGGGCTAGGCAGACACAGGATTGTCAGAGAAGGTGTTTATTTCTAGAGGTAGTTTTAGTGGAGCCAGAGATAGGAGGCAGGGCACTCAGCAAGACACAGCCAGCTCGCAATAAGCAGTCTGATAGGATTGGACCAGCAGGATCAGTCCCACCAGAGTAAAGGAGGGAACCCATCTCCGAGGGGTGTAGGAGGTTGTTTCATTGTGGATCTCCAGCTCACTATGTGCGTATTGTGCCGCACAAACCCAATTGACCATGGATGCTCAGAGAGCTGCTAAGACAGAGCAGACGGTGGGTGAACGTAGGAAAGCGCCCCATCAGTTTTATTGCAGCGGTTGACAAACCGCAGGCCGAGCATCAGGCCACGATCATTGAAGACAACAGGTAATATAGGGGTATTTCTGTCTCTGTACTTTTTGATTTAGGTTGCTTCAGATCCTTTTTATCCCTTCTATAGTGGACCAGTTGTGGGATAGTGGTGGCTAGGACTGCAAACCAGATAGTTGGAAGGTTGAGTTGGCCTCTGGAGCCAACTCACCGTGGATCGTATGTGGAGAGTTTGCCGTACTGATTTGGAGTCTTCTCCATAGCTTTGACCTCGAGTTATTCCATTGTAGGTTCCATCAGGTAGTTTTGGGTTGGATGGCTCGAGTCATGAGCAAGGTGGTGCAGAAATAAGGTCAATTGAGTGTCAGGATGATCTTGGGAGTGAAGTTGTTATATCAGGGTGCAGAGACCTGTCTCCTTGAGCATGATATTCGGCTAAGCAACTCAAGCGGAGCCATGCGTAAGGGGTGTCAATTGGTTGCTATCAATCGTGACCGATCAGGAGAGCATTCCCAGAGCCTTCACCCTTAGAGGATCATGAGTTTTGAGGGAGTATGCAGAGGTTTTTCCAGGCGAGCTTCCAGGGTTACCAACCCGCAGGAGAGGTGGATTCACCAAGTGCTTTAGCGACCTGGATCAGCACCTGTCTTCTAGGGACCCTATCGGATGACGGACACCAGAGCTTCATGAGCTCAGATTCAGTTAGAGGAGTTGTGGATAAGGTCTCATGTCGCCCTAGTGTATCTCCTTGGGGAGCGCCAGTCATATTTGTGAAAAGAAGAAGGGACGGTTCTCTAGGCTTTGTGGTGACTTTAGACAGCTCAACAAAGGCACAATACGAACCGCTATCCGTTCCCGATTGATGACGTGTTTGATTCAGATGCGGGGAGCCGGTGTTCTCCAAAGTGATCTCAATCAGGGGATCACAGTTGCGCATTTCTGATGCAGACATCCCTAAGACAAGCATTCCGCCACGATATGGGCATGATGAGTTTACAGTGGTTCCATTGGCTTGACCAATGCTCCAGCTGTCTTCATGAGCCTCCATGGAATGGAGTGTTCAGGACATTCTGGATCGCTTTGTCTTAGTGTTCTCCTTGAGACATCTTGAACAAACATCTACTCCGTCCGAGGAGGCCCGAGGAGCATTGGAGGCGGTTAATTCAGGTTTTGAGGGGAGAGCACGAAGAACGCCGTGTCGGGGAAATTGGACAAGGGCAGATTTTTCAGCCAGCGCTTCATCCTTGGGTCCTCTCATTGACGGTGCGGGTTTTGTAGGCTCCTAAGCTCAGGCATCTTGGATGGCCCAGCCACACACATCAGTTACTGACGGTGAGCGTTTCTGGGTTTGCGGGTATTACCGCAGGGTTTGTAAAGGGATGTTTCTAGGATTGCTCCACCCATCACGCTCTTCAGAGGAAGGGAAAGAGTTCGATTGGTCAGAAAAATGTGAGCAAGCCTGAAGTTGCTTAAGGAAGCGGATTTAACACCACGCGCCCATCTCTAGCAGTTCCAGACCGACAGGGAGGATGTTGTTGTTTGTACAAGCATCATAAGGGTTTGGGAAGCAGTCTTATGCAGGTAGCGTCTGGGTTACGCTTTGGCGTCTCGTACAACCTCAAAGGACTATGAGCTTATTATCATACTCATGACTTGAGCTGCAGCAGTGTTTGGCATGTTAGCGTTGGCGACATTTCCTTTGGGTACCTTTCATTTTGAGGGACAAAACCACCGGAGTTTGCAACAATCCTTCTCAAACAGAAACCTCAACGCTCGTCAACGGCGTTGGATGGAGAGTTACTATGTGAGTATGACATGGAGGTTCAGTACATCAAAGGGACGGAAAATGTTGTGGCAGAGCTCTTAGTAAGACGAACGACATGTGCCTTGCTTTGTTGACACTCAGTAGATTTGAGAGCAGGATTAGTGAGCACCTTCCAGAGGACAGATTTTATGAGGGAGCTAAACACGATGTTAGAGGTCGCAGGGTTCATTTAGAGGGCAGATATTATGGGGGTGTTTAGAGACAGATGGTTTGCTTCGTTACCACAGGGAATTAGTGCATAAGGTCAGGTGATCTGCGTAGCTCATCCTCGCAGAGGTTCATCGAGCCCCTTATGCGGCTTCTCAGGAGTAAAGAAAAATGCATGACGATCTGAGGGAGGTATATTTGGCCAGGTCTTCGACGGGACATAGCAGATTTTGTTGCCCGTTGCCTTGAGTCGTAGAGGGAAAGGAAGGAGCATTCCCACCGCAGGACTTTTACAGCCGCATGATGTTCCCGAGTGGAAATGGGATGTGATTTCTCCATGGACTTCATAGTAGGGACTTACTATGTCGATCTTATCGTCATGACGCCACCATTATGGTCACCTGGATTAACGTGACTTAAGGTTGCGCACTTTGCCAACCAGGTCACCTATAAATGCACAGGCCATTGCCAAGGTTCTTTATGGGAGGACATTGTTAGTTGTTAGGGGATTCCGAAAGACCATCATTTAATGACAGGGGATATATCTTACACTTCAGTATTTGGACCTCTTCCAGGCAGCTCTGGTATCAGATCAATTTCAGTTCAGATTATATTCCGCAGACAGATGGGCAGACAGAGAGGGTTAATCAGGTGTTAGAGGACATGTTGAGGATGTATGTCAGGATCAGCAGAGGCGAAAATGGGAAGATTATTTGCATCTAGTTGAGGTAGCCTACAACAACGTTATCATAGTTCCTTTGGTATGGCTCATTACCAGGATTTGTTCATGGACGACCTTCAGGACACACTTTGAGTTGGGATAGACTAAGATGACAGGATCATTTGGGACAAGCCTACTTCAGGCTTTAGCGCGCAGGTTGTGTTGCTAGACAGGTCTGAGCAGTGCCAGGAGCACGCCAAAAGGCTAATGCGACACCAAGCGGACTGATCGTCACTTCTCAGAGGTGAACAAGTCTTCTGATGGGTTAGTCCGATAAGGTCCTATCCGTTATGGATACGGGTCTAAAGCTTATCGCCTCGTTTGTGGGGCCTTTGATATTTTAGAGGCTCGGCCCAGTTGCCTACGCATAGCTTATGCCACCACGCCTTGCAGGGCCCACGATGTTTTTCCATGGTTCGTACTACGTAGATATGTACCCGACGCTTCTGTTTTGGATTGGTCGGGCATTACAGGTCGAGGACGGAGGAAAGTGGAAGGGATTGGAGCCCGTACGCCTGACTGGAGCCCGGAGGTTGGACTTCGGGTATCGAGGACTTGGACCAGGTTAGAGTACAGTGGGACCGGTACGACAGCGAACAGCAGCTACTTGGGGGATGGGATTCCTTTGAGGGCCAGTATATCCCTACCTCTTTCAGTGACTTCCAGGAGGAAGTCTAATTTCGTTAGAGGGGGATGTAGTGCCCACATATTCTTCAGATCAGTAGCTTGTTGTTTATTGCCATAGAACATGTTTTGACAGCGATTGGTGTTTGTTATTGGACATTATTTTTAGGATGATTGATTTTATTAGAATATGGGATATTCAGGCGTTCTTTATAGCGCCAAATTTAGATTTGAATTCCTGATGTCGCATTTTTCTGGTTTATGACATGGAAAAAATAATTGAAATATGATGTGATTGGAATCTTAATTATATTGGATGGATAGTTGTTGCCTGGTGCGATTAATTTTAAATGTCGTTTTATAATCTGTCTAAATTTTGAAATGGATATATTGTGCACGTTGTTAATCTGGATTTCAGTAGGAGGTTCGTTAGGTTAGTTTAGTGCATTGATATCTTACTATGTCAGTGTTAATCATATTGTATTGTAGCCAGGTGCAGTTCATGTGTGCAATGAGTGTGCAGGTGACCGTTCCAGCGAGAACGTGGGATTCAGGGCCAGTTACTCAAAAATTGACACAAGCAGCCCACGGGCTGAGTCCTAGCCATGTCACTGTGGAAGCCTAGGATAGGATGATTGTTACATTTTGGGCACTTGAGTGGACCAAATTATGTAGTATTTTGATTTGATGTCTAATTTTTGATAGGTTGTAGTAGAGTTGTAACTTGCTAGGGGATGTAAATAATTTTACCCTTCTTAATGGTTGATTGATGTTAATTGTCTTTTAATCACAGGGTTTAGGGTCACATTGTGAGGACCCTCTGGGTGTCCACACACCCTCTTACCCTTGTGCCAACATGCAAAACCGACATTAGGGTATTTTGGGCATTTTGGGGACCTTGTAACTGGGAGTCCCCCTTTCCTTAAATGGCCTTGGGGGACCCACTAATGGGTAGGGGGCTTTTTCAAGGCTAGATGGAGTGTTTCCCTCCCTTTCTACCATTGTTTCTTCACATCATGTAAGGGTGTGAATTTGTGGGTTTTTTCAAAAATGCAATAGTTTTGTCTGCCTACATTTTGAGGAAATTTGGGGAGAGAGAGGTAAAAAGATAATTTTACCCGGCTCTTTTTTTTTCTTAGCATATTTGACCATGAAGGAGGGAGAGGTGACACATGTCACCCTCATTGTGAGGTGCTTGGTCCCTTCCTCTTATATCTCTTCCGGGGAAAAAAGGGACTTTTGCCTTGGATTTTTCTGCTGGATGCTTGGGTGATTGGGAGCTTCGGATCTGCTAGGGACTAAAGGGTGGGAAACTTGAAGTAGGAAGCTTTGGAGAGCTTTCCTTTAGGTAGGTCTTAGATTTCGTAATGTGTTGCTTTTATTTTCGTTGTTAGATTGTTTGTGAAATTTGTGTAATTTCTGAATGCAGCTTCGTGTTGTTTGTGTGTGTTTTTACTCCCTCCATCATATGGCTGATGGAGGTTGGAGTGTGGGGAAGAGGAGGGGAATTTTCACTCTTCAACCTCAATGCTTGATGGACAAGCCTTTGTAGGGTCTTATATTTTCTTTTCCCTCAATGGTTGACGGTGGGGAAGTGGAATTCATTGGCGTGAATCTCCTTTTTTCCCCACCCCATCCTTGGTACGGAAACCCTTTGGGGTTTGAAAATCCTTCCAAGGAGGAATGGGAAGGGGGAGGATAAGGAGGGTTTTTTGAAATAAGGAGCCATAAGGAGGTTAGAAGTAGTGTCATTGTGCACATATTAATGATACTAATTTTGAGAACTTCTCCTCTCTCCATTTTTTTGGACGGACGAACATGGTTTCTCATCTGGTAAGTTTTGGAATCTTGGGTTGATGTGAGTACTTAAGTTTGTGTGTTTGTTTCATTCTTGTTACCTTTACCCTGTGCAAGTATTGGTTAGCTATCCTCCTTCCCATGGGCTTGGGGGGGCTAGCATGACATACCAACCTTGGGGATAGGCCTGTGATGATGCCTAAGGTTGGAGGTTGTTACAAAAGCCCTTTTTCTTTGTGTTGGCCTTGAAAGATTTTGGAGTGGGCAGCTTTGGGAAGAGGCATGAAGACACTTGCCCTTAGGAACTCTTTTTGTTCTACATCATTTATGGACCTCTCTTTCCTGTCTTTGATAGGAATGAATTGTGAGTGAGAGTTCTTTGTCTGTAAGATAGTGTGATTAGACCACTTTTTGGGGTGGATTATGTATTGTGACTTATGTGGAATTTGAGCAAGATAAAAGTATTGCTATGGTTGATTTCTTGTGATGGAAGACATGGAAACTGCATGAAATATTATGGGGAGGAGGAGAGAGGAGGATAAGTGGCCGTGGGACCTATTATAATTGTATGGATGAGTTTTTTTGTTGCATGGTTGAGTATTATATGTCCATGTTTAATCATCTTGTTCTCACTTTTTGAAAATGGAATATAATTTTGCACGTTGTTATAATCTGGATTTCAGTAAGGATGTTAGGTTAGTTTACGCATGCATTGATATCTTACTATGTCTTTTGGAATCATATTGATATTGGACAGTGCATTTAATGTGTGCAATGACGTGTGCAGGTGACAAGGTTTACAGAGAACGATGGGATTTCAGCCCTTACTCAAAATGCACAAGCAGCCCACGGGCTGAGTACGGGGGGTAGCGGCGAGTGTTGGTTGCGTACTGTGGAATCCCTAGGATAGATGATTGTTAATTTTGTGGCACTTGAGTGACCCCACTGTATGTAAAGTATTTTGCTTTTTGATTTATTAATTTTTGATAGGGGTTCGTTAGTTAAGAGTTTTGTAAACTTTGCTTTAGGGAGTAAATAATTTTACCTTCTTTTTTAATGGTTGATTGTGTTAATTAGTCTTTTAATCACAAGGGTTTAGGGTCACATGTGAGACCCTTGGGTGGTCCCCACACCCTCACCCTTGTGCCAAAATGCAAAACCCGAAATTAGGGTATTTTGGGCATTTTTGGGGACCCCTTTGTAGCTTGGGAGTCCCCTTTCACTAAAATGAGCCCTTGGACCCTACCTAATGGGTAGGGGGGCTTGTTTTCAAGGCTAGATGGAGTTTTCCTCCCTTTCTACCCTTGTTTTGTCACATCCATGTAAGGGATGTGAATTTGTGGTGTTTTTCAAAATGCAACTAGTTTTGTCTTGCTAACATTTGAGGAAATTTGGGAGAGAGGGTAAAAAGATAATTTTACCCTTTCTCTTTTTTTTCTTAGCATATTTGACCATGAGGAGGGAGAGGGGTGACACATGTCACCCCCTCATTTGTGAGGATGCTTGGTCCCTCCTCTTCATATTCTCATTCATGGGGGAAAAAAGGGACTTTTTGGCCTTGGATTTTTCTTGCTTGGATGCTTGGGTGATTGGGAGCTTAGGATTTGCTAGGAGCTAAGGGTGGAAATCTTGAAGTTAGGAAGCTTTTTGGAGAGCTTTCCTTGAGGTAGGCTCTTAGATCTTGTAGATGTGTTGCTTTATTTTTAGTTGTTAGATTGTTTGTTGAAATTTGTTTAATTTCTGAATGAAGCTTTTAGTGTTGTTTGTGTGTGTTTTTACTCCCTCCATCATATGGCATGATGGAGTTTGGAGTGTGGGGGAAGCGAGAGGGAATTTTCCCTCTCAACCCTCAAGGCTTGATGGCCAAGCCTTGTAGGGTCTTATATTTTCTTTTCCCCTCAATGGTTGAGGTGGGAAGTGGATTCATTTGGCTTGAATCTCCTCCCCATCCTTGGTAAGGAAACCCCTTTGGGGTTTGAAAATCCTTCCAAGGAGGACATGGAGAAAGGGGGAGGAATAAGGAGGGTTTTGTTGTAAATAAGGAGCAATAAGGAGGTTAAGAAGTAGTGTTCATTGTGCAAATATTAATGATACTTAATTTTAGGAGAACTTTCTCCTCTCTTCCCCATTTTTTTGGAGGACGAACATGGGTTTCTCCTCCTTGTAAGTTGGAATCTTGTGTTGATTGTGAGTCTTAAGTTTGTGTGTTTGTTTCATTCTTGTCTACCCTTTACCTTGTGCAAGTATTGGTTAGCTATCCTCCTTCCCATGGGCTTGGGGGAGGCTAGCATGCATCCCAACCTTGGGATAGGCATGTGATGATGCCTAAAGGTTGGGAGTTAAACAAGCCCTTTTTCTTTGTGTTGGCCTTGAAAAGATTTTGGAGTTGGGAAGCTTTGGAAGATGCATGAAGACACTTGCCTACTTGGAACCTCTTCTTGTTTCTCTCATCATTTTATGGACCTCTCTTTCCTTGTATCTTGATAAGAATGACTTGTGAGAGCTTCTTTTGTCTTGTAAAGATAGTGTATTAGACCCCTTTTTGGGTGGATATGTATTGTGACTTATGTGAATTTGAGCAAGATAAAGTATTGTAATGGTTGATTTCTTGAGCATGAAACATGTAGGTAACTTCTTTTTGAAATGAAAGAGTTGTTAGTTGATGGGCTTTATTTGGAAGAATTTTTACCTTTAGTTTTCCCTTACCATAGCTTCTTGGAAATCATAACATATAGAGAAGTTTTAATGTTAAATTTTTCCTTTTAAAAGTAGTCTTCCATTATATTGAAAAATGGTTTGTTTCCTTCCAATACATGTTATAGGGGTAAATGCATATGGCTGGTTTTTATATTTTAAACTGTACATTTACTTGTGCATGCTTTCTAGGTGGAATAAGATCTCATGTTATTATATGGAAAAATATATATTTTTATTTCTAAGTGTTGTAAAAACAAACTGTTTTATTTGTTTCCCAAAGGAAGGTGGACATGCTGAGAACAATGTCATTCAGATAGTTGCCAAAGAAATCATCATTTAAATTAAAACATGCATGGATCAAACTCTCTTGGAATACCTTGGAAAGTAAATGAGTTAGAATCTATATGGTGAAGACTAGGGTTTGAGTATATCTTCCTTGTATATATTTCTTTTACCTCCATCTCTGCTGTGTGTACCTACACATCTGCAGGGCAGCAAGTTATCTATTCACTTTTATAATAGAAAACAATAATAAAACATTATATATATATATATATATATATATATATATATATATATAGATATTATACAAGTTTTAATAAATCAAAACACAGATAAATAAAAATAAATAAATAAAAAAAAATATATATATTAATGGGGGAGGTTCGGCCCCTCCCCCACAGCGACTGTGTTTTGAATAAAACAAAAAAAAAATAACAGGCGGGGGGGCCGAACCCCCCCGCACCCCTTTGAACAGCCGTGGGGGCGCTTGCCCCCCCACGGACTCCCTCCCCTCACCATCGCCGCAGCTGCCGCTGCCCGCAACCTCCGCCACCCCACCCGTCCCCGGCCCGCGCCCCTGGCCGACTTCTCCCGCGGCTAGCCCGACCCTTTGTCCCGGCCCCCCTCCTGTCCTCCCGCGTTGCCTCTGCCCCGATTTGCCGCGGCCGCGCCCACCCTGCCGCACCAGAACCGTCGCCCGACCCCTCCGCGGATTCCCTACCACGCCCCACTGCCTGTCACGACCCCTTCCACCGCCCCTCCTCCTCAGATCCGCCCCTTCTATAAACTCAAAAACAAATAAGATGAAAATGTGGCATTAACAACAATAGATAAATACTTAGGTTTCTTTTGTTTTAGTTGATAAGAGAAAGTAACAAAAGGGGGATACACTAGTAACAATTACACAAGGAAATATATACATAGGTATATACCTACATATTTACTAACTAGGGTTTACAAACTAGAGTTTATAATTAAGTATAGACATTATTTTATATATATATATATATATATATATATATATATATATATATATATAGCTTACCCTTAATTTGTTTGAGAAACAAGAATGAAAGAAAACAAAGGGAAAAGAATTAAAAGAGATGGTTAGGGAAATTTTTAGGGTTTCCTTCTAAAACAATGGCCAAAATGGTTCAATCTTAGTGTCGTAATAAATTCCTTTTGGGTGTGGGGTTTTTCTTTTGAGGCATTAATAGAATTAAAATATAATTAAATAATTAAGGTCAAGTAAGGGTAACAAACAATTTAGATTGAAATAAAATAAATGGTATAAAATTAGTAGTTACCAGGTTAAGTTACCAAAGACGTATTAGTTTTAATTTAAACACTTAAAAAAAAAAAAAATTCCGAGAAATTTAGCCTGGTTGGTGCGTTTTCTTTGGTGTCCCAGATGGGGCGTTACAATAGCCTCCAATGTCGTTAGCCCCTCGGGTATGACCAAGGCTAAGACGAATGAAAAACCTATTTGGCCAACTACTCAGAAATACATAAACTCTCCCATTTTTGGTACTTACCTTCAAAAAATCACCATAAATAGTTTCTCCTTTCTAACATTAGCACACATTACACCACCACCACCTACTAATTTTAGCTTATATTCCACTCTATATTCCTTTATATATCTGACATATCAAATACCTTAACCAACACAACTACGCTTCATGTTTTCTTTCCCTTTTCCACATATCTTTATTCCGTCACATTCCTTTCGGCGTTCACATCATACTACTCATGTGTGATTGCTAGTTAGTAGTCCTTTTGGAGTCTCATAGAAGCCTATAATTAGATGTATTGACAATTTGCATGTTTTTGCAATTCACTTTCCTTGCATTTAATAGAGATTGTTTCTTGTGTTTAGAAGTTGTGCTCAAGATTTTGATTTAGCAAGGTCTACTCTAACAAGGGGTGTGTGGTGGAAGGTATCCCTTCATTGGGAATTGTAATTGTGACTGCATCACCTTGTGTACAATTATAAAATTTATGCAAGCTATGTAATGCTATCACGGGAGTGCAACAAGACTGTTAAAAGTAATGCACCAAGATAAGCCAAAACTTTGCAAATGGTGCAAAATGTTGGGGGTGTGACAAAACCTTGTCAAAATCCATGGTAGGCTATAAGGATTTGTACCAATGTTATGAGATACTACAAGTCCATATGCGTTCTTTGAGACACCACAAGGTTGAGGAGCATAGTCTTTAAGAGAGGTGAAGAGGTTTGTGTTGTTCCAAGATGTTACGAGATAGGTTGCAAAATTGTGCACTAATCATTTATCCGTCCTTGAGAAGAAATGACTCCTATTGCATCTTTAGTTAGCTATATGAATTGAACTTGAAGATGTTGAAGGTTGTACTACTTAGATTAATCAACATATTGCCCAACCCTGATCACTCACAACAAATGATGTATGCCTTTACAAGTACATGTGTATGTCACTTAAATGATATTATCATTCAATGCAGGATGCAAGTGTTTAGGATCCAAATAAGAAGGATATTATGTCATTGTTGGTTTGAGAAAAGGAGGGACATAAGGCTTGTTGGAAGCACAATCACTGAGGGGGGTGAATCAGTGTCTTCAAAAAATTTAACTTTAGGTATCTTTACTTTTACGTAACTTATATAAACAATTCAATAATACATCATTGTATAAGCAATATCAAACCATCAAAACAACATAAAAACCATCCACATGAGCATGAAACAAGAGAGAGTACACATGAACACATTCTTTAGGTGAGAAACCCTCGAGGGGAAGAAAACCCACTGATCATTGTATTAATAAACAATAATCAAGATTTAGTGAAACACCATCTCCACAATGAGCACCAACTCCTAATTTATCAACCACCAACTTGACTTTAGCAAACATCAACTTGCAAGGAGACACCAACTCCCTAATATATCAGGAACCAACATGAATTTAGCAAACATGAACTTGCAAGGAGGAACCAACCCCCTAGGGTTTTAGTGAAGTACCAACTTAGCCACCTAAGAATGTTTTCCACCTTTTCTTGTTTCTATCTCAACAAATGATAGACTACTTTACTCTTCTTCTCTCTTCTGCTCTCTTCTTCTTGGTCTACTCCTGTAGACACAAAATCATGCACTTTATGCATTATATATCTCGGTCTTATACTACTATTTAGAGGGTTCTCAAGTGAAGAAAGTACTAATTAATCCCGCCTTTTGGCCATCTTATTTTTATCTTTTATTTCATCATTCCAACGTATTTTCCTACACATATCCACTTATTTCGTAATTGTCCTGTCATTTTAGCCTAAACTGGGGTGCCCTAGGTGCCCTGGCCCCACCTGGGGCGCCCAAATCCATGTTCCACTTTCCCACTTCTTTTTGGGGTCTTTCCAGCAATTTTTCATTCTTATATTTTTCCTAGTTGAGCAAGAGAACCCTATAAATACAAAGTTATGAGACCATAATGAGGGTCCTAGTGTCATATGCTATTATCACTCCATCTAGAGTTGCATCCATTACATCCACATAGTGCCATGCATCAAGACTAGGATATCTGCATCAACACACACACACACCATAAGGGGATGATTCTATTATATTTCATGCACACATGCTATTACATTTTCTATAGTTTTTATTTCTCGCTACTTCAAAAAAGTGCGGTTGACACAAGAGAACCTAGGGCACGACATGCAAACACACACCAAAACTACATTTGGGTCTGAAATGTAGTGCAATGCTCAATTTAGTAAGCCCACTGTTGTGGCAGCTAAGGTCAGTCTGACCCATTCATTTTGCATTATTTATTTTTAGGGTTTTGATACTTCTTTATCTCTTGAAGGGCATTCCTTCATCTTGTGTTATTTCACACACTCGGCGCATCTCGACAGATCTAGTGTGAGAAACAGACAATATTCCAGATCACTCGCGACCCAATGAAAACCAGATTCTAAGCTTTTATAGAGACCAGGGCACCTTGGGGTGCCCCAGTACCTTCCCATGTGTCTCAGTTTGCTTAGATCCTCTAGATCTGGCCTTTTTTAGGACTTCTGGGTGATCGTTCCTAATTCTGGATTTTACTATCATACCTACGACAACTTGCGACAATATTTTGCAATCAGCTAAGTCATTTCTCCTTACATCTTTACATATTAGGGATTGATTTCATTTAGTGTAATTATTTAAAATCATTTCCATATTATCTTAGCGTAGTTTACAACGTTTTAGTCCTCCTATATTAGATTAACTAGTTTTTATACTTCCCACAGTGTTAGTCTTATTTTATTTAATCATTTTGGTGAACCTAATGTTTCTTCATAACACCTTCTAGGGTTTTGTATTTGCATTTAGGCGTCATGGGTAAGCATAATATAAAATCTATTTTTCCCAAGTCTCCAATTACTTTGCAATTTGATAGCCATGTCCATGCTTTTGTTGAAACTCCTACTACTCCTTCTGGCTATAGACCTTGCCCTTCAGTCATTTGACTACCATATTTTGGTATAGATCCTCGCGCTATGGATGATGTTGTTTTCGTATATCTACACATTATCGATCCTACTATTTTTGAACCGCAATAACCTCCCCACTCACTTGTTCCTTCTCTAGTATTGTGTGTCGAGGACTATACCGATGCCATAGTGGTTTGTATTTCTCCACCTTTTATGACTGAATTTCTATCTCTCGCAGTCCCACATGACCTAGTCCATACTATTTGTATGATTGATCAGGTCCCTTCTAACTCGTCACTTACTCCTGATGATACTAATGTTATGGTACTTTATACACAACCTACTCCATATTGCTCTCTTGCTTTACCACTCTGTGCGCCACCTCCCCATATAGACAAGATGCCACTTGAGGATGTTGTACGTACCCAAAATTGTATGTACTGTACATTCGGAAAGAGGTTACGGAAACCCCAATGATGATTTAGATCTTTTCGCAAGGTGTTCAAAATCTAGAAAGCTTGTTGAGTACACATTTACATCCTAAAATGCCTCATCTAGCCTTTGAATGCTTTGTTCTAACCCCTGCCCCATTTTTTCTTTCATTTTTGTCTTTGGGTATAGGACCGCCACTCTGCCTAGGCAATGCCTAGGACAGGGCGGCGGTCCTGTAACCGCTGCCCTATGCAGGGCGGCGGTCCTGCCCGCACTTTCCAAAACCTTCCAGCACACTCAACAACGTGAAAAATCAAGTTGCGCTTGCAACCCTCAACCGCTTCTGCTTTGTTTAGAGTTTTCAACCACTTTGTATAGTAGTTCTCCATTTTAAATGATAAAGCATAACAATTTGGACTTGCCTTCTAGTGAGTAAGAAAGCTATAAATACTAAGCTTGTTTACAAGCAAATGGCCCCTCTCCCTCTATGATTTATTAGTCAGTGTGTTTGAAAGTTCCTCAATAAATCTCAACAGGTCTAGATTTTGTATAAGTTCTCATCCTCTCAGTTCAAGGCTCCTCATTTTCTGGTTAAGAGATCACTTGATCTCTCTAGTCTCATCTTGTTCCATCGTTGTTCTCTAAACAATTGGCTTATCATAATACAATTTTAGTTCTAGATTAAGTTCATTTGAATCTTGATTCTGCTTAGAGTTATAGGTCATTGTTTCATCACAAGAAGTATAGATCCTAGAGTTTTAGGTGTGTTTTATCATATCCCTGCAACAATCCTGCTAGGAATCACATAGCCAAGCTCTGTTCTCTTGTGCTATCCCTCTCCTACTTGTTTCATCACAAGAAGTATAGATCCTAGAGTTTTAGGTGTGTTCTATCTTAAGCTACTACCGCTGTCACATTCTCACTTTTTTGGATTCACGAGAACACATAGGAGCAAAGAGATCACACTGAGGGGACAAGCTACAATACAAATGGATTTGCCTCTATTATGCAAACTCTAGGTTTGAATTGTCAAAGTTGTAGTTATAATATATCAAATAGAGTAGCGAATCATTTCATTTCAGTTAAGCTCACTTTCAATATTGTCGGGGAAGCTGTGGGGAATGATAGCTTCTGAGAAGCTATGATTTATTCCTCACTTCTGAGGTAAGATTGGAGCTCTTTGAATTAAATTAGTTAGATATTTACATTCAGGATCAACTCACAAGTGCACAGGAAAATAGCTACATCTGGCTACCTTGCTTGTTTTAGTTTTGTTCTTAGATTAATTACTCGTTATTTGAATTTATTAGATTAATTACTCTTTGATTTCATTCAAGTTTATATCTTTGAAAATATAAAAAAACAAGCATAGCGTAGAATCATTTTCATAATTAGTTTACTTCATTTAGTTAAGTTTAGTTATTTCTCGCATGACAATTATGGGACCAAGAGAGCCCAGGGATTACATATTCAAACCAGTAATGCCTCAGCCAAATCTCTTCACAACTTTAGCAGATATAGATCAAGGTATTAGAATTCACATCTTCCAAACAACAAAAAACCCACAAGTAATTAGTGAGCAGTTGAGAGAATTAAATATCGAAGATGACAAAGCATACGAATTCTGGTCAAATCAACCCAACTATAGATTACCTTGATAGGATATCCACATGACCATACAAGAACCTGAAAGAGAGCAAACACTGGGTTGTGATGCATTAGTTCAGTAGCCAAATGCAAGAGACCTTCTCATTGACATAGACACACGTTTACGTATATAAGTTGCTAGAACACCCGTAAGGTATTCTGAGAAGATCACACAACTCCTTATACTAAACATAGAGGATGAAAAAGCTTATGACTACTAGATAATCGGAAGAAGAGATTGATTCCTTACATGACCATAAAAATTCCACAACAACCACGAATTCACGGTTGTGATCCCCAGGTCCCACAACCCAACGGGCCTGCAAATCAGTTAAACATTGACACTAGTTTATGTACATTGGTATTTAGATCCTCGCCACTCCCACCGGATATTATAACACAACTTTCTGTGTTGAACGTAGAAGCCGATCAAGCTAATATTTTTTGGGTTAGACCATAAAACCGTCCATACTTTCCTGTAGATCCAATACAACTCTCGCTACCACTTTCATGAGCCTATTTGGAAATATAAACGAATCACCTACATGTCACTTTCCACGAATCCAACAACCAACAGATAGGATCTTGGCAGAGCTCGACATTGATTGGAGCCTCTGAGCAGCTATAGTGTTCAACCGATCCATCACACCAGTTCATGTTAGGAGAGCCTTCTTTTCTTTGGATTCGCAGATCTCGTTATTGCATATTGGGGATATAGTATTGCCCAACTAATTTGTCCACATCCGCATACATTTCATTTCCACCAGTTGTCTCGGTACGACCTTGGGAGGTCGGGTACGGAGAAAGGCTACTTGACGATTCTCATGCTCACCTGTCACTTTTCTATCGTACATGTGCCATTCAGGTGATCGACGTAGTACCTTCCTCTTCGTATACCGATATTACTACTATTATTCCATATTAGGAACCTTTACAATATCTAGATATTGTTCCATCACACATGCCAACATCACCCTCTTTAGTGTGTCCACCATTCACATGAACCCTCTTCATGAATATTTCTTATTGGGAGCACATACCACTCGATAATTCATGCATGACCACTGTATGTTCACATGATGGTCTCTCTCTGCTTGGTTTTAGCTTTGTAGACCTCCATCCTCCTTTTATGCAACTCACAATTGTATCATGGCTCTATTATTCTTACTGTCACCTATGGCCTACGTGTTTTCCATCTTGTAGTTAATATTGCTTGTTATCATACCACTTCTTTGCTTACTCTTGGACAATATTGGCTAGATTATATCGGTGGCACTCTATATCCTTATCATATTGATATAACATTTCCTGTGACATTTGGCACTGTCTACATTTGTAACAGTTCCTTCCTTTTCTACTCACCCAAATTCACCATTTGGTATGCTCAGGGTTTCCCTGTACCTCCCTTTATGGATGAAAAATACACCATGGTCATGTATATCTTACTCACTCGAGGTTATTTGGATGACCTACCGCATACCACTACTTATCAGGTTTCCCTCGCCACGCCACACGATTTTGACAACATTCCTGATGACCTTTTAGACATTCTTACTTTTCCTTTATCTCCTTGCAATAAAACCAATCTTTCACCACCTCAACTATGCCATGTATCCACTCATTTAGAAAATGACTTCCATCTTCGCAATCATTCATCTAATACACACCTATTGGATTCCATACATTCTTTGCAATTCTAGTATCAGATCCTGGAAGCCACAATTACATCTCTCATTGTTGAAGTTGAACAACTTAAGGTAACTTCTCAATCTCCTGTTGGTACTTAGGATACACCTCACACGCCATCTTCCTCCATTGTGTTCCCTCTTGTTGACCCTCTAAGTACACCATTGCCTTCACCTCCCATCTTTCACTCTAATGCTACAACACTAGACATTCTCGTTCAACTCCTCAATCGTCAAATGATTACTTTACCACCTACTTGTCGCTACCCTCCTTCTTGATTAGTATGCTACTGCGATCGTCTATATTTCCACTATCATTGAATGCATGGACATCATACCAATGCTTGTCGCACTTTGTCACGTTTAATTACAAAAATCGAACAACTAGGAATTCTCTTCTTTGATGAGAAACCATCTCATATTCACCATCTAGCCCATCGAGTGCATTCATCGTGTAAGTCTTCATTTAGTACTACTCAAGTACCTTCTCAACGACAAAATTTCACACATAGTTTGATGTCTCCCCTGTCGGACTCAACGTTACAACATGCTCCCACAACCCGCTCTCCCTCATTCATTCGTTCTTCACGTGCATATAGATTTCATTCACCGACACCGTGTTTATATACTATATTACCACTATTAGATCGTGGCCCTAAACTTACACTATCGTAGACATCAGTAGAGGGACCTATGTCCTCCACCCTCATTGGTTAGTCCATTCATTCCCATTCGAGGGGGGTATAACAACTCATTTCCCCTCCCCAATCTCACATCATCACATCATCATATGTCTTCCTTCTTTCTTATCAACATAACATATCACCCATCACAACATTGTCAACCCGACGACGCACTCTTGTACTTCGGTTCATACTTGACTATTGAGGAATTACCATTACACTGAACCCCACACAACACACTTTAGGTATTATAAATGGAATCACACCATCCCTTGTGCATCATACACTATCCATTCTACACTTATTCTACATTACACTAGTTATCATTACCTTTGAGTCTAATTTTACATTCCATTCCTACATTCTGCATACTACACTAGACAACATTATATATGGATCTACCTTTACCTTTTATTACAACACATTCTATTTCTTATCTACACCTATCATCGCATATTACATATTCTACACACTCTACATATCTTACATTGTATGGTTCATATGGCACATTTATACATCATCTTTATTCTACGTATCATGCTAGATTACATTTCATATGGGTCTAGCTTTACATTTTACCATTATGCACTCTATTTCTATATACACCTATTATTGCACTTCACACATTACACATCCTACACACTACACATTCTATATTGCATTATCCACACCACACATTCACATACCATATTCTTCACTTGGTCGTTTCTACTACGTTATTTTCTACGCGTTGTCATCACCACCCTATGACGTAATTTAGTTCCTTGGTTCATACTCGACTGCTGAGGGTTTACCAATCAAATGGACCTTACATTCGCCATACGACATTTCCAGCGTTAGTTACATACACCTTAGGTTAAATCGTAACCCATTTTATCATCTTGTAGTGGTATACACCTAAAGTTACATCACCACGCCCTTATTATTCATCTTGTAGTGACATACACCTTTAGTCAAATCGTCAACCATCTCCATCCATTCATCATAGCGATATACACTTAGGGCTAAATCATCACTCCTCCATTCAACAAGTCATGATATACGCTTTGGCTATAGGGTTCACGCACACCTCTCCACATGTTGCATCTCATCACCATTACATATACACACTCACCACAACACGCTAGAAACAACCAACACTACTCGACCATTTCCTGATGACGCACTCTCGTTTACGGTTCATTCTTTATTTTTGAGGGAGAAAAAAATGAACCTCACTACATACAATTTCATACACTAAGGGGGCATGTTGCTCCTATCATTCCATCTTGCATTCCATTCCATTCATCCACATCATATTGCATTGTCTTGGGGGCATTTACTTTTGCTTGCTAGTGTTTTGCATGATCACTTTAGTACACATGTTACACTGCTTTATTATATGTTAGTATCAGAAAAACATGCACGTTCACGCCTTTGTTTAGTGTGATCGCAGATACATGATGCTACACGCGACATGTATGCTCGCCTTCTACCCTTCCTATACCGGTCGTTTGGGGCATCCACATTCATCTTATCCAGGTGATATTGTTTCATTTTTACTTAGCATCTTATATTACTTGCTCATACATGTTTTGACATACTAGTTATCACTCTAACATGCTAATGGGTGTTCCATGTGCAACACTTGTTTTGCAGGATCACATGTTTCCATGACTACTTATTTGTTTCTACTTGTCTATTTTCTTTTCCATTGTATGCAGGATTTTCCCTTTGCTTGTGTGAACACTTGTTTGTTTTTTGTGGCCATGATGGCCTTGCGTGTCTTGCGACATTGTTAGTGATGTCTCATGTTTGTAACATGCTTTGTGCAGTCTACTTGTTTTCTTGCGTGTTTACACTACTTTGTTTGGTAGTTACTATATTGTCTGCGTATTTTACACTTGTCTTGTTGCATGCTTGTGTTTTCAGACTAACATTTGTTTTGGCTAGCCATCCGCTTTTGTGCAATCCTTGGTTTCTACCAACACTTCCCCTTTTCCCCCTGCAGGGAAGAGTTCTACAGGTCAGAGTGTGGCATGTCCTTTTTTGGGGCCACATTCTCTTTCAGTGACGTCGCATGCGCCCCCAAAAAGGGGGGCATCATTGAGGGTTTTACATACTAACACAACATATTTACACCGATTCAATAAAATACACTTTCCGTTGTTGGCATTTTGGGATTACATATAAACGATTGAGATCAGACCAGTATACAAAATCCATACACATCGGCTTCTACAAGACATGGTGTCCTTTGGCATTTTTACAAAGCACTTACAAGCTTGGAGGTTACAGTCGGTGTGCCTCTCTACACTACTTTTTCCAGTGGCGTCAGATCGGCCAAAAACCCAAGACAATACAGAGATCTCTTCACACAGTTCAACAAAAGAGGTTAAAGGTTGGAGGACACAGAGAATTTCCTCCCTATACTTCTTCAGCCAGGGTGGCGTGAGATTACCCAAAAAACTCACGACAGTACATGATATCCTTCTACACCCTTTTTCTTGACATGGATTAGGTGCACATGTTCCATTTACACTTTCCATTTAACGTATTTTACACATTTCTATACACTTGCATATTTTACATGGCGTATTTGACATTTACATACATACATATTTGACTATTTGATTGTTTTCTCCTTGTAGGTTTGGCCATATGAGAAACAAGCTGTCAAATTGGGGGCAAAAACAACAATGATGACGATGAAGACAATGACAATGAAAACACATCGTGACAACACTTTCCTTTACTAACCATGTAGGTACACTACACACCACAACAACTACACACACATTTCACCCTAGGTCCACTCTCATCACTTTTTATGCACATTTTTTTCATCTTTAGAATCCACACTCCTCCACTTCTTGTTTTTGTCATTCCACACTTGAGTCTAGTCCATCGACACATCTCTTCTACACTCTACATGGATATTAGGTACACATCTCTATCTACTTTATGTTACCGAGCATTCCGCTCACCAACATAAAGTGGGGGAAAAATGTAAACAAAAAATCATGCACTTTAGGCATTATTTAGCATGATCTTATACTACTATTTAGAGGGATCTCAAGTAAAGAAATTACTAATTAATCCCACCTTTTGGCCATCTTATTTTTATCTTTTATTTTGTCATTCCCACATATTTTCCTACAAATATCCACTTAATTTGCAAATGTCCCATCATTTTAGCCTAAGCCGGGGTGCCCAGGCCTATATTGGGGCATCCTGGGGCATGTTGGTCCCACCTGGGGCACCCCGATCCATGTTCCACTTTCCCACTTCTTTTTGGGGTCTTTCTAGCCATTTTTCATTCTTAAATTTTTCCTTATCGACTATGTCGAGGTTAATTATGAAATTAGAGCAAGATAACCCTATAAATACAAAGTTATGATACCATAATGAGGGTCCTCTCATCACATACTACTATCACTCCATCTAGAGTTGCATCCATTGCATCACTTGCATCCACATATTGTCATGCATCAAGGCTAGGAGATCTGCATTAACACACACAACATGGGGGGGATTCTATTCTATTTCATGCACACATGCTATTACATTTTCTATAGGTATTATTACTCGTTACTGCACAAAGTGCGACTGGAACAAGAGCACCTAAGGCACGACATGCACACACACACCAAAACTACATTTGGGTCTGAAATGTAGTGCAACGATAAGTTTAGTAAGCCCATTGTTGTGGCAGTTGAGGTCAATCCGACCCATTCATTTTGCATATTTTATTTTAGGGTTTTTATACTTCTTTATTTCTTGTAGGGCATTCCTTCATCTTGCGTTATTTCACACACTTGTCATAGCTCGACAGATCCAGTGCGATAGACAAATAATATTCTAGATCATCTTGCGACCCGGTCAAAATAAAATTATGAGCTTTTATAGATACCAAGGTTCCTATTATGTAGACCAGCAAACTCGGGGGGTGCCCTGATACCTTCCTAGGTGCCTCAGTCTACTTAGATCCTCTAAATCTGGACTTTTCGGGACTTCTGGGTGATCATTCCTACTTATAGATTTTACTGTTAGACCTGTGACAATCTTCTGCAATCAACTAAGTCATTTCTCCTTACATATTTTCATATTATGGTTTGATTTCATTTATTATAATTATTCAAAATCCTTTCCATATTATCTTAGCATAGTTTACAGTGTCTTAATCCTCATATATTAAATTAACTAGTTGTTATACTTCCCATAGTATTAGTCTTATTTAATATAATCAAATATCTGTCTTTGATATATCAACATGCACTTATGCCTCTTGAATACTCTCAGATCCTCAAACATCAGTAGTTCTTCATGGACAAGCTCATCTCCTCTTGAAAACACTCAACATTGCCTCCTTTGCTCACTTGCTCTTCCTTCTTCTTCACCTTCACTAGGTCATGGATGAACTTCCCTCATAGCTCACAACCTTTAGATATTCAATTTTCATACATTCTCCATGGTCTTTAATACCTCACACAACTATCTCAATCCTCTATAGGTCACTCATACTCTCCATGATCTACTACCTAACAAATAGGCCTAAACTACTTTGAATATATACCTGTCTCAAGCACATACATCATATAGATCGGCCATATACACTTAGGTTGTCCATCATAGAGTAAAATACATCTTAGAAAAATGAAAAAAACATGACATAAACTTCATCAAGTTTGCAAATAGTTCCAACATGTCATTTGCTTCTTTAGGACTTGAGAAAACTTCAAATGTTAGGTCTACAAACATGCCTTTACAACTTGATCCTTCTTGATCAAATATGGTAATCATAAAAACTTAAAATTATTCAAGAACAATTCCCATGACCTTTTATAAAATTTACCATGCTTGGAAAGTTGTGCACCATTCATTTTCATCATGAAACTGTCTCAAAACCAAGATTGTCCTATTAGGATTGAATACCTTGAAAATTACCTTGAACAAATAAATCATGTACAACATAAAGAACCTCACACATGAAAAATTAAAAAAATGAATAGGTACTAAAACATCTCAACAACATCATCAAGTGCATTAGACTCCACAATTCAAGGTACAAGGGCCCAAAAACATCACTTCTCCAAGCACACTCAAAATTTCCAAAGTTGTCCCAAAACTAGTAGTGAGAAATTGACCTGGTATGACCACTTAGGGACTCAAACATGTCTGAAAACCATCATAGGAATGTATAATATTTCAATTAAATCCTTTTCAATCCATTTAATTACTTTATCCTATGCAAAACTTGAGAAATATAGCAAAATATTTAGAAACGAGCCTTTTTTATATGGTCCACTTATCCATCTGACAAACCAAAACCACCTATAGAGATCTAGGAGAGTCCTCTACGTGATTCAATCATCAAAATTGTAAAACCAATCCATTTTGTACTTGTTTGAGCAATATATCTCCAATCCACTTCAAGTTAGGGTTTTAGGAAGGTTTTTGACATGTTTTGGTGTCAACGATTGTTCACAAAGTTATGGACCTTAAAACCCAAAATAATGCCACAAAATATTATCTAAGACAAATATATACCTCCCCCAAAGATCTTAGGTTTCCATGTAGAAGATTAATGTACCAATGAGAAAATGAAAGCGACCTTCGAGCTGGGAAACACCATTCTTAAGAACCCAGTTTTACCAAAAACTCAATATCTTAAAAAATACTCCAAAATAAGACCTGAATTTTTGTACATAAACCTATATCAACATGTCAAAAAACTTCCCATACTCACCTTTACATACTGGCACTAAAACATGATCAAGCTACCTCATTAGGATAACAAAATCTCAAGGATTCCTCTAGGTTCATATCTGTAAATCACTTTACTTGCTTTCTCCTTCAAGCCTTGACCTCAAAAATTCATCAACATGCCTAGAAATTTTATTTATAGCTCTAAAAATACTCGCATGCCCATAATTTCCTTGGAAATTGAGCCTCATACCTCATGAGTCCTTGATTTCTTCACCTTGCCTTTAAGCAACTTGGTCTTCAAGCAACACTTGACCTTGAAACTAACTTACATTCTATGTTCATCCATTTTAATCATATTCTTATGCTAAAAAAATTATGTACAACATTCACATACCTGTATCCACTCAACTTACCAAGCTATCAAGCATAAATCTTCACTATATCTCTTAATATTATGACTAGGCTTCATGTTCTTGAAAACAATGGCAAATCTCAATCAAACCAAGACATCAATGACAACAACCTACTCACCTTGAAATCAATGAAAAAATTGTAACAAGGCTTTATGAGAAACACATTGAAAACCAAATGTATGCCTAAATATGAAGAAACACTAAGAACTAGAGCATTTTCACCAACGGTGTGAAGGATGGTGTAAGAAACATGTCATAGAGGCCTAATTTTTAACTTAGGACCCTTGAAGCATTCCTTTTGAAGATAAAACCATAATTTATTGCAAACTCATAATGATGCATATTGTGGTGTTATTTTTTGTTCTTTTGTGAACATGAAGAATCCACCAAGCCTGTTATTAAATAGATTGTAGGTGCCACAAAGATTTTTGTGCTTTTTTCCACTTTCAGTTCATGTGTGAGGCTCAATTCCAGTATGTGTGTGGTATATATCTAGAGGTGCCACAATTTGGAACCCAAGACATGTATAGAATGGATTGTGTCCAATTAATTCTGAATACATATGTTCTAGGCATGTTGAATCTAAAAACAATTATCACACCATGTGTTAACATGCAAACGATTGCACATATGTAGAAGATGAACAAGTGCGCAGTTGAAAAATGTTTGAAGATGAAATTTCATTGATCAATCCAAGTGCATACCTATTAATTCCCAAAATAATTGGTAGAAATGACTAATAAAGGGAGGATCTCAATTAGATACCATGAATGTTGGGAGTCCAAAGTACACCCAAACATTACTGAAGAAAGCTAAAAAAAAATTAGTTGTCTCAATGGCAATCTGATAAGAAAACATGATGGCCATCTTTGTAAATCTATCCAACATATAAAACACACCGTTGTGCTAGAACTTTGTCACATATAGCCTACTCATGAAATCAAATTTTCTAAATTCTCGTGGTTTGGATGGAACCAACAAAGGTGTGCAAAGTTCTAGCTTAATGGTCATGGGATTTGTGATAAAAATACAAGATTTATGTATATGCAAGTGCAATTAGTAGAATATGAATCTAATGCAACTAAAGTCCTTTGTAATTTCAAAGTGTATAGATATATTTCCATATTGCACCTCCCAAATACGTCTTTGGTATGGTGCTCCATCAAGTACACAAAGATGTCCAAGATTGTAGAGAATATTTTTAGACAAGTAGCACTCTCAAAATTATTTCTCAATCACGATGATGGTGTAGGCATATGCAAATTACTCCTCATATGAGTAATGGGATACCTAGTTTGCAAATTTGTGGCTACACATGTCCAACCTGGTGATTAGTGCTAGTACCGATGATCGATTAAAAAACAATTCTTTTTTGTTATGTTGATGCTGGAGTGTTTGGGTTCACTTACAATCCTTTAACAACCAAATAGTTAGAATTAGAAGAATAAAGCTTGCACATTTTTGCACAGCTAATACATACCTTGAGCTATATTGTTGGGATAGAGGAAGATGAGCCAAGAGGAATTGGGAGATTTGTGTAGCCTAAATCTCTTCCACACAAATTGTGCATAAATGCACAACCACTACTTTTATGGAGATTTTACACCCCACTTGAAGGAATGTCACTCTCACTAGTGCTAATTATTTTTCAAACTGAAGATTTGATCAAACTGGGGCACCTGGAGGAGGATCAGGGTGCCTGTGGGCACCCTAGTCTGCATAATGGGCACTTTGGTCTGCAGAAGAACTCAGAACCTAAATCCGAAAGTGTCGCTAGATCTTCGCAATGTCTCGATCTTTGCTGCATGGTTGTCGCAGTAACTTCGCTGATGATGACGTAAAACTGCAATGAATATTTACCTGCAAAACCCCATACAAAACATCAAACCCCTAAAAAATAAATATGTATATAAAGGGGTCAGATTGTCCTTAGCGGCCATAATGGTGGACTTACAACTAAGTGTGCACTACATTCCAGACTTGATGTAGTTATGTGTACTTTGTGTGTGCAATGATGTTACTAGGGTTCCCTAGCACCAATGACACGGAGATATGGGGCAATAGCTAGATAAAATGTAAAATAGTGGATGGAATAGAATAGAGTTCCCTTTCCTATGCAATGTGTGTGATGCAATGATGCCCAAATGCAGTCCCTTGCCTTAGTAGATAGCTATCCCTTGGTGGTAGATAGTTCACCCATAAGATAGTAAGTATGTTGTGTTTATATAGGGATCTATTGCTTCAATTTTGACACTAATGACCCGACATGCCGACTAGTACCTAGGGGAATGAGAGGGAAAATTACAAAGACTGACCTGAAAATATAAATTAGACGCAAGTGATATCGGGACCAACATGCCTAAAATAAGGACTGGGGCACCTATGGGTGCCCCAATTCTACCTTAGGTGCCCTAATCAAAGTCTGGAGATGACAAATGACCAAATAACGACACTTGATACTCCCTGAGAGATGATCAGAACTATACAAACAACTGACGACTATGCAAGACAAATGATGATGACAAACAACTAATTGACGACATGACTAGGGGATAAGTCATTAGTGAATATTTTTCTTACACGAGATCCATATATAAAATAACATATTTGGTGGGATAAATGTAATAGTAAGTGTGTGATTTTATGACTACACCTAGGGCATGATCACACACACATTCACATCTAACTACATCGGGTCTAAGATGTAGTGCAACACTCAGTTAGTAAGTCCACAATTGTGGCTATTGAGGATAATCTGATCCCTTGCTTTGCATTTTTCTTTTTTTGGGTTTGATGTTTGTTTTGGGGTTTTGCAGGTCTATCTTTCATCATTGATCATTGGTGAAATTTGGCATAGAGTAGTGAATTATATGTGACAGACAGCGAAGGCTTCACGTCATCATCCGACCCTACAAATCTGGTTTTTGGACCTTTTATGTAGATTAGGGTGCCCATAACTCAAACTAGGGCACCCATAGGCGCCCTAGTCCACTCAGATTGCCCATATTTGCAAGTTTCTAGACCTTAGCACAGTCATTTCCTCCTCAAGTTTCTCTAGCCATCTCTGCTACATAGTCCAATGAGCTCATCAAATCAACTAAGCTCCTTCCAACCCTTTTTTGCACATTAGGGTTTTTACTTCTACTTCCTTAGTTGTTTGTGTCACTTTTCATATTTATTTACTGCATTCATTTAATGTTATTTATTGTTGTTCCTAGTTTAGAATAACTTAATAAAATCCACATTTTAGTTAACCATTTTGGTGAACGCGACATATACAACCCCTTCTTCTGATCGTGTCTTCACCTTATCAAGTCATGACTCAATCGTGTTATCCTAATTTTGTGCCTGTTAATGTTTCATGTATAGTTACTACTGTTGTTGATTTTATGCATGTGCGTACTCAAATCCTCCCTGCTTTGTTATGCCTTGGGCTAATTCATCTATTAATCTAGTCACTACTTGTCATACTTGTCTTAATTATCCTATGACTCCACCTGCTTCTATCCCTCCACCCATTGCTTTGGAAACTCCTCCTACTAGTTCTATGGGCTATGACATCATTGAGTAACTTAAAAATACACCCGCTAAGATTTATCTTTACGACTTATTATGTAATGCATCATATTGTCGTAACACACTAGAAGATGTCCTTCACGTTGTTCATATTGAAAGTGATAACTCTGCAGTGGCCTTTACACATCTCATACAGTCTCTTCACAATTTTTCACATGTAATATCTTTCACTGATAAGGATCTATCACCTTTTGTTAAAGGTAATCCATGTCTGCCTTTGCTCATTATTTCCTTCGTTAGCACCAGTTGTATTAAATAGGTACTTATGGACAATGGATCAGCCATCAACTTATGTGTTTATTCTCTTCTCAAGCAGTTGGGTATTATTAATACTCTTATTTCTAGAAATTCTACTATCATTCGAGGCTATGACTCTACCACTCGTACATGCTTAGGAACTATTTCATTGCGTATCTAAGTTGGGCCTAAAAATGTTCATACTTATTTCTATGTTATAGATGCCTCGTTTCAATTCAATCTCTTGTTAGGTAGACCTTGGATTCACACAATGCAAGCAGTTCCATCCACTATTCACCAATGTGTCAAATTTTTGCATGAAGGCTATGAACATACTATTACCGCAGATCTAGAGCCATTCAAATATTATTGCATAGACCCTATTACTGCTTTTCCCATTCCACCTTCGCAACATATTCCATATAGTAGCCTTGACACATATGACAATGGTCAATCTAGCACTTCATAATCTTCTTCTGCCACTACAAATACTCTGACTATTTCTACTCACGCCAGGGCTATTATTTCACCTATGGTATCAACTCCTATCAACATTTCTTTCTCACCTATAGGGGCACCTTCTATAACTCCACCTTCTGCACCACCTACCAATATACTTGATAAAGCTACACAACATGAGGATGCTAACACCGATGATTCTGAGGACTGTGATGAAGACACTATCTAACTAATTGATGAAGCATTAGGCCAACTAAATTTCACACTGGTTGACGAAGATGACTCTTAATTCGAAGACACATTTGTGGTAAATGGCCCAGGGGAATAAAAGTACAAAAACCCCCCTTCTACTAATGCCATGGTACTTTGTGACGGGTCTATTAACGCCTTAGAAACTATTTCATCTTTTGTTGCATTGTTTGCATTGCCACCTCCTCCTTTCACATGCACGTTGTTCATTAACAACTACTTTTGGCATCACAACCCAGTTGACCGCACTTGTTTAGATACTATTTGCACACATGAGGGCTTTGTTAGGCTTGGCATGACACTCAATGACATATTACCACATCCTCATTCACCACATCTTTATCATGACTATTGTTACATTACAACTGCCTATGGATTGCATGTTTTTCATTTGACAATATTTTTTGCACGTACCCCTCGCGATTTTCCACTCACACTTGGGCAATATTTTCTTAACTATATTGGCAGTAATTTAGACAAAAACCATACTTCACACACATTCCCTATGCCATTTGGCAATATTTCTATTACTAATGACTCATTTCCTAATTAACTCCAAATATTTCTCGTTGGCATACACATGGTTGTCCACCAATACCCTTCACTAATAAATAATATGCAATGAGTGTTTACACATTACGCCGTGTAGGATCTTTTTACGACCCTCATTCTATTGCTCACCAGGTTTCCGATGTTGCTCCAGTAGGTTTTGACCATGACAACAATGATCTCCTTGATAGTGGTACATAGTCACACTCCCCACCACACACTTGGGGGCATGCCATCAAATACACATTCTCCCCCACCACATCTTAGCTTGAGCATGTCTATCATCTTTGCATTGTCACACATCACTCTCATAACATATGTACACTCATCTATGTATTAGCATCGACCATTACCCGATGACACACTCTTGTGCTTTGGTTCACACTCAACTGTTAAGGGCATACTACATATGAACCCCACACACTGCACACTATATACTACACATTGTTAACCTTCATACATCTCGCATCATATGTCTTACATCTTACATCATACACTCTACATTTAGTTTATATCATTTCGACATTTGTGCATCTACACATCATACATGCTATCAGTCATCATCATACATGTATCTACACATCTTGCATTGCATCTTATACATCGTACATTACACATTTTACACATCACATGGTCTTCTCTTATCATCGCATATACTATATCTACTCACATGCAGTGCATTCGCTACCATATGACGTACTTTAGTTCCTTGGTCCATACTCGACTATCAAGGGTTTACAAATCAAATGGACCTTATCATACTTACATGTTCATCATTTGACCTTTTCTCATGCAACATTACTAGGTTAGTGACATACGTTATAGGCTAAATGGTCACCTATTCCTTCATCTTGTAGTGGTATATGCTTTATGCTACATCACCAATCCTTCTATTCATCTAGTAGTGATATATGTTTTAGGCTATGTCATCACTCCTATGCTCATCTTTTCATGATATACGCTTTGGCTATAAGGGTCATGCACACATCATCTCTAGGACACATATCATCAATACACATACACATTCATCACTGCGTGATAGATACAATGCACACTTTGACCATTTCTTGATGACACACTCTCATTTATGGTTAATTCTTCACTATTGAGGGGGAAAACCAAATGAATCTCACTACATATAACTCCATCCACTCGGGGCCACACGAATCCTCGCGGATCCTACCATTCATCTTACATTCCATTCCACCAATCCACATCATCTTGCATACCTTGGTTTTTTTAGTCTTGCTTACTTTTGCTTGTATATTGTTGCTTATTAAACATGTTAGATCGATCTCTCATATGTCATTATGTAGTATAAAAATCACGCACTTACTATTACATTTATACCACTGGGTATGTTACTTCATATATGGATCTTGCGTAATAAAAGTATTCACTAGTGACCCATCCTTTGGTATTGTTGTTAGTTAGTCAGTCGTCATGGTTATTTGTCTAATATAGTTGTCACTTGTCTATACAATTTTTGGGCATCTTTTAGGGAGTCTCAGGTGTCGTAATTTGCTCAGTTGTCATCTTCAGTCGTACACTAGGGCACCTAGGGTAGCACTGGTGCGCCCCAGTCTGTGATTCTAGGATCCCTTTTTTTTAATTTGTGGTCCTAATTTTTTAGTTCGAGGTCGGACTTTGTCATTACCCAGTTCATTCCTCTAGGTGGTAGTCAGCATTTTCGGGTCACTAGTGTCACAATTTGAACAAAAGATCCCTATATAAACATATCATACTCACTACATTATGGGCATACATCTTACTATCAAGGGCAACTATCATACTCACTACATTATGGGCATACATCTTACTATCAAGGGCAACTATCTACTAAAGCAAGGGACTGCATTTGGGCATCTTCTACATTTGCATCACATAAGCATAGGGGGAAAGGGTTGTATTCTTTCTATTCCATCCACCATTTGCATTTTTACATCTAGTTATTGCCCCCCACTTCTACGCCATTGGTGCAAGGGTGTCCTAGGATAAACATTACACACACACGCACACAGAACTACATGGGGTCTATAATGTAGTGCAACGCTTACTCGTAAATCCACCATTATGGCAGCTATGGTCAGTCTAACCTATTCATATGTATTTTTATTTCTTAAGAGTTGATGCTTTGAACAAGGTTTTGTAGGTGGATCTTCACATTGCATTTACAACAACACAAGTGAAGGTACTGCAACACCCGTGCAACAGATACAAAGATATTGTGAAAACCTTACGGCACTGCAAAACTCAGGTTTTGAACTTTTCTATAGACTACAACGCCCAGATCATAGAATAGGGTGCCCCAGTATCCTCTTTGGCACCTCAGCCATGTTAGGTACTCAACTTTTGCCATTCCCGAGGCCATCCAGTCACAACTTTCCCACTCTGCACGACAATATACTTTAGTCCAACATACAACAAGGTAAGTCAAACTAAGGTTAGTATTATATACCTCTTGTTTTCATTATTTCAATACATCCAAGCAATAAAACAAAATATCTAATCCTCAACATTTTGATATAGCATTCTGTTTCTATTTAGAGTAAATCACAAAATAGAATACCATCATATTTTTAGTTAATCACATTATCTTTACTATCCACACATGTGCGTTCACGTCTTTCTCTAGTTGTGATCGCAAATACAAGTCTTTTACATGTAGCATGGATGCTTTCCTACTACCCCTCCTAAAACGGTCGTCGGGGGAATCCAAATTCATCTCTTCCAAGTGCTATTGTTTCATTTTGTATTTAGAACTTTTCATTACTTAGCTTTACACGCTTTTGACATATTGGTTATCTTTCTAACATGATAACGGGTGCTTCATGTGCAGGATTTGTTTTCTAGGATTATTTGCTTCCATGGCTACTTGTTTGTTTATTTACTATTGTTTGTCATTGTTTGCTCTTGTATGTGGGCTTTGCCCTTTGTTTGGTGTGCACATTTGTTTATTTTATACGGCCATTATGGCCTTGAGTGTCTTGTGACATCGTGATTGGTGTCCCATGTTTGCAACCAATTTTGGCATTCTATGATTGTAACTTCTTGTTTGTTTACATTACTATATTGTTGTCTAGCTTACTACATTAACTGTGTAGCTGTACACTTGTCTTTTACATGCATGCTTGTCCGTACTAACACTTGTTTCTATAGCCACTTATTTATATATGCACCTTGGTTTATACTAAGTGCATTACCTTTCCCTTGTAGGGTACATAGTTTATGCAGTTGGTCCTCTTTTGGGGACACATCCTCCTATCAACGTGACATCATATGTGCCCCAAAGATATGGGGCATCATTTAAGGTTTTACACACTCTTCAACACTTTCTACACAGTATCAGTTCAGTTTAGTTTCCATCCTTCAGCATTGTGGGTTATACAACGAGTGGATTCAAACTAGTCTACGAACCCCGTATACACAACAAATTATACAAGACATGGTAGTCCTTATGCATTTTAGGGAGAAATTACAAGTTAGAGGATATAACAGTATTTCCTCTCTACACTAGTTTAGACCAGTGGCATCGGATCACCCAAAAAACTATGAAGTAAAAAGATCTCCTTCATACATCTTCAAGGAAGTAGTTATAGGTTTGATGAATACATCGTAAATTTCTCCCTACACTTCTTCGGCAAAGGTGGTGTTGAGATTTCCCAAAAAACCTATAATATAGGATATCCTTTCTTCACCCCTTATCTCATTATGGATCAGGTGCACATGTTCCTTTTACCATTTCCATTACATGCTTTCATTACTATATACATGCATCTTTAAATGTGTTTTTACACATATTTACATGCATATTTGACCTACTTTATCATCTTCTCCTTACAAGTACCGAGCTATATAAGAAGCAAATAGTTAACAACAATAACGGCATGTAAGAAAAACAACATCCTATGGTAGCACACACCTCATAATAAGCATGTAGGTACATTACACATATCAGAAACCATAGACGTGCATTTCTTCCCTAGGGATTCAATCTCATCAGCATTTTTGCTCTTTTGTATCTTTAGTTTCCACGTTCCATAATCTTTTTTTCACTTCACGCTTTATCTAGTCCTTCAGTGTGCACACTTTCTGCATCACTCTACATGGACATCAAGTATGCATATCCATCTACTTTATGTTATCAATAATTTCTTCTCACCTACATGAATTGGGGGCAAATTTAGACACTAAATCACACACTTTGGGTATTATTTAGTCTCGATCTCATACTACTATTCATATGGTTTTTGAGTGAAGAAAGTACTAATTAACCCCTGTCTTTTGGCCATTTTATTCTGTTATCTACTGTCATTCCTGACCTTCACCACATACTTGCCCAGTTGGTTTCCGTCAATCTATATTATTTTACATTTAATTGGGGTGCCCACGCTAGTACTAGGGCACTAATAGGTGCCCTGGTCCCAATCGGGGCACCCTGATCCTTTTGACACTTTTCCGCCACTTTTTGGGCACTTTATAACCATTTGAACATTCTATATTTTTGGTGGTCGGCCTTTTTGGGGTTAATTATGAAATTAGAACAAAATAACCATATAAATAAAAAGTTATGAGACCATAATGTGGTACCAAACACTAGACACTATTATCATCATCTAAGGTTGCATCCATTTAGAGCTTATTTGCATCCATCTAGCTTCATCACAAGGGACAAGGTTTGTTCATTTGCATCACACATCATAGGAGGGAATTTTATTCTATTCCATCCACCATTCATTACATTTTCTACACATAGTTATTGATCACTACTTTCACAAAGTGCAACTAACACAAGAGCACCTAGGGCATGATCATACACACATTCACATAGAACTACATCAGATTTGAGATGAAGTGCAACGATTATTTAGTAAGTCCACCATTATGGCAGTTGAGGACAATCTAACCCCTTCATTTCAATTTTGTTTTTTAGGGTTTGATGTTTGTTTTGGGGTTGTACAGGTCTATCTTTCATCATTGATCATTGGTGACATTCGACATAGAGCAACGAATTACACATGACAGACAACAAAGGCTTCGTGCCATCATCCAACCCTGTAAATCTAGTTTTTGGACCTTCTACATAGACCAGAGCATCTAGAACTCATACTAGGGTGGCCACAGGCACCATGATCCTCTCCCAGGCACCTTAGTCCACTCAGATTTCCTAGATATGCAATCTTCTAGACCTTGGCACATTCGTTTCCTCCTATTTCTCTAACCATCTCTGTGACATAGTCTAATGAGCTCATCGAATAAAATAAGCTCCTTCCAAGCCTTCTTTGTACATTAGGATTTTTAGTTTTACTTCCTTAGTTGTTTGGGTCACTTTTCATATTTATTTACTACATTCATTTATTGTTATTTACTGTTGTTCCTAGTTTAGATTAACTTAATAAAATCCACATGTTAGTTAATCAGTGAGAGATCGCCTATAAATTGGTTGATGAGATCAATAGTGATCCAAGGGTATCTTTACTTACTAAAACATCTTTATCCTCTTGTCATATTTTATAAATGGAAAGGAACAATTAATGTGCAAGGAATCTATCTGAGTAGTTAGCTAGTGAAGAAGGATAAAATAAATGAATTGAGACTGTGGGAAGTGTTGTAAAAACTGCATTTCCCAAAGAGTTGAATATGATTATGTAGAGGCTTAGCAAAGTGAGGATTAAAATTATTATGGAGTTTATGTAAATTCGTCTTATAAGGCTAGCAAAGTGGTTATTGTGATTATTCCTGTTTATATAGTATTTTCCTCATATTAATACAAGAAGCTTTTATTGCCTCTTATAAGTTTGATGGGATCTTGCTTCGGGGGGATCTAACTCTAAGAATTATGGGTTGCATGGTTTAAGGCTTACCTTAACTAGGGACCTTAATCATGATTGCATCATTTCTGGTAATAGTGTAAGGATTTTATGTCATGTGTACGTGCATGCACGTGTGCGTGTGTGTATGTGTGTGTGGATTCTCATGTTACTACTTCCAATATAGGTGTGCGGGGGAAAAACGTAGCTACAAACATTGTAAAACATGTGGGATGATAGGTAGAAGGTGTAGGATAACATATTTTTATTAATTTTAAGTGTTGTGAGGAAAATTATAGGATACATAGAGTAAATCTCATTGCCAAGGTAGCTACAATGTTGAGACTAGTAGACTTGGTGGAGATGAGAGGAGTAAAAGTCCATTTGGAGGTTATGGAAACTACTCAATGTAAAGGAGTGGTAGTGAATGATGATGTAAATGAGGATGAGATCACATAAAAATAACTTGAGGACTAGGATGTTGAAATAGTGCATGTTGATGTACAAGAGTATCGATTCTTGCATGCGATCACAAAGATTGACATCAAGCCAAAGGAAGATGTTCCTAGTTACTCTGGGAGTTTATCCTAAATGGATCATCGATTAGATCGTTGCACTGGAGAAATATTTTGAGTGTGGAGGTGTGGAAGATCCCAAGAAAGTAAGGTTTTCTTGTACTAGGTTAAAAGTTCATGGGATAAGATTAAAAATTGGCAGATATTGGTGATGAAATTGAAGGCCAAGTTTATGCTTGTGGATTACTAAATGTACCTATTCAAGTATTTGTATAATTTATGCCATAAGGATTTGATTCTGAAAGACTACACAAGGATTTAATAGACTCGCTATCAAAGCAGGTCATGTCGAAGATGATGCCGAAAAGTTCTCGAGGTATGTTAATGGATTGCACATTTCCATTCAAGATGACTTTAATATGATTCGAGAGAGATTTGTGGTGGAATCCTCTAAATTGCATTAAAAGGAAGAAGAGAAGTTGTCACGTAGACAATAAAGTAGTACATGGGGGAAAGAAAATTTTCCGCATAGACGTTGGGGATGCCATAATGATAAACAAGAGGGAGAAGAAAGTTCCTTGCATGAGAAGAATCGTGTGCAAAGAGGCAAAGGTAGACCTCCTTTTAGAGTAAAAGGACATGGAAGAGGTAATGAATTTAGCATAATATGTTTCCATTTTGAATTCGTCGAGAATCATGCAATCAAGTGTCTGAAAGAAGCGTTAAATAATGAGGTGAGGAGGAATGATACTAACAACCATGTTGCGTAGAATGCAAATACATGGAGTATTACGTCAAATACTTATGTAGAATAGCTAAAGTATAGAGAAGTTCTCATGATGAAGATAGTCTTTCCAAAAACCAACGAAGGCAAAGAATCCATCCTTGCAAAGAAAGAATCTATTCAAGATCATTTACAAGACAAGAGGTCAGTGTTGCAAAGTTATTATTGATAGTGGTAACACTGATATTGTAATTTTTTTATATGATGAGATGGTTAAAAAGTTTGGTATGAAGAGGATCATGCATATGAATCAGTATAAGTTTCCTTAAGGAAATCAAATGATTGTGAATGAGCAATGTTATGTGTGCATAAATATTGGTGCATATGAAGTCTTGTGTAAGATAATGCCCATGAATGTATAACATATGTTACTTGGTTAATCTTGGTAGTTTAAGAGAAGAGTGTCATACGATGGCCACATAAATACTTATATTTTGGTGAAAGATAGATATTGATGCATGTATTTCTCATTGATGCATCTTCTACAAATAGCATCGTCTCTTAAAGAACAAAAAATACATTCCATTTTATGTTTCCTTACATACAATGCATGTCAGTAAGTTAAAAAATGCATTTATTCTATTTCAATTTTTTGATGTCTTTATAAAGTCTGTGGATCGGGTGTTATCCATGTTAGTTAATTGTGTGTTATATGGCAGACATATAGGTAGAGGAATTTCATAGTGTGTATTATTTCTATGTGTAGTATTCAAATTCATTGTTTCGCCTTGAATGTACAGGGATTCATTCTAGTAACTTATGCAAGCTTGTGTGTTAGAAGTTGTTGATAGGCCTAATGTTTGTATTTGGTGTTGTTGTATGTGTTGTATACAACGACACACATATATCTATTCTTTATGACAAGCATAATATGAATGACTTCTCTTACGAGATTGTAGATCTACAAGTTTAAGTGAGATGATTGAGTTTTGGATGCTTTTGGGTTTGATTTCTCTATTTGTAAAGAGAACTATAGACTACAATGTCATTAATGCAATTATGAAAAATATATACTGAAACATAGTTACGCAAAATTGGTGTTTTTTGTAGACATTAAAGAACACATATTGCGCATAAGGTCTCTTAAGATAAAAATACAAAAACAATATATAAATACAATAATTTAAAAAAAAATCAAATAATCCCACAAAAAATAATAAAAAATATAAAATCCCACAAAATAGTGATAAAAGACACCACATCATCTATTTACATCATCCACTCACATTTAATTTTGTCACATCACTGTATACACTTAATCACTCTACCTACCCATTTGCGTCTCCAATGCAGAATGGACTTTTATCATCTCAACCCTCTGTGCACATTGCACCCTGATTTAACCTAAATTGGTTAATATCTCTCTAGGAAGGTAGTAAGATTATCCTAATCAATTAGTTTCCAAGTCTAATTGTAACAATATAAAGAATAACCATTAAGTAATGATAAACAGTGATAGATAAAAATTTTGCAATGAGAGAGAAGATAACTTAGTTGATACCCTACTCTGTGTGATGATATGGGCTAGTTCAATGACTACAACAGGTTGAAAATGATATGATATATCTATCTCTGAAACTATGTTCTATAAATCTACTTAGACCAAAGCGGGTATGGTGGGCCAAAGCATATGGATGTTAAGTCCCTTTTTGTACGCTTTTTTCCCTATCTGCCCTTTAGATCTTGTTCATGTGTGCCCTGCTTCTATGTCCCCGGATTCACACTTTTGTCACTCCGACTTCGCTTGAAACCACAATCTTTGTAACTGTTCTTATAAAACATACCCTAGCTACCTTGCATAGTACTCAAACACCCATTAGCCTAAAATAAAGAATGTATATGATTGAGTTGGACTGACCTCAGTGGTCACCCCGATGTGATTGCACCGAATGTTGCAGTACATTTCAAACTCCATGTGGTTATGATGTGTGTGTGATTGTAATCGCATCCCATTGAAGTTAGGTTTTCCCTTTTGCACGTCACACCAAATAGTGGGCTACACTATTTTTGTGCCCAATGTAGATGTGTGGTATGTAATTCAAAATAATGTGCTTCCTATGTTGTGATAATGCAGTTCAAAATGCAATCTTTTTCTTGATCTTTTGTTTAAAAGGTGATAGTAGATAATAATGGTTACCCCCTGAGTCTCTTAGTAAGATAAGTATATATATGAGTTTCTTTGTTCAAATTTCGACACTGGTGACACAAAATGCCGAATCCAAATATAAAATTAAAATAAGAAAAGGGGGATGAAAATTCCCAATGTAAAAGTTTCGGAGAAAAACAAGGCAGGACCTATGCGGATGGGATGGCCCATAGCATACATACGTTATGGCCCATTCCGTACACTTCGGTCCAAAAAGATCAAAAAACAAAACAACTAAAACATAATAACATGGATCCTTGTGACACGACCCAAAGTGAAGAAATAAGTCTATAAAACCATGAGGAGTGATAATTACATAAATCAAAAGCAATAGAAAAAGAAGATTCGTGCCACTAATGTCTAATCTTCTTATTCATAAACCATGTATCTAACAATGTACTACAAGTGTAATGTAATAGTAATAAGTGCACATTTTAGTGTCTACATTTCCCCCCCTTTATGCTAGTGAATGAAATTTGCTAGTATAAAGGAGATAAGAAGAGTGTACTTGTGAGGAGCCGGAGAAGGTGTAACCATAAGAGTTTCGAAAGAGAAACTATGACGTGGTGTAGTGTGGATCATTATTTTGACCCACACCTAGTCAGAGGAAAGATAGACGTATTATCGTAAATATGCAACTGGAGAGATATGTTCCATGGAGACTTGGGAGATTTAGAGCCCTTGAGTTTGTAAGTAGATCGAGAGTGATAAGTTCTCGAGCCAGTGTATGTGCTCATTAAGTGATTTAAGCGTCTCACTGCCAAATGAAGAATATTGGGAGGATGGCCTATTTTTCCCTTGATATGAAACTTTAAAAATGAAAACCATGCCGTTGTAAATGGAGTTAGGCCAAATGTTTGTTGAAAACCCCTACAAATTCAAAAATGCAACAACGTCACATTTCTCCCATTGTGCTTTGTATGGGTATAGATTATAGTTAGGAAATTTGGAAAAGGATAGATTGTGTATTGATTTTCCCCCACATTAGGTTATTTGAGGGAAATATTGATTAGAATGTGAGATTTGTATCATGATTGAATTTTGTTTGAGCATTGATACTTACTTGAATTGGTGGTATGAAATTGAAAACTTTATCATTTTCTTGATTGAATTGGTGGGTTATTAGTGTATGATTACTCATATATTTGTCCCTCTTTCAACGAGAGGGTGAGATGTGAAGGATCAAATGATTGAGTCAAAAGAAATATAGTATAGATGTGCAATGTAAAAAATTGCAGTAAGAGATGTTGTAGTATAGATAATATTAGGGAATGATTGGGTATTTTTGATGAAATAGTGAAAGAATTGAAGAGAAATGTAAAACAGATTAGTTAGCGTGATAGATGTTGAGAATATGATCCTAACGTTGTTGACTAAACATAAAAGTGGTGAACGGGGCTCAAGATATGGGTCGTGCATCAATAGAGCATTAGTTGGTGAGTATGCGACCACAAATATTATAGTTTTGTAAGGATCATGGATTTACTATATATAGTAAGTAGTAAAAATGAATAGTAATTTTCATTTGTGATTACGAGCGGTTGCGAGAGTGAGCTCTGAGTTGTAACCATGCCACGTGTGAGAGATGTTATTTCAACATGGATTGAGATAGGTACTATAATAGGAATTTTAACGAATTTTGTCAATTTTTTAATTATTGAATTTCTATACGTTATGGTCCCAAATCATATGCCATGGTCTTGCAGACCATATGGTTTGGTCCTAGTGCTAAATTTTTGCTTTAGTGTGTTTGTGTATGAGTTTTCTTGAGATATGGCTTTTTGGTTTGTTATTTTTGATGTGAAGCAGGATGTGCATGCTTGGGATTTTCATGGGGGTTGAAAATGACTACTTTGTTAGGATTGGGGCTTGATGATGCAGGGTGGGATGTTCTAGACAGGGAAGATTTGCGACATGTGGCTAGACTGGGGGAGTTGCCCCCTAATATGCATATGATTGCCGCATTATGTGAGAGATGGTGTGCAGAAACTTGTACATTCTAGATCATGATAGGGGAGATGATAGTGACTTTGGAGGATGTGTATTACATTCTACGGTTGCCTATTATTGGGGAGAGGGTGCAGGTGCTAGCAGATGTGCCATTGCAGATGAGAGATGTGATGATATTTTGGGGGTTGTAGTAAGATAGAGTCTATTGTACAGCTAGATAATATTATGATAGTTGTCATTCCCCATGTTCGGAAGTTTATAGTGGTGATATTGGCTTCATTTGTGGTGGTGGATGGTCGTGGGGTTGTTATATCTCACCATATGGTACATATTTACCGACGTATAAAGGAGAAGGGTATGAGATATGTTTGGGGTAGGTGCATGTTAACCCACTTACACACACACACACACACACACACACACACACACACACACACACAAGAGGGTCACTGAGGATGGATAGGAGTAAAATTGTTACACATATGGGCTTACGAGCATATAGCAGTGTTGAGCGCCATTAATGGGCCTCATGTCAATTGTGCATGACCAGAGATCTTTGCAGCTAGGTGGACAGGGTGTGGAGGTTATAGTTCCGATACGATGACCTATAGGTCTTTGATAGATAGGATGGGCGCGGGGGTAGTCATATGGATACCGTATAAAGACTATGGGGGCTGGGTCGAGGACGTGATGGAGCTATGACGATGTGGTTGGAGGATTGATTTATGGGGTAGGTAGAGCTATTTTAGTATGAGAGAGTGACCCTAAAGTTTAGCGTGATACATGAGGTGCCTTCAGGGCCTTATATATGGCGTCAATCAGTACATGTAGCGAGGAGGGCGGGAATGAGATCAGGGCCTACAACGACAAAGTTGCTACTACCACCTACAAATGCGTGGACCTAGACATAGTCTCTATTCGAGGAGATGATACGGGATGTACTCCCACATACACACAATGGTGGGTAGAGCATCAATGGGTGCTACTATTTCCTATTAGATTGGATAGAGTAGGTGGGCCACCACGTGGGAGGAGCCTTCCCCTGGTGACGAAGTTGTAGCAACTATGGTGACACAACATGAGTATGGAATAAGTGTTTTATGATTGTTTATATATTGAGTTATTGTGAATGTATAGGATGTGGATGATGACAATGTTCTAATGTTTGGTTTGTATGATGGTGTGCAGGTGACGATTATTGGATGACTATTATAGATGTTACGATGCACACGTTGACTCGTAATGTGCCACCACATGTCATTGTAGGTGGTGGTTTATTGAAGTAGGTGGATGACATTGCAAGCGAGCATGCCCATTTATTTGATCTAGTGGAAATGGAAACGAGCAATTGTGTGGTGCTACGGGCGGAGAGAGATGAGGCAAGTTTCAAGCTCGTGCATGCTAGAGATAATGTAGGAGGAGGAGGCCTAACACAAGAAATGTTTACTTTGTATGTATAGTTACAGACGCATCATACTAATTTGATAGTTGAGGTTGCGTTATTGTGGGCACATATACAAGAGTATCGGTTGCAATCGCGAAGATGGAGGTCTAGTGGTGAAGCATTGAGGTCAAGAGCTCCTATGGTTATTTTATATAGTAGTAGTGAGGATGATTGAGGGAAGTAGCCCAATTGTATTAAAACATGCGCGCATGTGTGTTTGTTTATTCTTGATGATGTAGCTTGATGTGTGTGATGATATGTGGTGTGATTAGTGTTGGATAGTAGGAACGATGATTCACATATGTTGCATTAGATGTGTGATTTTTAGAATATACAATAGATAGAGATGTGATGGTTTGCTATTAGTTGGTTGGTGTATCTAAGAAATATGATGAAATGGTCGAATATCCACTCTTATAGTAGAGAGAGTGAGATGTCGCAACGATCCATATAGGGCGCACTCCACGAATTATCGAGGAGCAAGATTTTCCATAAACCTATGCATAGAACGTAGAGAGGGTGATTCGCTCATGCCATAGATGAATCATGAAAAGTGACCAAAATATAAGAATTCACAAACGCATAATCAATATAGAACCTATCCAAAAACGAAGCGGTGACTGATTACGCGTTGCTTGAGCAATGCTAAAGAAGATACATGTGAAGTAGTAGTAAAAATGTTAATGCTATGATCTTGTAATTAAATACTTTATTCTTTCGTGACCCAATTGAGCTAAGCTTTTTGTGCCTTCGTATCTTTCTTTGGAGTCGAATCTAGCAGAGTAATCTGTAAAACTAATTTAGTAGTTGGGTGATGATCGAGCAAGGTTACATATTTCGGCGAGTGATGTCGCAATGGAGGAGAGTATGATCAATTAGGATGTCGTGATCGAAAGGCAATAATATCATCATTTTCAAGTAAGTTGAGTTTATCATTAAGTTCATACTAATTATTATCCCTATGTCCATTGACTCTATGAAATTTGCATAAAGGTTAATTGTGATTCCGTTGCAACCAGTGACGGGGGTGGTGTTAATTATATGGTAACCAAATCAAACGCTCATCAAGTAGGGTGTGTAAGATGTCATGTGGCCTAGCAGAATAAGAAAAGTATAAGGGTTCTCGCTTAGGATGAGGAGTGAACCACAGCGGAGGTCTACGTGGAAGTGGGTTGGGATGAGATGTGTCACCACGATAAAGGACCTTGGCCTCATGTGTATGGGGGGATGAAGAATGGGAAGTTGTTGAAGAGCAATATAATGATTTATTCACATTATTCTTGTGCTTAATCATGACCATAAAAAAAATAAAAATTAAAAACACAAATAAACTGTTGCTAGTCCTACAAAATATGGTTTTAATGATTAATGAACCAATACCCGATTATTAGGATACTCTCAATGAAAAGCAATATGATGATTTGTTCATGCAATTCTTGTGTTTGATTAGGACGATTAACTATTTTTTATTTTGAATAGAGAAAGTTAACATATTCAATATATATAGCGTGGCTCATTTAATATTTTGAATAATCAATTATTGGTAGTGTTGTGTTGTTTTTTATTTATTTTACACGCATAACGTTGATATTACCATTATTCTTATTTATAGTCTATAATTTTTATAAGTTTATTTTATGCAAATAACATTGATATTACCATTATTTTGTTTATATTATCTACAATTTTTATAATTCTTTATTAATATTTCTATGGTCGTATTCAAGCCATATCGTACCCAAGGCCCAAAAAAGGGATGAATAGTGTACCCGAACCCAAACCCATACCAGTAACTTTGGTACAAAACAAATAGACATAACTTTCTTTATTACTAGCACTTGCACCAAAAGGAAGTGCAATGTTAAGTCGATATTTAAATATGAGGGTTTGTAGAGTCATTAGCAATTTCAAGATGCATTGATGATGTATCTCTAGTTTGTGTTGTAAGGCACGTAATGTTTGTGGAGTTGTACAAGTAATTCCAAGGTGCACCAAGCCCTTGTGGAAGCAATTTCAAGATGCACTAAAGAGGCATGTCTGATATGCATAGTAAGGCATGTAAGGTTTACAGAGTCATTGAAGCAATTCCAAGGTGCACTGAGCCCACAACATCAAACATGTCCACCGCCATTGCCTACGACAACATCACCCAAGCTGAAGGGAATATTATTCAACACTCTACTTTGTTATTGGCAATGTCTTAGGTAGAAATGAAGGATCTCGTTGAATTATAGACTATTACTATAATAATAACAATATAATGATTGATTATAATTGTAGGTCCCATGCATTATGTTAATTTTATTGCTACCTAAATATTATGACAACTTCGGCATATCAATTTATTTGTCAACATCTTGCGATATCGAGATTGCATGTAATGCAAGCACACATTTATTTGAAAAGGAAGCATGGGGCATGTGTTTTTGTGGCCACAAAGGCAACACCAATTACAAGTAGAAGACACATGGGTAGCACTGTGAATACACTTCCCACAACTTAACATATTTGTGTACGGAGTCATAAACACCCACACATGCATGTTTATTTCAACTGAACCCACCCCAGTCTACAAGTGGAGAAGAATGGCCTCGACATAAATGGACATGGGCATGCAAAGATTCAAAGGCATGGGTATCCCCGCTTGGCACTCACAAATATCAAAGCTTAATGGAAAGAAGAATTTTGTAAGATGGTGTGGTTTTGAATGGCTTGTAGCAGATCTGCATACTAACTAAAAGCATGGAACATGTGGAAGCATAAACATGACACGCCATGCTTGCATGGTCTAACAATGTTCATGACAAGTCTTTGGGCCTTTTCGAAGAGCACCTCACCTATGTCTTCTATTTAAATGTAATGGTTGTTGAATTGGAAACATCGCAATGGCCTCGGTGACTTTCAAGGAAATACAAGTGAGAGGTGAAAAGCCAGAATCTACCACCATTTCCATCATCCTTCCAATGCTACCCAATGGTAATTACTTGTTAAAATGCCCGAAGGATATTGGGTCTCATTCCATGAGATGATAGAAGGCCCTACTAGTTTAGTAGATGGTGTATGTAAATGCTACAAGGAATTGCGGTCTCTTTAAAGATTTTAAGTCTTCACTTTTATTTGCATTTATATCTGATTAAACCTTTGTTGCCACCTCGCCCCCCGCGTACCCCGCCCCATCTAACCTCCCCAAGGTCCAAACCACCACCAAGGCCAACAACAAACCCATTTTTTGCATATCCCACAATCATTGCAGTCCATGAGATCACATCGTTCCAGCATTTTATCTAACAGTTCACATGCTTCCACTTTTTGTGGACATATCTGCTCAGGCACATCTACAAATTTGTGTTAAGACTGTGGTTCATTGTGACTTAGGTGAAATGCTTTGCTTTTGTGGGAAAATAGTCATCTGCTATGGAACTTTGCACAAAAAAAAAATTTGTTGAAATTTTGGTACGTTTTGCATTACATTACAATTTATATTTTGAGTTTATGGATACAAATCATATATGTAAGTGGAAACTCAATTGCACAGATCACAAAGAGTAAATTTAGATTTTGTGCAAATTTATGTGACATGCCATTGTAACTTAGGTTCATTTCAAGGATATTCACACTGAAGTTTAGAATTTCAAAATTTTCTACAGTTGAACTGATGTGTAATTGAAACCCATTTTGTAGATAAGACATTTGCACTACAATCTTTTCCCCCAATTTCTGTAAAATATCCACATGAATGAAAACATTGACTCAATGCCCTGGTTTGGAATGCGCAGATTATAGAAGAGGAATTGAAGTTAAGGAGGGATAATGGAAGAAAGTAATTCTATTACTTTCTGATAGAGAATTATTTTGTGGAATGCAAGTTCTTCATTTATTAGTTCATCAGATTTGTAGTTTTCATGGCAGTGAACCCCATGGCAGTTGAATCTCAGAAAATGTAGCCTCTTTCAACCAGCTGTATTTCTCAACCTGTGGAGGGTAATTTTATTTAGCTTCCATGTATTGTGATAGCCAGCTCCAACAATTTTTCAACTGCATCTCCTCCATCCGCTACCCAAACCAGCACCAGCACCAGAGCTGAAACCAAGGCAGCTGCCACTGCATCCTCCCCCAACACCGCCCCACAACCAGAACCTGCAGCTCCATTTTCTGCACAGGCGGGTAGCATGGTAGCAAAGGTGGGCTGATCAGATTGGACAGTGTCACTGCTCCGCAAGGACACCCATGTCTTATGTTTGTTCCACACATATTAACAGAAAATGTAAGAGAATGCAGAGGTGGAGATATTTTTCTAGGGTTTGGTGACAGTAAATGTCAAATGCGGCATGAGTAGACACTTACAGGCATGAGACCGTTTTCAGGGCAGTCGTTTTTTGGAATATTCCAGTGTAAGACGCATTTTTCACCGGGGTGAGACCTCTTTTGGGAGGCAACATAAATGCAATCACACCATTGTGGAGAACAAATGGAAACAGAAAGAAAAATGCAGTCACAGTTTGCAAAGAAAGATGGTTCCAGAAATTTGAAATGTCTTGGGCAATGGCCCTATAGACAGGAGCTAGAAGCGCAAGTGAGAAAGATTGGCAGTAATATTATTATTGTGAAACCTAATTCCATCTTTAGAGATATGGGGTTGTATAATAGATATACGGGTAATAAATAGTCTGTAAATTAGGAGACCCCAAAACAGAAAAGAGAGGATCTAACACTTTAACAAAGAAAGTTACAGCTCAAAGTCTGCTTTCAGAATGGCAAAGCTTTTAAGGAGCCACATAAAATTTTCCCATGACACATGAAATCCGTGCCTCTACACTGTAATTTTTCACTACTATGCATCCAAAACTTACAAATAGAGAATTTCCAAAACCGTCAATGCACATTTCAGTAAACACAAAAAACTAACCATGAACATGAGCTACAGAATTTAAACTCCTTCCCGGGGGTTGCTCAATATATCTGGAACAAGAAACTTGTAGTTCAGTTGAAAATAAAACTTATTTTTACTTATCTATTTGGAAACTTTCATAAGACAGATGTCATGTCCGCCTGAGCTTCATGGGCCACCTATCCAAGAAAACTAAAGAGCAGTGGCCTCCACCATCTGAAGTCATATGAAACGGCTATTTGAGACTCAAAAGCTTGTGGGTTCACTTCCCAGTATATCAAAATCAATTATTTTAAGCTACTTTTACTGGCATTTATAACCTTCGCTCTATTTTTTTTCAAAGATCCCATTAAAAATTGAAAAAGTGACATGTCTACTTGAGCTTTGTTCCCAACTTTAGATTATAATTCTAAACATTTTTATTGATGAATTTCTCCTTCTTTTCAAAAGGATATAAAAGGTAAGTTCTCTTTTGCTTTTGGATTGTTTTGGCAACGCTGAAGTTTGTTTTACTTTTTTCATATAATACAAGAAACATTCTATTCAAAAAATGGCATAATCGATGCGATCATAACAGAACCTAGCAGAACACTGATTCATATTTCAAATTACAAATTACAGATTTCACATAGTTTGCTTGATTCAAGCCAACCTATGCTAACAGAAGAAATCATATACACGAACAAAAAATTGTGACAAAAACCAAATGATATTAATCCAAGTGCATAAGACCATGGAATTAGATAGTCAAACATAGCATTATTTCCCGTCGTCTACAAAAAATCATCCTGCCACTTATTTTCGAACCAAAACAGTGTCGAACAAAGGCCAAGTGAGAGCATCAGTGGAGTCTTTTTGAAGGCTTAAAGCTTGATTCCAACAGTTTTATTGCAATTAGAGCAGTAATTTTCCTGTAGTTTGAATGGAAACCATGTCCTCCACCCATTCTGTATCAGCTGTAGGTAGTAAGAATATATTGTAAATTGATTGATGCGTTACACAGGCAGTGTTGAGTCAAACAATATAATAAATTTATTATCTTATGACCATGTACGAATCTGAAGGAATACATCTTATCACGGTCTTCGCAACTTATCCAGCCTCCCACGAGATTAAGTTTACCGTGATATTTTTTAGGTGAATGGCTGTAATTTATCCCCAAGAATATCAAGCTCAGTGAAACTATTGCTTTAATGTTTTGGTATAGAAAGAAAGAAAGAATGAAAAAAATATATTAACGTCCACAAGTGACCAAAAGTAGGTCAATGGGGCTTGAGGATACAGCAGTTAACAATATAAAGTTATAGGAAGAGAGAATCCTAGAAGCAAAATAATAAAAGTACATAAGACAAAATCAACCAATGGGCCACTACCACATGTAGTAATAAAATCAATACAAATAGTAATAAAGGGAAAACAAGAGCCCTCAAAGCGTGTCTCAATGACGACTGGAAGGAAATTTCATGGACTCTTTCTATGTGTGCATAAAGTGGAGGATCGTTTACGCCATCATCAATTGTTGTGGAAGATCCGACAATGATGGCTAGGGAGTATCCAAGGTTGGAGGGGCCAAGTTGGGAGATCCTATCAAAACACTTCCTCTAGAATATCCCCTAACATCCAAAGGCTAGTAGAGCTCATGGAGTAGAAAAGAAACTTGTAATATGAGTCCGCACCTGTGGTTTAGGGACAGTCAGTAAGTAGTAGATCCATGTCACTGAGAAAGGGCAAGGCCACACTGACTGGGGAGAACAGAGCCACGAATTTGAGAGAAAGTGGGGTAGGGGATCTAAGTAATACAAGTGGTAATGGTGCACCAAGTGAAGCGCCACCTAACTGATCTATAAGCTCTAATATGTGAGGTACTGGTCTCCAAAGGGTGCTTAGTGTTGCCTATTGCCTGGGTGGGGCAGAAAAACAAGGTGATCAGCATGGAGTCTCTAGAGCCTCTAGATCAAACCCCCCCCCCCCCCCCCCCCCCGACATAGGGATCTGCACTGGAGGGGGGCGGACTTGCAAAGATAAAGAATCAGGTACCTAATCTAGATATCTGAAGAAAGTAGATGGATTGTTCCGTCCATGTAGAAGTGATCATATCTTCCCCATACCTCATAGTAAATGGGACATCTGAAAAATGAAGTGTTCTTCGGTCTCCACCTCCTAGAGGGCGCACAGATGGCAAATCTAGTCTTGTCAAAGAATGTGATGATCAGTTTCAACCTATAATTGGTGAGAGCACACTCTCATATGGCCAAGTGAAAATCTCAAGCCATGCGACCAGTGGCGTCGGAGATAGTGAGGGTAATGAATAGGAGTTTGATTTTCCATAATACTGGAGCATTTCAAAAGTGAACTCGCTCCTAAACTTTGATTTGCTAAGCCATTCTCCATTCTGAGTCTTCTCAATGTAATGATCTCTCAGTCAAAACAAATAAATGTACTTTGTTGATGGACATAGCATGTGTATTTATAAGGCCTTGCACTATTAACTAGAAGAAGTGTAGAGCGTTTGTCTCTGAAATTAACAGAAACTTGTTCTTGAACAGATTGTGGGCGCATTAGATACATTTTTTATGTTATTTTAAGATACCAAAAGAATTATTAATATGGTTCATTAAAAAATGTGTCTTGACATAGATCTCAAACCACCTCTTCCATTAAGCGACACTAGTTGGATTATCAATTGTAATCTATGTTCCACCAAGTTTCTGGGAGGGGGATGGCAGGGGACAGGGGAATGTGTTTCCAGGACGGATTTTTTTTGAGGCCATTTTTTAGGGGAAGGCTATTAAAAAATAAGAGAAAATATAGGAAATTTCAAATATTCATATGATAACATTGATAAAGCATTTATCACACACATTATAGAACCTTAATACATAAACTTGGAGCTGAATTGAGATTTCACATAACATTGAGTCAAAAACAGACTTTTTTGGAAAGCATATTACTCTATGCTCTGTTTGTACACCCTGTTTCCAACTTTCTGAATTTCCGAGTTTCCAAAACGTCCCCGGTACGGGGATGGGCCTAAAAAGGCAGGGGATGTGTCCCTGTGGAACATAGATTGTAATGTGGTCTAGATGTAACGAGGGTTGACTCTCTTGGAAGGGGCCCAAGTTCAATTATTCCCTTAGTAAACATGTAAAATGGGTTTCACCCTACTGAGATTGAAGGGGCAGTTTCCAAAGCAAAAACAAATGAGAGTAGTCGGATTACATCCAGGATAAATCCATAGATCACAAAGACATTCCCTTCAAAGTGTACAAGATGCTATAAGTATGGTTAGTTTGCTCGCACAGATCTGGATCCTGAGGTTATTCAAAACTCAGTTATACTTGAGTAGAAAGAGCTTATAAAGCCAACCAAAGCAATTACTTCAGAGATAGACCACATCTACAGACAAACATCAGGAAAGGAAAACAGCAACTATAAAATAGAGAAAGTTAACAATGATTCTGTACTTTTCTCTTCCACTCCTCCCAAAAAAAAGCCATGTTAGAGAACTTTCAAAACCATGTCCTCCTGACAAGGTCTAGGAAAATTCCAACCAAAAACAAGAATCCAAGAAACAACTTTGGATAAAATCCAATGAGCAAGAACAAGCTTGACAATTCCAAATCAGCACCCAATGTAAGAGAGGAAGACGAGACCGCTTCAAGAAAACAAGGTAAGTCTGGGAAGCTTCAAATGCAGCCTATAAAGCCATGCCCCTACAACAAACAATGGAAATCAAAAGCAATTATGCTGAGACAGCATGGTCAAGCTCTAGTTAAGTTCCGGCAGATGACATTTGATCAATGTGAAACTAGGAAAAGGTTTAACACTTTTCTGAATGTTCCTGCCCTACGGCCTGTAAGCTTCGACAAGCAATTTTATAGTAGAGTGATAATGTTATTCCCTATTTTCAAATTATTTTTCTATTGAAATATAAAAGTAATAAGGGTTTGAAGATTCATATTGCAAACAGAAAAAAAATGGTAATGATTTTTCTGGATATTCTCAATATGCTTTTCCCTGATGATGAGTCTAGTATGGGACTTGAAACGTCGGCATTTAAAAACATTTAGGCAAAATATCCAGAAAAACATTACCATAAAAGTACTAGTTTTTGCCAATAAATCTAGTTCAATTTAATGAATCTTGTTGAGTTTTTAACTTTTTATCATGGCCAACGTTGGCTGGTGCAACTTGGTGCTGAGCTATCCCAAGCCTCAACTCTTAGCTTCATTTTTAACCCATATTGAGTTTGACTCAATGGCTTTCACAAGTTAAGCTCAAGTCTTGTGACCATTTACGAATATATAAAAAACAACATTGTGGAAAAGACCCAATTGCTGATTGGCTCATATTCACAGAATATAGGTGAAGTCCCTATAACTTTAAATGATAACTATCCACTTTCTAGTTGAAGGCATAGGAGAGGCAAGTGCCAGAGTGTAAAGGCATATAGTTCAGCAAGCAATAAAGCTTCTAAAGGTCAATCAAGATGATCAACATGAGGAAACCAATGGAGTCATAGTTGCTTTACAACACACCATCTTGCATACCTTGTATCTCTTTATACAATACATCTGAAATTCTATGATGAAGAACATCATAATGCCGAAGGTCACCTACTTCTATTGTTTGTTTGTTTTTAATTCTGTATTCAAACCTTATCATACACAAGGAAAAAAGAAAGGGTTTGTGTTCACTGACAAAATTTGACATGCAGAACAATAAAATATGATTAAAAAAAATTAGTAGATAAAATATTTTCATCAGACAAGCCAGTCCTTGCACCTGTTATTCTTCGAAATGAATTTCAAAATACACAAGGCAAGTGAAACCTTGTCACCTCATCTATCACAAACTCTAGAGCTACCATGTAAAAGTACTTCGGTTTAAGCTTGCAACTGAAAAAACTTACAAACATTTCACCACGTCCATATGCTTTCTATGACAATCAAAAGACAAGATGCATGCCATACAGGAGATTTAATTTCTTTGGACTCCAAATCTGGAGAAACTCTTTAACAGCACATCATGTTATCCCCTAGTGCCCAAGTTCCATCTCCTCCATGTATTTTATCTTCATTTCAAAAGGCAGGGGAGTTTGTTTAAGCTGCATCTGTAGTTGGCTTGCAAGGTAATAGAGACTAGGAAACTAAGAACGTTCATGAGAGTCACACAGCAATGATACTGCTTCCATAAGACGTGACTATACAGTTACGGCACCCATACAATTTCTCGACCATATCTTGAATTACAGGTCCAAAGGCACATCCCATTCATAGTTTACTTGAACCCGCCTAGCCTTTTTATTGTAACTGTCTTCTAACTCTACTCAATTACAAAGAAAATTAAAATTTCTTCAGGTTGATCCAACCTCCTTACCCATCCGTTTACTACTTTACTGCATCTGCAACTTAATAGAAGAATCACCTTATGAACCTTTCTTCAGATTGATCCAACCACTCCGGCCATCTGTTTAATAATTTCGTAAAGCTGCAAGCAGCTAGAACAGTCACCTTATGAAGAAAATTTAACTTCACCTTTGATTAGAATAACCTTTAAAATACTGGTAACTTAATGTAAGCAATACTAAACTGGCAAGGTTTCTGCCTGTGCCCATGTACAACACTGAGTCAAATAACATGAGACATGGCTACGACTAAAATAATCAAATACAAATGACAGTCTGTAAACTGTAAAGAGATCACTAAACTATTACTCTCAGTGTCGCACATATTACAATTGTACAAATATTCAACATAATGCATCATGAAAAATCAAGCATATTACTTCTACAGCAATTATCAACTAATTCCATCCAGCAATAGCAATGGAAAATAACTTTAAGCAACTTGGGGATAGTATTAAAAAAGGAGCCAATCCAGATATAAAGAACCAGTAAAGAAGATCGAAGCATAAGAATACCAATTCCATAGACGTACACTTAGTAGAACTTAAGCACTTCAAGACATGCGAATACATCAGAAATAAGATATAGGAGTGGTTACAAACTTACAATAGGGTAGGAAAATAGACAGTAAAGAATAGTCAGACTGAAGACACTAAAAAATTCATGTATGCACGATACACAAAATATACATATATCTATTGTGCAGCTTCAATACATAAAGGAGGGAAATTTAATGCGTTCACATAGACAGAATTTTATTAGCAGGTGTATTACACACACATTCATGCACATAAAGTGAATGCTAGAGATTAAAAAATTCTGATTTCGAAATAATTCTAAACATGCTTTCAATCACTCAGACAAGCATAAGGCCAATTTTATTCAAATGCTTTTTAATCCACCTATGAATTGTGCACATGCTACTTCTACTTCTCAAAAGAAAAGGATTAAGTGAGCACAAGCTTACAAAAATGCCGTTTATAATGATTTTGACAATGTTACCCCCGAAGAAGAGGGTAGATAAACAAATAAGGGCTTTTTGAGATATTCCAAAAAGCTCATTAGAAAACAAAACACGGAAGCTCCAAAAAGAGTTTAGATAATTTCACTTATGCAATTTCAGCTGTTTGCTCTTTTCTTACAAGGAGATAATCAGACTTTCTAAATTCCAATGTCCTATAGAGTTATTTTGATGTATGAAAGCTAGGATGTTGGCAAATGAGGTATACCTAATCAAACAACGTAAATTACTACAAAGAGGATTCAAATCAGACTTTGCTAGAACAAAGTTGTAGCATGATAAATCCAATTGTGCCTTTGGTCTGAAAACAAAAACACTTTCCAGCAATGAAGTATGTAGAATTGTAACAGGTAGCACTACTAAATAAGAACATGGGATGCAATCTACACATTAGCAATGTCTTTGTAGAGTAGAGACCACAATGTTTAATGGAGATTCACACAAAGCACTCCTTCAGACAAAATCTTGGTGAAACTCCCTCCACACAAATGAGATCTTTAGCATTTTTACATTGGAATTCCACACAAAACTAAAATATTAGTTGTTCTGTAAACAGTTAAGACTACAATGCTTAATGAGGATTCACACTAAGAACTCTTTTGAATAAGACCTTGGTGAATCTCTCTTTACACAAATGAATGCGAACCAGATCTCTGGCATTGTTATATTTAAATTTCACAGAAAACTAATATTGCATTCTAGTGAAAGCGCGAACAAAAAAACGGTTACAGATCTTAATTCTTCATGTCAATATCGCACTTCCCACAAGAACTGCGGCAACCGCACCACTGAGCAAGCCAATGAAGAAATTCTTGGGAGCATTGCTCTGCTGTAATGGGGGAGCTGTTGGGGGATGAGGCATGTGTTCTGGTGGTGGTGGTGGTGGTAGTTGCGGTGAATCTGAATAAATGTATTGCTCATTTGATGTGTAATTTTCCACATTATATTTAGGGGTTGCATTTGAGGTAAAGGACATGCATGCTGACGTGGGTTCTTGTAATGTATACGGATAACCACATTGCTCATCTGATGCCGAATCGTCCATGGTATCTGAAGGGTCTACAAGAGAGGCTACTTGAGGATACATTGATGCAACTGGGATACCCTGCACTGGAACATCACATGGTTGGGGAGGATTAATGGCTGCCCAATTGGTTGTTTGAGGATTATTCAGTGCCCAGTTGGGTAGTTGAGGATCGGTCCGTACCCAAATGGGATTCAGATTAGACATCTCAAACAGGCCGCTACCCTTAAGTTTAAGGGAAACTTTCAGCATCCCATAAGCCCTCCCAGATGGCCTCCAAAGTTGCAATGTGAATGATTCACGCTCATCTCTCTCTGGCATGAAACAAATCCTCTTGACCTCATTGAGCATTAGGGTTGTGGTTCCAACTATCTTCGTTTTAAGAGGGCCTGCACACATAACCTGGATAACAAGGGCTGCATTGGGATTATTAAGCAACTGGGTCTGCAGAGGGAGTGAAAGTGTGTCGTTCCAAACAGGAGATGTTCCCGAATTTTGCAGGGTTTTGGTGGATTTCTTCAACTGAGGATCTATCCAAGCAACTGCATATGGACTTATTTTACCCTTACTAAAAATGTTGACATTCTTCAGTCCTTCAGCTGATGCTATTGTAAGTTCCAGATATCCCTCACCCATTTCTACAAATCTTAACAAAACATTCAGCAAATGAACATCAATCAACACATACCTTTCGGAATTCGCATCGACCACTGGGATTATCTCAGAAAGAAGACCGAAAGCTAGGTAGTTATATTTTGTCCAAAATTTTCATTTGCTTTGCAGTTGCTTCTTTGGCACTCTACTATCGATTGCCTTTTTCTACTTCCCTAGACTGCCCTGGCGATTCGCGAATAGGCGATTACGAAAGCCACGTTGAAAGCTGTTGAATGGGCCTGGAATTTGATGGTCTGTGGAACGTATTTCCATATTTTAAGTGTAATTTACAATTTAATAAGACAGGTTTTTTTTTAATTCAAATTTTACATTTGGAAGTGGTTTGTTTTTTGTTTTTTTTTTTAATTTGGAGACCGTAAAAAATGTTAGTAAGTAGTCAAATCTAATATATTAAAAATTATAATGTGTGATTTTGAAAATGATTTTTTTTTCAAAAATAAATTTAGAAATATGTTTTATTCTTTTTTGTTAAGTGAAACTATAACATATTCTATACTAATTTTTGAAACTATTTAGTAATTTACTATTTTAATTCTAGTTTATTTTGTGAAAATTCTATTGCAGTCATTGATTATTAATATCCAATCTGAAAAGATTATTTAACTGCCAAAAACTAATTCACAGCTAATATCGAAAAATAACACAACTGCAACTTCATTAATAAAAATACGGAAAGAAATGCGTAACACAAAGAACACAATATTTTCGGACAAATTGTCCCTGGAAAAACCCCTAAGGGAAAACCAGTTCTACAGATGAGGAATTATATTAACTTCAGCAAATTAAGAGATACAAAGATTCCTTGCCTCTTACTGGCAGAACTTCGACAATCTCCCAACTTCTCCCGCTGATATTCCCCCACTGCTATCCCCAACGCTATCACTGCGCCCTTGCTAACACTGCAAGACTGTTTGCTATCACTGCAAACTTACAAACTCATTTGCTAGCACTGCAAATGCTTCTCCAAACTTGTATTCTCCAAATGCCCAATGACCTCCTTTTATACTACTCTCATTGGTAAACCAACGGCCGAGATCAATTCTCAATCGACAGCTGAGATACATAACAACTTAACAACCATAACAAATAGGTTGCAAGGTGTCACTAAAGGAAATCAAAAATTAGAAAATAATTAATACATTCTCAACAATAAGATAACTATTATCTAATCTTAGCAAATGGACGAACAACTGTCCAAGCTAACAAACTAACACTCCCTCTTAGCAAGGAAGTTGTTCTGCACGACACCCATCTTATCTCTGAAGAAGATAAATTTTGCCTTCCCCAATGCCTTAGTCAGAATGTCTGCTACCTACTCCTCTATAGGTATGTATTGTAGTTGAACAATACCTCGTTGTACACAATCCCTGATGAAGTGATACCTGATATCTATATGTTTAGACCTATCATGAAACACTGGATTCTCAGACAACTTGATGCAACTCTGATTGTCGCAGTGTATCACAGTAGTCTCAACCTTCTGACCAAACAAGGCCACTAGCAACTTTTGAAGCCATATAGCTTCACATGTCGCCATGCTAGCTGCAATGTATTCTGCTTCTGATGAACTCAAAGCCACAGACTTCTGCTTCCTGCTGAACCAAGAAACAACTCCTGATCCTAAACTGAAACAACACCCTGAAGTGCTCCTTTTGTCTGTTGTACTGCCTACCCAATCTGCGTCAGTATAGCCTATCAACTTGATTCCTTCACCTCGAACATATCTGATCCCATACTCAACTGAACCATGCAAATAACGCAACACATGCTTGGCCGTTGTCCAATGCACTCTCTTTGGCTCAACCATGAACTGACTAAGAGAGTTTACTGCAAATGCTATATCCGGCCTGGTGTTGACCAAATACATGAGCGAACCAATTAACTGCCTGTATAAGGTGGGATCTACATCTTTGTCCTTAGATGTATCTACCTTCCTCCAATTAGTGATCATAGGTGTAGACATGGCTTTGCAATCCTCCATCTCGAATCTCTTCAAGATTTCAATGCAATATTTCCCTTGACCAAGGAAAATCTCTCCATCTGTCTGCCACACCTCCATGCCTAGAAAATAGTGCATGAGTCCCAAGTCCTTCATCTCGAACTCTTCTGCAAGGTCCCTCTTGCAATCCTCTATGAGCCCTAGTGCACCTATAAGAAACAAGTCATCTACATATAGAACAAGAATGAGAGCCTCACCCCCAACCACCAAGTAGTAGAGGTTAGCATCTGCCTCACTCTTCACAAAGCCCATTTCCTGCAAGTATGTATCAATGCGCTCATACCACGCTCTAGGAGCCTGCTTGAGTCCGTACAAGGCTTTCTTCAATCTGCACACGTGGGTCTCTTTGTTGTGTGCTACAAAGCCTTCTGGTTGTTCTATGTATACCTCCTCCTTCAATTCACCATTAAGGAATGTTGTCTTGACATCCATTTGATGGATCTGCCATCCCATCTGCGTTGCAAATGAGATTACAGCTTGTATAGAAGTATACCTGGCCACTGGAGCAAATGTCTCCTCATAGTCTATTCCCTCCTTCTGAGAGAACCCCTTTACCACAAACCTTGCCTTGTATTTCTCGATGCTACCATCTGCACCGTGCTTTATCTTGAAGATCCAGCATGATCCAACTACTGCCCTATCTGTTGGTCTAGGCACTACCTCCCACACATCATTATGCATTATTGAAGTATATTCCTCAACCATAGCATCTTGCCATACCTGATGTTGTGCAGCCTCTTGATAGCTGGAAGGTTCACTATCTACCAACTGGCTGACTAATGCCACATAGTCATTGAACTTGGCTGGTTCTTTCCTCTGTCTCGTACTCTTCCTAGGAGCTCCCACAAACTCCTGAGTATCCCTTTGTGTGTTTTGAACCTCACGGTTCCTGCTGCCAACTGTAGAGGATGAAATATCAACCTCTAAATCTTCTAGATGCATATCCTGCTGCACCAGTTGCTCCATACTCTGTGAATCTTCACTACCTGAGTCTATGCTTGTACTAGTAACTGTACTTGAGCTTTGCTGCCCTTGACTTGGACTTGGAGCTTTTGTTGGCTGCTCACTTTGATCATCTGCTGGCAAATCTCTGGACCTTCTAAACGCTTTGTCCTCCATGAACTTGACATCACGTCTGACAATAATTCTTCTAGTCCCTGGAATAAAAATCCTATATGCCTTTGAAGTTTCATTGTACCCAACAAGGTACCCCTTCTCTACAGTCTGATCTAACTTGGTATGTGTATCTTCTAGAATATGACAATATGCCAAACTCCCAAATATCCTGAAGTGACCTACATCTGGCTTCTTCCCTGTGAAAGCTTCCTCTGGTGTCATCTTCCCTAGTACCTTGTGTGGAACCCTATTCTGAATGTAAACTATTGTACTACATGCCTCTGCCCATAGATAGTGGGGCATGTCCTGGTCATGTAGCATAGCCCTTGCTGCCTCTGATATAGAACGGTTCTTCCTCTCAGCAACTCCATTCTGCTGTGGATTGTAAGGAACCATCCACTCTCTCTTGATTCCTTCTCTGGTACACAAATCCTGGAAGTCATTTCCTTTGTACTCACCTCCATTATCTGACTGAAGAACCTTTATCTTCCTTCCTTTCGAGTTCTCCGCAAGAGCCTTGAACTCTTGGAAGTGACTGAAAACCTCATCCTTGGTCTTCAAGAAGTATATCCAGGTCTTCCTAGAGAAATCATCAATAAATGTAACATAGTACACATATCCTCTGAGAGACTTTGTCGACATTGGTCCACATACATCTGAATGTACTAGATCAAGAACACCCTTAGATCTATTGTCACTCCTTGGAAAATATGCTTTTGCAAACTTCCCCAACACACATCCCTTACATACATCATCATGCTCTGTGCTCACCTCTGGAACACCTGTCACTGTCTCACGAAGCAATTTAAGTGCTCCATGATGAATATGGCCCATCCTCCTATGCCATAGCTCTCCAAGATCTCTAGGATTACTACTGCTCATAAGTGCCTTAGGAGTATCAAACTGTAACCTATAAAGGCGACCACTCCTAACTCCAATAGTTATGGGTGATTTCCAATCCTTGTGCTTAATCAACACATGTGTCCCTCTAAAAAGTACATTATACCCTTTATCCTAAAGAACAGATACAGAAATCAGATTCATACCTAAGCCTGGCACATGCAAGACATCATGAAGTGGAACTATCTTTCCATTCTCCCTCTGAAACTGAACAGTCCCTTTCCCAACTGGGTTGAGCTTGGACAAGTTCCCCATAGAAATCTGGATATTGGTGTCCTCCTCCTGGTAACTGGAGAAGTACTCTCTAACTCCTGTCATATGAAATGACACCCCACTATCTATATACCAAACACACTGTGAGGTTGAGCTGACCATACAAGCTATGAGTGCAAACTCATCCTCCAATCTCCTAGAGAGCTCCTCTGCACTTGCTGAAGCCGCCACCTGGTTCTTGCCCTTCTTATCATTCTTCTTCCTTTGCGGGCAATTACTAACATAGTGGCCAAACTCGTGACAGCCATAGCACTTGACCTTAGACATGTCCTTCTTCTTCTCACTTTGAGAATTTGATCCTTTGCTAAATCCCTTCTTTGCTTTCCCTTTTCCCGCTAGGGAAACGTTTTCTTGTTCTCCCTCACTTTTCTGACTCTTGTTGGCCCCATTGACAAGACTTAGTCTAAACTCCTCCTGAGTGAAATTAGTCCATAGTCAATCCCAACTCGGTAAGGTGTCTCGTCCACTAACAACTTGAACAAAGACATCCCACTGTTTAGTAAACCCATTTAGGGCTATTCTTACTAGCTCATCATCATCTGGCTTATCTCCAACAGCTGCTAACTCATCCTTGACGAGTCTAAGCCTGGTGAGGTAACTTGTAACGTCTTCTCCCTTGTTCATCTGGGTATTCTTCAACTTTTCTCTGAGAATCAACTTCCGGTTAGTGGTAGCATTCTGGTACAGATTCAGAATGGCATCCCACATCTTCTTCACCGTATCTAACTCAGAGATGTGTGGAACAATATGATCCTTGACACCATCAAGGACAATCCTCCTTGCCTTGGCATCCTCTTTCTTGTATGTTGCAAGCTGTGTTGCGTCTGTAGGTATAGTTACAACAGTGGTAACATAATCCTTTATACCATTCTCTTCTAACAATAAAGAAAGTCTGGCCTTCCAGACACCAAAATTCGAGGCACCATCTAATCTATCCTGATCTCTCAAACCAGCTGAAGCCATCTCAAAGGATAAAAGTAAAAAGAATTTAAAGAGATCAAACTAGGTTATAGAAACCCTCAATTTCTTTCCTAGGGAAAACCTTTTTCTACCCTTAACACTGCTTTGATACCATGTGAAAATTCTATTGCAGTCACTGATTATTAATCTCCTATCTTAAAAGATTATTTAACTGCCGAAAACTAATTCACAGCTAATATAAAAAAATAACACAACTGCAACTTCACTAATAAAAATACGGAAAGAAATGCGTAACACAAAGAACACAATATTTTCGGACAAATTGTCCCTGGAAAAACCCCTAAGGGAAAACCAGTTCTACAGATGAGGAATTATATTAACTTCAGCAAATTAAGAGATACAAATATTCCTTGCCTCTTACTGGCAGAACTCCGACAATCTCCCAACTTCTCCCGCTGATATTCCCCCACTGTTATCCCCAATGCTATCATTGCGCCCTTGCTAACACTGCAAGACTATTTGCTATCACTGCAAACTTACAAACTCATTTGCTAGCACTGCAAATGCTTCTCCAAACTTGTGTTCTCCAAATGCCCAATGACCTCCTTTTATACTACTCTCATTGGTAAACCAACGGCCGAGATCGATTCTCAATCGACGGCTGAGATACATAACAACTTAACAACCATAACAAATAGGTTGCAAGGTGTCACTAAAGGAAATAAAAAATTAGAAAATAATTAAATACATTCTCAACAATAAGATAACTATTATCTAATCTTAGCAAATGGACGAACAACTGTGGAAGCTAACAAATTAACATACTTAAATTTACAATGAATATCTTTATACAATCTTTAAATACATACTAATTTTCATTTATTTTCAATTTTTAGTAGAAAGAAGCTACGAAGATCAATCCAGTTTGAGAAAATCATTCCAGCACCAAGTATGTTATTTATTTATTGCATTATTTGGTTATTTTTTGCATAACTTAAATTTGATAAATTTATGTTATTTAAAGACTTGATTTTTTTATTATCTTAAATACATGCAATAAAATAGCTCTAACATTATAGAGAGAGTACTAATAAATTTATATTTCATTATATAAGTAACCTTTTATATTAATTGTGAATGCTACATAAAATATAATAAATATATGTTACATTATATTTAAATTTTCATTTATATGTTTTATAATAATTTTATCTATTTTATTTTTAAAATATAACTCGCGATCTTAAAGATAGGAGAAAATAATATTATTTAAAATATATATTTTTTTGATAATTTTAAATATTATTAAAAATGTAAATAATATTATTTAAACTATAATTTTTTTTGACAATCTTAAATATTATTCAAAATTTAAATCAAAAGACTTGACTATCCACGATATATATGTTTATGTTTGAAGTGGATCCCACCGAAAACAAGTATATAATCTTCACCAACATCAATATTTATTTTTACTTAAACTACTCATCATAATTTTTTCATGAAATTTCAAAAAATAAAATTTAAGAAAAACTTTTTCTTTAATTACAATCATTGTCGCTTTCCTAATGGGGCACAAGAAATTTATAAAATTAGTAATTATGTGCTATAGGTTTTTTTTTGGAAGGAATTTTTTTTTTTTTTTTGCTATTTGCTTTTTCCTTTTTTGTTTTTTCCCTATTTTATGTATGCATCCAAATTTTTCTTTCCTCCTCCAATCTATTTTATTTCCCATTCTTTTTTGAAAAATGCCATCTTCACTTTGCTCATGATTATTTTATTTTTGTTTCCTGTAATTTCTCATTTTACGATATTTTGTTTTTTTCTTTATTTTATGTATGCATCCAAATTTTTCTTTCCTCCTCCAATCTATTTTATTTTCCCATTCTTTTTTGAAAAATGCCATCTTCACTTTGCTCATGATTATTTTATTTTTGTTTCCTATAATTTCTCATTTTACGATATGCAAGTCAACATCATCTCAGTGTCGATGAATACCTATTTATTCGACTGTTAAGTGGAAGCGGTTTTACTCTATAAACGTAGAGGCACCAAGTTATTCTATTTAAAGTGAGAGTCTGTTTTGAGGGGAGAGGAAAGATGAGTTTTTCTTGGGTGATTATTAATCCGAGAATTATTCAAGTAATGGTTAGAGCAAAAAATATTATGAGTGATGTCATTTTATATTAATTTATTTGGCTTTTTTTCAGTTGCCATCATGAACGATAAGATGGGAATAACACGCATTTATCGGATGCTAGGTAACATTGATGCAAACATTAGGGATACACGAACAGGTAATTTGGATCTAAGTTTGTTTTTTGGGGATATTATTGATTCTTCATTGATGAGAAATATCAGGCATCGAGCAGTAATTGCTGTCAATTTTTTTGTTCAATGCATTTGATTTAGATATAATTGCTTGCTTTGGTTAGTTTGTTTCCCCCTTTACCCTAATGTTTGTTATATAATCTATTTTCTATAGGTGATACTAATCAATTTTTTTTGGATGTTGGAGAGGCAACTTTGATCATGTTGATTGTTATCAAGAATTTGAATTGGAACTTTTTTGAAATTTTACTAAGATTGACAGCATAATTTGCTAAGACTGAGAACAAAATTTGTCCATGGTTGTACAAGTAATTTGGACATAAATAATGCTTTCTATAGGGTGGAATTGCTCCTGTTGACATTAACTTTGATGCAAATTTGTGAGTATTTACTTTTGTGGGAATTGGTTATTTAGTGGGACATGTCAATCTTCAACTCTCCTCACTAATTGAGCTTTACATGTGTCTTATAGTTGGACCATTTACAATGTTTCCTTAAGTTGAATCCTACCTTTATACAAGAAGAACTCTTTGTATCATGAAATCTAAAATTGTATTCTAGTTATTCCTTCCCTCTTACCTATATAAGGCTTCAGTTTCATTTGTAAAGGTGTTGGATGTTGGAGATTTTGATGTAAAGAATATTGATTTTAAATACAGACTAAGAGCCTTTCCCTTCTTTCTTTCTTGTCCAGTTTATCTTCCTTTCTTATCCTTATTCAGTCTTATGCATCATTTACATATTTTAGATGTTGAAACTTTATGTTCCCACCTGTGTGCTAAGAATCATTGAACTTTGATTCAATTTGTATCTTATTTACAACCGTGGATTTCAATATATGTAGATGTGTGTGTTCTTGAGTTATAAGTTGACATGCAATAGTAGAATAAGATTTGTTTGCTTCTTATTTGAAAGTGATGTTCTCGCTTATCTTCTTTCATTTAATCTTGTTCTTCTCTTAATATTTTTCCTTGTATTCAAAATTATGAAATTACTTAATGGAGCCAACATCCTTATCAATATTTATTAGAATGTATATTTGTAAATATTTTAGGGTTCAAATGTTGGTTTGAATAAGGGAACCTCCCCATTAAAGAGGAAGGAATGTTGTCCCTTGAACTGTTAGTTACGCTCGTAACTACCAATTTTCAGCCAACAAACGCCATGTACCTTAAGTAATACTATGCCTATCCACATTCTTTTCCACACACTTGGGGACATATTGCCCTCCCCCTCCCCCTCTTGCTACCCGATGACACATGCTTGTTCTAGGTTCATAAATGATTGTTGAGGGAACACTTACCTACATGGACCTCACCGTGCATGCATACATTGGGGGGCAACCTTGTTCCCCTCTCATAGTTTTTCTATCTCATGTTCACATATTTGTAAAAAATTCAAAAACATTAGCCTAAATCTTGATTGGATGTATCATTCCTTGCTTGTACTATTATATGTTGCACATTGTTTATCATGTTACTCGGATTCATAATATGCTCTGTCATTTTTACATACACATATGTGCATTCACATGGTACTTGTTGAGGTGAATGTAAATCACTTATAGGTTTCTACATAGAGTATAATGCTTGACTTTGTTACCTACTAGTCCTAGTGAGGCTTTTGAGTGCATCTACCTTTAGTATTTCTCTATATTTAGGTTCTATCATTACAACATCTACTACTTTCATTCCTATTTTCAACTATATATATATATATATATATATATATATATATATATATATATATATATATATTGTGTCATGCTATCAATTTTTCTAACATGTTAATGGGTGCTTCATGTATAACATTTGACTTGCATGCCTACTTCTAACCATGGTTATCTAATTTGTTGTGTCTTGATTGTCATTGTTTGTGCGATATGTCATATTCTTGATTCAATGTCTTTGTTTTCATAGCCTTTAGGGATTTAATTGTCTTGCGATATCTTGAGTGGTGTCCCATGTTTTCAACCAGCTACTCATTGTTTCTTTTTCCATGTTAATGTATGTTTTGACTTGTTTCTATTGCATCATGTATACTTGTTTGTGACTAACATTTTTGGTTAGCCTTTTGTGTTGTTTAGCATGCACCATGGTTGTCACCACGCACATTCCCTATTCCCCCTGTAGTAGTTCTTTTTCATATGTACACATTAGTTTCATCTTTTCTCGTTTGGGCTGCGCTCGCCTTGGTTCATCTCACACACCCCAAATGAGTGGTGGAAATCGTTGAGTGACTATTTCACCCTCTCTGCAGTTCAGACACCAAACACACAATGGCACATAACAAAATCAGGATACATACGAGCTAAAACAGGTTCAGAATCAGAATTAGGCCAAAATCAATGTAGGGAAAGAAGCTCCCAACACAAACAGGAGCGGTGGGCACTAGTGTCCCACATGGGTGGTTATATCCTCGGGGAAAAATTAAGAACATTACATAATCAATAGGTTCTCAGTGATAGTCTTTTCCAATTTCCAGCAGTACATACTCAATTACAGGTTACTATCAAGAACAATAAGAATAAAATCAGTGACAAGTTACATACTTTGGGAAAGGGAACTAATTACTCTATTTTCTTGGGATCATTTGTGACCAGTTTCTATTGGGTTTATGACCATTTACAATGGCAATTATCCATGGGGAAGCATTAACGGTTGGAGGGAAATGCCTATAACTCTCCTAATACTCTTCCCTTGGTTAAAGGATGCCTAAATCCTCAATTTAGTGACTAGAGCTCAAATCCTTAGTTTATCAATAACATGCTCAAGTCCCCAATTTGGTGATAGGACCCTTAAATCCTCAATACCATTCCAACCATCTCTAAGGAAACAAACATACATGAACAATTATATCTCTTCTCTCACGACACATAGGTGTACTCTATCCTTGATTCACTTTTTTTTCAATAAGCATTTCTATTTTCACATTTACTAAGTTAAAGTTCAATTTCATTTATCATGAGCATTGAGTACACTCATCTTCTTTTGCAGAACTGGCCTTACTCCAACAAAAGGGCAACACATAAATAGAACAATGAATAATCTCAAAGCAAAAGACGCTTTGGCAAAGGCAATATTCAAAGAAAAAACACATACATCATTTCTATTATGTGCACGAGGTCACCCCTAGGATACTTATCCTCTTCTAGATTCCACAATACACATTTTATAAGCTCCATTCGGCACAATATCAAACATAATCCTCATTTGACACGCTATTAGTTATAACTCACTTCGACTCTCCACAAGGTACACTCTTCTTATCTACTTTATGCTACCAAATATACATTCACCAGCATAATGTGGGGGAAAATGTAGTCACAAAATCATGCACTTATTACTTACATCACGCCTCTTATATGCATGATTCCTAAGCAAGAAAACTAGACATTAACAACGCGTATTTTTCTTTTACATTGTTTTATCCCTTTTGATACTCTTAACACTTGCTCTTCTTGAATGGTCACTTTACTCTTGCACATTGGACAACACATGACCTAGCTCTGCATTTTTTTGTTATATACTCCAAGCATCCCATATAGTACCACTCATTAGGGACATGAGTGCCTAGGTACTACTATCCCCTTTGGGTGTTTATATCATTTTCCCTCCTTTTCTCAAATTTGAAAAGCCACATAATTTGTTATATTTTCTAAATTACTAACCATCACTTTGGGTCGACCTTTTTAGTTGTTAATGAAGAAATTCAAACAAGAGAATCAGATATATACATGGTTTACTATTGTTAGAGGCAAGAGGGAAATTAGGCTATCACTTTCTATCTACCATATACAAGAGCAATATTCAAGGAATGTATTTGAGCTGCATTATTCACTGCATAGGAGGGGCTATATTTTGAATTCCATCTTAGACATTTATCTTAGGGGAACGTAGTTGTAGCCCACTATCTTGGTGCGACTGGCACAAGGGAAATTTAGCATCAAGGGATACAATTCAATCACACACACACACACCAGAACTACATAGAGTATGAAATGTAGTGCAATGTTTGATGACAATCACATTGGGGTGACAGCTGAGGCCAATTTGACTCAAGCATATGCATTATTTATTCCATCTAATGTGTGTTTGAGCATTTTGCAAGTGGCTAGGGTTTGTTTTGCAAGTTCATGTGCAACACGAGAACCCTACAACAAAGTGGATGTGACAAACAATGAAAGGAAGAAGCTAAGTTCAGACCTTGAAAAGAGTAGAAGTAGAGAACTTTCCATGACACTAACGCCTAGATCAGACACTAGCGCTTGGGACGGTTCTGTCCTATTTTAGGCAATTATGTCTGAAGAAGTTCTCGATCCGCATTTCTTAAATAAAGCTTACATAGCCCAGTTCCAACCTTTCCAACCTGTTTTGCAGCCTAGAATCAGTCGATATCTCCTGATACAAGCTAAGTCACTCTTATCTCCTATCTTGCATACTTTCTTGTAATTTGCATGCTAGATCTTGTTTGTCACTATTATATTCATTTGATCCTAATCCTTTGATAAATATTTAAATTTCTTTAAATCACCTTAAGGGAAACACATTAACCTAAAAATGGAATTATGTAACTTGAAAAAAGGTACTTTAAATGTCCCACAAATAAATGATGGAATAATCTTTGAAGTTATTGGTGAAAATTTGATTCGTTTAAATAAAAGAAAAGTGAGAGGTTTCTTTAAGGGAAACACGTTAACCCAAAAATGGAATTACGTAACTTGAAAAAATGTACTTTAAATCTCGCAAACAAATCGTTGAATAAGAAATAAAGTTTACTAAGTTTGAAAGCTAATTTGTAATCTATGTAAATTATGGATAAATTCCTTGATTCTCTCTCTTAATTGGCCTAGTTATTGTTTTATTAATCACTCCTTTGAGAAAATGTTAATTTCAAATAGTTTTTATGAAGCTTGAATACAAGTGTGAATGTATGTGTAAGGGCAAGATAACATCATTTCTTAGTGGAGGGAAAGGGAGTTGATATTTGGATCTGGGTAGACTCAATATTAGTGCATAGATGATGTATCTAAAACCTAAGTCACAACGTTCAAGTTCAAGCTCGAGTTTGACGAGGATAAAATTTGGTTCATGTTCACCCAATGGATAAAGTTTGAAAAAAATTTGCCATTTAGTTCGAATAATAGAACTCCACGCATCCGTAAAAGGGATGTCAACCAGGGGGGATCTTAAACGTGCCTCAATACTAAGTTCTACATATAATGATAAATGTGGCTAGTCAAAAAGGGAACTTGTTGGTCTGTCAAATGTTATTAAAAATTAAGTCTAAATTTCAAAAAGACGTAATATCTCTATAAAAAGCCCCATGATCTAAACATTTCGTCTAATTAAGTGTTTTTTAGTGTTAAAGACAGTGTCATTAAGTTCACAAACGTAACAGGTGTAGAAGACGTAATAATACTGGAAATACTTCAGAACTGTCATCTACAACATGAAAGGACAAAAGCCTTAAATGCTTTTGAAAAATGATTGATCACTTGTTTTATATTTGTTTTTTGGTTTTTAAAAATCACATTACTAAGAGAATTTTAAACAGACCTGAAGTAGGAATGTGTAGAAATTTCGAAAATAAGAGTAAAATTTCATTTTATGGAATAATTAGAACTTTTAAAGTCTATTCACTTACTCTCCTTGGAGGCATTTGGTTATTAGACTTCAAGCATTGGAAGCATTTAGCAGGGAAAACTGAGCAAGTGTAGAATTGGCCATATATTCTCTAAGGACGGCCAATCAAAGGCCCTTAACTTCATAGTGAATTTATGTAGCAAGAGTGGAACCCTCTCGAGTGATTAGCAGCAACTGAGCAGACCTCATCCACTTCTTGGTGGACTATCTTAGTCTTAGAAGACGCTAATTAGTAAAGGAAGTAGCCCTAGTAAAATGTAGAGTGCCGACTTAGAAATGATCACATGCTGGTTTGAAGAATCCCTACACGCACATATTTTTGACATATTTCGCAGAAACAAAGGCAGTTTGCTTAAAATTTCCTTGCATCAGATTCCTAAGGCTTGAACAACACGAATGTTAGTAGGGCTAGAAGTTAAGTATTATGCCATTAAAAGGTGAACAGGAGGTCATAGGTCGATGGATTCCAAACTTTGAGGAAAAAATTTGAGATCTAATACCTTATAACTAAGCTTGAAACTATTGTGCCCTAATACAAGTTGTGAAAGGAAATTCAAAATCACTGAATCGCAATTATCACTGATAAACGCCCTATGAAATTCTTGGTTGAAAGCAAACTGTGGCATTTCCTAGTTACTCGCAATGTATATGAGAAAGTGCCTTAGAACTGTTGTAGCACTTTGACGTTTTCATCAAAAATATTGCAATTATTATAGACAGAGATTGATGTTTTCATGATTATGAGAATTACTTGAAGAAAACATGTGGCCATAAGATCATGTTTTTATTGCCCAAGGCACCTGTACATGAGGTTGCATCGTGAAAAGTTAAGAAGCTAAAGAAAGTGGATCATTGATGAAGCACCGATTCACAATGGGTCACAAAATACCCTGGACATATTTTGACTTCGAAGGTATGCCCTATTGGTTCTCTATAGAATTGTATTATGAATGCCTTTGTACGACTACAATTCTTGTGCTTTTGTGACTTTATTTGTGTCCTAGATGCTTTAAGAATATTCTAAATGTTCTTCCTTCGCAACAGAAACTTGTGGAAACTTGAAATTTCTATCACGTGCCCTAGGTGCATAGTGATCATTCATGGGAGATGGAATGGATATTACTACTCTTTCACCTACATTTCTGAATAGATCCTACTCAAGCACAAGGGAAGCTCATTATACAATTATGATCAAGAGTATCCCTGGAGAGTTTTAAGAATCCATAGAAAGGAAAGTAAGAATGTACAATGTGATCGAAGACAAGATACCACCGGAATGAAAAAGATAGTTGAAATCAGGGTACATTATTGGCAGGTCAAGTATATGACTATGTGAGAAGATGGTTACAATGATGGGCTACATGCCAATAGTGAGTATCACCAACAAGTAATTATTGAGTTACATACATGAATTGCAAAGGCTCACTTAATGCATAAATTAAAAGCCTTAAAATCTAATAAGGAAGTGTTGAACTTGTTGATGCTATCATGTTTTAAGACTCGCCCCTTTCGAATACATTTTTAGCATATCTTTAGTCTACTTTGTTTGAAATCATCTTCCCATGCTTAGCTTGTGTGGATGGAATTACAGCCCTTATATTTATCAGATATCTTAGCCCTCAGTTATTGTCCCTACTCTATGCAGCTGTGAATTTTATGTAAGAGCCCCGTCCCCATATCTTAGTTTCATAAGCTTCCATGCATACCTGTTGCTTCAATACAAGTCATAGATGACGGGTCTTCTAGATCCACTTATATTACACCCTTTGCCACTGGTCATGCCTTGACTTTGTTATTGTTGGCCCTAGAATGGTCTACTTATATCACGTAATCGTATATTAATTAGACAAAGCACAGCGAGATCTATTATGGTAGAACTTATCACTTTAGCTTAACATTTGTAAACTAGGTTCAGGCAGCACTTGTGATCCCGTAGCATCCAATTATGTGTAGTTTGAGCTATTTAACAGTATGAAGTGGTGAAGCAAATTTCAATTTCTTTGACCCCGAAGATGTACACATGTCAGAGAGGACAAGCGGTCTAACTTTAAGGCGGGCCCTTTTGGAATTTCTAGGCATATATGGTCACAAAGGCGTAAAAGTGTAAAAGGCATTCCTAGAGTACTTTGCACAATGGACACGTGGCCATTTTTAAGTTAAAAGTAGGGAGGCAGGTCGCCAAAGGATTTTGGAACTTTTTGGCTTTGTTTTGAAAAAGGAGTAAGCTATAAAAGTAAAACATGACCCCGTAAGTGCCCAGATAAAGCCACGTATTGAGTCTACTTCAAAGATAGGAAGGTGGGTGGATGAAGGTATGTTGCAGACAAAACTGCAGATATAGATGCCACCCTTCTCTGAATTGGTAATCACAATTGGATGTAACCATGCAGACTGCGACTAGTGACCACATAACCTGCAGGAATTAGCCATCGGTGTTATAAATTGATATTGAAATCGGGTCCACCCTAACATAATATATCACAGCTACCATAATTTGAGAACAACCAACAAAAGGCCATTCCATTAAATCAAAAATTCACTTTTTCCAACATATCGTATTTTTGAGCCAACATGAAATAAACTTATATAAAATAGAATATGTTCTTTATGGACTGTTATCTAGTGTCAAATCAAATACTATAGACTGTTGCACAGATAAGCATTTAATAATATGGGAAATCATAATGAATTCAAGTTGTGGTTCTAATAAGAAAAAAGCCTGACCTTCAAAATTCCAAATATATGATTATCTGTCTAAATTATATTTAAATTTTGTATGTTTATCTGTGTGAGCTAAGTTTAAATTGAATATGTTCTAATAGTATAATGTTCATAAGAACAAATGCAAGCATTCAATAGCTATGCTTTGTATTCTTCCAATTTATAAAACAACGAAAAAGACCTCCCAATCAGAACATTTTCAGCTAATCAAAACCTAGAAGATAGGCTTTTTATAAATTAACATACAATATAGCAAAAGTCCAAATGAGCTGAAACTTTGAATCTTCGGCCACAAAAATATAAAGAATAATATTCCAAAAATAGTTTTTACACAACAAACACGAAACCCTAATTTTCCCTAAAAAGTAGGTCGCCCAACACATTTAGGGCATCAATTCAGCTCCAAAATTGACAAGCTAGGGTAGATCTCTCACTACCAAAGAATGCCCTGCTAGCTAGGGATGGATCTCTCACCACCGAAGCTAGGGTTCCTATGGGATCTTACTCCACAAGCTGGATATTTGCAAACAACATTTGCACATGAAAGAATATGCATAAGCTACAAGCTTAAGACACAAATTAGAAAATATCAAATGGTATGGAATATGTTTCCCTTCAAGTCGACTTCTCCTTATAAAGGAAGAAGAGACCCAAAACAACCTTTACAATATCCAAGTAGTTCCCAAGGATTTTCCCAATGCAAGCATTTAATATTTTCCCATATTAAATGCTTTTTCCAACAACTTTTTCCCTCCTAATGCAAATGGAATTCTTGCAAATCCCAAATAAAATTGCAAGAAGTAGAAATTATACGAAAATAATTAAGAGCAGATCTGAATTTCTATGGGAAAATGCAACTTGCCTAGGGTATGCACATCATTCCAAACTAAACCAAAATAACTCTTTTTATCATCAAAATAGATCAGCTATTTTTATAAAGACAAATATTCAAGAAAAGTACCAGATTTGACCCCAAATGAAGGCTGAATTACTTTATTAAAATTTGCAAAATGCTCCTTCAAACACAACGGAAAATACAATTTCCTTGGCCCAAAAATTATGTAACCAACTGATCTTGGCTTCTAAAATTATGGCAAAGCTATTGGTGATGAGATCCATGACAGATGTGCCCTAACATGTACCATATACTCCACCCACAAGGGTGCTAGACATACATTTGTTTGGAGCAATGAAGTTCAACAAACTCCATAATGAAGACTTCATCTTCTACTATTTCATGAATCTCAAATGATGGAAATAAATTGGAATAGGCAGCAATAAATAAGACATATCCTTGACTCTTCATACCTTGGAGTGATCCTCGTCAAGTTTGGTCTCCAAGAATGACTTGACTTTGTTAGCCTTCTAAATCCTTAGAGCATTTTGGTCGTATAATGGGTTGAAATTCTTCATAAATCAGCTTATCATGAGCTGTTGGTTTGGAAATTACAGCAGCACTGCAATTCCACAAAAGTGTCCTTGTGAGGCTCCTCCTCATGTGTCATCTCCTCCATAGAGTCTTCTTTCGTAAAGGTGAAGACTTCCTTGCATCATTCAAGACCACATCTTTTCCTTGAACTCTTGTATGTTGTCTCACTTGAGCAACTATCAATCTAGCAACTCTAACTTTACTATTACATCATCCTCACACCTTTTTAGAGTTTCTATTACATCCTTTTCCTTGACTTGCATATACAAATTTTTCTCCTGAGTCTAGAATAATTTCTCTAGCAAGCAAAATTTCATTAATGACAATTATTTTTACTCAATGAGACTTCATACCTTTTTCTCTAGAAGCTTCTTTTTCTTGGCCAATTTGACTTTACCATTTGTAAATTCCTCTACCGTGCGTATGATCACCTTTATCTTCCGGTACTTGCGAACCTCTTCATGAATTAATTAATCTATGAAAGAATAGACAAATTCTGAACACCCTTTAGTCTTTATCAAAGATTGGGCCACCAAGGTCCTTGCAATCCCTTCCAAAGAAAGGGATGAATACAGTCTTGCATGCACCATTATACAGTTTCAACAAGTAGACTTATTGCCTCCAACTCTAGTAACTATTGATTTAAAGAAGAGAGATTACACTAATGTCATCAAAAATAAAATCTTAATGGAACCTGTTGTACCATCTTACGGTGGCTCCGCATAGAAACGCCATAATGAAAGAATTTCTAGTTTGATCATATCTATAACCCACAGTATGGCTGGAGGATAGCCTTCCACAGACTCGGATACCAGGATGTAATGTCCCCAATGGACATTATTTTACCCCTAAACAGATTTTAGGCAATCCCAACTTTAAATATGCAAAATACAGACAAATTATAGCCAAACAAAAACTGATTTTTGCATTAAAATTAAATGCGACTAGGGCAGACCTGAATCTCAATGAAAATGAGCATGAGATAACTCCCAAAATATCTTTTGCTCAAATAAACTGCAGAAATTTTAAATCAGAGCTTGCTAATACAATAACAGATATTACAGAACTATTTTTAGGAATTTTTCGAATAACCCAGAATGCTGCCAGTAAATTTACAGCGTGTCCACAAACAACAACCAAAAATTTGTTCTAGCCTAATTAATATATTTTGCTAGAGAAGTCCAAATGAGCTGAAACTTTGGATCTTATGGCCACAAAAACTATAAAGAATAATATTCCGAAAATAGTTTTAAAACGCACAAAAAACATGAAACCCTAATTTTTCCCTAAAAAGTAGGTCACCCAGCACATTTAGGGCATCAATTCAGCTCCAAACATTGACAAGCTAGGGTAGATCTCTCACTACCAAAGAAATGCCCTGCTAGCTAGGGATGGATCTCTCACCACCGAAATCTAGGGTTCTCTCAAACTCTTGGGATCTTACTCCACAAGCTGGATATTTGCAAACAGTAGTTGCACATGAAAGAATATGCATAAGCTACAAGCTTAAGACACAAATTAGAAAATATCAAATGGTATGGAATATCTTTCCCTTCAAGTCGACTTCTCCTTATAAAGGAAGAAGAGACCGAAAACAACCTTTACAATATCCAATTAGTTCCCAAGGATTTTCCCTCCATGCAAGCATTTAATAATTTCCCATATTAAATGACTTTTTCCAACAACTTTTTCTCTCCCAATGCAAGTCACATTTTTCTAGGGGAAATACATAGTAAAATGGGCATTTATTCTTTCTATGTTCCCATTCCCCCTTCTAAGGCAAGTCTCCTTTTCACCTAGGATGGATAACAATTTATATTTGGGCCTTTTCCATCCTTGATTTAATAATTATTAAGTCATATAAATTATTATAAGTGCTCTATATATTTTTTTTCTTTTATTAATGGCACTTTATAATAATTAAATATAACTTAAGTCGCCCTTATATTTTTCCATTGGCCGTCGGGTTAAAACAATAGGCCAAAGGTCTTTGATTGGGAAGGCAATATTAAAGTTTTCCCTTCATAAAATTGCTTGCCCTCAAGCAATTCTGAATTTGTTTTATCCAAGTGCCATGCACAATAGACAAAACATGATGAAGTGATCCGCAAACCTGGCACCTATACTTGTCAAGTGGTCTAAGACTTGCAACTATATATCATCCACAAGATGCTCACATACATATGCTTGGAGCATTGGCTACACAAAATCCATAATGAAGACTTCATCTTCTATCTTATCATGCATCTTCTGATGGAAATAAATTGGAATAGACAACAATACATAAGACACATTATTAGGCTCTTCATACCTTGGAGTATCCTCATCAAGTTTGGTCTCCAAAATGACTTGACTTTTTAGCCACAAATCCGGAGTATTTTGGTCTATAATGGTCTGAAATTCTTCATAAATCAACTTATCATGAGCTGCTAATTTAGAAATTGCAGTAGCGCACAATTCTACATAAGTGTCCATGTGAGATCCTCTTCATGTGTTAGCTGCTCCATAGAGTCTTCTTTCGTAGGTGAAGACTTCTTTGCATCATTCGCCCACATCTTTTCCTTGAACTCTTGTAGGTGTTGTCTTGCTTGAGCAACTATCAATTTAGCAGCTCTAGCTCTGCTATTCCACTCCTCACACCTTTTTAGAGTTTCCATTACATCCTCCTTACTTGCATATACAAATTTCTTCTCTTGAGCTAGAATAATTTCTCTAACAAGAAAAGTTTCATTAATGAAATTATTTTTCTCAATGGAAATCATACCTTTTTCTCTAGAAGCTTCTTTTTCTTCAAATGAGTTCTCTTGTAATTCAAGTACCGGCGTATGATGACCTCGCTTGGGCTTGCTACCAATCTTCATCATGTAATAATCTGGAAATGACATATTATCTCTGAAACCCTTACTCAAAGATTGGTATTTCCTCCAACAAGAATCCTCATCAATCACCTCTATTGGATGCCCTTTATTATTGTTCTCACCTTTTTCCTTATTGTCCCAAGACCTACTTTGATTTAAATTCTGAGTGAGCTGGCTCAAATAAAGGTTAGTGGTTTCCTGTTGTTTCACCATGTTGGTGAACATTTCCTTCATAAAACCCATATTGAAATCTTTCTAGTTTGCCATATTTAACCCACACAAGATAGAGGAACAACAACTTTGATACCATTTGTAATGTCCCCAATGGACATTATTTTACCCCTAAACGGATTTTAGGCAATCCCAACTTTAAATATGTAAAATACAGACAAATTGCAGCCTAACAGAAATCTGATTTTTGCATAAAATTAAATCTAGGGTAGCGAATAGAAAATAATAGATAACTCCAAAAGTACTTGCTCAAATCTCTTGAAATTTTAAATGGAGCTTGCTAATACAATAACAAATATTATAGAACTATTTTTAGAATTTTTCGAATAATAGAATGCTGCCAAAAATTTACAGCGTGTCCCAAATAGCTGAAAACTTCTAAAATTAATATATTTTGCTAGAGAAGTCCAAATGAGCTGAAACTTTGAATCTTCGGCCACAAAAATATAAAGAATAATATTCCAAAAATAGTTTTTACACAGCAAACACGAAACCCTAATTTTTCCTAAAAAGTAGGTCGCCCAACACATTTAGGGCATCAATTCAGCTCCAAAATTGACAAGCTAGGGTAGATCTCTCACTACCAAAGAATGCCCTGCTAGTTAGGGATGGATCTCTCACCACCGAAGCTAGAGTTCCTGTGGGATCTTACTCCACAAGCTGGATATTTGCAAACAGCAGTTGCACATGAAAGAATATGCATAAGCTACAAGCTTAAGACACAAATTAGAAAATATTAAATGGTATGGAATATGTTTCCCTTCAAGTCGACTTCTCCTTATAAAGGAAGAAGAGACCCAAAACAACCTTTACAATATCCAAGTAGTTCCCAAGGATTTTCCCAATGCAAGCATTTAATATTTTCCCATATTAAATGACTTTTTCCATACAACTTTTTCCCTCCTAATGCAAGTCGCATTTTTTCTAGGGGAAATACATAGCAAAATGGGCATGTATCCTTTCTATGTTCCCATTCCCCCTTCTAAGGCAAGTCGCCTTTTCACCTAGGATGGATAACAATTTATATTTGGGCCTTTTCCATCCTTGATTTAATAATTATTAAGTCATATAAATTATTATAAGTGCTCTATATATTTTTTTCTTTTATTAATGGCACTTTATAATAATTAAATATAACTTAAGCCACCCTTATATTTTTCCTTTGGCCGTCGGGTTGACAAAATAGGCCAAAGGTCTTTGAATGGGAAGGGGATATTACAATCCTCCCTTCCCAAAATTGCTTGCCCTCAAGCAATTGCATCTTTGTTTTGTTCAAGAGCCATGCACAAGAGACAAAACATGTTGAAGTGTTCTACCATTCAGGCCCCTGTACCTGTTAAGTGAGCTAAAACATGACACCATATATCATCCACAAGATGCTCATATACACCTAGTTGGAGCAATGGTTCAACAACCTCCATAATGAAGACTTCATCATCTACCATATCATGAATCTCATGATGGAAATAAATTGGAATAGGCAGCAATAAATAAGACATATCCACTTCATACCTTGGAGTATCCTCATCAAGCTTGGTCTCCAAAATGACTTGACTTTTTAGCCACAAATCCGGAGTATTTTGGTCTATAATGGGCTGAAATTCTTCATAAATCAGCTTATCATGAGCTGCTAGTTTGGAAATTGCAGCAACACACAATTCTACATAAGTGTCCATGTGAGGTTCCTCTTCATGTGTTAGCTGCTCCATAGAGTCTTCTTTCGTAGGTGAAGACTTCTTTGCATCATTCGCCCACATCTTTTCCTTGAACTCTTGTAGGTGTTGTCTTGCTTGAGCAACTATCAATTTAGCAGCTCTAGCTCTGCTATTCCACTCCTCACACCTTTTTAGAGTTTCCATTACATCCTCCTTACTTGCATATACAAATTTCTTCTCTTGAGCTGGAATAATTTCTGTAACAAGAAAATTTTCATTAATGAAATTATTTTTCTCAATGGAAATCATACCTTTTTCTCTATAAGCTTCTTTTTCTTCAAATGAGTTCTTTTGTAATTCAGGTACCGGCATATGATGACCTCGCTTGGGCTTGCTACCAATCTTCATCATGTAATAATCTGGAAATGGCATATTATCTCTGAAACCCTTACTCAAAGATTGGTATTTCCTCCAACAAGAATCCTCATCAATCACCTCTATTGGATGCCCTTTATTATTGTTCTCACCTTTTTCCTTATTGTCCCAAGGACCTACTTTGATTTAAATTCTGAGTGAGCTGGCTCAAATAAAGGTTAGTGGTTTCCTGTTGTTTCACCATGTTGGTGAACATTTCCTTCATAAAACCCATATTGAAATCTTTCTAATTTGCCATATTTAACCCACACAGGCTGGAGGAACAACAACTCTGATACCATTTGTAATGTCCCCAATGGACATTATTTTACCCCTAAATGGATTTTAGGCAATCCCAACTTTAAATATGCAAAATACAGACAAATTGCAGCCCAACAGAAATATGATTTTTGCATAAAATTAAATCTAGGGCAGCGAACAGAAAATAATAGATAACTCCAAAAGTACTTGCTCAAATCTCTTGAAATTTTAAATGGAGCTTGCTAATACAATAACAGATATTATAGAACTATTTTTGGAATTTTTTGAATAATAGAATGCTGCCAGAAATTTACAGCGTGCCCCAAATAGCTGAAAACTTCTAAAATTAATATATTTTGCTAGAGAAGTCCAAATGAGCTGAAACTTTGAATCTTTGGCCACAAAAATATAAAGAATAATATTCCAAAAATAGTTTTTACACAGCAAACACGAAACCCTAATTTTTTCCTAAAAAGTAGGTCACCCATCACATTTAGGGCATCAATTCAGCTGAAATGTCCAAAATTGACAAGCTAGGGTAGATCTCTCACTACCAAAGAATGCCCTACTAGCTAGGGATGGATCTCTCACCACTACTGGAAGCTAGGGTTCCTATGGGATCTTACTCCACAAGCTAGATATTTGCAAACAACAGTTGGACATGAAAGAATATGCATAAGCTACAAGCTTAAGACGCAAATTAGAAAATATCAAATGGTATGGAATATGTTTCCATTCAAGTCGACTTCTCCTTATAAAGGAAGAAGAGACCCAAAACAACCTTTACAATATCCAAGTAGTTCCCAAGGATTTTCCCAATGCAAGCATTTAATATTTTCCCATATTAAATGCTTTTTCCAACAACTTTTCCCTCCTAATGCAAGTCACATTTTTCTAGGGGAAATACATAGCAAAATGGGCATTTATCCTTTCTATGTTCCCATTCTCCCTTCTAAGGCAAGTCACTTTTTCACCTAGGATGGATAACAATTTATATTTGGGCCTTTTCCATCCTTGATTTAATAATTATTAAGTCATATAAATTATTATAAGTGCTCTATATATTTTTTTCTTTTATTAATGGCACTTTATAATAATTAAATATAACTTAAGCCACCCTTATATTTTTCCTTTGGCCGTCGGGTTGACAAAATAGGCCAAAGGTCTTCGAATGGGAAGGGGATATTACAGACACATGGAGGCTTCCACTGGCTCTTCTTTATATTGATACTTCTCAACGGCCGAGGCAACTTTCTTAAGCTCGGGAAACGTGGAGGGCCCACGCTTGTTTGGGGACTTGCCCTTGAATTTTACTTTTGAAAGAGTGCCGAAGAGACACGTGGAGGTTTTTGCTAGATCTTCCCATACTTAGAATTTTCAAGCGTCCGATGTAACTTTCTCAGACCCTAGGCACGTGGCACTTTCTGCTTGTTCTTAACCTTTTTCAAAGGCTGGTACACATTTTCGGGGCCCGAGACACGTGGAGAGCCCATGCTTGTTTGGGGTATCTGCTTTTGGGCACCATATCAAAAGTGCGCCAAAGAGACATGTGGAGGCTTCCACTGGCTCCTCTTTATGCTGAGACTTTTTCAATGGTCGAGATAACTTTCTTGGGCCCATGGTAGGTGGAGAGCTTGTGCTTGTTTGAGGTCCTGCCTCTAGACTTCATCTTTGAAGTTGTGCTGAAAAGACACATGGAAGCTTCCACTAGAATTTCCCATGTTCAGACTTTTCAATGACTAGTGCAACTCTCTCGGGTTCTGGGCACATGAAGGGCCCGCGTTCATTTGAGGAACCTACCTCTGGACTTCACCTTTGTAGTTGCGCTAAGGAGACACATGGAGTATTCTGTTGGCTCCTCTTTACACTTGGTTGACTCGAACTCGCAGCGCAGATATGTGGTATAATCCATACGAGGACACTCATTTCTGAGAGGCACGAATGCAGGCATATATTCGTCAAGGTGTATTCTCAAAGGTGAAAAGGATTTCTTGTCAGATCAAGCCATATGGAGCCACCTGAGAATTATTAAAAATGGGATTTCTTTCACGACAAAATAAAAGAATTATTAAAAATGGGATTTCTTGCACGACAAAATAAAAGAATGATTAAAAAGACTGTCAAAAGTTATGACATGGCATCCCGGTCATAGTTGAGGAACTGAGAAATGTGATCAATTTATGATTTATCCACCTAGCAATAGAAAGTAAGATATTTTCAAGGGAATAAACATGATTAAACAATATGTTGTAAAGAGGAATATTCTCTTGAAGATTTAGAATTTTGGGGGGGGGGGGAATTGGAATGAGTGAGTGAGTGAAATTGTATAAATGCAATGAGAATACTCTTGTATAGGGGGTTAATTTTTGTGAGAAAGTTTGAGAAAAACAATTTTCCTGAGAGACTGTATGAGAAACCTGTTTATTTCCCTATGTTTGTAGATTTAGTCATGTCAAGATGGTTGCAAGTGTATAACCATTGACAAGCTCTGAGATTGTTGAAGAAACTTTTCCCTGCTGATGAATCTAGTGAACCTTGAATGAATTTGTGTTGATTATGAGCATAATTGTGTTTGCTTTTATTTTAGAATGTTTTCAAATAGTTTTTTATGTTCCTGTTGTAGTCTTATGTTAAAATCCCTCTGAATCACACAAGATGTTATCCTTGTGGTAGTATTGTGGCATTTGCAATTTGATTATGAGAAGAGCTTTCATCTTGTAATGAAATAAACAATTTAAAATCATTTTACTTCCACTGTGTTGACAAAGATTGTTTGTTAGCCTATGAGTGTATCTTAGGTGTGACGAATCAAGGATTTCCAACGTATAATTGATTCTTTAACACGAGCCTTTGTGTTGAATTCTTGAAGAGTGTATGAAATCGTGCATCTCTGGGCCTCCATTGATACGCACCTTCTGGTTGAAGGAAATATTTTGTCTATTTTGAAGCATTTTATCTGTGAGTGTTCCAATATTTGTAAAGGCTCTCAAATATCTGGTATAATCAAATTTATCTTGCTTAAATTCCCACCAAAAACTTCTCAAATGATAAATCTTACATGAATTACTCCTGTTTGTATTGTGTATCCACAAAGATTTAACAACTTTTTACTCCCAAAATATGCAGAGACAATCAGGTTTCAATTATTGTCTTTAGTAACCCAAACCTTGTCTAGGAAACATCTCCACTCTCTAGTGTGACAACTCATGAGAGTTAAATTGTGTTGTATTGATCATATTTTCTCAAGGTTTTCATGAAAATTGTGCAAAGAAGGATCTCTTTCATGTCCTTCACCAACACGGGTTACAGAACGGTTCCTCTCACCTTGGTTGAAGGCACAACCTAAAGTAGTGAGGGTAGATCAAACCCATAGTAAGGTGATATCCATTTCTCCAATGTTTGAGTGACAAAGAGTCGTCTGAATCCCCTCCTTGGTTACAAAATGACTTATATCATGCTTTTTCTGTCTCTAAGCATAGTGCCAGTTTTGTGATGTTGCTTAACCCTCATAGGAGAATCAATTTGGATACTAACACTACATTTAGTTACTTGCTCGCTATTCACAAAGTGCGATTGGCATAAGAGCAACCTAGGGAAAAATTTTGCTCACACACACCTAGAACTACATTGGGTCTGAGACGTAGTGCAATGCTCATTGATAAGTCCATTAATTTGATAGTTGAGGACAGTCCAACCCCTTCATATGCATATTTATTTTTAAGGGTTTTGATGCTTTGTTTGGGGTTTTGCAGGTGATTCCTTTATTGTAGGTTTACAATGACATCAATGATTTAAGTGCGATATACATGTGACAAACAATGAAGGCTTCACACCATCTGGTGGCTCTATGAAATTGGCTTCCAGACTTCCTGTATAGACCAGGACGCCCCAATCCATTTTCTAAGTGCCCCAGTCCAACCAAATCACTCTCCCATTCTTGTTCAATTGGTCATCACTACAACACAGTCTTGTGACATCTTAAAATCAACGAAGGCTCTTCTAACCCTCTTTACACATTAGGGTTTCATATTTTTATTGCTTAGTTTGCTTGTTATTTCCTTCATTCATTTATTCATTATTTATCACAAAATTGCTTAGATTAGGTTAGCATATTACATTTTAGCATAATCAGGATTGATAATTGTGAACCATTCATAATTTTAAATTATCTCCTTAAGAAGAATTTTTTCCATGTTAGTTTTGAAGCCCCTTTGGCTTACAATGTCCAAGTGCAATTCGTTAAACGTTACCAACTCGCTCCATAACAATGCCTCTAAAATGAGCGTCACTAATTAGATTTTACTTCCATCAGCTCCTTGGTGTTCTCACCATGTAGGACAAGAAGTTAGAAATGGACATTTCCTGTATCACACACTTTTTTATTCTTTTTGAAAGCCATTCTTTGGCCATTTTAGCTAATTTTAACTATAATGTTGTTAAGTCCTTTGACCCAATGCTTGACTCTACTAGATAAATCTTATCCAATATGATAATCTATTGTGATGGAAAATGTTGTTAACAATAAATTATCCCTTTGAACTCTGTTAGAAGTTTGAATTTTTGAAGAAAATAGTCTCTTTCTCTCTCCTCTCTTTAGAACTCATAAATATAAAAGAAATGAGAAATGGTGTGGAAATATCTCTCTTTCTTGAAAAAATACATGAAATCATGTGATAACATTGATAGATAGGGAAGTGAGATCCATGTCAATATTTGTGCTAACACATGTTATTGTGAGTGACAAGTGTTGTGGCAAAAACAAAAATGTTAGCGTTACTCACATATTGTATTTGCAGTTAGTTTTTCTATAAGTTGTATAAATATATTTTGAAAGATAAATTATAAAGTTGGATTTAGGAATGTAATCAAAATGCAATTGGATGGTCTTGTTTTAAGAAAAATGGTTAATTGATAGCACATGATAACAATAGTGAATGTCATGGAAATTATATCACGATTGAGCTAAGTAGATCATATGAATCATAAATAGAAAATGTTAATTTGAATCATGTTTGGATGTGTGTTTGAAATCTATTCTCATATGTTTTAAAAACTTATTTAGACCACAATTTAGGTAAAATACAATAGCGAAAGAGCATTGGAATTACAAATGTAGTTTGAATTATATCATAGCTAGTACTAGATATGAAATATATGGTGATCTAAATACTCTTGACAATGACCTAATGTAAAACCTCTCTCTTGAAAACCCAAGGATCGGGACATGTAGCTTGTGGTAAACCTTTCTCTTAATAATCTTAATAATTTACTTAGTTCAAGTAACAAATGTGTTGATTACCTCTCAAATCATGTGTTAGCTTTCGCAAGGGGGCCACGCATAGGTGACCCTCCTATAGTTTTGATTAGATGAATTTCTTGCTCAGGTGTTGTCTTGAGTTTCTTGTTTAGCTTACTTAAACTCAATGTGAATGGAAAATCTGTAGATTGGAATTCATTATTATGACGTGAATCTAATTTGAAAAAAATTCATGTAGTGTAATGCATGACATTTTTTACTTTTAGAATGAGAATAGTTTCCCAATCTTTATCACCATGCTACTATGGTTCAATTGTAGCAAGTTAGCGAGATCTTAAATCATCTTATAAAGGATTATTTGTTGTTACCCTTGTTTGACATTTTATATATGTAATATGGGACTCAAACTCCATGCAAAGAACCCTCCGTCATATCTTAGCTTGAATAATAAGAAAAGACACACTTCTTACCTATTGTAACCATGTGTAAGGGGTCATATCTAAACGACCCTCCACTAGCATCTAGATGTATTAAGCCTCAACTTTGCATGTTGTCTTTTCATAAACTCCTTGCAATTAAGTTGGTACTCATTTTTTTTTGCAAATTGTATTGAAATCAAAATGGGAAGACCTACTCTTAAACCTTATGTAAAAATGTAACCGACAAAATAACAAATATTTTTTAAGCCATTGATAATTTGTAATTTAAAATACCCCCTCTTTAAAGTTATTGGTGAAACTTTGGTTCATTTTAATAAAAGAAAAGTGAGAGTTTTCCTTTAGGGAATCACGTAAACCCAAAAATAGAATTATGAAACTTGAAAAGAAGTGATATATACCTCTTTATGTACTTTAAATGTGCCCCAAACAAATGATGGGATACAAAATTAAGTGTATAAGCTAAATCATAATCTATGAAAATTATGAATAAAGGCCTTCCTTCTCTCTTTTAATTGGTTTAACTATTGTGTTCTCATTCCTTTGAGCATAGGTTAAATTCAAATAATTGATGTGAAGCTTGCATGAAAGTGTGAATATATTTGTGGGGGTGAGATTACATCATTTCTTAGTGTGTATTTTGTCTTCTTCTCAAAAGTCTTGGAAAAGTTGCATATGTACTTAACTTGTAAGGTAAGAGAGACAAAGAAACTAACATCATTCATAATAGTCACAAATAAAAGATATTATCCATGTACATGTGGTATTTCATACGTTGGGGAAACTGGTAGATCCTTCTTGACCAAAATTAAGGAGCACTCCGTGGACATTGAAAGAGGCAAGGTAAAATAATCTGCACTTACTCAACATGAAATACATTCCAATCACCCTATCCAAATTAGAGAATCCAAAATCCTAACAATTAAATACCATTAAAAAACCAAAACAATAAAAGAGGCAATCGAAATTGAAAAATGCCCCAACAACCTAAACAAGGAAGATTAGAGACTTTGGCAATCATGGAAACAATTAATTCATAAGTTGTCTCAATACAAATACATAATTATTCTCCAATAAATACCCACACCATACATTAATTAATTATTCAGTGTAAAAATAGTTTGGCTAACTTTGGATTATTAATTTGATAATTAATTCTCTCTCAAAAAGCCGACCCCTTTCTTCTACATTTTACTTTGTCATCACATCATTTAAGCAAGTCATTATCTCTCTTTCTCAAGACAAGCATGGGCTTTAGTACTTTCTCCCTGATGATGGGTTGTAGTTGTCTTCTTCTTATACCTTTGACACAATTAACTCTACTCAATCACAAAGAAAATTAAACTTTCTTCAGGTTGATCTAACCTCCTTAGCCATCTGTTTACTACTGTACTCCATCTTTAAATTGATAAAATGGTCACTTTATGAACCTTTCTTGAAATTAATCCAACCTTCTTAGCCCTCTGTTTACTACCTTACAACATCTGGAAATCGATAGAATAGTCACCTTAATGAAATAAATTTCACTTCACCTTTGACTAAACCAATCTTCAAAATACTGGGAACTTTAAAGCATTCTGATCTCAAAAAAATTATAAAAATATCTTCAATCACTCAGAAAAACATAGGCCAACTTAATTCAAATGCTTTTGAATCTACCCCTGAATTGTGCACATACAACTACTACATCTCAAAAGAAAAGCAATCAGAATGGAACTAAGTGAGCACAAGCTTACAATAATGTCAGTTCTAAGGATTTTCATAACATTATCCCCGTGAAGGAAAGGGAAGTTTAAAAAGAAATCGGGGTTTTTTAACTATTCCAAATAACACATTGGAAAAAAAACTTAGGAAGCTCTAGAAAGATAGTTAAGAACTTAGAAACTTAGGACAATTTCACTGATGCTATCCCACTGTTAGTTCTTTTCTGATAAGGAGATACTCAGACTTTCCAAATTCAAATGTTTTATTAAGTTACTTTGATGTATGAAAGCTATTATGTTGGTAAAATAGGAATAGCTAATCAAACCATATAACTAACTGCACCGAGGATGGCATGATAAATCCAATTGTGACTCTGATTTGAGAAAAAAACACTTTACAAAAATGAAGTAGAATTGTAACATGTAGTACTGTTAGATAAGAACATGTGATGCAATCTACATATGAGAAATGGCTTGAGAGAGTAGAGACCACGATGCTTAATGGAGATTCACACAAAGCACTCCTTTAGAAAACACCTTGGCAAAACTCCCTTCACACAAATGAGAACACAAACAAGATCTCTAACATTTTTTACATTTTAATTCCACACAAACCTAGAATATTAGAAATGTCTGTTATTAGCTTAATGAGGACTCATGCAAGGTACCATATACACAAAAAAATGCATTGTTGTTGTAAACATTTAGCTTAATTTCTAGAATATTCATGGATAGAAAAGTTAAAAAACCACTGGAAGACAGAGAATGTTAACCCATGGAACAGAAGATGGATTGTTGACATGAAAGATTCAAGGAAAAATGTTTAGAGTAAAAGGCACAAAAACTATTTGACAAAAATCTTCAAATACAACTGTTATACAGATTGTTTGCCGGTTGTTTGACAGAAAGCTCATAAGAAGTTTTTCATCATGCTGATGTGGAAGAAGAAAACAAGCAAGAAACGACAACCCTACATTTCAGAGTTCAACTCGATTTATGAACATGGTGAAAAATCATATTTGGGAGCTGAAATTAAATGTTGGGAAAAAAGTTCATTGCTCAACTAAGGACTATCTCCCATAGGCTCAGATGTGAAACTGGCAAATGGACGACACCTAAGGAACGGTGGGAAGACAGGGTTTGTGTTTTATGCCACAAGGGTGATCAAAACATAGGAGCATTTCATCCTTGAATGTCGAAAGTACACAGACATCGCATGTGGAAACATTAAGAGTTTGCTTGATTGTAGAACTATTTAAGAAAAACATAATAAAAAGGTTAGAAGAGATGTTAACTCAATTCAGCGAAAGGAGGAGTGTTCTACAAAACACCATTGGGCCCGCAAATCTCTGAGCAATAGAGCAATGAGAGTAATTGGTGGTCCCATAGACCATTATGGTCTCGTGGAGGTAATTAAGAAAATTTCATTTCATTTTCATTAAAAACTCCTAAAATCAATTTACCTTAATTATTATAATTACGCCGAAGGTGTCCCCCTATGGGAAAGGGCTTTGCGAACATTCATGTCACTATGTTAAATTTGACGGCTGAAATGACAGTTATGCTATTCTTGGCTTTAAGTGGAATTAGCCCTTTTTGTTTCTAGCACATGCATAATCTTATAGAAGAAGATAAGATCATATTTTCGATAAGATTTTTCATATTTTTGCATGAATATCAAAAATAACATGTTACGTAGTTGGTATTCAGTGATCTTATCTAAAACAAGAGTAATTAAATTGTATTTTTTAAGGTTGACGAGATGCATTTAAGATTTAAAAACTACATGGCCATGCACAACGAGACGAACTTCAGCTATGTAGTTAAATTGTGTTTTTCTTATGAATTATGTATCGGTAATAACAATGGCAATTGTATTATAAAAGCACTAGAAGCAAAGCAAACCGTATGTGAATTAGGGTCTGTGCAATCATGGCTACACCAAGTATTTTGTAGCTGGTAATTGTAATTGGCTTACATGTTTACTGTAACGGAGCTCGAACCATTCCATATGAAGCTAAGAGTTACAAAGCCGAATTGATACACAGAGACTCCCCGCTGTCGCCGCTCATGAAAGGCACCAACCTTACAATCTCCCAACACATGCGTCGATCCATGCAAAGAAGCAACTTCAGACTACTGCAAATATTTGCTTAAATGTACCCAATTTCATTTTATAGCGATTCTTTTAAAATAAAATGTGATGGTGGAAGGAGTTTCCATTTTTAAAACCAATAATGGTGGATTTCTTTAGCCCTGTGTTTTTCTACCCAGACTTTATGAAATATAATTTCCCCGAGCTTTACTCTTCTTAACTGTTTGGGATGTTTCAAGCTTTTCTAGAAGTATATTTTGTTGTTATTGCTTTTGTAGAGCTATCTATTGCCACTATAGCTATCTGTTGGACATAAAATTGTTGGATTGCCTTATATATTACTTTATATTTCCAATTGCAAGGATTTCTTATAGCTTTGGATCGAGCAGCGCTTTGATAGAAAACTCTGAACGATTCCCAGCTCCACCAAGTGACAAAAAACTACATAAGCATTTGGAGAGAGAGAATTTCTTTAGCTTTTTGATCTGAAAACTAGTGTAGGTTTGGTTGAGTCACCCCAGAAGGTGTTCTTTTTTGTAGTGAATTGTCCCAAACTGGAAATTGTGCATTTACAAACTATTTATAAACATAATTGAAGTTCATGTAGGGTGGACTTTAAAGATAACATGGTGTCCAGATCATATTCAAACCTCTTAGATTTGGATTCGGGCAATATACCTAACTTTGGGCGGACTGCGAGCCAACTTCCCCGGGTAATGACTGTGCCTGGGATAATATCATAAATTGATGATGATAATTCTAATAGTGTGACCTCAGACGCCCCCTCGTCAATTTGTATGCAACGAATGATTATTATGGCTAACCAAGTTCCTTTGTGAGCTCACAGAAACCCTAAAGGTAAGAGTTAGTGTTTCAGTGGGGATGAGGATTCCCTGCTATTGCAGCTCTAGGATGGGCTATCTAAGGATCTTGAGGTTGTCTATGTGGGTTGTTTAAAGGTTGAGGTAGAACCATCAGAACAAGATGATGTTGCACAAGATCTCTTAGAAAATTTTAAGTGTGTTCCAACTTTTTTGCCTCCTTAGCTTCAAAGCAAGTTTTACCATGGGTTTTGCAAGCAGCAACTATGGCATTTTTTTCACTATATGCTACCACTCATGATATAAAATATCCACATGTACGAAAGTCTTCATGTATTCATGTTTAGTTCAAATAAACTACTCCACATAATGCGACCACTCATGATATAAAATTTGCAAAAAAAAATCCGACAAAACGCTACCATTCATGATATAAAATATACACATGTACGGAAGTCTTCATGTATACATGTTAAATTCAAACAACCTACTCCGCAAAATGCAACCACTCGTGATATAAGATTTACAAATGTATATGTATGAATTTGTAACAAGTTTTAAATGTAGACATAACCTTTAAATGAAGTGGTTCATTTATATTTGCTACACTAACATATTTTGTCTCACCCCCTTATGTTTCTTGGAGAGCTACATATGTTAAGCACTAAGTGGTCCCTTTAAATCAACTTTGACTTCATACACGATTCGGCATTCACATTACATCCTACAAGAGTGAGTGTTGCTAAAACTATAACATGTCTCACTTGCATTTGTATGGTCGATTATTTGAGGTCACAACTAACTATTATTTAAGCGCTCCCTTCCAAGTTGTAGCCTTTGGTTCACACATTTTTTTTGGCTTTAATAGAAAATCAGACATTGGTCAATTCACACCCCTTATCAAACATCAACTACAAACCAGAAATAACTATCCCTGTTACAATCAAATAACACTGATAACTGTTCGTGCGTTCTAGTGATTGCATTGTGCAAACAAATGCGATTGCTAGATCTATAACTCCTCATATTATCACATGCTTGAGCAGAATTGTTCATTAGCCGCAATTTTACCACTTTGATCAAGCAACATGGAACAATTGTTGATGAGCATTACTGTGACGACATCATGTGGTAATGGCGGTGATGGTTACCCTGAAGATGGTGGTCTTTGTGGTAGTGATAATGACAATGGTGGTGGGGGGGTCAATGGGGAATGGTACATCTGAGTAAATTACATAGCTAGTTTCTATTTATAATTTTCCACATTATCTGATATGACGATGTTGCAATTGAGAGATTGTAGGAATGAATACAGAGGAGTCTTCTCAAAGAAGATGTATGTGGCATACACACGTGGCAACCTCTAATGACATGTTCATTAACAATAGTGACTGAAGGGACCTGACGGGGGAGACAAATCTAGTAGACATAAAGACACCCATGCGGTGAAGAATTTTACAAAACTTGTGGGGGGATACCTTGTATCACTTATTGAATGTGGTGTGTTCAAAAACTGTTGATTTCCCAGATGGATAGTTGATGTATTCATTTCGATACCTTTAATTTAGGGGGCTTGAATTCGACATCTCAAACAGGGCGATACCCCTAAGTTTAAGGGCAACTTTCAGCAGCCCATAAGGCCTCCCAGATGGCCTTTTTAGCTTAAAATGCATTTTATACGCATTCATCTGTCTCTGTGACGGAATTCAAATTTTTTTTATGTTATATGAGTTAATAAGTTTTAGTTTGATTCCCATATGAATATATTTAATGTTTTCAGGGGGCATGCACATAGAACCTGAATTTTCAAGGGTTGGCATTGAAATTATTTGATCATCTCTATCATTTACAACTATTTTAACAAGGGTGTCATTGTCATACTAGTCTCTAACATTCCCGTATATTTCGCAAAGTTGTTACACATGAGATTTCCTTTAAATTGTTCATTTAAAACTAGCAACTCACTTAGGGATTACCCCATGAACCTATTATTGTTGACATGTGTTACGGGGGATTCATGCTGAAACTATAAGTGTTTGCTTCCTGAATTGCCTCGCCCATTTCTACAGATCTTAACAAATGCAACGTGCAAGAAATGGTCCAGTTACAAGTATGAAGATTAAGGGAAAATTTGAATAACGAGTACAATTGTAGTGATGTACGGAAACAACAAATTCAATGAGCTACGTTATAGTGGGGGTTGTAAAATGTCTCGCGTTAGATTTGGCGCGTTTCACATTCAATTGCGAGTCAGGGACTTTTTTAGCCACTTCAAGTTATATTTAAAAAGTAATTATGCCGATAGTTTGTAATTAGGTAAAGACATATAAATACAGTCCATCTAAGTATACGATGACAGATATCAATACACTTATGTGTGATGTTGCATCTATGCGTACTTATGCATAGTGTTGTCGAAGGAGTTCCGAAAAAAGTGAACGACATTGACTCTAGAAAACCAATATGTATATGTAGGGCATCATAAATTTGTCTAGTATGAAATACCTGATCAATTGATAGTCAATTTCAAGATTCTTTCAAGGTTGGAAAAAAAAATTGTCTGGGCATACCTGCTTTTATCAGAGAGGTTGATGTTTAGGAGACAATATATAGTGCAAGTATTGAGCAGTTGATTTGTGGCACATGGAATAATCCTAAATAAATGGAGGGTGTCAGTCTCAAAAATATGGATTGAAGGGTAGGTGTTGTGTGTAACATTTGTACATGCGCCAAGTACATTACTGATGTTGTTGATCATTGATTTCTCCAAGATGCTTAAGAATTAAAATTATTTAAGTGGCAGTCCAGATAGAAGTCATATTGTGAGGAGTAGAACTGTCACATGACGATCAAAGGAAACCTAGCCAAATGGTGTACATGTCGAGAATTAGTGTGTAACAAATTGTGCTAAAGTGATAGTAGGTGTACATGCGAGTTGTAGGACTCATGCCTGTCGCACATAATTGTGTAAGGATTTTTTTTTTTCATTTTTGAGTAGGTGCTAACTATATGAGAATGATCTAAGTGTGATTGTGAGAGGTCCATCATTTTTAGTGATTTAACTCTTGATATAGTTGTGTAATGTCAAGCCTTGGGTCAATTTTGTCTGTACAATAACGATGTCAATCTGTTGTTTTTTTAGTGTTAGTCCCTCAGGATTTTTGAATGGTAATAGCCCATGCCATTGTTACCTGGGATTTGCCTACAACTTCCTAGGTAATACTGGACACTCATAGGTACATCAATTTAACTAGGCGTTTGGCATGTCCTGGAGGTGGAGAAACTGTGTGGTAGGTGTGGAATTTGTACTACGAGGTGATATGTAGGCAAGGCTGCAAGGCTACTCCTTGTTTGGTCAGATCAATGTCTATGATTGTTCCTAAAGCTTTGTATTCATAGAATTTAGCAAGTGAAGCATCCCATACGTTGACCTACTCGAAAGTAGGATGTGGGTATAATGAAGTTGTTCATTGCTACTGGGCAATGTCATTGTGATTTGTGTGTGTAATTTGCAAGAATAAGCACAATAGCCTGATTTAGTCTAGTTGCAACATGGTTTATTGTTGTGTATTCATACATGAATTGCATTTGTTGCAAATAGGTGAATGGAGTTGACCAAATTCATCTATGTTCAATTGACTAGGTGAGGAATCAAATGTTTGTGTTAGTTGCCATTAGTAGTTCACATTCATGAAAGTGTTGGGTCTAGCATTTTGTCATGTTTTAAAGTGCTTGGCGAAGATTCTAGTGCATAGCTAAGGTTGTTGCTCTATAGCTTGGCAGATAAGCACATTTCTAAAGCTAACAACTGTTGAAAAGTTGTGCCATGGGATTTTGGTAGTGGAGTGTGATGCATAGATGGAGTTGTCTCATAATAGCGTGGTAGTTCGTTTGCTTTAGGTCACTGTCATGAAAATTATGGATATCCTACCAAAACTTAGGTGGCATTGGGTGGGAAATGCCTCTCATATGACATTTATGTTTGATATTCTTCAATAACAGATTTTGGTGCCTACAAACCTCATTTCATCGATGTATTAGGTATTAGCTTATGCTTCAATAAAAATGGTCTTCTTGAAATGGATGTGGTTAGTCAATTATTGTGTTAGTGGGATGAGTTCATTTTATTTGTAGATACTTCAAGGACAAGTGTATGGTCGAGGCTTGTATGTTAACAAGTTGCAATTCCTTGGTATGGAGCCCAACCTACAAGGTAATGTGTGGCATTGTATTCTCTAAAGTGGTATATACCCCTGCTCAGTAAATCACACCCAGCCATTTCCAGTGTTCTTGCAGTTCCTTATATGATCATTCTATAATGGTTGTGAGAAATGTCCAGTATGGTGACTTGTGATTATGGACACAGTGTTACTTGTTATTTTGGCGACAAGCTCCATATTTTTGGTGGTTTGAATTTATGTGTTTTTGGGTTTCTAGGTGGTTTTTTTTTGACCATGGGTGTTTAAGTCAATTGGCCGTACAATTTGTCATGCAGCTACAAGAGGCATATTGTGCTACTTCCAAAATTGTAATGGTCATATGGTCTAAAGCCACACTTTCGTAACACTAGTCAAGCTCGTTTAAAGCGATGGTGACTAGTGCATTCAATCATTTGTGATAGGACCATTCATGTTCAATGCATTATCCGGTGTATTCACTTGTCTTTGACATCGTTTATGGCTATTTTTTCGTCGTGATTATCAAGCAACATGTCAACTTTGCGGTCAACGTGCCATGTATAAATATTTGTTTATTTTCATGTGTGTCCAATTCATGATGATGTCTTGCTTGCATAGCCTTATTCCTGTGTAGATGCCACGAAAATGTTTATATAGAAGTAGTTCACTCTAACAAAATGTTTTAAAAAAATCTAACACTTTAACATGAAATTGTATTAGAATCAAGGGAATACATTCACAATTACTTTTGTATTCCTTTCTCTCCACTTGCAGCCTTTGCGGGTTGCATGGTATGAGAATGAGCGGGCAAATTCAAGTAGCGTTAGAATTTATAAAGCATTTGGGGTATTGCATGTACGAGTTAAGGTATGTAGGTTGCAATTTGTTGTCGCTTTTAGTGTTGTCTACTCAGTGAAATATTATATGCCCGACGTTCAATAATATGAATGGGTGGTTGCAAATAACAAGAGGTAGTTTTTGGATCATGAAGCATGTTTCTTGTGCACCTATATTGCGGTCAATAATGAGCTCCACCAAGAATTTATAGTACACTATCATAAAGTGATCATCGTTTCTTTGTTTTGTGCATATTCTTGTTAGGATGCCAACACAACTCTCTAATTTTCTTTCTGCTTTGGATGTTTACTTTGCAATATATTTCAATTTAAGGGCTCGCAAAATGACAGGGTTGGCAATCTATGTTGGCCCGCCATATGGATAACATGTCGGGAATGTGTATGCTCAAGTGTTCGTCATTATGTTTGGGTTCGAATGTTTGTTCCCCGTACCATCGCATTGCAGTGCAGAGTCAGTGTGTTTTTTCCATGGGGCTCCGTAGTGACACTATAGGGTGGATCCCCTCTTACAAAGACATGTCCCTTCAGTGCATTTTGTGTGGCATTGGACATGATTAAGTATTTCTTCATAGTCAATTGGAGGTGGCCTTGTAAATATTTCAGTTGTGTTTAGCAAGCATAGGTCAACATAGGGTAATCTATGGCAAGTGGTGTTTCTGTCAAATGGTGTGCGAGGGTTCCATGTTGTGACGTAGTTATCAAAGTATGTTCTTTCTTATTCGATGTCCAGATTATTCTTCCAATCTAGTGTGTCCAGGTTTGGTGCATTTTGAAGCCAACCAAATTTGTGGATACTCGCAAACCCTCAGTGTTGCCATTCGTACCTATACCAATAGTCTTGTGTGTGTAGGAATTTCTCTATGACTTCTTCTCAAAATATTGTGAAGCGTTGGTGCAAGTACAATGATGCATTGTGTGGGTTATTGATTATGATGTTGTCGAAAAAAAATCACACACGCGGGTACATTTCTAGGTCCTAAATACATACTAGCATTCATATGATTCCTAAGTAAGAAAACTAGTAATCCATGACTATCATTGGTCTCTTTTCTGTGTTTTTGTTTTCTATTTGGTCTTACACACCCTACAACCCAGTTCGATACTTATTTATCTTTTATGGCCTCGGACACCAGTGCCCAACCAAGGTAGCATTGCCCAGGCGCTCCTATCCCCTATGGGTGCCCCCTGACCCCTTTCTTACCTTGCTTTTTTTGGGTCTCTTTTATCTTTTGGGCATCTTTTTCACTATGTGTTGGCCTTCCAGTTGTCAATTACGAAATTTAAACAAGGGAATCATATAAATACATAGCTATGTGTTCCAAATAAAGGACCAAGCTCTAAGCATTACTACTATCACCTAAGCTTGCATCCAAAAGGTACCTAAAGTACTTCAAAGCATGCATATAGCATTCGTTCAAGGGACATGGGACTTCATTTTCTGCATACACTACATAGGAAGGGGAAGTTCATTCTATTCCATCCACACATGCTATACATTGCTACGTTCTAGATCTAGCCCACTATCAAGTGCAACTTGCACTAGGGAATCCTAAGGCACAATCCTTACACTCACAAGAATTACATGGAGTTTGAGATGCAGTGCAATGCTCAGTAGTAATTTCACTCTTCGGGTGAACTGCCAGGGTCATTCTGACTTCCCATTCTGCATTTTCCTTTTTAGGCGTTGATGTAGTTTTTGTGCTATGTGTAGGGTGAACTTATCTTCTTACATGTTACAGGTACCTTACATGTGGAAATCATAGTGCGAACATAAGGTGATTAATAGAGAACAATAGTGAAACCCTTGTGATAGAACAAAAAGTAGATTCCAAGCCTTTGCGTAGTCACTAACACCCAAGAGTATCATCGATGCCTAGGTGCCTCTGTCTAGCACTAGGCACCCCTGTCTGGCATTATTTTCAGTTTCAAGATTTTACAGTGAGCATTTACGACGTTTTTTGCAGTTTGTTCATTAGTCGCACCTGCTCAAATCACTTCCTATCCATTCAGAAATAAGCTAAGTGCTTCCATTTCCCTTTAGTGCTTAGGGTTTCAATACTTTACATGTTTGTTTTCTTGTGTCATTATTGTAGTTTATCATTTGTACATCATTTACCATATTATTTACTTTGTTATTAGATTTAATCCAAATTAAATTAAATCATTTGGCGAACCCGATCGCTAAAACCCTACCTTATGAAAATGCATCACAATCTATCTCCTCCTTTTGAATTCATGGATCAATATTCATATCCTTCTTTTACTCTAACCAAGGTTTCTAGCGTGGTTCTTACTGCTACTGATTTTATGCAAGTTCGTATTCAACATCCTCCTCACTTCATTACTCCAATGCCTGATCCAACCATCAAGGTAGTCACCTCCCGCTGCACTCATCCTCTGATGGCTCCATCCATCTCTGTCCCACCGCCTATCAATCCTACAATTCCTATCACCACCTCCAAGGGTTATGACATCATTGAGCAACTTAAGAATACACCAACAAAATATCTCTTTATGATCTTTTGCGCAGTGCATCCGATTGGCGTCATATATTAAAGGCCGCACTTCGTTCCATCGACATTAAAAACAATAATTCACATGTTACATTTATTCACCTCATTCAAACCCTCAAAAATCTACCACATGTTATATCTTTTAGTGATGAGGATATCCCTCCCTCTACTGCTGACAATCCATTTGCACCTTTTCTTATCATTGCTACTATTGGCTCCATCTGTATTAAGCGTGTACTCATTAACAATGGCTCCAATATAAATCTATGTGCTCTATCCCTCCTCATGAAATCCAACATTACCAATGATTTAGTTAATAAATCCTCTCAAGTCATTCATGGACATGAATCCACTACTCACACATGCATGGGCACTATCACCCTACCTTTATAAGTTGGGCCTAAAATTGTTCTTACTGTATTCTTTTTATCGATGTCACATTCCAGTTCAATTGCATACGTGGTAGACCCTAGATTGATGCAATGCATGTTGTTACCTCTATAATTGATCGATGCGTTGAATTCCTACATGATGGCTATGAACTTACCATTTCTGCGGACCTTGACCCATTTAAGTTTTGTCGCATCGACCCCATCACTGTCATGCCCATCCCTCCATCACAGCCTATTCCAAACCAAAATATTAATGCATATGATGTTGGTTAGTCTAGTGCTTCACATATTTCTTCAACCTTTACATGCATGTCATCCATTCCTATCCATACTACTGATATCATATCGCCTACCTTGTCTACCTCAATAGATGCCACTATTCCACTTGTCATGGACCCTCTCACTCGTTCATCTAGCTCTACTCCTTCCAATATCCTTGATACTACTATCTAACAAGATAATACTGACACCGATGATTCTAATGATGAGGCTGATGCCATAGAGCTTAAAGATGACACATTGCACAATCTTAACTTTACTCCTATCGAAATCAATGAGTCCTACTTCTAGGATACTTTTGTTACTATTGGCCTTGGTGAATATCAGTTCAAGAAACTTCCTCCTTCCACTAATGCTATGATACCTTTTGAGGGTACTTTCCATACATTGGACATTATACCACCTCTTTCATCTCCCCAAGTTCACTCTACTCCGTAACTCGCCCCCTTTACATGCAATTTTTCACACATGACTCTTATTGGCCTCACATTCCATTTGAACCTACTTGCTCTGACACTGTTTACATGCATGATGGCTTGGATCGGCTAGGATTCACACTTGTTGATCTCCTCCCTCCACATCACTCTCCTCACCTTTATCATGGATGTGTACTTATTACTACTGCTTACAACCTTCGCGTCTTCCATTTATCATTCTTCCTCGCATGTAATCCTCATTCCTCTACACTCACATTGGTGCCACATGGATCCCAATCATACTGATATCACATTTCCCATGCCTTTTGGATATATCTCTATTTGCAATGAATATTTCTTGGGATATAGTGATAATGTAACTTTCTAGTAGGCACATGATTTCCCTTAACCTCCTTTTACTGATGAAGAATATGCTATGGGCATGTACAATTTATGCTACACATGATCTTTATATGATCAACCCAACACTATTACCTACCAAGTCTCTAATTTAGATCCTATCTGTTACGACCCTAACAATAATGATCTTCTAGACGATTTTACTTGATCCTTCTCTACATCATACACTTGGGGGCATAAAAATTTCTCCCCCTCCCATCACTATCAATTTTCTCTAGTGTCCACTACCACACTCTGTGTTGTATGCCTCATCACTTTTCATACTTTCAAACTCTTTGATACACACATTGTATCGTCATTACCGTATGATGCATTCTAGTTCCATGGTTCATACTTGACTATTGAGGGTCTAAATATGAAATGAAACTTACCGCATTCATTCTTCATGCTCTATGCTTCATGACCTATCTTTCTAGCACACATTCTCAAACCATTTTCTTATGACACACTCTTGTTCTATGGTTCATTCTTTATTTTTGAGGGGTCTTTTATAAATGAACCTCATCTCATACTCTGTAGTCACTAAATCACACACTTTGAGTCAATATTTAGTCTCGGTCTCATACTACTATTCATATGGTTATTGAGTGAAAATGGTAATAATTAACCCATGTCTTTTGGCCATTTTTACATTTCTTGTTGTCATATTTTTGATTTTACACCCACACTTTCCCATTCTATATTTTCATTTTGCGTATTTCCTAATTCTGACCGGGGCTCCCCAGGCCCCACAGGTCCTTGTTGGATGCCCTGATCCTCTTTGTACGTTCCTCTCATTTTTTGGGAACTTTCTAGCCGTTTGAGATTTTTATATTTTTGGTGGTCAACCTTTTTGGGGTTAATTATGAAATTAGAACAAGAGAACCATATAAATATAAAGTTATGTGACCATAATGAGGGACCAAACACTAAACATCTACTATCACCATCTAGAGTTCCATCCATCAAAGGCACCTAAATCTACATTTACATCCATCTAACTCCATCACAAGGCACTCAAGGTTGGTTCATCTGCATCACACTTCATAGGAGGGGAGTTGTTGGCGAGAAATTTTATCAGGGACAAATTGGTGGTTATCTTGCCAATGCTCTGGGAGTCTAAGTCCCTCTACTTAACCGGTGTAGCTGCCGTATGTGCATGCACGAGTAAAAAGTGAGTTTTATCCTGGTGGGCTTTCGGCTGGGGATCTAACAGGGGCACTCCACTAACCCTGTGGAAAAAACTTGCATATATATGCAAGAGATGAATTTGCTAGGAAAATGGGAAAGGGAGTGAGAAATTTAGAAAAGAGAAAACTAATGCTGTAAGTAGGAAATCAGAGACTTGCATACACCAGCTAGAAGTTTCATTACACATACTTGAATTTAGAAGAAAACAAATCTGCATAATAGCAACAAGACCAAATAGTGTTTAATGAGCACAAAGTACCACTAAAATCCTTAGTCAAAAAAGGCTAAAATTCCTTCTTCCTTTATTAAAGCTCAAGCAGAAATTGTACATAACATAGAAATAGAAGACATTTTTGAGTAGGGAAAATGGAAGAAATTTTCTATCTCTTTTCTCTCTTCACAAGGATATCTATCTCATGAATTCATAAAAGAAAAACAACTCTAATATCTAAGAAGTCTTAGAAGTTGTCTAAGAAGATGCTCAAATGAGGAGCTTGTTACAATTTATAGAAGAGAAGGCAACTCTTCATGTTCTCGATGACTTTAGACTGTTCATATTCCGCTTAAATATTTAAGTCCCTTTTATAAAAACAAGGCGGCTTAAAGTTTACATTATGTTTCTAAAGTCACTTAAAGTTATATTAAAAAGTGCAAACCTCAACACAAAAATATAGCATTGATGAGAGAGAGCATTGGGTGAGAAGAGAAGAGAGAGGAAGAAGAGGAAGAAGAAGAAATGAGAAGAATTATGCAGAAGGGTGAGCTGCTGCAGTGGATTTGATCTCGCTCCCTAACTGCTTTACACTTCACACTCTTGAGAAGGCCTTTGTTCCTCCAATCTCTTTATTGAAACGAGCTGCTATAGGTTCCACTTTGTCGGCATGAGGAATGTGAATGCAACTCAAGGTATCTATCCATCCATCGGCCACACTATTGATGTCTTTGCACTTCCCAAACCATGATGAATGTTTCTCTGCGATAAGTGCAATAGAGGCCCGAATATCTGAGAGGAAGCCGAGGGTATCCTTAGTGAAGGATGATGGGTTGCCTACCTATTTCTTGATGCATTCTTCAAATGGAGCAATCAACTCATTGACATTTGTATCTTCACCCATTGTAGGTACTCCAAGTTTATGAATTTCCTGATTTACACTATCCTGAAATTTGTACGCTTGTTCCTCTTTCTCCTCCAGATTTGTGATGGCTTGACTAATTGCCTCAAACCTAATTGCTAAGGCCCTCACCCATACACGTGACAAGTCTATTGAGGGAGTTTCAAAGATATTCCTATCGATCAACTCTTGGTGACGAGTGTTGCTCATTTCACCTACTATTGGGCCCAAATGTTCCCAATAGTCTATTTCTTTCTTCAAGTCCTTTTTGAGTTTCCATGTCCTATTTGCTGTCACACACATGTAAGTGAAGAGTTTGACCGCTTCTTTGAGCACTGACTTCCCTTTTTCATAAATTGAGTTGATCCATTCATTATTCGCTTGCCCCTGTATGGTGAACTCGTGTGTCTTCCTGATGGATTCTGGATTGAAGCTACTAATGGGTGCAACTTCCTCAATGGGAATTGTCATGGCATTAGGATCAACTAGATGTTACACATAGAATGACAGAGTTCACACTTGCTCTTTCAGTTCATCAATCTTCTTCTTATACTCCTTATTCCTTGCCACCATGTGAGCGGAAGATTGTTGATACATGTGCAAATCCCCTTCATGAGTTTCCAGTCCTAGTTTAATTGTGCTCATTTCATAGTCAGCTGGTGTCATCTCATCCATTGGCTTGATTACTTTGGGCTGAGCCACTTCGATGTATTGATTACCTATTTCCCCACTGTAGAACTGTGAGGTTGTATGTGTGAGCTTCCTTGATCTTTTTTCTTTGGCCAATGAGACAATCGTTGATAGATCAGGGGCTGCTACTTGTTGCATAGTGCAGGTGTCAGGGACAATTGTTTCTTACATCCAAGGAAACATATCATTGGACTCAGGTTCAATGATAGGTGCACCAATGGTACCCTGTTCTGAAGGAGGAGGAAAATCCTGAATGAGAGAGGCATGGGTGTCATCAAGAGGGGAAACCTCTTGTGGTGGCTCGAAGACTAAATCTTAAACCATGTGTTCTTCATCCACTTATGCCTTTGTCATGGGGTGTTCTTCCTGCATTTCTACTATCAAATATTCCTCTCACAGTAATGTAAACGAGCCTTCTTCTACTATGAGTTTCTTTGGCATCTTCTTGTGAGGAGAAGCTTCCAATTCTACGGCCTTCCTTTTTGAACTTGCTCTAGAGTGTTTAGAACTAGAAGTTGCCTCTATGACTTTTGAAGATGACTTATGTGAGGCTTGCTTTTGACTCGTAGGAATTCCTCGTGACTGGATTATCATGGCTCACTTATTTTGAAACCAATTTCTCATTCTCCTCACCACCTTCTTAGTCCACTCTAATATATCCCCTGATTCATGAACATACCAGTTGATTGGAGGTATATGGGACATCTTGACTGCCACGTACTTAGGATCATACATCTTTGTCCCATCATCTATGCAAAATATCTTCATACTAGGAGAACTTGAATTTCCTCATCTCACTGATTGTCATCCTCATATGGTCCTTTTCACACACTTCAAATTCATCAATGCAATTAGCCTAGCAGTCCTCGACTTGTCGCTCATGTTGCAATTATGGGACATAGAAAGATTTGAGATCTTCTCGGATGTCGAACTTAGGCTTGATGATGTAGGAACGCAAGGTCAAATGAGCGAAAGCAGCCTCTATATATGAGATGCATCATTCGATATCTTGCATGTGAATACCCCGAGAGAGATAGTGAAATGGAACCAACTTCTTCCTCCTGCTTCTAATCTTGTTATTCACTTGAATGATCTGTCGATAGAGATCAAACAATATAATTTGGTCACTAAGGTACTTAGGCAGCCTCAGTGGGGCTTCGTCCAAAGCCAACAACTCGCAGGTAGGAGAAGGTCAAGAATTGTATGAAATAAGAACCATATTTCTTGATCAAGGATGCCGCTTGTGACGACATCCTAGCTTCCAGATCCCCTTCTAAGCTTCGAACCATGTACATTGTGAATGCATCGTTCATGTGAGTGAAATGCCTATGGCTTTCCTCCATCACCACCTGTGGAAGTTTCTAGAATGCAGACACCTTGGTGACAATGTTTTGTGTGAGATCAATCCCTTGAATGATCTTGAGCTAGCGAGGAGGTAGACCAAGTAAGAAGTCATGTGGAATTTCTTCATCATGGGTACTTAGAGTAGTTGGAGATGGAGGTTTTCGTTGATGATTTTCCCCTAATTCAATTCTCTGTTTTCATTTTGTCAACGTCAAGATGAAAAGGCCCATCCAGTCTTGGAAGTATCTTGTGCTTGTTTCACCCATTAATCTACTGAGGAGAGTGATGACATTTGAATATCCTTCTCAGAACTCACACCTTGGAAGATTCTTGGTACATCCTTGAGGGATTTCTCCCTATTTTCAACCATGACCCAAGCACAACCCCTTATACATATGGATCCATCATTTCCCAATCGTGCAAGGCCCTTGTCTTTTGAGATGATGACCATGTTGGGTGATGTTGGTATCTGCAAATAAAGTGAGATGGTTCTAGGGATGATGACCACCATTTCTATACCATTTTCAACTTGGATGGTTTGTGTTTCAGGCTCATAGTGGTGAGAGTAGGCTAGGACCAACTCAAGACTTTGGAAAGACACTGGGGTGTCCTGTGGCAACGAATAAGACACTTGTGAATATCTGATCTTCAATCTTCTTTCAGTTTCTAGATTGTCATGTACAAGTTCTCAGGTCATTCACGTCCATGTACAAGACATCAAATTGTCTTCTATCTCGTACTCACAGGTGAATGGTTGTGCCAGCTTATGTCCTATCCACTTATGCTTCATGTTTTCCCTAGAATAACAACTTACTATTTTTAGTAAGTATGAAAAAGCAACTCCCTCAAACCTCAACTGAATGTTGTGACTTTGATTTCCTCTTCTCCCTGTGTTCTTCTCTCCTTCTGGATCAACTTTCTATTTTTGGCAGGTGCTCATGGGACCACTTACTATTTTTAGTAAGTGCCAAAATGCCCGTTCTGATGAATTCTCATTACTGCAATGCACCTCCAATGTCTCCGTCTCCTTCACAAGTTCTTTTGTTGATGAATTTAGACAAAATAGCAGTCCCCTATGCAGAAGACCTATGTCTATTATTAGAAAGTGGGCTTTTGGAGGTCGGATAGATTTGAAACAAAGTTTTCTGATATAGGGTTTTTCCCAATATCGCCCCTCTGAAATTTTAGACCTACCTACTCAATAGTCTAGGAGATTTTAAACTTTCAATTTTTGAACCTGGCATAGTGCTTCTAGATGGCAGCCATTAAAGGACCTCAGAAATTGCAGGTCTGGTTTTCTCCTCCATTTGTGAAAAAAAATTATATTTCTGATATGGGTTTTTTCTTTTGGTCCTTCATGTGAAATTTCGCTTCAATTCGACAACTGGTTTGACGGGAAATTCAAATTTTTCTTCATTGAGCCGTAAAAGGAGATTTCTTCATTGTGAATGATCTGTTGCATGAGAGGAGAGTTTGAAGGTATGTTTTTGATGGTCTTGGAAAAAAAATGGTTTTATGATTCATGCACTAGTTTGTAATATTTCTATGAATCTCCATTTCACGGCAATGGAGATTTTCATTGTCTTCTTCTCTTCATTCTTCGCTTCTTCTTCCTTGTTTGCAAAAAAATTCTTCTGATACATGTATGTTTTCATGGAGTGGAGAAAAAATATGATTTGATATACCTGGTTTGAGGTTTAGAAATGGTGGAGTGATGATGGGAAGTTGCAGAGGAGTTTGGAGGAAGAATTGTGCACAAGAGAGTTAGATATAAAAAACGGGAAGAAAACAACAATTGGGGATTTTGAAAAAAATTCAAAAATCATGCACAAAGAGGGATAGGTGTATTTTTTTTCCTTGAAGTTCCTCACCTAAAAGGGATGTGAGGTACATCAAGTTCCATAGTGAGCAAGAAAGCGACACGTGGCATCGATCCGACAACAGGGAGTGAAAGGTAGAAAATCAGCACTGAGGGGTTGGAAGCTAGTAAGATGGGTGACCAAAAGTATCCCTTAGAGGTATGAGTGCATTTTTCAAGGTTTGATGTCCCTGACATGTGAGGTACGTGAGGGACATCAAATTCCATGGCTGATCCTAGAGCTAACACGTGGCAGAGATCCGATGGTAGGGAATTTGAGCTCCAAATTGCACCCGGGGGCTGAACCGACAATCCTGATGGTCGCATAGTGTTCCAAAGGTAACATGGGGGTGGGATAATTTTTCCAAGGTTGATGTCCCTAGACCATTGAGGGACATGCTGGGGACATAAAATCATAAGCCAATCTCCTAGAGCTGACAAATGTCCTCCCAAAATTTGGCTAACTCTCCGAACTTGCTCCAAGAGGACAACTTGGGATGATGATAACTTGAGCTCTACCGATGGAATCTTTTCAGTAAAAAATTATATGTGAAACTCTAACTGGAAATGGATATTTTTAATTCAATAGTCTGGGGTCTAATCATATGTCAAACTATTATTCCATTTGATCCCTGAAAAAATCAGATTTTTGATTTGGTACTCCACTCATGTGCCTGAAGAAAAACTGCTTGCAGAACTCTAATGCTCCAAAGTGTTGTGAAAAACATGATTTCACCATATTGTAGGGATTGACATTATATTTCCTTTGATGTTTTGTTTTCCTCTTAACTCCATATAGAGATTCTGGAATCACCTTCGGAAGCTCAACAACTGTTTTGGCTTGTGCACGGACTAGGCCTGTGAACCCTAATTCTGGCGAAACTACCCCAAATTCTCCGAGCCCTTCCAGAATATTCCTGAATCATTTCCATTATGTCCCAAGACCTTTGAATCACCTTTGTGTCTTCTTTGGATATTTTTATCCACTCCATGGGGTTGCTCCAGCCCTAGGAAGGCCAGTGACAACCCTTCCCACAGCTGCATGTAGCTTGTAACTTTTAATGAAATCCTAAAATCACCCAGGGGGAATGAATGGAATTTCCTAAATCACCTAAGGGGATGAGATAACGCTAATTGGGAGGTCACTTGGATTGGTTGGACAGACTCGAGGTGTATTGGAATGATAAGACTTCAAAAAATCAACAAGGGGGTATAGTTGTCATGCTTGGAACTTGTTAATTTCCTTGTTGCACATTTGCATGACAACATGAGTATATTGTTTCCATACACACATTTACTACATTCTGCATCTAGTTATTTACTTACTACTTCACAAAGTGCGACTAACACAAGAGTAACATAGGGAATGATTTGCACACACACACACACACCTAGAACTACATTGGGTCTGAGATGTAGTATAATGCTCAGTTAGTAAGTCCACCATTGTGGCCACTGAGGACAGTATGAAACCTTCATATGCATATTTATTTTTTAGGGTTTTGGTGCTTTGTTTGGGGTTTTGTAGGTGATTTCTTCATCTCTTATTTATAACTACATTCATGCGACAGGTAACGAAGGCAGGCAATCACTTAACGACACCTCAGAGGAGGGTTTCAGGCTATTTCTGTAGACCAAGGCACCCAAATCTCAGACTAGGGTGCCCACAGGTGCCCCTATCCCTTTTCAAGTGCTCCAATCCAGTTAGAGAGCTAAGATATACACTTTATTGGGCTTCTGTGTGGTCATTTCCTCCTCTTGTTTACTTGGTTTGCATTGTGACACAGTCCAACACCTTCGTCAAATCAGCTAAGGACTTCCTAACCCTCTCTTGCACATTAGGGTTTCACATTTCTATTTACTTAGTTATTTGAGTCATTTTGTTTATTTATTTAGCTAATATTTACTAGTTTACATATCATCAAATTAGGCTATAATATCCCATTTTAGTTTAATCATTTTGGTGAACCCTCATTCGAATACTCTTGGATTTTTTTTTTCTTCCATCATGGCTCCTAAGGTCAGCCAAGTCTCCTTGCTTCAATTGATTCAAATGCACCGATCTTGTAAAGGCACTCTCCAAAAAACCCTAGAGACTATGTATCTATCTATCAACATGTTGTCTACTCAAGTCAATGCTATTTTGATCGTCTTTCAGAGGAATATCTTCATTCCAAATCCAACCAATCTATATGAAAATCCATTCAAACCATTCATTCTTTATTTCAAGATAATTTCAGATGATGGAATCCATGATTACATCTCTTAAATATGAAATCCAAAAAATTAAGGACACTTCTCAGGCTCATGTTTGTTCTCCTTCTGCATGTTATCTTCATTCTATGTCTTCTACGTGTGCGCATATTAGTGAACCTCAAATCTTGTTGCTCCCGACACCTCTCAAGTTTGCAATCAATGCTTAGCAACAAGACATTATTCTGAAACTCATCAATTAATAAGATTTCCATTTACTCATTTTTATCCTCCTTATCGACTTTCAAAATACCAAGGTCTTCCAAATTATAATTATCATCAAATCAATGGACATAATGAAAATGATTGCTTTGCCTTACAATGAAGAATCAAACATCTTGAGCGTCAAGGTTTCACCTCATTCACCATATAAACGTTTTATTTTATGGTCCCCTCCACTTGTTACATCTCAATGGGTTCTTAAATCTTATTCGTCTAATGAGCATCATACCATTATTTCTAAGGAAAGTCAAGAACCACCTAAGAAACCACCCCTCAAAGTCAATACAACACCTCCTCTCAAGTCATCTATGACATCACCAAGTCAACATAAGAAACCTCCTTTAAAAACCAGTTCAACACTTCCTCCTCTCAATTCATCCACAAATTTACCAAGTCAAATTACACAACCACCTCTCAAGATCAATCCCAATTCTTCTCTTATCAAGTCTTCTGCAACATTATCAATCCCACACAAGCTCCAACCAATCACTTTTTTCAAAGCAACTACTCCTACTGATGGCCAAGACACATTTCAAATTCTTCCACCATCACATGGTCCTACTATTACTTTGGCCTACCATTGTGTTGACCCTCACTCTTATCACAACATAGATAACGTTCTCCCATAATAATACACTACTAACAAGGAAGTAAAATACCAATAATCATACCTCCTCCTTCGCGTTCCGTAGCAAACCTCAGAATGGGCTAGGAAACTTGGATTGAGCCCTGATTTTGTGATATGTAGGTGCTTTTCTTCAAGACGGAGCAAGACCTTCCTGCAACAACGATCCTCTTACTTTGCACTAGATGGGAAAAAGGATTATGAGGCTATTTTGGCATTAGGACGAGGTAAAAGGATGTTCTTTGCTCAAAGGATGCAAGAACTTAGATATGGCATGCAAGCTTATTCTCCGTGTGTTTAGAGGGGAGGGGTAAGGTTGTATTTATAGCCTGAGGGAGTGATTAGCTTAAATTAATTTAAGTAATCATGGTTTGAAAATGTGGGCAAGATTAAGTGAGTGGTTTGAAAATGTGGGCAAGATTAGGTGAGTGGTTTGAAAATGTGGGCAAGATTAGATGAGTGGGGGCCACGAAGAATGGGTGAGGATTTGAATTATATTTTTAATTCATAAGTGGAGGATTTTAGGTGAGTGGGGACCACGAAGGGTGGGTGAGGATTTGAATTTGAATTTTTAATTCAATAGTAGAAAAACATGGAGAATAATGACATGTGGTGAGGATTGGGTTATTTTTTGGATTTTGAAATGGATAATTAATCAAATTATATTTGATTAATTCGAAGTGTATTTTTGTGGGAAATGAGGAAGGGGAATTAATTGATTTAGGATAGATGTGAAATTGGGGTGTCTACATTTGCCCCTCTTTGGAAGGGTACTATGAAAGTAGTGTCCTTTCAAAGAAAGTAGACGGTATGGGGGAAGAATTCAATCTACTTTTTAAAAGGTAGAGTGAATGTTTGTTGGGGAGAATAGAAAGTGGTGAGTGACGGATGTCATAGTATCCTCCAAGACAAAAATGTCATGAGAAGATGTGATTATGGATAGATGTGGTGATGCCCCCTCGAGAGGACTGACGAGAATGGAATATACGACAGAACTCTCAAAAAGAAGGGAAATGGATTCGGCGGAGAAGAGGACGATAATGGAGTGGAAGAGACTGGAATGACCGCACGATGCAAATGGAGAAAGGATTCAATCGACCTTGAATGCTAGGTGTGAGGGTGTGTGGGAAAGAGAAAAGGGAATGGATAGGATTGGGGGTTGATTATGAGAAGAGTAAGGGAGATAGGGGAGGGGAAAAAAGGAATGAAAGAGGTAGAAATAAGAGAGAGGGATGATAGGGGAAGAAGGGAATGATGAAGGACAAACAAGGAAAAAATAGGAAAATGACAGAGTAGAGGGTGAAGGGATGAAATAGAGAGATGTGCAAAATGAAGGAAGCAACAGAGATAGTAAAGAGGGATGCGTGGAAGTGAAATAAATGATAGAGCTGAGAAAATTAGGAAACGGGAAAGGATAAATAAGAAGGAGAAAACGAGGTGGGAGTAGGGGGTGAAATGGAGGAAAATGGAAAGAGGACGAAAGAAGAAGTAGAACAGAGAAAAAAAAGAAACTATGAGGGGCGAGGAAAGTGTGAAAAAGAGGAGAGAAAGGAAGAGAAACAGATACAGAATGAACAAAAAGGTAGGGGTGGTAGAGAAAAGGAGAAGTGGTCAGAAGAAATGTGAAAATTAGGGGAGAGGAAAGGAAGATAGAACGAATACAAGGAGAAGATTGAAGGAATCGTGTCATTGCGAGGAAGACCAAGGCAAAGAATATGGAACAGACCGTATGGAGATGCATGTGGAGGGTGGTATGATAAAAAAGACAGGACAATGCTGAACAACCAGGTTATCGATGGGGAAGTAAGGAGGAAACGTGATGGAAAAAGGGGAAGAAGATGATACAGGGGAAGGGAAATAAGATGAGGGGTGGGAGAGAGAAGAGGATAACAAAGAAAATGATGTAGAAGGAAGGGAATACAGAAAGGGGGTAATAAGTGGAAAGGGAATGGTATAAGGAATGTTCAAAGAAGAAAAGAGGGGAGGAATGACATCGATTGGAAAAGATGTGGAGATGCATGAAATGAGGATACTAGGATGACGAGAAAATAGGAAAATGATGTATGATGAAGACAGTAAAGATATTGAAGAGGGCAAAGAGGAGATGGAGAGATGGGTAAGAAGTGACAAGAAAGGGTGGGAGTGAGGGAAAAGAATAGGAGAGAAAAGAGAATGGGGGATAGAAGAGGCAATGCCAATGAGGGGATGTTAGGGAAATCCCCTTTACAATGAGTGGTGGGGAAGGGTGAGAGAAAAAAAATGAAGAAAAGGAGAAAGCTAATGAGGATTGGAAAGGGTAACGCCAACAAAGGGACGTTAGGGAAAACCCTTTGACAATGAGTGGTGGGCTTAGAGGAGGGAAGGAATGAAGGGAAACTCTAGAAGGTCCAAGGGAGTGAATGAGGTCGTGCAGAATGAGGATTGATGATTTTTAGGGAAAACCCGTTGACAATTATTAGCGCGGGAAGAGAAGATGATGATGAAAGAATGATATAGGAGTGTTAACAATAATGGTGAATGTGTGTGTGGGTAGAAATGTGGGGGGAATTTGAGAAGATGAAGTGGAAAGAGTGAAGAAGATGGGAGGGATGAGTTGGGACTAAGTGAAAGTGAGGAGAGGATGCGGGTGATGAGGATGAACGAGGTGAGGATGAAGAACCAAGACATGAAAAGAATGGGAAGAAACGGTATGAAGGATGATGGATCAAGAAGGGGAAAATGGGGGAAAAGAATGTGATTGTAGGTGGAAGAGATTAGATGTATGTTGTAAGAGGATATGTGGAGAAAGGATAATAGTAGGAGGAAAAAGTGGGTAGTAGGAGATACCAGGTGGAAGAAGCGATCAACAAAGTGAACAAAGAATGAGGTGGGGGAGAAGTTCACGATGACAAGTTAAGTGTAGGGAGGACCCTGACATAAGATTGTCATGTGACGGAAGTGGTTAAGTAAGATTTCCATGTGAGCAAAACTGGAGATGACAAATGGTCAAGCGAGAAGTGGTGTTTGTGAGAATCGAAAAGGAGGTGAAAGGATGTGATAATGGGGAATGCCGAGAAAAAATGAAGGGTGAAGGGTGTGTAGTGATGGGGAAAGGCAAGGAGACAGATCATCCTTAAGAGGGACTCTTAAGTGAGATCGCCATGCCGGGTGAGTGGTTAAGTAAGATTGCCAAGCAGAGGAGGGTGATAGTGGTGGTAAAAAGATGTGATGATGGGGAATGAAGAGGAAAGATGGATGGTGAGATTGTAGAGTGATGGGCGAGTGTAAGATGACATGTCATGCTTAAGAGAATCTCTTAAGTAAGATCGTCATGCTACTGGAGAGGTTTCGTAGGATCACCCAACCGACAGGGATGATATGCAAAGAGAAAGACAAGATGATATTGGGGACAGGGGTGGAATGGTAGGTTGAAGAAGATGATCGCGATGAGAGGCGGGAGAAATAAGATGGGGGAAATATGATGGGATGGGGGAAGGCCATAGGGCAGATCAACCTTAAGTGGAAGTCTTAAGTAAGATTGCCATGCGGCTGGAATGGTTAAGTAAGATTGCCAAGCTGAGGAAGAAGAAGGATGATGTTAGAGTTGGTGGGAATAGGGTATGACAAAATGGACTGAAGGGGAACCCTCAAGTGAATTTTCCATACTACGAGAGCGTGTAAGTAGGATGACCAGGCATAAGATGGATTTGGGGAAGGATGAGAAAAGAGTGAGTGAGGTATGCCTAAGTGGTATATGATATGAGATGAGGTGATAATAAGAAAGAAAGGAAACAAAGGAGTGTAACATGAATGGATGAAGGAATATATGTAGTGGAGGGCAGAGAGTGTGAGGGGAATCCTTAATTGGGATGCCCGCGTGGTGAGAGTAATGATGCGAGAATGAGAAGTAGAAGAGGTGGAGTGGGAAGATATGTTTGGTGGTGATGGTTGTTTGATGAGAGGGCAGGTGGTGAAGAAGCTTCTACAGCGGGAAGATCTTAGGGAGAGGGTAAACCTCCACTGAGGATTCCATATAGAAGGGGTTAGTAAGTAAGATTGTCAAGCGGGAAGCAAAAGTGTGAAAGGAAAGAATACCAATGGGTGAGAGGGGACATGAATGGTGAGAAGGGTAATATGGGTATAAGCGGCGGAGGAGTAAAAATGAGGAGTGAGAATGAATGGATCAAATACATGGTGATCATGGTGGGGGAGAAGGAGCTGCTGGATAGTGAATGCTACTTGAGAAAGATCGTCAAGTAGGATTCGCAAACTGCAACGGTGATCAAGTAGGATTCGCAAACTGGAGAATGCATTAGTATGGGTGAATGGATGGGGTGCAAAGTAAGATGTGGATCATGCAGGAAGATACTCACGTGACGAAAAGCATCTTAATTTTAATATAGCACATAACAGGATGCATCGTGATATAAAAGATCAGGATGACTAGACTGTAATATGCGTGATAGCATAGACAGGGGCCATCAAAAAGGTTTGATGCCCCAGTACGATATGCAAATGGAAGAGAGCATAGATAGAGGCCATCAAGAAAGTATGATGCCCCAGTACGACATGCAATCAGATAACATAAGAATATTACAGAGAACACCAGGATACATAAAATCAAGATGCCCCCTGTAATATATCAAGATGCAAGAAAGTAATTAATAATTTACAACTAATAATGCAACACAAGAACCAATAAACATGTCCCTAACGTGTTCCACAGTGAGGATTGATCGGATGTGCCCCCAAGCAGGGGCACGAGGACATAGTAAAATATTGGGTCATTGTCCTCAAACAAGGAAGCAATGAGAGCCGGATTTGCCCCAAGCGAGGATTCACGCAAGGAGAAGTGGTTTGAATTTGGTAGTCATAAGGTGATTGGATCATTCGTTGGGGATAATAGTCCAAAGGTTGAATTGTGTTGGTTATTTTAGAGTTTTTGCGATTTTGTGGAGTTTACAATATTTTTATTTTTGTTTATTATATATATATATATATTTTTTTTTTCTAACGTTTTTTAGATTTTTGATGATTTTTTAAATGTTTTTGACTTTTTTGATGATTTTCAAATATTTTTTAGATTTTTGACATGTGTAATGTTTTTGGATTTTTGACGATGTTTCTAATGTTTTTGGATTTTTGACGAGTTCTAATTTTTTTGTTGGATTTTTGATGTTTCTAATGTTTTTGTTGGATTTTGGATGATTGTTTCTAATGTTTTTAGGTTTTTAGATTTTCAATTGTTTTTAGATTTTTGACATTTTTAATGTTTTTAGATTTTTGACGATTTTCAAATGTTTTTGGATTTTTAGATTTTTACATTGTTTTTAGATTTTTGACGATTTTCAAATGTTTTTAGATTTTTAGATTTTTACATTGTTTTTAGATTTTTGACGATTTTCAAATGTTTTTAGATTTTTACATTGTGATTGGCAATTTATGGACCAGAGTGCAGACTTATTTTTGAGAGGCGATAAACATGGATATTATCCATATGTACCATGTTCCGTGTTGTAACTTATGCTCAGAATAACACAAATTCTCTTTCCATTGGCAGGATATGGTGGTGATGATATGATGAAAAGAATTCCAGCTCCATTCTTGACTCCACACAACTAGTAAGATGTGTGGGCTCATCACCGAGAATCAAGAAGGACGCAAGAGGTAGATAATGAATATAGAGACAAATGCTAACAACAATCCCTTTGGGAAATTGTGACTCCATTCTTCATAACGGTACTGAACCAGTTTCAAAAATGGCTTTCACTTTATGAGTCACGTGCTAGACTTAGACAGTTATGTGGCCTGCTGATTGGTAAGATATGAGGTTAAGGGATAGTTCTCTCTTCACTTAGGCATCTAAATTACGTGTTTGGGGATTCTATAATTTGTAAGCACTGTAAGATTTTGTATTTTTGAAATGACTCCCTATGCCTTGCCCCATGCTACTAGTGAGAAGCAAGGGCTCATCACCGAAGGCAAAATATAGGCGAGTGAATTCCCTTTTTGTTTGGTTTTGTTTTTTTTATTTTGTTTTTTTTGAATATTTTGCAATGTTTTTATGCTTGTATGAGAATGACCCTCTACGCTTTGCCCCATGCCACTTGTAAGAGGCAAGGGTTTATCATTGAAGACAAGACGTAGACGAGTAAGGGCACCTTCCTCCATTCCCAGTCTCACACTACCAGTAAGAAGTGTGGGCTCAACACCAAAGACTATGAAGGACGAAAGATGTGACAATGAATTATTCATAAGTTATTGAATTGATGGATTTTTTTACAATAGTGCTTTGTATTTGGGAAGAAACGTCTGCCCCCAATCTCAGCCCCACACGACTAGTAGGACGCGAGGGTTCAACACCGAAGACTGAGATGGAGGACCAAACGAACTGGGTAATGAAGTTTAGAGCTTTGTTATGAAAGAGAGAATGTATTTGAAGGGAATATATTACCATCAGTAAGCTTCTAGGTATGACCATAGAGGAAAGCGAATGAAAATGGAAGAAGTATGACACTCACAAACTTAATAGGATTTATACTAGCACTTGTCTCATGATGATAAATATGAAGATGTGATTTTGATAATGAAAATGTCTGCCAATGGAAATGAATAAATTTATTCAGAGATAAGCAAGACAGAAGGAACAATGTACATGTTGTTGTTTCCCGGAATAGAGAGTGCTTTCAAGAATAGAATTTCTTTGAATGGAATGCATTCATGGGTTTTTCAAGGACTTGGCCTGTGTCAATGGCCAATTTATAAGCTCCAAACCCAAAATTATCTATGATTTCATTGGGCTCAAATTTGTCTTGTTTGTCTCGTTCTTTGGGTGTGTTCTTTCGATTTTCTTTGAGAATGAAATCATTGACCTTAAATTTTCTAGGTTTGAATTTTTCATGGTAGCTACGCCATAGCCGATTTTGATAGAATGGAAGATGATCTAGGGCATTAAGTTGTTTTTCATCAAGAAGCTCGAGTTCACTAAGGCGTGAGTGTTGATAATAATCTTGATTGATTACATCTTTGAAGGATATTATGAAGGATGAAAATTCAACCTTGACATGTAAAATAGCTTCCCAACCATAAACAAAGGAGAAGGGAGTGGCTCTAGTAGGTGTGTGATAAGATGTGCGGTAAGCCCAAAGAGTGGGGTAGATTTGGTTAAGCCAATAGCTTCCATGTGTGTTGACAATGATGGTTTGTATTATTTGGTTGTTACTTTTGTTTATCCATTAATTGATTGATTTGAGGATAGATTCACGATTAAAGATGGAAAATGTGGCATAAAGATATTCCTGGGTATACGTACCTTGTAGAATGTATGCACATAGAAGTCTTGATAGGTGAGAATCATTAGTGATGAGATGCCTGCAAGATCGATCGTTGAAAGCATGATGGACATGACAGGTTGCATTGTTGCAAGTGTCCAAACTTGATGTGGTTGTGTTTTGACAACAAGGCTAGAGATGTTAGGCATAAGAGCCAATATTGGAAGAATAGAATCAAACTTAATGGTACCTGTTGATGGAACCTCATATGTAGTGTCTACAGTAATATCAAGGTTTGAAAGGGAGTCTTGAAACGAGATCAAGGTCTCGTTAGATGTTGGAAGAATGTTGTCGCCCAAAACAGGTTCAATATATGTTTGGGCTGAAAGAGAGTCTTGAAATAAGTTCAAGTGCTCAGTAGATGTGGGAAGAATGTTGTTGTCCAAAACAGGTTCAATGTATGTTTCTGTTGAAAGAGTGTCTTGAAATAAGTTCAAGTGCTCAGTAGATGTTGGAAGAATGTTGTTGTCCAAAACATGTTCAATGTATGTTTTTGTTGAAAGAGTGTCTTGAAATAAGTTCAAGTGCTCAGTATATGTTGGAAGAATGTTGTTGTCCAAAACATGTTCAATGTATGTTTGGGTTGAAAGAGAGTCTTGAAATAAGTTCAAGTGCTCAGTAGATGTTGGAAGAATGTTGTTGTCCAAAACAGGTTCAATGTATGTTTGAACTAATGGAAGGAAATTTGAAGAAGATATGGATTGGTTTGGAATTAGAGAGTCTTGACTGTTGTCGTCATGATCTCATGGAATTTCAGTATATATAGGAGTTTCGACAGTAGTCAGCTCTTCATTGAAAGTTGTGGTATTGGATGTGTCATTGGTTGCAAGAGCATTTTCATCAAGCTCTACAGAGATGACATCATCGTCAATTAAGTCTTGGACGTAATTCTTAAATCACACACATTTATCTGTGTGATGACCATCAATGCGATGAAAATCACAGTATGTGTTAGGTTTGTACCAACATGGCTTAGATTCCCCTTCGACAAAGGGTTTTGTAATTGGATATCTTATCAGTTTAGCCTCTTTTAGTTGATGAAAAACACTAGAGAGACTTTCTCCAAGGGGGGTAAACTGACGTTGGACTTTACGTGAAGTGATGTCTTCGTGAGGTTGTATGATTGGCTTTTTGGGTGATCGTTCACTGATTTGGGTAGCCATATGAGAGAGTTGTGTTTTCATCTTATTAATTTGTTCTAATAGCTCATTGCGTGATGTTTTTCGTGAATTCATCATGTTTGAAAGAGAGGGAGAACGAAGAAAGGTGTGATGAAGAACTCAACCTATTGATTATGATCTTTGTTTTTGCTCAATCAAGTTTTAACAAGGCTATAAGGAGTAAGCTCAAACAAGCTACTCGGGATACAAGTGGGATATAACTTAAACAAGCTATGACGAATATGTTGATTGGTTTGGATTAAACAAGCTTAGCAGATGAAAATGTAAGGAGTACACTCAAACAAGGTACTCAATACAAGTGGGATGTAGCTCAAACAAGATATGATGAATATGTTGATTGGTTTGGCTTTAACAAGCTCTCGATTTTTGATAGGAAGAGTAACTCAAACAAGTTACGCAACCCAGTTGTGAACTCAAAATGAGTTTTGAAGGGATTTGTGTCGGATGGGATTTTGTTAAACTTGACAGCTGATGAAATAATGAGTGAACTCAAACAATTCACCCAATGTCATTTTGATATAGCTTGAAACAAGCTAGAAAGAATGTTCTGACAATTGATGAATATAAGGAGTGAACGCAAGTCACTCAATATCTATTGGATATAGCTAAAGACAAGCTATGACAGATGTATTATTGGCTAAAGTGAGCTAATGAAATTGGTGTGATGTTTTGGTCTGTGTTGTTGGATTGTTTGGATGTTTTCGCTTGGTATTGAATTGGTCGAGAACTGATTTTTTTGTGGAACACAACTAGGGTCTGAACTTTTACAATGAACACATTGATATCAGCCAAGTTTTATGATAAAACAATGCTAAACTATTTTGTTTTCAAACAGCAAGCAATCATGTGGATTCAATTGTTTTGGCTTATGAGGTAACTTCTTCAGGAATGATTATTGTTTCATGCAATCATACAAGTATGCTGTGAAATGGTGGATGCAGGCTCTTATTACTCCAAGAAGATGCGTCCTCCGATATACCCTAGTCCTGATATACCTAATTCTGTACGGGGACAGAATTGGTACGGGGAACCCTTAGAGCACTGGAGGAGACTCACCAATTCTTACTTGCCTATTTTGGAGTGAATCACCACGTCCAGAACAGGTTTTGTGAAAAGGTGGAAGGTGATGGAGGGATGAATGTGTATGGTGTCCTTATAACTCCCCGAAGATTTACAGGGACGATGCCCAGGCTTTGTTGTTACAGCTATTTAGGCGTGACTCGCATGCGCTACACGACAGCATTACCTGTAAGTGAAGAGTAGCGGCGAGGTAAATACCGAACGCTGTGATGAGACTAGGTCTCAAAGTGCAATGCAGATGCAAATGCTGTTGGTGTGTAGTAGTCAAGTCCACGTCAGTGGTGGAGCTTTGGTGGTGATGAAATCCACCTCGTCTACGTACAAAAACAATATGATAAAGTGATTAAACGCAAGGTTCTTTCCAACTTGAAATAAATCACTAGCAGAAAATAATTACGTACCTGAGCGTACTTTTTTTTTTGGTTTCAACAATTATCTTTGAATGGTGGTATTTTTGCGGGATTTTTGTTGTTTTTGTTTTATTTTTATTTTTGACAATATTCCAGCAACGCGGTTCTACAGAAAAAAAATTAGTAGTTATCCTGCAAATAAAATGTTAGAAAAGTGATTGTGGTTGTTTTTGATTTGCCAGATCGCTCAAAGGCGCAGGAAAAGAGCATACACAACCAACGACCAAACAAATATTAAGAATATGACAAAGGAAAATAATTATTAAAATGATAGTTGGAAAACAAAGCTAGAGGATCTTGCAATGTTAGAACAAGAAACTAAAAAATTGTGACCGTTTCTGATTTTCCAGATCGCTCAAAGGCGCAAGAAAAGAGCATACGCGGATACAATTGGAATAGATTTTTTTTTTTTTAAATGTTAATAATTATTGTAATTAATCATGATTGCGAAATAGCGATAATGATTATTTTCACAAAAAAGAAAAATGATGAAAGAAGAGGGTGAAAACGTTACCTAGAAGTGTTGTCGTGGAAAATTGAAATGTAAGGCAAAAAATTAAAAATTAAAAAAAAAATTGTTGTGCAGAGCCCGAGTGGCCTCACGTTTCTGATTTCCAAGATCACTTTTGAAGTGCGAGGAAAGAGCATACGTGTGAGGTTGTTACGTGAAATAAAATAAAAATAATAATTAAAAAAAAAACTATAATTTTGTTGTTTTTTGTTAAAAAGACAGGTGTTAGAAGAAATGAAACCAAAATTTTTCTGTAAGTCTAAATCTAAAAATTATTTTTTCATTGCATATATCTTTTCAATACCTTTCCGTTAAAAAAAATGAAGTCATTCCAAGTTCGGGAGCAAAAGTTATGGCTTCCGGAAGATGGGCTACGGTAGCACTCTGAATGAAAATTTTGAACGTGAGAAAAACGTCCCGGGAGCTGGTTTTTTTTATTTTCTGACTTCTGTACTTTACCTGAGAAGCTAAAATTTTGACAGCAAGGTTAAAAAAGAACAATAAACAGAAAGAAAGAGTTAGATCGCAAAATGATTGACTAAAATAAAAGAAAAAAAATGATTAACTTCCTACAAAGCAGTTATTTTAGCAAAAGTAAATAAATAAATACATTTTCCGGATTGGTTGTCCCATGACAGTAAGATGATAAACTAATGGCTAGTTCATGTGTTTCTACAGATTAAGAGTAAATAGAAAAATCAAAACTGGGAACTAAACACCAAGCACCGAGGAGATCAAAGACAGGATGAGCTTCAGAGTTTCATTGTTGCTATAACCTGCAGATACACCACAAGACACCACACAACAAAAACACTACCCAAAGCGTGAAGGTTAACCAAAGAAGACCATAAGGAACAGAAAATGAAATAATAATGAACAATAATAAACAAAGAACAGATAAAACCACTAATTGGGAAATTAATGGTAACAGATCGAAAGTAACCGGACGTGCCAGAATGTAAGCTAGGAAAAATACACTACTAACAAGGAAGTAAAATACCAATAATCGTACCTCCTCCTTCGCGTTCCATAGCAAACCTCAGAATGGGCTAGGAAACTTTGATTGAGCCCTGATTTTGTGATATGTAGGTGCTTTTCTTCAAGACGGAGCAAGGCCTTCCTACAACAACAATCCTCTTATTTTACACTGGATGGGAAAAAGGATTATGAGGCTATTTTGGCATTAGGACGAGGCAAAAGGATGTTCTTTGCTCAAAGGATGCAAGAACTTAGATATGGCATGCAAGCTTATTCTCCGTGTGTTTAGAGGGGAGGGGTAAGGTTGTATTTATAGCCTGAGGGAGTGATTAGCTTAGATTAATTTAAGTAATCATGGTTTGAAAATGTGGGCAAGATTAAGTGAGTGGTTTGAAAATGTGGGCATTAGGTGAGTGGTTGGAAAATGTGGGCAAGATTAGGTGAGTGGTTTGAAAATGTGGGCAAGATTAGATGAGTGGGGACCACGAAGAATGGGTGAGGATTTGAATTATATTTTTAATTCATAAGTGGAGGATTTTAGGTGAGTGGGGACCACGAATGGTGGGTGAGGATTTGAATTTGAATTTTTAATTCAATAGTAGAAAAACATGGAGAATAATGACATGTGGTGAGGATTAGGTTATTTTTTAGATTTTGAAATAGATAATTAATCAAATTATATTTGATTAATTCGAAGTGTATTTTTGTGGGAAATGAGGAAGGGGAATTAATTGATTTAGGATAGATGTGAAATTGGGGTGTTTACACTTCCTATTCCTCTGTTTAAGTGCATGCGTGAAAACTTACAGAGGGCCTATTCCTAAACCTAATATAAGTTTTACCAAGGAGATAGGGGTAAAAGGAATGCAGGAAATCAAACTAAGCTATAAGGTGATGCACCAAAGGAATGATGAACATTTGTTTTGCTAATAGACACAAACCAACAAAATGCATACAATAACCAAGCACATATAACCAGATTTATAATGAAAGACCAGATGAAAGCAAAAGAGACAAGAAAGGATCTATACATGTTTTGTTGCTCTGCGGATTGATACAATGCATTACAAAGTGGCCAAAAGGTAGAAACATATTACAGTCTAGTGGAAGGTCTGAAAAATCCATGAGTTCCTTTGCCAAAATAAAAGGGGAGCCTGTAAAATAGAAGAATGTCCAACCCTTACAATGAGTCCCAATCCGGTATTTATAGACTCAATTAGAGATAAGAAAGAAAGAGAGAGAAACATGAAAAACAAGTTGAAGCTACCTAAAAAATATGCCCCCCAAATCTACCTCAGTTGTATCAATCTCTGGTTTGGCGCTTTGAAGGAAGAGGAAATGACGAAATAGATCAAATCTGATCTGGTTGTTGAGGCAGATAGATCCGCATTAATGGCCTTGAAGACATTTTCTCCATTTTTCTTTACATAACCTCCCCAAACTTAAAGTTTCAGATATCCATGGCGTGGAAAAAGCTGAGATCTTTCCTACGGTGTCAGATTTACAATATTTCGAGATCTGAGTTAAAAGATATGCCCCTTCAAAGTTTGTATTGGGTCCGTATAAAAGGGCGGGAAAACCAGTTAAAAAAAATGGGCCCCCTTTTGACCTCTGGGACACGTGGATGGCTAGCGCTTGTTTGAAGGTGGCATCTATATTTTTCTCTTGGAATAGTGTGGGGCTGACACATGGCTTCCTCCGCCAGCTCACTCAATTTCTTTGTTTCTCGGCTAAGCTCTTTGCTTGGCGGGGTCATATTTCTTGACCAGGGACATGCGGTGGTCTGGCGCTTGTTTGAAAACTCTCTCTCAATTCAATCTTTGAATTAGCACCATTCAGACACTTGGCGCTCTCCCCCGGTTTGCCACCATGCATTGACTATTTTACTCGACTCTGTCCCCTTCCTTTTCGGGCCCGGGGCTACGTGGAAAATTGACGTGAGTTTGAGTCTCTGCTTTTGACTCCAATATTGGGTTTACGTTGAGCCGACACTTGGCTTCTTCCTACCTAGCTGAAGACTTTCAGTGGCCACACAAATTTTGGGGCTCTAGATGTGTGGAAGCCTGGCGCTCATTTGAACTTCCTTTCTTAGATTCAACTTTGGAGAAGCGTCGTTCTGACACGTGGCTCTCTCCGTTGCCTTCTCAATACTTAGCCAATTTTTGGACTCGTTTTGAACTGTTTTGAGCCCGAAGACTTCAGATCTTCACAGTTTCTTCTCTTTCTTTCCCTTAGCCTCTCCGTGACACTGCTTATTCTCCTTTGACCCTGCTACTCTATTTTTGAGCCCACCTGTAACCCCTAGAATGGATTTAAAACCCGGGTTCACTCGACAGATTCGTTTTCTGAATTTATCCTACACATGGTTGTTTGATCCTTGCAGGTCTCTGCCACTTCCATTATAGAGTCCTCTTGTAATCTACTTGCCTGTATCAAATGTGATTTCTTAGATTCCTTCAGTGCGGGGGCGTTATGATGCAATATTTTTCCTGGGGGTAAAATATGGATAACAATTTGGTGACTCACAAGGGTATCTGCCTACTAGATGAAAAGACCAATTGCCTTGTCGTATGCGTTGGGAATGGAGTCAAGAATGATGGTCTGGAACTGATGCTACCTCTGACTCATGACCCCAACTATTGTAATCTCAAGCTTCATAAGAAATCTTGGAACGATGGTTTCTGAGAGTAGATAATTGTTTTGATCTGGGGCTTCATTTGTTTCTGAATGAGCTGTGCAAGAGCAACACAACAACACCAAAACTATATAAAAAATTGAAATCATACATGCTCTAAGTAGAGCATGCAGAGTGCACAAAGAACTTAGGAGAAAAGCAACCTAAACTACAACAATACAATGTGCACAAGCACTTAGAGGAATGAGAAACTAAACTAATATGTACAGGGTGAGAACCTTCCTTTTAGTAGCAGTGTTTAAGATAGATTCCGTTCACTAGAATCTGCAACTCTTCACAATCCAAAGTAGATAATTGGAAGGCAATGCTACTTTTACATTTTATGACCATGTAAGGGCCACTTCAAATGGCATCAAACTTGGAATGCCTTCCTGGTTTTGCTCGATCTGCATCCCATTTCAAGACTAGGTCTCCTTCCTATAGGGTCATGGTTCTTGCCTTCTTATTGAAGCATCTCTTAATTGAGGCCTGATCCTTCTCTATTGTCTAAAGTGTATGTTCTCTGGTTTCTTCCAACTCCATCAGCTCTGCATACCTGGCCTCTATTGGTTCAAACTCAGACATCTCTAGCTGCTTCATGAGTTCCAATGCTGGCAACTCAAGTGATATAGGAAACACTGCCTCTTTCCCACATACAAGTTTGAATGGATAGTTACCTGTAGACCTCTTAGGTGTTGTCCTATCAGTCCATAAGGCTGATTTGAGTTTCATGTGCCAAGTCCTCTGATTTTCATCCAGAGTTCTTCTGACAATCTTCAACAGATTCTTGTTCATGGACTCATCTTGGCCATTACCTTGAGGGTAATAGTTTGATGAAGTTTTCAGGTAAATTTCGTTCCTAATGGCCCATCCTGTGATTTTGGAACCTATGAATGCCAATGCATTGTCTGATATAATGGTGGCTGGCACTCCAAATCTGGTCACTATCCCTTTGTAGAAGTCTAATATGCTGGACTCATTAGCTTCTTTGAGTGCCACTGCCTCGGTCCACTTGGTAAAATAGTATGTTGCCATCAGAATTCACTTGTGGCCTTGGCTCTAATTTGGATTGATGACCCCAATGAAATCCAACCCCCATTGCATGAATGGCTGGTCAACTGAAATGGGGTGCAATGGGAGTGCTGCTAGCCTCTCTTTGCCTCTGAAGAATGCACAGTTCCTGCACTTTTTGATCCATGCATAGTAGTCACTAAACACCTTGGGTCAATAATAACCCACCTTCATGATCTTGAGTGTTGTCACAAGTGGAGCAAAATGGCCTCCAGTTGCTTCAGCATAGACCTCTTGTAGCACTTTCTCAACTTGATTTGTCCCAATGCACCTTAACATGATGCCATTGATATCCCTTTTGAACAAGATGCCGTCAATAAGTACATATGGGATGTCCTGTAGTCGTAAGTGCCTCCTTTTTTTTATTCATTTATGGAGGACACAAGCCTGTTTGAAGGAAGTGCACCATGTTCTGAGTCTAACAAGGAGCAGACACATCCTCATTTTCTTCGTCTTGACTATCTTTTAGGACCAAAACAACTTCTTTTTCATCACTTGCTTCTTCTTGTTGACTTGAGTCTAGCTGCTCACAAAATCCCTTCCCATGGACCATCTTAGTGACCTTGATCTCAATGTCATACTCCATGACACGAGTGATCCACCCTGCACGCTTTCCATTCAGGTCCTTGCTGAAAAGGAAGTCTTTAACTCTTGCATGGGAGACCAATAGTTGGATTTTTTTGTTTGAAACCAAATGCTAAAAATTCTTCAATCCTCTGATCACTGCTAGGACTTGCTTTTCGACGAAAGAGTATTTCCCTTCATAATCTTCCAAACACTAGCTGAAGAAAGCAATTGGCTTCTCTATATCTTCTTTGTTCTGTTGTACTAAGATTGTAGAAATCATGTCACTGCCACCAAAGGCGTATAATATAAAATCCTTAGAAAAATTTGGATTCACGAGAGTTGGGGCTTGTGATATAGCTTCTTTGACGGCCTCAAAACTTGCTTTTCCTTTAGCTATCCACCTAAATGCCAAACTTTTCTTCAACATCAACGTTATTGGCTTGACAAGGGCAACAAAGTTTGGTATAAACCTGCGGAAAAAAATGTTTTTTCCTAAGAAGCTTTGAAGAGCCCTCTTGTGGCTTGGAAATGGCAATACTCTTATAGCTTCAAATCTTTTTGGGTCAATTGCCAAACCTTCCTTTGACATAATGTGGCCTAGAAGACTGCCCTCATGGGCCAAGAATATGCATTTTTTGGGGTTCAATGATACCTCAAATCTCCTGCACCTTTGGAACACCTACCTTAGGTGAAAAAGATGGTCTGCTGCATTTCTGGAGAATACAATAATGTCATCCAGGTAGATCAACACTATTTGTTGATCAGCCCTTTGAATGCCATATCCATTGCCCTTTAGGAAGTGGCTCTGGCTTTAGACAATCCAAATGGCATTTTTCTAGAGGCATAGGTGCCCCATTTGGTGGTGAAATCTATTTTGAACTGATCATCTTCTTTCACCATGATCTGGTTGTACCTTGAGTATCCATATAGGAGAGAGAGAATCTCTATGAACCAGAAACTACCTGCAAGATCTGCTCCATTGAGGGAAGTGGGTAGTGATCTTTGAGGGAGGCTCTGTTCAAGTCATGAAAGTCAACGCACAACCTAATCTCCCCATTCTTCTTCCTAAATGGTACCAAGTTTGCGACCCAACTTGAGTGTTTGATTGGAAAAATGATACTTGCCTCTATCATCTTGTTTAGTTATTTCTTCATCAGAGGCTCAACATGTGGGTTGACTGGTCTCTGCTTCTGCCTGATGGGCTTAATAGTTGGATCTAGCTCAATTGTTTGTTGGGCTAGCTTTGGATCAAACCCTCTTAGGTCTTCATAGCTCCAAGAAAATATATTTGGAAACTCTTGGCAAAGGCATATGAATTCATACCTTTCTTGCTCGGTGGCCACCTTACCAACTTGTAGTGTTTTGCTTTCTCTAGCTAGAATTGGCTTCGAATCTTCCCCTTTGATCTGTATGTTGGCATGCTCTTTTTGAAACTGATCATTGGGATTGAGGATAGACTCCAATGTCACTAGGTCTTTGGGAAGCCTATTTGTATGCAACTGTACTACTTGATTTCCATATTGCTGCTCTAGTCTGCTTTGGTTTCTAGCTGAGAATTCAGCTTCCTCTTGCAAAAATTTGGTAATCTACTAATCATTCTTGAACACCTGCCAACATGTGTTGTTATCTGGTATTACTGATCTCACAATCACATGGATATGTGGCTGTTCTTTGTCCCTTTTTATGTTGTCAACTACATCAAATGTTGCTCCAACTGCTGCAAGCCCGTCAGCAACTTTATTCTCCTTTTTGGGTATGGACATGGTTGAAGGATTCGAAATCCTCAATGAGGTCCCACACCCTATTCTTGTAACCTTTGAGTAGGTCATTATTGACAACATTTTTTCCTTTGACTTGATTGGAAACCAGTTCACTGTCACCAAACACTTGCAGGTTCTTGATTCCTCGTCTCCTGGCCCAATGCAGTCCATGGACCAAAGACTTATATTCTGTAGTGTTATTTGAGCATGTAAACTAAAACCTAAAAGTTGAATAATACTTCATACCTTGGGGGGACACAATCATAGCTCCACCTCCTGCTCCTTGTCTGCTCCTAGATCCATCAAAGAAAAATTACCAAACTTCATTGTCATTCTTGTGCTCTAGCTTAATGATGTCAAGAAGAGGATGATTCTCCTCATGTAGGCAGTAGACTCCTAGTTCAGATTCTTCCATCTCCTTATAGGGATCAAAAGCATGTATTTTGACCACCCATTTGTCAAGGGTCAGGTCCGAGATACACCCCACCTTGGTATCTGCTTCAGAAATGCTTAGGAGGTCCTCCTGATCAAAAGCCGAACAATTTGCATCGATTGGGATTAGTACATAAGACTCAATGTGATAGTATTTTGTGAGCTCAGATTTGATTGTGGCCTTCGATCCATACCTTGTTCTAAAGAGCATATGCGACTAGTCAGTAGACATGTAGCCTCCAATTTTGGCAGTGAAGTCCCTGGACAAACACAACGCAAAATGTGGTGGCAAGTCTATGACTGACACATTTTGCAATACCTTCACATTAGGGAAGACATGTAGAGTGAGACTTAGATCCTTGATGAATCCAACAATGGTCACTGCTATCCCATCTAATTGTACTACTCCTCTAGAGATGAATTCATACTAGAGACCCAGTTGATCAACTATTTGTTTGGGCATTACAGAACTACTTGCCCCTGAATCGATCATGCAGTTGTGCACCAATTTATCTCCAATGATTAATGAAACATAAAATGGAGGAGGCTTCAAATTCTTACCTCATTGTTCTTCATGGTTTCTCTCAGGTTGAGCCACATTAGTAAGCACTTTCTCTTGCTGGTTAGGGGGTTGACTTGAGCTTGACCAATTGGCCATGACAGTCTACAATAGATCCCTCTATCCTGGAATGACCAGTGACTCCCATAGTGAAATGTTTACACTTGTCCTCTTCATTTGTTCAATGATATTAAATGAACTATCCTTCTACTGCCCCTTCCCTGACACTTTTTTCTCTTGCACATGGGTTGTTACAATTGGTGCCTAAGTAGGTCTAGAAGGTGGCTTGGATTGACTTTGCACATTGGGAGTTGTATTTTGAATGCCAATATCTTGCTGAGCAATGGAGGGTTGAGGATCACCTTAGCTTGGTGAATTTCTTTATCTAATATTTCTCCTCGTAGACTATGTATTGACAGCTATACTTTGAGAAGGAGTCTGATTCATTCCATAGAAGTCTTCAGCTTGCCAATTGACAAGCTTAGTTTTGTTTGGGGGTCCCTCTTGCTGGGATCCTTGCTGATGACTTTCTTCGTGGCTAGGTTCTTGTGACACACCAATGGTTTACACCAACAGAGCCTAATTTAATGCACCATTGAAGCACATCGACTGATTGTGTGACTGAATACATGGGAAACACCATTCATACTCTTGTGCCATGTTATTCTATGCTGAAACCAATCCCTTGATATTGAAACTGTGTTTGGGTCATATGACCTGAAAGGTCTAGCAGCTTGAGGTTGCCCTTGGTGTTGACTCTGATTTACAACCTGGGTTGGTGGACTATTTTGTTGAAATGGGGCCCTGGCTTGATACTGAGCCTGGCACTGATATGGCCTAGAACTATGAGCTTGTTGTCTTTTGATGGTTACTAGCTCATTTCCCAAGTTTTGCAGTTGTTTCATAACTTCCTAAAGCTCCTTTGAGGTGTTAGATGATGAAGTGGAGGCTTCAGCTGAAATTTGACTCCTGGGGGTGGGTATAAAAGCTAATGTGGGCATTTGGCTGGTGCCTGGGTTTCCTAACTCAGGGTATAGAGGCATAGATGACCTAGGAGCAAGTTTTCCATCCTAAATCAAATGATTCTCAACTCATATGGAAAGGCTATAGGCTGCAGGTAAGGTTATGCCCCCCCATTAACTGAATCATCAAAGAAATATTAGAATTTAAAGCCCTAAGAAAGTATAAGAAGGCACCTTCATTAATGGGCTTTACTGTTGTTGGAATCCTGTCCCAAGTCAGTTGAAATATGAGGTTAAAATCCGTTAGTTGCTCATTCGGAGCTCTCTTGATTGTTGTTAGCTACTCCAACAAGGATAGATTATCTCCCTTTTCTCCAAACTAGTTGTGAAGAGCTGTGCACAACTGGTCCCAATTTTGAATATAGCCTGCTTCAAGGCTCCTGAACCATTGTGAAGCTTTACCTTTGAGTGAAGAGGCTAGCAACTTGACTGCAATATCCATCTCATTGATCTCATGGATTGTACAAATGTTTGTAATGTATTGAACGTGGTCATCGGGACAAGTCTGGTTCTCTCTAGTGAAATATGGGATGCTCTTCAATGCTGCTACCGAAACTGGGTTTTGTGGATTCAGAGCAAGTGGGTTACTGCCAGTGAAGTTGACGCAAGGATTTAGTTGTTGGTGTGCCATCCTGATTGGCCTGAGTACCCTTCTTGATTGAAAGAACGACCTACTAGGAGGAGGTGTTGATAAGTCTATGTTTGGAGGAGATGGATACCTCTGGGCTCTTCTTTTTCTTCTGTCTAGAGACAAGTGTATGTGTACAAACTGTCCTTCCTCTCTTGTTCTAGACCTTGCTTGTATCCTTCTCATGAACTTGAGAAATTTAGACTACTGGAACTAGTGGATTCTGTCCCTTTTTGGAGTCGCCAAATGTGTAGTTTTTAAGAGCTTCTTAAAAGCTAGAATCACAACAAGTGCACATCAACCTTACTGTAATAAAGATAGAGACTTCCTCTCCCACCGGGCATGCCAAAATTGTTAGTGCAAAATCACAGCACCACCAAATGAATCGTTAGATCTACTTTTCTAAGGCAGAGTCATTTGGTGTGATTTGTATAACATTGAGTTTTCTCCAAGGTGTGGGACTTAGAAAATGAGAAAACTCTCCAGGTTAAAAGGTTGGTTCCTATTCCTTTGTTTAGTGCATGTGTGAAAACTTGCAGAGGGCCTATTCCTAAACCTAATATAAATTTTATCAAGGAGACATGGGTAAAAGGAATGCAGGAAATCAAACTAAGCTATAAGGTGATGCACCAAAGGAATGATGAACATTTGTTTTGATAATAGACAAAAACCAAAAACATGCATACAATAACCAAGCACACATAACTAGATTTATAATGAAAGACCAGATGAAAGCAAAAGAGACAAGAAAGGATCTAAAATCGATCACAAACGTGTTTTGTTGCTCTGCAGATTGATACAATGCATTACAAAGTGGCCAAAAGGAAGAAATGTATTACAGTCTAGTGGAAGGTCTGAAAACTCCACAAGTTCCTTTGCCAGAAGAAAAGGGGAGCCTGCAAAATAGAAGAATGTCTAACCCTTACAATGAGTCCCAACCCTATATTTATAGACTCAATCAAAGAGAAGAAAGAAAGAGAGAGAAATGGGAAAAGTAGGTTGAATCCCAACTGCTGCTATTAATGCCTCCTACAAAATCCGCCCCCCAAATTTGCCTCGGTTGTATCAATCTTTGGTTCAGCACCTTGAAGGAAGAGGAAACAGAGGAACATATCGAATCTAATTTGGTTTTTGAGGTAGATAGATCCACATTAATGGCCCTAAAGACGTTTTCTCCATTTTTTTCTACTTAACCTCCCCAAACTTAAAGTTTTAGATCTCCATGGCATGGGTAAAGCTAAGATCTTTCCAATGGTGTCAAATTTGCAATATTTCGAGCCCCGAGTCGAAAGATATGCCCCTTCGAAGTTTGTATCAGGTTCATACAAAAGGGTGGGAAAACCAGTTAAAAAAACGGGCCCCCTTTTGACCTCTGGGACATGTGGAGGGCTAGCGCTTGTCTGAAGGCGACCTCTATATTTTGCTCTTAGAATAGCGCGGGGATGACATGTGGCTTCCTTTGCCGGCTTGCTCAATTTCTTTGTTTCTCAGCTAAGCTCTTTGCTTGGTGGGGTCATATTTTTTGACTAGGGAGACGCGACAGTCTGGTGCTTGTTTGAAAACCCTCTCTCAATTCTATCCTGGAATTAGTGCCATTTGGACACTTGGCACTCTCTACCGGTTTGCCACCATGCATTGACTATTCAACTTGACTTTGTCCCCTTCCTTTTTGGGCCCGGGACTGTGGAGAAGTGGCGCAAGTTTGAGTCTCTACTTTTGACTCCCATCTTGGATTTGCGTTAAGCCGAAACTTGGCTTCTTCCTGCCTAGCCGAAGACTTTTCAATAGCTGCACAAATTTTGGGACTCTGGACGCGTGGAAGCCTGGTGCTCATTTTAACTTCCTTTCTTGGATTCAACTTTGGAGAAGTGCTGTTCTGACATGTGGCTCTCTCCCCTACCTTCTTAATACTTAGCCAATTTTTGGACTCCTTCTGAACTGTTTTAAGCCCAAAGACTTTGGATCTTCACATATTCTTCTCTTTCTTACCCCTAGCCTCTCTGTGACACTGCTTCTTCTCCTTTGACCCGACTACTCTATTTTTGAGCCCAACTATAACCCGTAGAATGGATTTAAAGCTCGAGTTCGCTTGACAGAGCCATCAACTGAATTTATCCTACACAGGGTTGTTTGATCCTTGCAGGCCTCCGCCACTTCCATTACAGAGTCCTCTTACAAACTACTTGCATGAATCGAATGTGATTTCTTAGGTTCCTTCAGTTCGGGGGCATTATGATCCAATATTTTTCCTAGGGGAAAAATATGGATAATAGTACCAGAGACTCTACACATTGCACACTTTCTTACATTCTACACTTTGCATCCTATATCTTGTCCTACATATATTATACACATGCCTCACATACTGCACCATAGTTACTACATATTGCGGATTTTCACACATCATACATGTCCTTTTACATTTTACATCCTACACCATACATATTACATCTTGTCTCTTACATCTACTACGCATCTTCACATCTTAGGCCATCTACACATCTTGCATTATATTCCATACACCCTACTACACACATTATGTATTTTTCACATTCTCTGTTATGCGCTGCACTCACTACCCAATGACACACTCTAGTCTCACGATCCATACTGGACTGTTGAGGGTATATAGCACAAATGGACCTCATCACACTTACATGTTCATCATTCAATATTTTCTCATGCTACATACCTAGATTAAGTGATAAACACTTTAGGCTACAGGGTCACTTCTTCTAGCATCATCTCGTCATAGGCTCCATCATCAATTTTGCTTGCATCAATTAGTGGTATACGCTTTAGGATACAACACCACTCCTTTTCTATTTAATCTTTTCATGATTTAAACTTAGGCTACATTGTCATGCACAACTCATCTATGTTGTATATACTCACTACACACTTATCACAATGTGTTGCACATAACACATAGATTCGACCATTTCCCGATGACGCATTCTCGTTTATGGTTCATTCTTGACTACTGAGGGGGCATACTAAATGAAGCTCAAAGCATACAATTCCATTCACTCAAGGGGCACGTGAATCATATCATTCAATTTGCATTCCATTCTATCCATCTATAACATACTACTTTTTACAGTTGCGTTAAGTATTTCTTGCACTTGCTTACATGTTCACTTTATTACACATGCTAGATAGATATCTTGTATGTCATTATCATCATCATACACACATGTGTGTTCAATTTCTTTCTAGTTGTGATTGCATACTATACAAGGATACTACACGCAACATAGATGCTTGACTACCAGTCCCACAATGACTTCTGGGGGCATTCACATTCATACGCTTCAAGTGCCATTATTTCATTTTTGTTCATAGCACACTACTTTGGTTTATACACTCTTTGAAATAAGTTTTATCTTTCTAACATGCTAATGGGTGCTTCATGTTCAAAATTTGTTTTACAGGGATATTCACTTCCATATTTATTTGTTACATTGTTTTCTATTGCTTGTTCTTGTCTTCGGGCTTTGCCCTTTGTCTTGTGTGCACACTTACTTGTTTGCGACCATGACGAAATTGAGTGTCTTACAACATTATGAGTGATCTCCCATGTTTGTAACCCACTTTTCAAGGTCTATGATTGCCTTCTTGGGTGTTTACATTGTTTTCTCATGTTCTAGCTTATACATTACTTGTTTATCCTATACTTGTTCTCTAAATACATGATTCTTCGTATTAACACTTGTTTTCTAGCCACTTGTTTGAATGTGCCTTGGTTTTTACCAAGTAGATTCCCTCCCCCCCTACAAGGCATAGTTTTAGTTACGCAGTTGGTCCTCTTTTGGGGCCGCATTCTCCTCTCTGTGACATTGCATGCACCCCTAAAGAGGGGGCATCATTTGGGGTTTACATATGGTACCAGTTTACAGTCATTGTCCATGACACAATTCAATTTACAGTAAGAGGGTTTGGACTAGTCTATGAACTCCATACACAACATATTTTATAGGGTAAATTTTCCTTAGTATTTTGGGGAGCAGTTATAGGTTGGAGGATATAGTGGACTTTCCTCCCTACACTACTTTGGCCAGTGCTGTCATATTGCCCAAAACACCAGACAATACAAAGATCTCTTCACCAATCTCAAGGAAGCAATTATAGTTTGGAGAATAACAAAAATTTCTCCCTACACTTTTTTGACTACAATGGCATGAGATCGCCCAAAAAACTCACACTTCACCGACAGTTATGAGATATCATTTCTACACCCCTTTGTCTCTTCATGGATTAGGTGCACATGTTCCTTTTTTATTGTCATTTTCGTACTATTTTTACATGCATTTTCTTAACATTTACATTCGTATTTGACTACTTGATCATCTTCTCTTTTGCAGGTCCATCCGTATGGGAAGTAAGTAGTCAACAACAACACACACATGGCAAGTACATCACATACACAGTACTAACCATGCAGGTACACTACACACATTTACATCTACACACACACTTCCTCCCTCAGTTCACTCTCATCACTTTTTACACTTTTGCATATTTAGTCTTCATGCTCCATCTTTTTGTCACTCTACGCTTTGTCTAGTCCTTCGACGCGTTTCTACATCACTCTACATATTTTATCAGGTACGCATCTCTATCTACTTTATGTTATTGAGCTTTCCGCTCACAAACATAAAGTGGGGGTAAATGTAGTCACTAAATCACACACTTTGATTCAATATTTAGTCCCGGTTTCATACTAGTATTCATATGGTTCTTGAGTGAAACGAGTAATAATTAATCCATGCCTTTGGCCATTTTTACATTGTTTTCTTTTGTATTTTTGATCTTACACATGTAATTTCCCATTATGTATTGTCATTTTATGTCTTTCCTAATTCTGTCTGAGGCGCCCCAGGCACCCTGGTCCCCTCTGGGTGTCATGATCCTATTTATACGTTCCTCTCATTTTTTGGTAACTTTCTAGCTGTTTGAACTTCTTATGTTTTTGGTGGTCAGCCTTTTCAGGGTTAATTACAAAATTAGAACAAGAGAACCATATAAATATAAAGTTATGTGACCATAATGAGAGACCAAACACTAAACGTCTACTATCACCATTTAGAGTTGCATCCATCAAAGGCACCTAAAGCTATATTTGCATCCATCTAGCTCCATCAAAAGGCACACAAGGCTAGTTCATTTGCATCACACTTCATAGGAGGGGAGTCTATTATTTCCATGCACACATTTAATACATTTTACATCTAGTTATTTTCTCGCTACTTCATAAAGTGTGGCACAAGAGCAACCTAGGGCATGATTTGCACACACAAACCTAGAACTACATTGGGTCTAAGATGTAGTGCAATACTCAGTTAGTAAGTCCACCATTGTGGCTACTGAGGACAGTCCGAACCCTTTATAAGCATCTTTATTTTTTAGGGTTTTGATGCTTTGTCTAGGGTTTTGTAGGTTCTTTCTTCATCCATGATTTACAATGACATTCAACGTAGTTCAATGACATTCACATGACAGACAGTGAAGGCAAGAAGTCACTTAGCAACACCTCATAAGGAGGGTTTCAGGCTATTTCCACATACCAAGGCACCCAAATCTCAGACTAGGGCACCCACGGGTGCCCCTATCCCTTTCCAGGTGCCCCAGTCTATTTAGAGAGCCCCGACTTGCACTTTCTTAGGCTTTTGTGTGGTGTGGTCATTTCCTCCTCCTAATTACCTAGTTTACACTGTGACATAGTCGAGCATCTTTGTTGAATCAACTAAGGACTTCATAACCCTCTCTTGCACATTAGGGTTTCACATTTCTATTTGTAGACACCCTAAAATTCACACTTCTATTTCCACTTGTTCCCAGTATTATTCTAGTACACTCGATTATTCACCCATTTTCAATTAATTGATTAGATTAATTAATTAATATATATTGTACCCCTTTGGATTAATTAAATTAATCCCATCTACCATTTATACCCCTTTAACTTAATTAATTGTTATTTATTAATTAAATAATTAATTAATTAAGTGTGTGCACATCCTATTCATCTGCCACTTGCTCAAACTCCACTTAGACTCCACTCGGACTCCATATCCTTATCCTAGTTAACTGCACTTTTAGAATCCTAGAAAGGTGGGGGCAATTAAAATGCACATACAACCACCTTTCTAGATGCAATTTTTTGCAACTAATTCATTTATTGCCCCTGACACTATTGCAACTACCCATAATGCTATTTTTAGCATACTCATTTATCCATGTGTAACCGATTTCAACTACCTTCTGCTTCTATAAATTATAGGCTTACTTTCCTTTCAAACCGTCTCTTGAATCTGACATATAAAAACTCTGTTGAATTCACTGTGTCTGTAGCATTTGCATTCAAATCATGGAGAAAACTCAAGAGCACTCACAAATCATCTTCACCATCCATTTTGCAAGGTTTCACAGGAAACCCTTATTTGAGGTTTGCACAGAAGGTTACTGAAAGGTTTGCATTGTTTGTTTATCTTTCATTCTTAGGTAATTTTTCTATGCATACACTATTTACTTAGTTTATTGAGTTATTTCATTTATTTATTTAGTTTTATTTACTACTTTACATAACATCAAATTAGGCTATAATATCCCATTTTAGTTAATCATACACATCCGCTGGGGGCACAATGCTCCTATCACATTCACACACTGCATACCATTCCATCCCACTCATACACTGCATTTGCATATCTTGGTTGCACTTAATATTTCTTGCTTATACTAATTACTTGATGTATGTTGTAAACTATGCTAGTTAGATACTCAATATGTCATTATCTTTCTATATACCCACATGCACGTTCACTTGTTCTTTTAGAGTGAATGCATATATCTTATAGATTTTCACATGCTGCAACGATGTTGGACACTATATCCTTTTCCAGTTCCACCGAGGTTCCTGGGGGAATCTACCTTTCCTACTCTTACACATTACAGGTGCTATTATTTCATCATATACTACTTCCTATTCTTACTAGCACATTAATTTCCATTGATACATACATGTCTTGACATAATTTTAATCTTTCTAACATGATAACAAGTGCTTCATGTGCAACATTTTCCTTGTAGGATTATATGCCACCATGGTTATCTGACACACTTTACTTATTATTATTTGTTACTGTATGCTATTGTTTACGGGATATGTCCTTTGTTTTGTATTATCAATGTATGCTTCTAGCCACTTCGGCCTTGATGTCTTGTGACATTATGAGTGATGTCCAATTTTTGAAATCCACTGTCTTTACCTTCACTTTATGTTATCGAGTATTCACTCAACAACATAAAGTGGGGGCTAATGTAGACACAAAATCACACACTTGGGTAAATTTCTAGGTCCTAAAAGCATTTTAGCATTTACATGATTCCTAAGCAAGAAAACTAGTGGTTGAAAAAATATCTTTGGCCTCTTTTCTTTGTCTCTTATTTTTTATTTGGTCTTCCACACCCTACACCCCAGTTAGAATTTAACTGATTTATATTTTATGGCTTTAGAGACCAGCACCCAACCATGACAACAACACTCAGGCATTCCTGTCCCCTATGGGTACCCCTGACCCTTTTCTACCTTACTCGCTCTTTTTGGGTCTCTTTTATCTTTTGGGCATCTTTTTCACTTATAGGTTGGCCTTCTAGTTATCAATTATGAAATTCAAACAAGGAAATCATATAAATACATAGCTATGTGTTCAAAACAAATGACCGAGGACTAAGCATTACTATCATCACCTGTGCTTGCATTGCAAAGGAACTAAAGTACTCGAAAGGCACCTATCTAGCATTGATTTAAGGGAAAAAGGCTGCATATTTCTACATACATTACATAGGAAGGATAAGTTCATTCTATTCCATCCACACATTCTACTACATTGCTATATTCTAGCTACAACTTGCTATTAAGTATAACTTGCATAAGGGTATCATTCTTACACACACACACACACAAACACACCAAAACTACATGGAGTCTGAGATGTAGTGCAATGCTCGGTTGTAAGTTCACTATCATGGTGATCACCGGGGTCAATTTGACTCCCCATTTTACATTTTCCTTTGTAGGTTTGATGTGGTTTGTAGGTTAGTGCAGGCGAACTTCTCTTAAATTGCAGGTTACAGGTACCTTTGGCGATCATGGTACAAACATTAGGCAATCAACATGGAACAACAACAAACCCCTTGCGACATAACGAAAATTAGATTTTGAGCATTTGTACAATCATCAATGTCTATGAGTAGTCATTAGCACCCAGGCACCTCTGTCCAACATTATTCTTAGTTTCCAAATTTTACAATGAGCATTTATAACGTCATTTTCAATCTACTCATTAGTCTCACCTACTCAGACCACTTCTTGATCATTATGAAATAAGCTAAGTGCTTCCATTTCCATCTATTGTTTATGGTTCCAATACTTTACATGCTTGTTTACTTGTGTGATTATTGTACTTTATCATTTGTACATCATTTACCATATTAGTTACTCTGCAATTACATTTAATCCAAATTAAATTAAATCAACCATAGAATATAGTTGACATATTACCCAAACGGTTATCAATGATTTACTTTACATATTTTTGGGCAAAACACCAACCCAAGTCATCAATTAAAATGATTTGAGAAATACTTCAAACCATATATGGAAAATGAAGTAGTCTTGCTTAAGAGTTTCTCATGGTCATTAACGTCACTAGCTAGTGAAGAGTTCTTCTCGTTATCATGGGATCCATTACTTATGTTAGTAGTTAAATCAAATATTCTTCACCCATGTTTTCCAATCAAAGAAATATGATTCATATTCCAAACCTTTACTTGGCATATGCCAAGAAAAAACAAAGAATATTTCTAATTATCTTGATCTATTCAATGTAATCACTACTACTCTTCCATTTCAACCAACATATCACCTCCAATGATATTACTTTAGCCAAGGTCTAGTACTTGATCTTCTATATATTTTTCTTACTCTTAGCTTCAAATAATTTACGATGTAATGTGTTGAGGCTATTAAATATGAGGAGAAACTACTAGTGTCTCATTCCATCACTACTGATGTTGAGATACAACACAATCCTTCTAATATTGGCACACCGACACATACAATTTAAATCAGAGAGTCTCATATTGTAACGAACCGTTACACCAAAACCTTGAGGCGTTAGTGAAATCCGCACATGAGGATCATAACATCCCACCACGCTTCCATAGCTTGGACCCTGGGCTAGATTTGCGCCCGTATAGCGGGACCACACCCTGCCCTATACGAGCCCCGAGAAAACACTGCAATGCCGACGTAGCTACCCATGCCGAGACTCGAACCTGGGTGGTCGCTCTGATACCAAATGTAACGAACCATTACACCAAAACCTTGAGGCGTTAGTGAAATCCACACATGAGGATCATAACACCTATGATGATTCTCATTCCTGCAAACAATACACCCTCGAATCCATATGAAATCACACTCATATGTCACCAACCTCATTTTATTCCTAATTCCCTATATGTATCCAATCATACTCAAACACCTATTGCATTTCACACACCCAAGCTACAAACTAATGTTTCCCACTCGAAAATTCCATCAAAATGCATAAAGGTTGAATCAAACATACATGGATTGCTACCACTTCTAATTGATACGAAGCTTCTCTTGTACCCATATATGAAATTATCCTAAAAATCAAATAAAAAAGGATAAAGGTGAACCATTCGATAAATTCTACCACACAATGGGCCATGACAGTGACACATGTACCACATTATAAGAAAAAAATTAACTTTGAAAATAAGTTCGTCCACACACTATTGAGATATCCCAAGACACACCACAAAAACTAGTTATACCTAAGAATCACATGTTCCTCACCACTTCAATCAATTCATATTAGGAGAGTTTCCTTATACATGGTGAGACCAATTATAAAAAATGCATTATTGATATGTACCACAAGCTACAATATCCTCTATTTTTATGGTTTGTGTCACTATGACTAGATGGTTTATAAGGTTACATTAGGGCATAACTATTCCTTAGAAATAGAACCCCCACTACAATCATAACATTAGTGGCTACCCCTTTAGGAAACCCACTTATTCTAGCATAACAATGGCTAACACATTTAACATTTACAATATATTATACTACACAACACCTCTCATTCATCACTCATGTGGATATCCATCAAATTATAACTAATGGTAGTTGTACAATCCTTGACATTGACTATGATTCAAAACTTGATGATATGATGAGTGATGAACCACCCACACCTACTATAGGTCCTCTATATAGGTATCCACTAGCCGATATACCCTTATAATAATACACATACCTTCCTTACAATTATCACACTTTACACACACATTATAAAAATTCTCTCGACTGTTTGCCACCTTCTTACCTAGTTCTTAACTACTTTGTTACCCGAAAATGCAACACATTTCATGGGCTCGATGTTATTTTTGAGAGAAAAATTTACCGAAGACCCCACCTTGTCTTTTTCATTATTTATACCCTACCACATGGCCATTAAATTTGCATTTACATTTCACCATCTAACTCCAAAAACATAAAAACAATACAACATTACACACATACAAAATTAGGACCTACATGTGACATACTTAGCCTTCCCTAGATTTAGGCCTTTTTTTCCATTTGGATTTAGCACTTCACACTGCCTTAACACTAAGGCTTCATCGAACTCACTAAGGGGTTTAAACCCATTGAAGCTTCACATACTACCACCTTGGGGCCATATCCATGTTGGGGGGCACCTATATCTATAGCTTACTTTGATTATCCTTTACACTTTATGGATTTTTACAACCTTGTAGCTTGGGGGATGTCTACCACATCAAGGAAAATACCTACACTCAAGGAATTTATACATAAGAGTTTATCATGATCACATATCTTAAAACTAGTCCAACACTGGTATATACCTTGGGATATGATAATATAATATATATGGGTTGATGGAGATGCCGAAATGTGGCACACATCCCTTTAGTTATATGTATGGGTTCACATGGGATATAATATTATAATGTATATGGGTTGATGGAGATATAATTTAAAGGACACTCATTATATGGCTTCTTCTTATGTTTCAGGGACGAAACATGTCAAAGAGGGAGGCAATGCTATGTACCTTGGAATATAATAATAATTATGGATATGCATGGATGCCGAGGAGGAACACATATGGACCAGGATGGAATCAGATGAGCACAATGGAATATGGAATCAAGTTTGGAGCAACATCACCCACTAGGATTTCATATGGGTGGTTGGATGATCGACCATGGTGACAAGTGTGCAATAATTTAAAGCACACTCATTATATGGCTTCTTCTTATGTTTTGGGGATGAAACATGTCAAAGAGGGAGGCAATGCTATGTACCTTGGGATATAATAATATAATATATATGGGTTGATGGAGATGCCGACATGTGGCACACATCCCATTAGTTATATGTATGGGTTCACATGGGATATAATATTATAATGTATATGGGTTGATGGAGATGCCGACATGTGGCACACATCCCCGTAGTTAGTTGTATGGGTTCACATAGGAATTAATTATATTGGGTAATGAGTCAGCCTACATTGGGATTAGGTGTTACCCATCCTATTTAAAGGATGTGAGTATCATTATGAGGAGGTGATGTATGCATGAGTTGATTCTTCCACTTGGTAGAGGTATATTGGAGGTGTCCCCCTTGAAGTGGATTCCCATCTTGGGAGATTGTGGAGTTACTCCTTCCTTAAGGAGCATTGTATGGTGTTGCCCTACCTTAAGGGTATTATTATGAATATATTGCATATTAGAGCATCTTGGCCCCCCATATATCTTGTCTTGTGTTATCTTCTGCAATTTATTGATTTATTATATGCAAGGTTCTTATCAAGTGGTATTAGAGCATCGATTTCGGCAAAAAAATTGGGTCTAAACCCTAATTTTAGTGATTCAGATATATTTTGGAAATGGCTATGAAAATTTTCTCAATTTTTTTACCACAGTTGTGGAAGGGTTTCATAATGCTACAGTCCAAATTTCATAAATTTGTAAGCTTATTTGTTGAAGTTATTGCATTTTAGGGTTTCACCTAAATTTGCTTCGCAGGCCGTATTGTTCAGAATTAATTTTTAAATTTTTTACCAGTGTTTAGAATCCGTATCAAGAAGATATGCTAAAATTTTTAGAATTTTTGGATCTATTTTTTCAGAGTTATTGCAGTTTTATTGTTTTTCACTATTTTGCTCCACAGACCGCAATTTAAGGAATTTTCCTGAATTTCTTACATTTTCGGAAACCTCTCAAAAATTAAATTGGGGTTTGTGTTCTGTGATTTATGATTTCTTTTTGACCTTCAGCCAAAAGGGTTAGAATAAGTTTTGATAAAAAGGGTCTATTCCAAAAACCCTAGTTTTGTGGATCATGGGGATGGTAACGTTTTTTGGAGATGGCAGGATTGATTCTAGAGAATGGTGGAAAAAATTTAGGGATAAATGATCTAAACCATCATATATTTGGTTCTTTAAGTTGTGGATTAGTGGCCCTGCACATATTTGGTTTTCTGAGTTAGAAAAGGAAAAGTCTAATTGGTCTTTGGAGGAATTGGAACAAGTTTTCATGGACAGATGAGAAACAAAAGAAGAAAAGAAAGAGGAAGTAGAAGAATTTAATGATAATAGTGAGGAATATGAAATATCAAAAGAAGAAGAATAAGAATAAGATGTTGAGGTTGAAGCTGCTACACAGGATTTAAGAGAGACAACAAATCGAGATGCAAGTTCAAATAATGTATCTCCAAGGAAGGAAGCTTCAATATTTCAGTTTGAAGGGCACATTCAAAGGAAAAAGGTAATTATTTGCATGAACCATAGTAACAAATACAACTTCATCAATATGGATGTAGCTCAACATCTACATGTTCAAGCAAAGCATATTAAGGAATCTCAAATAAATGGTAAGCAGATTCAAGTTTTTGAAGATTTAAAGATTTCTATCAATAAATATGTTTTACATTCAGATTTTTATGCTTTATATATGGATGGTATGGATATTATTCTTGGATATCCTTGGTTAGAGACATTGGGAACAATCAATATTAATGTGCAAAAGAAATTCATGAAATTCTGGTCCAAGAGAAAGAAAATTACATTGCAAGATATCACACTTAGCAAGGAAAAAAGTAATGTAAAATTGGATCATGAAGATGAATTTGAAGATGGTGAAGAAGGGAATAAGGGTGAATCAAAAGAAGATGATGAAAAATTCAAAAATAATTTCTCTACTTAAGAGAAAAAAGAAATAACAAACAAGTTGGAAGAGAAAAAGAAAGTAGAGGAAAAGATTGATAAGGTTGAGCATACTAAGGTTGCACCATAGACACCCACATCACCATGAGAGGAAAAAATCATAGAATTATGTTAGGCCACATAAGGCAACAATCTATATAAATATGCAGGGAATTGGAGAAGTAATAATTTTTGCTATACATGGAATCAATGGAACAATAATTGTAGGACATGGAATCACATGAATAATAATTATGGATATGCATGGATGCCGAGGAGGAACACATATGGACCAGGATGGAATCAAATGAGCACAATAGAATATGGAATCAAGTTTGGAGCAACATCACCCACTAGGATTTCATATGGGTGGTTGGATGATCGACCATGGCGACAAGTGTGCAATAATTTAAAGCACACTCATTATATGGCTTCTTCTTATGTTTTGGGGATGAAACATGTCAAAGAGGGAGGCAATGCTATGTACCTTGGGATATAATAATATAATATATATGGGTTGATGGAGATGCCGACATGTGGCACACATCCCATTAGTTATATGTATGGGTTCACATGGGATATAATATTATAATGTATATGGGTTGATGGAGATGCCAACATGTGGCACACATCCCCGTAGTTAGTTATATGGGCTCACATAGGAATTAATTATATTGGGTAATGAGTCAGCCTACATTGGGATTAGGTGTTACCCATCCTATTTAAAGGATGTGAGTATCATTATGAGGAGGTGATGTATGCATGAGTTGATTCTTCTACTTGGTAGAGGAATATTGGAGGTGTCCCCCTCGATGTGGATCCCCATCTTGGGAGATTGTGGAGTTACACCTTACTTAAGGAGCATTGTATGGTGTTGCCCTACCTTAAGGGTATTATTATGAATATATTGCATATTAGGGCATCTTGGCCCCCCATATATCTTGTCTTGTGTTATCTTCTGCAATTTATTGATTTATTATATGCAAGGTTCTTATCAAACACACACACCACAATGCATTAACATTTATGACATGTGCTACAACATGATTATCAAATGATCACATTGTTTACTTCTAGACATAGACTCTAATTCGATCCACACTTACTTGCTTTATTACTTTTACTTGTTCACTACTCTTGTCCCTAGGCTTGTATTTTGGCTATCCTTGTTTTGTACAAAATTTGTTTCTCACATGACACTAGTTTCTTATATAATTGATTTCTTACACTATATTGCTTGTTTACATAATTGGTTGCTCGCACAAAATTACTTGCTTAGTCATATTACCTTTCTTACTTACACTATTGATTACTCAAGCTACACTGATTGTTTACATCACTACTTGCTTCATGACATTAATTGATCAGACTGTTATGAGCTCTTGTATGTTACGTTCATTTATTACTTGCTCTAATTAATATGCTTTTGTGTTACATGCTTTGTGCACTTACGTATCTTATTCCTTACTTTTGGTATGACATTTAGAGGCATTTCCTGCTCTATGCATTTGTGTGCTTTATTCCATTTATTTTTGTATGAAATTGTGTATCATTGATTACTTTGTGTACTTGTGTGATTACTATATGATCATTTATACCTTTGTGTCCTTTAGATAATTGTTTCAGTTGCAATATTATTTTCTCTAAATCCTCCTTGCAATTGGATGTTATCTGTTGAGTTTTATCTTTCTTGTATTTTGTATACCATGCTCACTTGATACACTTGTGTGCTCTAAGTTGTGTTTGATTGATATGTCTATATGCTTTATACTCTGTTTTCCCATATAAATGGATGTATATGCATGATTCCCATTTTTTGGTTTGTTTTATGATCATTTCACATTGAGGGCAGACTACCCTCCTACTTCATATGACACATTATTGGTTACATATCAAATGGAACAAACATCCTGTGACACATTTATTGATATATCTTTAACATGCTCACACATTTTATGACATATTTTCTTACTTGCATGAGTTATTGTTGCTAGATACACATGCCTATGACATACTTAGCTTACAACATACATTTGTTTTGACACACATTGCATATTGTACTCATTAACTGACATGCATGGATTATTCACATACTTCTTTGAATTACATTGCATGATTACATTCTTAGTTCTAGGCCCTATGGTTGAATTAAATTATGATTATGGATCGATTGACATCACTTATTACACATTAGTTTTTAGCATATTGTCTAATAGATTATTTTTACTACACATTTTCTGTGTACGTTAAGTTCTTAAAAAATTTATTGTTACACATTGCTTTGGGAACATTGGCTGTTACACATTACGAAATTAGGTCATTTCTTGTTGTACATTTCTCTGTGCATATTGGTTGTTACACATCACGGAATTTGATCATTTTTTGTTTCATTTTTCTTAGTAAATATTTCATATGAATTCTCTTGTTACATAGTTCTATGTGCACATAGATTGTTTTTCAATGCTTAACACACGTTGATGATCACAATTTTTTATACCACTACTTGTTGCAAGCTTGTTCACACACACAACTAATAATTGACACTACTAATATTGGTCGAACAGTTCATGTCTTGCAAGTCATGTCTCTATGATGGGCTTGTTGTTTCATGTATATCACGTCATGTCTTAGGTCACCATGGATCCATTAGGCATTGAGTTGTGTGTAAATTTATCATGCTACTCATCCTATCACTACTATGCTATCTTGATAAATATTGCTAGAACACTTTCATTATATGTTTAATTCTTTTAATGATTGTAGACATTGCTCGGTAGTCCAATACTTTATCTTATGAATGCTACAATATATTTTATGCTAACACTTGCTCTTATGTTATACCATATAAACATTTTCCCATGTTATTGGATACACTAATTTTAGTTTATATCATTACTTATGATGCTACTATGAATTTACATGACTAACACTTTCTCTTTTGAGCCAAGTCATCACAAAAGGGGTCATATTATTGAGTTTTGTAGCACATTCATGTAGATTTCATATATAGTACTTCATATGATACCACATGATGATATACACACAACTATTACATCATATACACAACTATTACCTCACATATTTACAAGGCTTTTCTCAACATGCTCAACTATTTTAGTAGATGGTTTATGGGGATTTAATCAATAGGCCCAATTGTTGTGGATGTTTTCAAAGCTTCACCCAACATGCTCAATTATCATTGATGATTTTTTGGCTTCGCATAATAGGACTGATTATTGTTGTTCGATTTATGTTCACATTACTCTTCCCTCACACACATCATCGAGTGAAAATAAGTGTACATGTTTCATGCTCTTACTATTCAATTACTATTCCCTTGCATATAACATTAGGGTCAAATAGGAGTACATGTTTTATGCTTTTACGTGTTCACTTTATGATATTTAGTACTTTTGTAGTAGCATCTTCATTGGAATTTAATATACTTCTTGTTCATGTGGCATGGAGGTTCACATGTACATATACACAAAAAAGGGGAAATGAACACATTAAAATCGTTCAACTACATGACTTAAAATGCTACTCTGATACTTATAGATATAGTTACACTTAGGGGTTTCAATGAAGAGATGCCTTAGAACCATACAACCCTTATATTTTTGGAGAGAAGAACTCACACAAGCAATCTCACTCCATGACTTCAAAAACAAAAAAAACCATCTTCTATTAATCAATCATTGAGGAAAATATTATAGAATTAGGTAGAAAGCATTACAGTATGGTTACAAAGTTACAATGAAGAGTCTACGAAAATTTCTCAAGAGAACCAACTCTTAGGATCCAATCCTAGCTACAATAATTCACAAGACTTAAACAAAAGCAAACTACACTCCCTAAAATGGAGCTTTAACACAATCCATCTAAGCTACTCAAAATACACTTTCTAGGTTCTTGGTTACTTCTCGATTTCTTATTCTAGCTCTCTTGCTTATTTATGTACCTCTTGATCTTCTCGAAAGATATTTTACACGGTCACCTCTCCTTCTATTTATAGAATCTGGCGGGAGAAATAAAGATACCTTTACAAATATTCCTCAACTTAATTTAATCACTATAGATTCAATCCATAAGTTTAATAGGTAATCACTCATGGGACATTTTCATAACATATTAGGTCACTCCATCATCCAATAAAAAAAACAAGACTAACATATTCAAGTCACAACTAATATTCAATATCAACGATAAAATAATAAATTAGACCTAATTTACCTTAATTAAACCGTCTAATTAAATGTTTTACACCTGCCTAAACCTAAAATTAAATATATTATTAGCATTTGTTTGCCTCAACTCTGCAAATCCATTTTTCCACAACACATACAAAATAATAATGCAATTTTTTTTTCGAAGTTTTGGCACCTACCACGGCATTCACAAAATAAATAAAAAACAAAAGCCCTCAAGTTCCCTGATCGAGAGAATATATATTCACGTCTTATATGGTCTGTCTAGTGCAAACCGTTACATAAGATTTATTAAAAGTGAGAAAGGGCAAGATGATATCAGGGGGTTCTTTGTGTGTCTGAACATTTCTCCGTGTGTGGCTTCTTTAACTCACCTGAATAAAAAGAGTATTATAAGAACGTTAGATTCTTTCTGTGTTTAGTTCTCAAAGTTAATAAGAATACAGATTTGGACCAAGTTTTTTTGTTGCAACCATAAAATATATACATACAGAGATTGTAGCAGGGTTGCCTGAAAGCTGGATCCTCTTCAATGGATGCCGGTATCTTTCCAAATACCACCTCGCAACTCATGTCTTCAAAATCTACCATTCAAAATATTTAAAAGTTCCCACGTTGTTGTGTTAGCATCCATCTTCTCTGTGAATATTTTCTAGAATCAATTGTGTAATAATTTTTTGGGTTGGTCTGACTTTTAGTCTCTTTACAAGACCCAGCTTCCTTTTTTACCACAAAATACCTCACACACACATATAAATACACACACCCACACATGCAGAGAATTTTTTTTTAAATTTTTGTTAAGAGATACATACATGAATCAACCACAAGTGCAAAAGAACCTTACTGGGAGTTAGAGTCATTGGAGTTCCAAGATATTGTCCTATAAATCGTTGAGAAGGAATTTTACATAGATTTGTACAAACTCCAACACAATTGGTGCTTTCTAAGATCCTACAATAAACATCCAAATTAAAATATAAATTAGAAACAACATAATTTAGTTATGAATTATATGAGTACTCGAATTAAACTGATAATTGAATCTTGATTAGAAGAAATCCAGCTACCTAAATTTTGCGTTAAAATTGTTTTATTCTCAAAAAATTGGAAGTAAATACTGATTCATTTGCTATGTTTTAGAATAACCTTTCTTATTAATAAACCTATCTTATGAACTTGATACCCCATTTGAATCTATGAAATTTTGCATAGACCTTGAAGGAAACTTGGTGAAGTTTTTCACGGGCACACCTATTTGGTTTGGTATTCATTGAGTGTGAATTAATCTTTATAGGAGGTTTCACAGGTTAGTATGGTTGAAATGTTGACTAATCGATGAGTTATTTACTATTTATGGAAGGTATCTTTCAATGGTTGGTCAACAAATCAACTTGGTAACTTACACATGAGGTTTACATAAAAGGGACCTGACATAAGAACATGAAAAACTTACATATTAACAGCCAATCAATATCAACTCACCAGTAATCTAAACTCTTTTACATGACCTATCATAAAGGTAAAAATTGAAACTAATACCAATGCTTCAATCTTTACCATGATGACGGGTCCTATAAGAAGATCCAAATCATCAAACATAATATTTCAGATTTACATCACATTTTCTCTACTCGTCAAATCAGCTTTTAAGTCTCCTTTTGATTTTATTTGTAAACTTTATAACTCTTATTGATAATTTATTTCCAGCTGGTGCCACTAATTTATTTCCAGCTGGTGCCACATCTCATGGTTGCTAGATTCAATCTCAAACACAAATGTACTGTGCTTAAGCAAGCTTAGGATAATAATATCCTTTGCTTGTTTGAAGTGACAGACACCAAATTCATGAGAGAAACATTACATTCTTTGTTAGATTTACTAGAGTCACCTTTTTTCTTAGCTTCTTCAAACTGAAGATTACCTGCATTTCTTGACATACACAGTGGTTTTTGGGTTGGATCCATCTATATTTTCTGTTTGCCTGACCTGAAGAATAAAACATGCGAAGCATTGTAATATCAGTTTTGATAACATATATAGAGATTGTTTTTGGATTTAATCATATAATTGTTTTTAGAATCAATGGCTTGGATTCTATTCTCATTTTAATAAGAGCGATCCGAAACATTACTCCTAAAATCAACTATACAAAATTGAATCCAGAAGCAGTCTCTCTATATAACATAGAATTATTCAATCTTAACATACAAGAAGCAACATTAACAAATAATTAAACCAATATCCATGTATGATTAGACTAATATATAAATAAATTAACCTCACAAGCTCCAACAAGCCACCCAAAAAAAAAGGGAGTAGAGGCAGCAAAGTATTCCGAGGTGAATTTTGAAGGCCGTAAAATAGTTCGAGCCTGGTTAACAATCACAACCATACTTTAATGTTATCCAAATAACTTCAAAAACATATTTGAACTGTGAAATAAAAATAAAAATAAAAACTCTTCAAGAATAATATGACACCGCTGCAAAATCACTCACAAAAGCCAAGAGAAAATCAGGAATAGCTTGGCGCAGTGCATGAACAATTAGTTCTCGTTGTACAATAGGGCTAAAACTTTGAGAAGTATTTGAAATAACATCAACAAGCCCATCATACCCATCCAAATCTGTACTGATACCTGCAAAATTATGAAGAAACCATGAAAAAAACTATAAACATTAGAAATAATAGCAAGTGTTCCAAGTAGAAGGGGATGAAATCCATTAGTGTTCCATGTCCAAGGGGATGGGATCATGGTAGATCCATGTATGAAATTTTAATTGTAAATAAAAAAGATCTAAATAATTTAGATATTTATTTCCATATGTTATTGTGAGGGATTTGTATTTCAGTGGATGGTTTAATAAGTGATTAAAACTCTTTCAATTATTTTTTATTAAAATTAAATTTGTAATATGAAATAATAATATAAAATTAAAAATATTAAAAACTTTGGAATTTAGATCCGTAAAAGTTTCGAATAGCCCTGAATTGCCATCTGAAAAGTTAATAAATCGTATTTATGAGAATGAAAAAACTAACAAGATGGAAATTTGTATATAAAAATTGCAATTTTTAGCCACCTAAAATTTTGAACTCAAGCACCATTATGGAAACAGAATCAATTGCGGCAGTCCACATTAATTGACATAAAAGTTGTTTAATTTAATATGATAGAGACTAAACATAGGCAGTATAGGCATGTAATTAAGACTGTGCATCAGAGGTAAGGTGGCAATTTTTGTATGAAGAGTATTAAGTGATGGTTTTCAAATATAAAAAAAAAGGTGGATGATAAAAAAATAATGATAAATACAAAAAAAATACAGTTTCATTAATTTTCTAAGAACTGCTAGAAACCTTCTAAACAATATTGAAAAATGAAAATCCTTTTAGCTCCTGAATATAAAAAAAATTTATAGTATAAAATAATAATATATTATATAAATTTTCTAGATCCTGTATTTTTAAATTTACCACCAAAAATTTGAACTTGGTTGAATGAAAAAAATAGAAAAATATGGAAAATCTTTATGATTTTACCGTATTTACTAACCATGATCAGAGGTAATGTAGCTAGACGAAGACCTAAACTGCCCAGATGTTCTGGATGGTCATTTCCCATGGATGAGGCTGATGTGTTCATTTCTAACTGTAGCTACAACATTTGTATGGGCAAGTATGGACATGCAATTAAGGCTATGCATCAAAAGCACTGTAGCTAGACGAAGACCTAAACAGTCTAGATATTCTAGATGGTTATCATTTCCCTGTGGATGAGGCTGGTCCATCGATTTCTAACTGTAGCTACAATATTTTGGGGCTTTTTTTCGCTCTAAACAAACAACTATCAGAGTAAAAATATAAGGTTCTAGGAATTATTCCCACTACTGTAAAATGGAGAGACCTTTTTAACATTGATCAATGCCTAGGAAAGTTACAGTTAGGGCTATGAAATATCCTCTGCCTACTACCATAAAGTTGTTTATAACTTTATGTATGATAGAACACTTCACAGATAATTATTTACAAATTTTAAGAATATTTTGCAACCAGGTTCCACCCAACATGGTGAGCAATCTATTGACCCCAAGTGGATGGGTTTTGCAGTAAAGATAAAGTGTTGTTACCCATATTGCAATACATCTTGACTGTGGATCAATGGACTACCCAATATACAAAACGGAAGTGATTTCTATGCCCTCTATCGCACACCACTTTAAGGTTGGCCTATATTAACCCCACCAAGGCTTCAACAAGGAAACAAATAAAATTCAATGATTTAGACTTGGTTACCTGTTGCTTCTTGCACACAACGGGAAAGATAGTTGATAGCCATATTTTCAATACAGTTGTCTTTGTATTCAGTTTTCTGCTCTATGGAAGCCTTAAGTGTTTTGTGAGAAGAGTTGATGGATTGCATGCTACTCCTGGATTTGATGGATTCCATGCTTCTCCCGGATCCCATGAGTGATTTCCTTCCTGCACATGTGAGACTACCAAAGCTTGCCTCCATGGTTGGTTAAGCTCTGAGATTCTTCCAACAAAAACCTCAATGTTCCAATGAAGCCCATTTGTGTTTTTTGGAGATTCATATGCACATTAGAGGCTAGAGTCATCTTAACAAACGACAAAGGGGCTTTGAGTGATACAGAGTGGTTTCTCAGTTTCGTATTCTCAATGGGTCTATTTTCCATAAATTCTCTATTCTCTAGATATCATAAAACACTCTTAAATAACCAAATGGAACTCATTTTTGACCTTTTTAAAATATCAGCAGTCCTGTCAAAGGTCATCAGACCAATCATATTTCCAAAAAAAATAATCTATACTAATGGAGCCTTTTTTGGTAATTATTTGTAGCATATTTTCTTAAGGCGGCCATATATTCCTGAGGTCTTGTATGTAGATACCTTGTGAAACTAGTTTTGTCAACGTGTGTTAGTTCAGACAAGCCAAAGCATGATCTCATCCACGATGGATCTTTTGGTATTATGTGGTAAGCAAGTGCTCACAAAGTGTTGTAGTTGTTTTCTGACTCGGGCCGTATTATGTAAGCAGATTTCAAATTTGGTTTTATTTTTCACATCTAAAACGAAAACGAATCTGCATGGTTACAAACACATCTTCAAAGCATATGACGACGAACCTGCATAGATACAAACACAGCATGATGCATCCATAAGAATCAGCCTTCTTGAATCTGATATCATGAATTGATTCTTTTTTCTTAAGGTATATGTTTCGGAAGGCCCTATCTATCACACACGTTCATGATGGAGGGCATTGAAACAGAACGCACAACCTTCGTCCAAATAATCTAGCCACCCACCACTACGCCACACCTAATTTTAATGAACAAAAGTTAAAAAATTATATATCTTTATTTGCATATCTTTAGTTGTATAGATACAAACAGAGCATCCATAAGAATCAGCCTTCTTGAATCCGATATCATGAATTGATTCTTTTTTCTTAAGGTATATGTTTCGGAAGGCCCTATCTATCACACACGTTCATTATGGAGGGCATTCAAACGGAACGCACAACCTTCGTCCAAATAATCTAGCCACCCACCACTACACCACGCCTAATTTTAGTGAACAAAAGTTAAAAAATTATATTTACCATTGACTGCGAACGTGTGTGATCTTTAGGGTGAACGATATGTTTCTATATAATTAACATGGTTTGATAAAGGGAAGAGCTTATATAGTTTATAAAGTGGGTACAAAGTAGGCACTTGTATATTTAGTATTTTTGGTGTTGATTTGTATTAATTTAGAGAAAAAACATGAATATACTAGTTTATTCCTAAAATATCAAGTTGTTTACATGAATGCTTTATAAAACTCTAATAACACCAAGAGGTGTGTTCTATGATGGAATCCTAGGAGAGTGGTCAGCTGAAATGGTGTGAGTGTGTTCACTTTTATTTCTAATCTCAAATTTGACGTTCATTTGACCATCACTTAGAAGCCTTCCTTTTTTTAAGAATGTAATCGAAAAATTATTTGACAATCATTTGACCATCACTTAGAAGTCTTTATTTCTTTAAGAATGTCAATCAAAAATTCATAATATGTGTGCGATACAATGGATTTTGGAGCCCTTTTTTATGTAAATATTTTTCCAAGCCTCACATATTAGTGTATCTAAATTGACACCATTTGTCTTTAGTCATGTAGAACATATGTTGAGAAGGAAATAAATGTATTAATAATTATGTTATGTAATACATCTAAAATAAAGACTTTAAGATTGATATATATGTCTTTTTCAGATAGATGTATTTAAGATATATGTACTAGTTTATATAAACAACATAAGCTAAATAAAGTTCTCATGTTTTTGTAAACGTTTGACCTAAATGTACATCAACACTAAGAATGTATCAAGTCATGAACCTTTTGGCCATCCCTTTGTACCTTAGTAGATGTTACGACAATCCACTTTTAACATTATTCTCACAATTGAATCATAACCCTTTTGATCTACCCATTTATATTTTGCCATTACACACACCAATACATTATAATATGTAACTCTCCATAGAATCAATTCTAACATTTATTTGTGGAATATTTCCGTCAAATGAGTAATGATGCATTAGTTGTAATTCAAATAATACATAAAATACATGAAATCAAAGCCTAAAGATTAGATAGTAAATATATAGGATTAAGAGGTGTATCTTGAAAATATTGTGTTGGTGGTTACATGTTTAAATTTGAGCTTGGAAATTTGTTTTTTGACATATTAGTAACCTCGTCCATAATAATAAAGTTGATTGATATTTGATATAGGGAGCATCAATGGCACTTTGACACGGTTAGGAACACTCTTGACAAGTGTTTGTCTATTGAAAAATGACTTAACAAGTGTAGTTTCTTGCTTATGTTATTTTTCCTTGTTTTTATTTGCAATTTTTATAACTTGCGATATCTAAAAAAAAATGGAGGAAAAATATTGGAGTCTGTCATTAGGGATAGTAATCTGTTAGTAGGGATAGAAATGACTTCTATTAGGGTTGCAGTAGTGCTTGTAACACGTTCTCTAGTATAATTGAAATACACCAAAAACCATTACAATTTTGTCTTTTCTTTTAACATCAAAGTTCAACAAATTATAACTGCCATATACACATATAAGAAAAATGCAACCACAGAGAAAGACCATGTTAATTGTTTCAAATAAATATGGACTTGATAGAATGATTTGGGTCTCACCACAATTTTGGGTGCAGGTTTATTTTGAACATAATATTTTTTTTGAAATTCATATTCTTTAATAATAAATAGTTTCCTAATATTGTTATTATTCAGGTATCATATGAAGAAGATTGATACAAATATACTATCATTAACAGCTTTGTGAATTCATTCACATCACACATGACGAGGAAATAATTTTAAAAACTGTAATATATCTTACAAAACAAAAAACACTTGAGACGGGCGTCAAATCTCATCCAGTTTAAATTACAATCATGCCCACATATAAAATAAATAAGCAGGTAAACGAAAACACTAGAAAAAGCCTTCCGTCTGATTCCTACTAATAACTGATTTAATCAGGTGGTGAATCTTGACAGTGGGTGCGAATTTCCATGAAACACTGACTTAATCAGGTGGTGAATCTTGTTTCCAGGAAACACTGATTTAATTAACATTTAAAAAATGTTTGGCTCCTGCTGCATAGAGAGAACAAAAACAAATACCCTCAATTTGTCTGGATCAAGAGAATGTATATACATATCCGTCCAGTGCAAACCATTACAAAAGATTTATAAATGAGGACGGGAGATAATATCAGGGGCTCCTCTGTATGTCTGAACATTTCTCCGTGTGTGGCTTCTTTAACTTACCTGAATAAAAAGAGCATAAGAACGTTAGATTTTTTCTCTGTGTAGTGATATACAGGTTTACACCCAGTTTTTTTTGTTGCAACCATTGAAAAATACTTACAGAGGTTATAGCAGGGTTGACTGAAAGCTGGATCCTCTTCAATGGATGCCGGCTTCTTTCCAAATACCACCTCACAACTCATGTCCTCGAAATCTACCATTCAAAACATTGAAATAATATAAGGAATTATCAAATCCCAAATAGGCTTTGTGGGTGAAAGTTCCCAAGTTGTGTTTGTACATTTTTCTCTGAATAATTTCGGTAATCAATTGAATTTTTTTTTTTTTTTTCTCCCCTCAATCTAAAGATTAAATATATTTGTAAGGTTGAATAATCAACCAATTAATGGAAAAATACTCCCAAAAAATGATAACTAATCTGCTGGCTGATGGACCATTCAACCTTACAAAATATATATATATATATAATATATATATATATAATAGATAGACTGTTTTTTTTTTTTTTTTAATTTGTCCCATCTTTGTAGTCTCTCTATAAAAACCCATCTTTATTTTGTTACAATAAAAATATCCCCCCACATTATTAAATAAATTAATAGGTATGCATACATGAATTAACCACAAGAGCAAAGAGCCTTACTAGGAGTTAGAGTCATTGAAGTTCCAAAATATTGTCCTATAAATTGTTGGGAAGGAATTTTGCATAGATTTGTACAAATTCCAACACAATTGGTGCTTTCTAAGATCCTGCAATCAACATTCAACTCCAAATTTAAATTACACACAATTAATTTGGGTATTAGTTTTATAAGAGTATTCGTATTAAATTGATGATTCTTGATTAGAAGAACTTCAGCTACATAGGTTTTACTTTAAAAATCTTTTACTGTTGCCAAATGGAGGCTTCAGATAAGCAATTGGTGCATTCATGTTGCATGGCACACCAAAAAGTTTTATTCAACATATGGGTTAGTAACCTACCAATGTCAACTTGTTATTTATTTCTTTACAAAATCCATCATCAAGGTTAAAATTGAAACTAATGTCAATGCTTCCATCTTTAGTTTGATGATAGGTCCTGTAAAAAATCGATACATCATACCTAATAGTTCAGATTAATAGATCACATTTTCTCTACTGATGAAATCAACCTTTCTGCTCTTCCCCAAAGATGGACTCAAAAGTGGGATCCTGAACGTGGGACTTCAACAATATTGAATGCTCATTTTTACACTAAGAACCTACTAATCTCAAGACTAATCTTAGAAAACGTTTTAAGTGCCACCTCTCATGGTTGTTACATTCAAATTTCAATCTCAAACACAAATGCTTTCTTCTCTTCCCTGAAGATGGACTAAGTCATGGGATCCAAAATGTTGGACTTCAACAATATTGAATGCTAAATTTTACACTAAGAACCTACTAATCTCAGAACTAAACTTAGAAAACATTTTAAGCATCACATCTCATAATTGTTAGATTCAATCTCAAACACAAATACTTCCTTCTCTTCCTTGAAGATGGACTCACAAGTGAGATCCCAAACGTTGGACTTCAATAATATTGAATGCTCACTTTTACACTAAGAACCTATTAATCTCAAAACTAAACTTAGAAACCATTTTAAGTGCCACATCTCATGGTTTTCAGATTCAATCTCAAACACAAATGTAGTGTTCTTAAACATACCTCAGAATACAAATAACCTTTGATTTTTCAAATTATCAGACACCAATATCACGAGAGATATTACATTGTTTGTTTGATTACCAAACCCACTTTTTCTTTTTGTTTTTTACTTCTTCAAACAAAAGATTACCTGCATTTCTTAACATACACTGTGGTTTTTTGCTTGGATCCATCTATATTTTCTGTTTGCCTGACCTGAAAAACAAAAGATTGGAAGAATCCAAATATCAGCTTTGATAACATATACATATTCGATCTTGACATACAAGAAGCAAAATCAATAAATAATGAAACCAATATACATGTATCAATATGTGAAGGTATGAAGCCAAATTAACCTCACAAGCTCCAACAAGCCACCCAAATAATAAGGGAGTAGCAACAGCAAAGTATTCCGAGGTAAATTTTGAAGGTCGTAAAATACTTCGAACCTGTTTATCAATCACAAACATACTTAATGTTATCCAAAGCTTCAAATCTGTCCATTAAACAAAACAAAACAGACAGTACAAGAATAATCTGAAACCCCTGCAAAATCACTCACAAAAGTCGAGAGAAAATCTGGAATAGCCTGGCGCAGTGCATGAACAATTAACTCTCGTTGTACAGTAGGGCTAAAGCTCTGAGAAGTCATTGAAATAACATCTAGAAGCCCGTCATACCCATCCAAATCTGTTCTCATGCCTGCAAAATCCTGAAGAAATTATTCAAAAATATGTATAAACATTCAAAATAATGAGAAGTCTTCCAAGTTTTCTGTCCAAAGGGGATTGAACCGTGGAATGGCTATGACCCATCAAGCTTTTCCCGTACCATAAAGGCTATTTGGATGAGGATGGTGGATATTTAAATTATCTTATATACCCTTAAGCTTTTTCTAATGGGGTTAATATTACAGAATGGTAGCAAAATGAATGTGATAGCCCTTTCTAACATAAGTTAGAATGGTTGTAGGTCTGTGAAACCTCTTGCTAGGAGTCTTTTCCTGCCGGCCTTAAAGTTCTTCCTACTGCTTAAGTTTCAATTGAGGTTTTAACATTTATGAACAATGGAGGAGTATTAGGTTCTTCTTATGTAGTGGGAGTATGAGATATGGTCTTATATATTATGTAAGTTACATTGTAAATGAAAAATAGAACATTTAAAATTAAAAAGAATTTTTCATTTTTACATATAGAAAGTGTTCCTACGATTTATTGTTAAGAATATACAATCTCCTGCAGATTTTTTTAACAAATCTTAAAAATATTGTCCAACCTTATCACACACCACATTCAAGGTGGCCCATAACCCCACCCAAGATTTAGCACTGGGAAAAAAAAACTAAAACTAAAATAAATCAAATGGTTGAGACATTGTTACCTGTTGCTTCTTGCACACAATGGCAAAGATAGTTGGAAGCCATATTTTGAATCCAGTTGTCCTTGTACTCAGTTTTCTGCCCCGTGGGTGCTGCTATTGTTTTATGAGAAGAGTTGGCCAATGCACAGTACACCCTCCTCCTGGACTCAATTAAATTCATGGATTGCATGTTTCTCCTGGATTTGCTGGATTGCAGAGATGATTCTGTTGATCTTGAGAAGCACTTGGATACTGTTACTGATTTCATTCCTGCACCTCTAAGAGTAGGAGAGCTTGCCTCCATGATTGATTGGGCTATGCGATTCCTCAAAGCTCCAATGAAGTTCGATTGTGTTTTTGAGGAGATTTATATGCACATCATCGACTCAAGCAATTTTAACAAACGACAAAGGGTGTCTGAGTCAACTAGAGGGGGTTCTCAGTTTCCTATGCTCAATGGGTATATTTTTCTCTAGATACCACTATCATACAGCCTTTGTAAGCATTCATTTATCTTGATCTTAAATGAGCAAATAACACCTTAAAAAATTAGAAAACTATCGTCTGAAGTCCTGTCAAATAACATGGCATCACGAAGCTATCTAGTTACAATTAATCTATTCTAATACTACAATTTTTAGGAATTATTTATAGCTTATTTCCTTAAGCTGGACGTATATCCCGAAGGTTTTATATTTGTAAGCTTAAGTAACCAATACCTATGTTCTTTTCATATTTTAAAGAACTAGATTGTCTCTTCATTTTGATTTAACACTAAGGCCCATGCATGCTAAGTCATCGACAATAAGAAAAATAATTTCATGTGGCTCTGCTCTTTTTACTCCGAAGGCGTTCCCCTATGGGAAAGGCCCTTCCCAACGTTTCTGAGAGTGTCCTAAATTTGACGGCCGTTTGAACGTCATTTTAATACGAATAATTTTGACGACAGTTTGGACGTCTTCACTTTTTCCAGCTATTTAAACGGTTGCTTTTTCGTTGTTGTTTTTTCTTTTTTTGCTGGCTTTGTACATATAAGGGCCTTCCGAGTTTAAATCCTCCACCTAACCCATCCATTTTTAAAAAGTGGATAGGTACTGTTAATATTTTATAGGTGGCTTTTTAAAATTTGGGCCGGTTATTTTATTAAAGGGAGGTGCATTTTTTAAGTGTGGGTATTATTTTTTATAAGGTGGTTTTTTTATTATACTCGTAGTGTTTAAAACTTTAGGTAAGGTAGTTTATTTCATTAAGGGTGCCCATATATTTAAAGGTAGGGTTTATTTTTTAAAATTAGTGTGTTTAATTTAAAGGTGACTTTTAATTACGCCGAAGGATTCCGATACAAGATGGGAAGAGATGATGTTTAGGATCATGTTTAATATAACATGTATTCGATCCAGTATTTAGATGTTAAATTGGGATGACATTAATACTCTATGGAAGGCTAAAGATCATTTTCTCAAGGACTTTAGAGTTGAGGTCAGGCTTCTGTGTCATCTTTCATATTCAATTGATATCGTTAGTTTTTAGACGCATTGGGTTGTAGTAAGGTTTTCTATCAGACAATAGAAATACTCTAATCAAGTTCTTTGTTTAGTTACCACACATTGAGTTTGTATATATTATTGGCTACCAAGGAGATGTGTTAACTCACAAAAGAGGTACTATTACAAATTTGTTACCAAGTTTTGAATTATTTTTAAGAGAGTAATTGAAATATTGTTTGAATTTTATTGGTCAAATAACTTAACAAGTGCTTTTCTCTGACATGGATACTTCATCTTCTCCTCTACTTAATGTGGCAACCCATTGGCAAAGGTGCAAGAGATGTTTAATAGTGTAAATTGGGGAGACGGGAAGGGTGATGCTGCACTTTGTATCCTTCAGAAGATCAGCAAATCAAATGCCCTTCCCATATATCCTGGAGCTTATTATTTTGCTAGAAATTACTCTAAACTCTGGATTGGATGGAGATTGGGTGAAGTTTTTACATTCTTTACCTAATGCCCTTCTACGGATGACAGTCTCACGATGAGTCTCATGTTCAACATCATACATCTTTCTTACAACCACCTTTGTAATTTCACCACGTAATTCACTCCTTGATGCTTGAGAAGATTTATTTGTTCCATTTTTGTTTGTATGTGACCTATCCCTAGAGATCGACTTTCCTGTTTTGCAATTGGTGTCCGGAGATTCTGAAACTGGTATATGATTTTTTAGTGTTATTTCTCATGATGCACAATTGTTTTCGAATTTCTCGAAAATCCACATACATTGTAGGCAATTGCTTGGCTTCAGTCTTTTCAATTTGTTGCATTTGTCTGGTTTTCACTGTCACTTTCTTTTGTAACTGGATGTACAGTTTGTGCTGATTTGGCATCAACAAGTAAGCTCTCACGATCGATGTACTTCTTGGATTCACGGTTTTCCTTCATACTTCTAAAAACATGATATTTCATGGCACTCTTATTACCCTCGACAAAATCTTCATTTTCCTGAGATATTGAGAAGTTGAGATATTTCCTCAACAATTTACTTCCAGATTTTGTCAAATCGTCATCTCTATCAAAGCGATCACAAGTTTTTGTACCTAAATACATTTTCTTTGGAGTCATATCTTCCATTGTTATAGATGCAATGTCATTACCCAAGAATAATTTACAACTAGATGTAGTTGTTTGTGCTCCTGTTGAAATATTTGCAATATGTGGAAGCATGCAAATGCCATGCTAATTGTTTGATTAAATGCATGTAAGAAATGTGGCCTCGTGGATTGTATTGTTCACAAGATATGAATAAAATAGGTTCATTGGAAAGGCCTTGGAACATTTCCAGAAATTGCATTTTGTAGGTATAAGGCCAAACCCTACCACCATTGTCAACATCCTCTCATCTTCTACAATAATGGAAGCTTTAGAACAAGGCACGTGAACTATTCGATAGAATGTTTTGATGAGATGTGGTCTTATGACATATAAAGAATGCATAATATGCACAAAATGGATTTTTTGAAAATACCTTAGAAAGTTTGAAGAAAATGCATTCGGTAGTGATGAAATCGTTGCCAAAATGGGAGCTTTAGAACAGGGTATGAACATCCATCAATGTATAATGTAAAGTGAATTGACTTGACATCACTTACATAACACACATAGTAGATTTAACTTGGGTGGGAACAATTTGCTTCATGAAATTGGTGTGGGACATGAAGGTATTTCATTTCCCACTTTTTAATTTACAACATTCTAACTTTTTGCATATCTATTCTAGAGTAATTACTTCATCTCAAAACTAAAAAGAGAGTTCTAAAGTTTTCCTCATTTTTTAATTTCGGCCTCTTTAAGCACAAATTACATTGATGTGAACAATGCAAGTGTGATCGAGACCATAAAGTGGAGTGCCGCGACTTAGATTGTTCCCACCTTAATAATATTTTCTATGTGCTCCACTTTTTTGTCACGATCTCACCCACATTATGCACATGAATGCAACATGCGTTTAAAACGACAAACTATACAAAATGGAAAATGGGCTATAAATGTTCATTCTAAAATTCAAGCTCAAGTACTTATAGGGTAACAAGTGATGTGTAAGTAGATTTCTCCAATATAATGTGTGGAATAAGTGTGGGACATACATGTATTGAATTCCCACTTTTTAATTTAAAAATCCCTCTTTCGAATGGTAAATGAAAAATACCTTTCATTCAAATTACGTTTATATGAGTAATGTGGGTGAGATCGAGATGAAAAAGTGGAACACATAACAAATATTGGTTAGGTAAGATAACACTAAGTTAGGGAATAGGTGTGGGACAAGCAAGTTTTTAATCCTCACATTTTTTCTAATTCACTTGTGGAGGGTGTGGGACATGCAGCGATTTAATTTCCACATTTTACTTAGAAACCCCTCTTCTGAATGGAAGATGAAATCCACTTTTTGTGCATATGGCCATCCACTTGCATGGCTCAATTATCGATGGTTTTTCGTGTATCACCTATTCCCCTACATATACTAATCTTGAAATTGAAAATGAACGTTTATTGAGTTTTCCTCATTTTTAAATTTTGGTCCCTTTATATGCAATTTGCACTCATGTACATGATGCACATGAGATCGAGACAAAAAAGTGGAGCATAGGGTAGATATTATTTAGGTGGAAACAATCTAACTTGTGTAATAAGTGTGGGCCATGGATGTATTTAATTTTCACATTTTCATTTCTATTCTTACATTCATGCCTTCGTCTTCCTTGAACATTCATTCATGCATAAATTCCTTAAGCATATGTTCACACATTTCACATTGACTCCCTCATTCCTCTTTCATTTCTCATGCACTTCCTCACCCTCTTACGCTTTCGTCTACACCCCTCTTCATCTCCTGTTGTTTCTCTTCATCCATTTTTACTTCTTCAATATATTTTTTTTCTTCGGCGTTTCCATTCATGCCTTCATCTTCTTTGAACATTCATTCTAGCTTGCAGTGGACTGAAGAAAATCAGACTTATTGTGGATAAAGCCATGATTTATGATATTTACATATCACATTTTTTTTGCTGGTTGAACAATACTATGAGAAAATAAAATCGTTTGATTGAAACTCTGATAAAGGCTTGTAATGACACTAAAACTTACCAATTTTCAAATGATTGCAGTTGTATTGCTTAACTGTAATAAGATGTAGTTTCTTAAGGTTAGAACAATGTAAAACAATGATTTAGCTGTTTTGGATTTAAGTCATATTTCTATCACCTGGGCATAGTCCCATGGAGGGGTTTCAATGCTATTTTTTTGCTTTAGGAGGTCCCTTGAAAATATCTGAAGCCGGCTACGGTAAAAATAGTTTCGCCCTATAAGGTAGGAGCTCCGATATTTGTGGCAATCAGTCCTATTCCTCAAGAGCTTGGGCAATTACAAAACTTAGTCTCACCGCATGTTCCTTTCAAATATACCTTAAATGTAAATTACTTGTATAAATTAGAACATATACAGCAGAATAACATGAGAGAACACCAAAATATAGATAAATGATGACAATATGCTTATATAATAGCTTTTCCACTTCGAGGGGTTGAAGTGTCCTTTCACAGACTAACCTTTTTGGAACCCTAGGATCATCCATGTGTCTTCGATTTGTGAGGTGAAGTCATTCTTCTCGTGACTCATCCAACTCGGGATCATTCTCGAATCTTAAGTTTGAAATATTTATAAATTTCTTTATAATGTTAAACGTCGATCTAACTAAAGTGTTTTTCGTTAACAATAAAAGAATTCCACATAACTCCCAATGAAGATATTTATGTGTTAATTAAGGGAAGTATTGAGGGAATTGAAGGTTTAGATTAAAGAAAATGTTAAAATAATCAAATTAAATCATGAAACTAGCATAAAAGAAGACTCTTCATTAAATATAAATATTTATCTAGTATTCTTAAATCTCTCCAAACTTATTTTCGATCTTGAGCCTAACCACATTTCAAGAAGAATCTAATGTAAATCCTTGGGTTTTGTATTTTTAATTTGTTGTGAGATGGTATTTTGAAAATTATGGTCAAAAGAATGGTTTAATGTAATTTTGGGCCTGTGTGAGGATGTTTTTTAGATCGAGGCTTCATGGTGGGAAAGTAGAATTGCATTGAAATTATTATACAAATGGGCCTAGAAAAGGGCATTGTATGGTGTTATGAATGAACAACATGACAAATTTTAGCTCTTTCGGTGATATGTCTCAAGCTGCTGTTAAGGCATGAGTCTGAATATGAATGGGTTTCTTCTTCTGTTACCAAATATCACTGAATTGTATAGTGAGCAGGCTTGTTGTGATGTTTTACATCAGGATGGAAACGATTCTGGGTATCTTGTGCAAGAAAGGAATTCTTTCCTTTTGTAAGCATAGGCGGCTTAACTTAAGAATTTTTAGTTTAGCTCTTTCATCACTGGATTGTAATGCGTCCGGTTTGAGATACTCTCTCTGTGCTTTTTTTTTTTTTTTTTTCATAATCTACCCAATTATTCCTCTTACTTCAATGAAATTTCTCCTTGTTTAGATACCAAGTATCTATATATGATCATCTTTTGAGTAACTACGAAAGGAAGGGCGGTGTCTCCTTTGACTGTTTTTTGATTTTTAATTTTTGGTTAGAACTTTTATGACTAGGATGAAATTTTAAATTTATATGAAAAATGTGGTCTCGTGGAATGCAAACGTTTTGGGATAGGGAACAAAATGGTTTTGTTGAAAGCGTTGGAAACTTTCAAGAAAATTCAATTGACATGGGTCATACCAGACTCCACAACCTTTCCAGCATCTGTCATGATCTTTTGAGAACACCATGGGAAATTTAAAAGTATGTTAAAATGGTTTTTATTGTCTCATGTGGAAGTTTATGCATATCTGTGAACTATTTGACAAATTTTCCTGAAAAAAATTGTGGACTCATAGAGATCAATGAGTGTTGGAGGTGCAATGTGGGTAGAATTCACAAGGAAAATTAACTGTTTGACATAATTCCCCAGGAAAGGCAGTTCTTACTATGTATTTTTCATACGTGGTAGGGTATACATATACCTGATGCATTGAAAAGGACATTGGGGACGCTTTTGATGGTGTATGCAAGTGCATGGGGTATATAGAATGCGCAGAAGCTGTGTGTGGAGTATTTTTGTGTGCATTTAGTGCGCTGAGAAAGTGGGGAGAGCTTAAGCTGTAGCGTGGAAAGGTGGGTATGAAAGGCATGTGAACTATTTGATAACATGTCTAAAAAGAGACCGGGCTACATGAAATGTAGAGGATTACAAATTGTGCACAAAACGATGTTCTTGAAGATGCTTTAGTGTTTTCCATTGAATTATGCCAAAGTTCCATGGTTCATGGTTTGTCAAGATTGCAAGAAATGAAAAAATGCTTTCCTTTAATTGGCTACAGGAGTTTTAAGGAAAATCTTAGTCCCAGTCTGTGCTAAAATGGGGAGCGTGGAGTAGTGTTCTGTCAGTCCGCCACAACAGTGGAGAGAATTATTATTTTTACATGAGGTTATGAGTGCTAATACGCTGGTTGTGATTTATGCAAAATAGGGGAAGCGTGATCAACGCTCGTAACCGTTTGACAATAATACTCTAAAAAATACATGGTCTTGGCATAGGGAAAATAAGAGGTTTGGAGCAATTACGGACAGACATCAACCATGGAATGTGGTGACGGTGAATTGCGTGAAATAGGTATGGTTTTCCTCATCTTCTTTCATTTAAATTATGCACTCTATCATGTCATATGTTTGGATAATAGAAAATACATCTAGAATGAATGTTACAACTTTGACCATCCCTTAAACCTTCAAAACATAGAAAACACTTGGCCTTGTAAATCATGCGCATGAAGTGCCACACCCAAATGTACCGTGAATCCATAACTTCTAATTTGATCCCTAGTAAAGTAAGACACCGCAGGGAAACTTAACTCAATTTTTTGAATTTTTTTAACTCTTTTTTAATGCGAATCTCGAAGCGCATTTTTGCATATCAACCACTTGTGGAGACATGCTCAATTTAATAAAATGTGATCTATTCCAGCTTGTAGATGCTTCTTTGTTCAAGCAAAACTCAGAACTATTACCACCTACCTATAGAATTCCAATAGGATAATTGGAGCCAAATCTCAGTTATACAAAAACACTACTGGGGATTAGTTTTTCAAGTGGATTTTGAGGTCCTCCGACAATTGTGTGACATGAAATTTAAGTTGTGTTTATGATTATCAGCCCCAAATATACCTTTGTAACTTGAGAATTGTTCATCGTATTCGACTTCCGCCGAATGAGATGAAGTATCGGTATATTGTGGAATAAGTAGGAATTCATACAAAATTGAGATCAAACTTGGGATGAGTGTTTTCGGAACCCATTTTGTAAGAACTTTTGTTGTTTTAGTCAGTTTTCTTAACTTGCTACTTTAGCTAGAAACTCCTTCTAAGGGTCTCATTTGACCTCTAACCACACATGAGACCTTTTTAAGACTGTCATAATGCCATGTAGAGTATTATTTGATATTTTATCTTGTACGAATGGATTTTGAAATGTACGGTGTTTTTCTCTCTCCTCCTATTCTCTCTCAAGAAATGACTATGATATTTTGGTCGAGTTTGAAAACATAAATGAATTGGAAAAGGTTAATTGGTTTCAAATGAAATGAAAAGGGACATGAAATGAAAATGGTTATGACATTATCAATCAAAAATAAAATGTCTTATAACCTTCTCTCTTGTTCTTACTCTCTCTCCCTCTAGAACCAAAAACATAAAGTGTAAATGAATATGGAAGTGTGAATGTGCTAGAAATGAACTCTCTCTTCTTCTCCCTCCCTATTTGTACCTCTCTCCACTCTTTGTTTGAAATTATTCAAAATGATGAATATGTGGATTTATGCTTGATTGTAGGGGTTTTCCATACCATTTCTAGTACTCACCCTGCGGTGGTTGCAGGAAGACGGAACGAGAAGAAAATGGCAACATTAATTGTGTTTTTTTTTAGTCATGAGATTATTTTGAAATACATGTAATATTGTATAGAATATACGAGAGATATTGTTATGAATATAATGCATTATTTAATTGTTTCCATGATGTATACAATATTGTTACATATTGGTGAAATGTACTATTTCTTACATAGTTGTACTTTTACATGTTTGACTAATTCCATACTTAGTCGTGTTTCATTATATTCAGTTAAGTAAATGAATTTAATTTTATCATGTTGCATTGGAGAATGATTTAAGAGGATCCGTTTTATTATATCCAAATCATCATCAAGAGAATGAAATTCAAATCTTGTTATTTAAAACTTTTTGCATCATCATAATTTTGGATGTGATTGTAGCAAAAAAATTAATGGTAGTAATCTTGTAATGGTGTAATTCATCTAGCTTCTAGGGATGTATTGACCTAGGAAATATCTTAGCCTTCAAATAAAATAAAACAACTAGCATGTGTGTGTTTCCATTTTGGGCAAAAAGCATCAACAAAATTTATAGTTTGAAATATCAACCCTTGTGGTATGGAATGGTCCCCTTTGAGCTTAACCTCATGCCTTATTTCTATAGTGGAACCAAACACCACTTGGGACATCACTATTCCTTAGGAATGGATGTGTTTTCCTTAGATTTTTATTATAGGAACAACTTTGAGTTTTTTGGAGGTCTTGAGGGAATAAGTTGCTGAACGTTAGCTATATCTTGTAGTGGGGTTGTTTCACCTCAAAGTAATGCGGTAAAATAGATAAGGGTAATAGACATAGGAGGAATACCTATGAATAGTTAGGAGAAGGTTGCGCACATTGTAGACGTTGATTAGACTGATTTCAGAGATCTTCCCTTTGGCTAGGAGGAACGACCTGTAAGAAACACAACAAGACCACAAAATAGATATTAAATATATATGACAGAGGACTGCCTAGAAAAATGCTAGATTCCGGGAAGTGATGATGCTTCCTAGAATGGCTATCAATCCACTGTTTTATTACAACTTAATGCAAGAATAAATATAAATGAAGTAAATCCTATTGTAGTTGATAAGATTTATGTATCTCTTATAAATACAATAAAAATCTAATCTAACAGGACTGAAATTTTGTGATTAATCCAGAGGTTTGGATAATAGGTGTGGTTCTGGGTTTACAGGTATGACATTGAGGTGTATAGGTGAGGTCTAGGAAAGAGTTTAGTAAGTGATTTTAAGTTTGTTTGGAGAAAAGTTATGAGGTCTTTTGGTTATAACATGAAATTACCAGTCTCAGAGACCTGGTATCGGTTAGGCGAACGATGTCAAATACTGGTAAAATGACCGATGTTGGTTGGGTGACTGGTGCCGGTAGGGGAAATATGGTCAAAATGTTAAAAATGGGTTGTTTTGGGTCTCTCTATGATTTCACAGAGAGTTGAGGGGAGTTTGAGGAAGGATGATATGATTTTTGTTAAGGATCATACGAGGGTAGGTAGAGATTTTAGGATAGGTGAAATGGGTCAAGTTGATGGAAGATAGTGGTAAACAAGTGAAAGGTGGTAATCGGGATAGAGAAGGATCAGATGAAAGATGTAAATGAAAGACAGCAAGATAAAATAACTAAAGCTTATAAATAAGAATGAATTTACTTACTTTTGGTAACCTATAGATCTGAAGGTGGTTGTTGATTGAATAGGTTTCGTGGGAGATATGAGAATGTGTCTAGTGCCGCAACAATAGAGGAATGTGTGCTCTTTTGTGATAATATAAAGCTATGGATGAGATGACTATATGTTGGTAAAGACCTAGTTAAGATTTAGTTTGTCATTGGATAGCTTGATTGCTCGAGAGCTTGAATGCCAAATATTGAGTGAATGAATGAATTTGAGAACCCAATGCAAAGAGTTAAAAAATATTACTTAAGGGTAACCGATCGGCGGTTAGGGAACTGGCACTGGCCAAGGGGAAAACTAGCGTCAGTTAAGGAGAATTGGTCTAAATTCCTAAAAATATCCTGATTGTTCCTAATATTTGGCGTGATTTTAGTTTTAGGTCCGGGTCTTAGAAGTGTTGAATGGCTTAGATATAGTGAGGAGAGATTGGTTGGAGAATATAATAGGTCATAATGATTAGGGTTAGAAAGAGTCTCAGTTGGTTAGGATAAGTGGGACTTGGTCTAGTTAGCGCATTAGGATAGGAATAGGTATTAGGATAGGTCTTAGGGTGAGGTGGCTAGGTGAGGTGGATATTAATCTAATTAAAGTAATTAAATTAATAATAGTGTGAGGATGAGGATTAATTTAATTATAGGTGATTAAATTAATACCAATGTGGGGAAGGGGGCCATGGCTAGGTAGATGTGTCAAATTGATGAATTGAAAGAGGTTAAAGGGATTGTGACCCAAATTTGGTGTTTAAATTTTCCCCTTTTATCACGTAGCTTTTATTAATAAGCGATGCTAACAAAAATAGGAGTAGGTGCCCCAGGTATAAGCAAAAGTTAGGTTACCCCAAATATGGTTGGAGGTGATCCCCCTCAAACCAGAAACTGAAGAAGTGATAGGCTGAGTCAGTGGGTGGTTTGATAAAGTGATAAATGATTAAAAATAAGGTATAGGTGGGGTGTAGGTAATGATGATATTGGTGTGGGTAATAGGTAGTGGCATTCAAATATACACACATGTATAAGATGTGACAAGGCACTAGGATGAAGAGCTCACAAACTCTACATCGTCAAAGGTCGATAGGTTTATCCAAATAAGGTTGATGTAATCCATGTATCCAAGGTATAGGATATGGTCCCGAAACACAACTAGCATAGGTGTAGGAATGAGCATTAGGTGTGTTCCAACAGCATCAAAAGGTTTGGTCAGGATAAACGACACAGAGATTAGAAAAGGCAAGGTTAGTAGGCTAAACGACACGAGTAACATCATCACAAGGTATAGCGAGTAAGTTAATTCGAATGTCAAATGGGTGGGTTTGGGTTGGGTTGATAGGTAAGGTTGTAGGTAAGGAAAAGGTAGAGGAAAAAACATGCCCCAACTAATAGTGTAGTTGGGTGTTAGGTAATAAGGCAATTAGGTGGGGTTACAAGGTTGGGGTAAGGTTGTGGCTCTAATTATATGGTTTTGGGTAGCAAAATTGAGGGTAAATTAGGTATAGGTTAGTGGCAAGGTGACCAAAACTGGTTTAAGGTGAACCGACGTCGATAAAGGATAACTGATGTTGGTCCATTAGGGTGAACCCGACGTTGGTCAAGTTGTATTGGCGGTAAAAAAGGTAAAATCCATGTTTTAAAAATTCATTTTAAACTTTCTACCTTTGGAAAAATGACATTCAGAGCATAGCTTTTGGATGAGAGAAAGTACAAGGTGGACAGTGGAAGGTTGAGTTGTTGCAAGTGATTAGCAGAGTGGTTAGAGAGGCTGAATTGGATGGGTCCATGAGATCTTTTCGAGGAATTTTATTGGCTCGAGAGGTGGAGAGAGTGGATTGATCTATGAAAGAGGAAGGAGAGGGTTCAAGATGTACCTCTAGCATAGAGGCAAAACATCCCACCAAGGAGACAACATTGAGTAGAGGTATGATTCAATAATCATTTATTTTATTGACTAAAATTGAGGTGAAAAAAATGAAAGAATTGGGTTGTAAATTTGATTTATAAATTGATGTTAAAAGTGGTGAAATGGGGTAAGGGGAGGGTGAAATGGAGGTTAAATAGCTTGGTAAATGAATATGGGTGTAATTTAGAAGGGTTTGGGTAGGGTTTTAGGTAGTTTTGTAAAGTTTTTGAAAAGTGAGGGCATGAGGGTTTGAATATAAAGTCGAACCAGTGAACAACGACCAATCAGATCGGTCGACCGGCTGACATCAGGTATGTCTACTGTCGTCACTGGAAGAGGATAAAGGGTGACCAGATGCCGGTTACTGTAAAAAGTGGCCAAGTCCCAAAATTGAAGTTTTAGATGAAAAAAAATAAAGAAGAATGGAATGGAAGTATAGATGGTTGGGTAGAATGAGGTAGTAAGTAGATATATTAGGCATATAAAATGAGAGCATTAGCTGGGGTTAGGGATGAATAGTAAGTATGAGTGGACAGGTTTTAAGTGCAAGTTGTGTCAAATTGGTGAAGGAAGAAAAACACTAAAGTAGAATATGTGTAAGTTTTTTATGAAAGGTAGAATATAAGGTAGGTGAGTCAATTCGAGGTAGAAAATAGATAGGGTAAAATATAGATAGGATAGGATTAGAAAAGGGTAAGTACGTGAAACTTTTTATTGGTAATGATACAGGAACATCACCAGTTGACTATGTGGGACATGGTGCCACCTTTGTTGGTATGAATGCGAGTGAGCATCACCGAGGATGAGTGGGATCATATGAGAGATGTTGGGCTGGTCAGTTTTAGGCAATACAGGCGTATCATGTGAGATCATAGTTTGATGGTCGTTCTCATCAATAGATGGGACACAATGACTAATACCTTCCATCTACCCACTGGTGAGAGTACTATCACGCTGGAGGATGTGTACAATATTTTGTGGTTGCCGATTGTGGGGGAAATAGTATATCATATTTCATTAGATGAGGCATTTGATCCTATGGTCGTAGTATTTTTGGAGGCAGTGGGTGACCTAAATGAGTACAAATTAAGCATATTCTATGGAGCTATGTATGAAAAACATCCTCAGGAGACCTGGTTAGCAATATTGATGATGGTAGCAACGAGATATCACACACTCCCAGATTCAGAGGGCGGAAAATTTCCCCAAACCTTGATGGGGGGTTTTATAGGACATGATTGAGGAGTGGGTTTACTTTATGTGGGAACCAACATATTTTATGTAGCTATACAAGGAGCTTTGGGCTTATCAAAAGGATTCGGTGGCCATATGGTATTTGTTGTACTTATACTTACTACACTGCTGGGCATATGAGTACATATTTATTGTGCATCCCACAAGGACTTCTGAGATAGGATTGGCATCAAGGAATCACTGAGAGATGGGATACAAGAAGGTGGGTGCCCAGTAGGGTCTCATCCATGCGGATAGAGGATGTGACATCATATTATGTGAAGTATTACAAATGAGGTGCTAGAGGGATTATATGCTATAAATATCATATGACAGCCATATGTATATTTTCCGTACTTATGGAGGGTATGATAGATGAGATCTGAGGGGTTTACAGTTGGTCAAGATGGATAAAGGGGAGACGTGCCGGTGAGAATGATATGATTATTTTGGATATAATTCTGACACCAGTTTGGGCTACATCAAGACATGTTCCTCCACCATTTCCACAGTATCGCATAGGGAGGATGTGGAAAGACCATTGTCTTTGCCACAGCATTTGACATAGATTCTATAAGGAAGGATGAATAGGTGGCATGATAAGAGCGTATTGAGTGATGTATGTGTACCATTAATGGATACATAGTACTAGTGGATAGTGCTAGCTACAGGCAATACCACAAAGGCTAGGCCAGGCAGACTTGAGTGACAGTCATAGTGCAGAGGGATGCACTACAATAGGGACAAGTTGACTACCCTATAGTGTACAACTGACACATGCACAGGCATAGGTGGCTACTCTTCAGGGGCAGGTGGATGGGTTATATGCTTAGAATCCTCACACAGGCACCAACAAGAGATGGGGGATAGGTAGTATCTTTGAAGGTGCACAAGTGACAAAGTTACATGACCAGATAGTCACATTACAGGGGCAGTTAACCACATCATAGAAACAAGTGACTACATTATAGGTGAACATGATAGTTGCATAGGAACCAGTAGCGAGACATGGTCCCATATGTACATGCACATGTATTGGGACAAGGTCCCATGTATTATAGATAGCAGGGCATGGACCACAATTGTACAGGCACAAGCTCTATAGGTAGGTGTCAGATGGTATGACACTGCCCCAGGTTATAGTCGATGGATACAGTACATAGACTGTTAAAAGCCGAGGCCAGGTACTAATCAGGATAAGATTTTATATGTCAACCTTCAGGTGATGACATATGTCGAGAATAGGGGCCAATATGAAGCTAGTGAGAGGACCAACTCAATGACCCAGACAACTAGCAACTTAGAGATCCATCAGACACACATGTGATGGTCAGAGAGAGGTGACGATTGGGTGGATACCGAGGGTGAGATGAGGGTGTTGGAGAGATGATGAGCGGGTGGATACTGAGGACTAGATGATGGTACTAGTGAGAGAAATAAGAGGTGTCCATCCCGTCACATGGGTGAGATGGAGATGGTATCTGCCATTATATTTTTATTTTTGACATATATACTGGCCTCACGTGCCGAAGATGTGAGATTTTATATGAGATTTTTTGAGATACTTGTAGTTATTTATATATGTGTATATACGCATTGATACATAGACATTCCCTTTATATAATTTTTGATGATGATTGATAGATGATTTTTGGAGTATATTTCCATTGTATTGCTTATTATGGAAATTAAAAATGTGACTAATGCATGTTGTTTGGTATTATAGTCCTAGTTATACTGAGTTTTATGAAAACTAGATGATTATACATGGCTGAGTCAGATATAGGCATGGTGGAGTTAGGTATAGACATGGTGGAGTCAGGTATAGGCATGGTTTATTCATGAACATTAGAAGGTTTAGGCATGATGAAGTTAGGTGTAGGCATGATCGAGGCATGTATAGGTATGGTGGAGTCATGAAAAATAGATGGTTTAGGCATGATTATCATGAAAAGATGTGATTTCCATTGTATTTATGTCATGAAAACTTAGTTATTTAGGCATGGTTTGTGTCAATTTTGTTATGAGATGAGATGATGTTGTAACATGATAGGTATGGTCATATGAGGTGATTGAATTTCCAAATTATTGTGTGTATGGAAACTAACTAATTGGGTTTAGTTTGGGGAGGGAAAAGATTGGCTGAGCTAACCTCAAAGGGCCCCATTCCCTAAGAGTGTTGCATACATAGCCCCGATGAAAGGGGCCTCATTATGATGTAGTTCACCCATAGGATAGGGAAGAATAAGATGAGGTAGGTGAGTAGGTTAGGGAGTTCATGTATGGTTAAAATGGGAAAGGCAAGTTAGGCATGATTGAGTCTAGGTTGATTAGGCATGGTTGTGTAAGATGAGTTGAGTGAAGTAGATGATGAGTGTAAATACTGGTGAAAGGAGAAGAAATCCCATAAACTAAGTGTCTAAGGTCTTGTCCTATGTAGAAGAAGCAATAAGTAAGCAAAGGGGTGAATGGTAGAAAAGGAGAAAAATTCTTCATAAGTGGCAAGAACCATTATGAGCATACCAAAGATAGGTTTATGAACTTAAGCCCCTAAAGGTATTGCAAGATTGAACTTTCTAGGGGTGAAATAATTTACATGATCATGAAGTGTCACATGTGCACCGCATCCCTTGATTAGGTAGAAGAAGAAAAATGAAGGAAGGTGTGGTGGAGTGGTTTTGTTAGCGTAACCTTATTGTGAGACATCATGCCCCTTCTTCAAGATACCCAAAACCAGAATAGGCAAGTCCATGACCAAAAAGTATTATTTTCCTTGATTTTTGTTTTTTTTAAAGACTGATCGATGCGGGAAGTATATGTGGGATGAGTGGAATATCTCCTTGAGGTATTTAAATTGATTGATGTGGGAAGCTTCATAATATTTTTATTTTATTTGGATAGAAATAGTCTTATTTTTAGATAGACTATGTACAATAGGGATATCTTTTTATAGTTGTCCTTCATGGGAGCATTCTATTTATAGTAGAAAGATAGAAATGTATATGTTCTTTTTGAGGGAATCATCTATGTACAAGAATTTTGACTCAATGATTTGAATTTGAATATCCAATATATTACTTTTGAATATTTTTTTGTTGGACTTTTAGGTCATGAACAAGATTATAAAGGAGTATAGGATTCTTTATGAGAGAAAAACCATAGCAAAAAATGCTTTAAAAGTGAGGTTTTAAGAGACAAACGACCATGGGATTCCATCCTGAAAAGAACCAAAAGTATCCATGAGTAGAGTCGTGGTACTCATATTGATGACAAGGCTGAAAGGTGATGGATAATCACACACTTTTGGTTTAGTTGTTAGTCCTTAAAAAGGGGTAGATGAAAGGAAAGGTTACTCAAGGGACGAGTGCATAATAGAAAAAAGGTGATATAGTACTTGATTCAACAATATAATCATCGAAGATGCAAGGAATTGAGGGGATAAGGATTGGGTTTACCTTCGAGAGAAGATAAAAGATAAGCACCTGATCCATAAGTATGAGTGATGATATAGGGTCCAAGCCAATTAGGAGAAAACATTCCCCATTTACTTTTCTCCGCTTTGGTTACATGTTGATTTTCCTTCAGGACAAGGTCGTTGACCTTGAAGGTTTGTTCATGGAAACATTTTTCATAGGCACACTTGATGCATTTTTTGTCTAATAACTCAAGCTGCGCCAAACGGTCTTGGAAAAATTCTTCATTGTTGAGCATATCTTTGAGTGAGATACGAAAAGATGGAATTTGAACTTCGAGAGGCAAGACGACCTCTGTATTATAGGCCAAAGAGAAAGGTGTGGCAGCAGTTGAGGTGCAAATACTAGTGCAATAATCCCATAAGGAAAAAGGAATGTATGTGTGCCAATCTTTACATGTATCGTCAACCAATTTCATAAGAATTTTATTGATAGTTTTGTTACTCGATCTGGATTGACCATTTTTTTGAGGATAATAAAGTGAAGAAAAATTGATTTGAATGCTAAAAGTGTCACACAGTTTTTGTAAAGTTTTATTTTTGAATTATTTTCTGTTACCATTGATGAGACGGTGAGGAACACCAAAGCGAAAAATGATGTGATGGTTGATGAATTTTCATATTTTCTCATCTTTGGTATAAATGAGAGGTAAAACTTCCACCCATTTAGTGTAGTATTCAATCATGGTGATGATGCATTGATGACATTGGGAAGAATGGGGGTTAATCTCTTCGATGAGATCCAAACCCCATTAAGAGAAAGGCCAAAGTTCTCTAGCAAATTGTAAGGTATGACTAGGGGTGTGTTGAATATTATCATGTTGTTGAAATTTCAAACAACATTTGACATAGTCACAACAGTCTTGGTTTAAGGCTGACCAGTAATAGCCAAGGTGAAGGATGCATTTAGCGACAACAAGGCCATTGAAGTGATCACAAAAAATCCCATCGTGAATCTACTTAATGGTGTATGGGATTTCAGAACTTGTAAGGAATTGGAGGAGGATATCGTTAAATACATGTTTTTAGAGAAGACCTACCATGATGACATAATGAGAGACACTTTTGAGAAAGGCTCATTGTCCATTGCGATTGAGATCCGGAGGTAGAATTGAAAAGGAAAGGTAGTCAAAAAACTGCTTATACCAAACATCATGTGGTTCGGTTTCAATTCATCCTACAAAGTTAGCGTCTCAGAATAGATAAGAGGGTGATCGCAACTTTTGTACCGTGACAAGGATTTTTTAGTGTGAAGGTGAAGTGGGTATTTGAGAAGAAAGACAACCCATGGTGTCCGCGAATTCATTAGTGGAACGTGGGGTGGTTTGAAGTGTATAATGATCAAAGGTAGTTAAAAGCATGTTGACGTAATGTTTATACTTTTGAAGTATCTCATTACGAAAATAGTATAAACCATTGACTTGATTTACAACTAGTTGAGAATCACCAAACATATTAATGGATTTAACATCTAACACTATGACGGGTTGAATACCTAACACGAGTGCTTTGTATTTGGAAATTTTGTTAGTATATTTAAAATCTAGTTTGAAGGATAAGGGCATAAGCTCACCATCAAGAGGAATGAGGATGACCCCTACACCACCCCCATGTTGAATTTTAGAATTGTCAAAGAATAAGGTCATCTAATAAATAGTGTCATCAAGGGAGAGGGTGGCAATGGGTTCATTAGGAAAATTGAAGTTAGAAGAATGATTACCAGAAAGAGGTGCATATGCAAGTTGGTCTACAATAGTTTTTCCTTTAACAAAATTTTGATCGATGAATTTGAGATCTAGGTCTGCAAGAAGCATGAGCCAACATGTGACACGTTGGTTTTGGTAAGGTTTAGCATACATGTAATGCAAGGGGTTAGTGTTGGTGATGATGAAGGTTTCGTGGTTGAGTACATAATAACGGATTTTGGTGGTGATGAAGACTAGGGCTAAGCAAAATTTTTCCATGTGAGTGTATCTGGTCACAAGTCTAAAAGAGTACTACTTATATAATAAACCACTTGCTCCCTATATTTCTCGCCACAATGAGCGATCATGACACCTAAGGAATGATCAGTGGTAGAAATGTAGAGGTAAAAGGGTTTGTCATCCTTTGGTGGGATGAGCACAGGTGGCTGGAGGAGGTATTCCTTTAATGATTCAAAATATTTTTAGTACTCGTCATCCCAATTGAAGGAAATATCCTTTTTAAGAAGATGATGAAAAAGGATGACATCAGTTAAAAAATTGAAAGATAAAACATCTAATATATTGAAACTTTCCTTGCAAACTAAGAGTTGCTAAAGGTTAGTAGGTGGAGGCATCTCAAGGATAGCCTTGATTTTGGTGAGATCGACTTCGATACCCTGCAGAGAAATGATGAAACCAAGGAGTTTTCTAGAGAGGACAGAAAAGATGCGCTTCTTTGGTTGAAGAAAAACACAATATTTAATAAGGCAATCAAAGATGAATTTGAGAACTTTGAGATGTTCAATGTGATGCTTAGACTTGGCAAGAAGGTCATTGACATAATCTTATAATATCATATGCATGATTATGTGGAAGATATAGTTCATAAAATGTTGATATGTGGCACCTGGGTTTTTAAGACCAAAGGGCATGACACAATAACATAAGGTCCCCCAAGGGGTGATAAAGGTGGTTTTGTGTTGATCTTCCAAGGAAAGTAATATTTTGTTATAACTCGAGATACCGTCCATGAGTGATAGCATCTCATGGCCGGTAGTGAGATCAACTAGTTGGTCAAAACTAGGTAAAAGAAAGCCATCCTTGGAGGAAGCTAGGTTAAGGTTGCAGAAATATTTGTAGATGTGAAGTCCCCTGTCACTTTGGTGATAGGAACGATATTATAAATCCATTGGGGTTAGTCAATGGGTAGAATAAAAGAAACAGAAAGGAGGTGTTAGAGTTCTTCTTTCACAAGAAGGGCAGTGCGAGGATGCATTTTTTTCAAATTTTGTTTCACAAGTTTAGTGTCAGGAATAGTTATGATATTGTGGACCACAATATTTTGGTCGAAACTAGGCATATCAACATAAGACCAAGAAAAATCATTGCTATGATCTCGAAGGAAATAGGTGAAGGATTCTTGTTTAGCAGAATCTAAAGAATGGCCTATTTTTAGAATGTGGGGGTCATTCAACTTGGTTTGCGTCTCAGAAGGTAACGACCTATGAATGTAAGAATCCTCTGCACCTAGATAGGTGAGGATAAAATTATCATCCTAACATTAAACAACATTTATAGAAAGTTTATCATCATCGACCATGTCAGGATACATGAGGGTAATGGAAGAGGTATCCTCACCATTGCATTGATAGGTTAGGGGACCCAAGGAAACGATGTTCATGGAAAAGAAAGAAAAGAAATTTTAGGAGGAATGGATTTTGGATCCATAGATTCTATAGGTGAAGGTTGTGTAGTAGGTGAGTGAGGTGGAGAAGGTGTATGTTCCTTTATGAGATTGACTACAGGATTTCTTAGAAGCAGGCTCCTTAGAAAGTCCAAGACCGGTGTAGTCTTTGTGTTTCTAAGTGGTGAAAGAAATGAATATATGTTAACCTTATTTGTAAAGAGAAAATCTAAATCCTTTCCAAACACATTGATGAAGGAATTTGTGGGTGAAGCAGCGATTGGTGAGGAACTGGAAATCAGATGAAAATAGATGAGTTTCAGTGGGTGGTTCTAGAGTATATGAAGAAGCGTCAAGTCCTCCATACGTCAAGTTGATGCGAAGGTGGGGAGGACCATATGGAAATACCTCACTTATATGATGGTTGTAATGTGGGTGTTGATGGAGGCTTCCATACTCTTGAGGAGTAAGGAAGGTGTTAACATTATAGAGACAATATTCCCCCATGGTAAGGTGTTGAAAAACACATACCAAGGGATCAGAAGTTTGTATTTGGGTAGCGGTGATGGAAGCATCACCAAAATCCTGAGAAGGGGAGTCATCAGGTGTTTGTAAAGTAGATGGGTTGAATTATGGGCTGACTGCGGAAGCTTTGGCGATAGTGGGAATAGAGGATATAGTAGTGGAGGAAGCAGTGGCTGAAGAAGAAGTGGTAGTGGTGGTAGATGGGATAATGTCTGAAGAAGAAGTGATAGCGGTGGTATATACCTTAACTAGTATAAGGACATCATTAGCTCGGTAGAGCATGTTATAGGTTTTGAATGGTGAAGGATCTTCCGGAATGGTGTAGTTTTTGCCTTCATGTTCAAATTTTAAACCATGGTGTAAGGTTGAAGGAACAAAACCCATGGTGTGAATCCAGGATTGGCCAAGCATAATATTATATTGGAATTCCCCCTCTAAGACAGAATAATTCATGAATGGTACGGGGACCCAAGAAAATGTGGAGAATGATGGTGCCAAGAGTGGAAGTTGTGGCATCATTAAATGAATACAACATAACTAGATTAATATGCATGCAATTGGAAAGGATGCACATGTTTTGTACACATGACAGGAAATGACCTTGATATTGATACCCCCATCGATCATAACACGTCGAACACATGTATTATTAATGTAAATAGAGATAAAGAGGGCGGGGTCAGGATAATTTGATTTGAGAGGGATAATCTCTTCGTCAAAGAAACTAACAACAGAGACTTGATGAATGGTAGTGGGGGTAGAATATGAAGGAGAAGTGATGAGGTTGGCCACATGATGAGGAGCGATAACGGCGGAAATGGGTGTGGGGTCTGTCGACACTAAAATTTTTCTCTGTAATTTCTATTTCATTAATGTATGTATTAGGAATAGGATGTTAAGTATAATTAGTAGTAGCGTCCGATAGAAGATAACGATGATATCGGTACGACACTGCTAATAATGTATAGTATGGTAATAGTCAAAAGTACAATAGGAATCTTGTGGTAAAAAGTAAATATTTGTTGTAAGTGGTTTGGTAATGTTAAAATGTCAAAGTTAGGGTAAGTAGAGAAGTAGGGTCTACATGATTAGAAATTAGAAATATTATATTGGTAATAAGGACAAGAAGTGAGGTCATAAATATTTTGTGTATTTTATTTGTAAAAATTTTAAAAATGTGGAACCCATGTGAAATGATAAGGTTTATCTTATCTTAAAAGATAAGCTTACATGTAAAGATAAGAGTTAAGGTATGGAATATGATTCGTCAAAGTAGATTTCTTATCCTATCTTAGAGATAAGGTGGATAAGCCTAGAAGTTCTATAAATAGAGAGGCCACCCCCCTCATTTAGCATAGAAGGAAGTACTGAGAAATATTGTATGAGTGTGTGAAGGAAGCCATCATTTTGAAGGTGTGTTAAAGAAGCCATTAAGAGGTGTAATTGTGAAGTTTCTCCCATAGTTATTGTTGGAAGGCAAGTGAAGTTAGTAACACTTGAAGTACCTCATGGGTGAGATTGTAACAATTTCATGTTGATATTATAATTTACACTTATATTTCAGATTTGTCATCATTCATTCATATCATAGTCTATGGTATTCTTGTGTTATGTTTGTTGTTGTGTTTCCAGATTACATCCACAAAACTAAAAGTTGTGCATTAGTAAATAATCATAGCACGAGGAGTTCCTGGTGGAGAATTATCATAGTGCCGGATTGGTGATGACATTTTGGTTCCGTTGCTAGGACCATTCCTCGTTGGTGGATTTTATGGAGAGATATTCCTACCTAGTCAGAAATCATTTGGAGGGTAACCTTGTTTTTACTATGCATAGTAGTTACCATGGTAAAGTCACTTTTTACTGTGAATAGTATTTACCGCAATAAAGTCACTTTTTACCATGAATAGTATTTACTATAGTAACTTCACTTTTTACTGTGAATAGTACCGCAGTAAGTCAAGTTTTACCATAGTTTACCGTAGTCATTTATATTTTAATGTAGAAAGGTGTAAAGTCACTTTCTATTATAGTGATTCCAATTATTTTTGCACACAATTCTTGTTGATTGTACTTGTGGGTTGGTATTTCACTATGGTTACTTTTGAAAATGGGGAAGATTCCTATTTTTTCATCCAATCTAATGAAGATGCTTCCTCTTTCATTCAAGAGTTTAAACGATTTTGTATTTATAATGGCCTTATAAGAAGGGAAAAATGGACTGAAATTTTTTCCTACCTTTTTGGATGGTTCAACCCTTAGGTGGTTTGAAACATTAGGTGATAATGTGAAAAACTCATGGGATTTATTAACTGAAAGTTTTCTTGAAGAATTTGGTGAACAATAGAAATATGCAGATCTCATGATCGATATCATAAAGCTATCACAAGGAGAGAAGGAGAAGATAAAGGATTATTATGCTCGTATTCTAGAGATAAGGAGGAAACTCGATGCCCAGATCCGGAAGGAAGGATTAGCAAATGGGTTGATGAATTGTATGGATAATCTCCTCTGTAAGCACTTCATTCTTGGGATGAAGCCAGAGATCAGACAAGTGAAGTATGACCACCCAACGACCCTTAAACAAGCAAAGGAGATTGCAAGAAGGTAAGAAGAAAGCATAGAAGAAGAGCCCAAAGAAATTGTTGCTAAGGTAGAGCCTACACTAACACCTTTGGTCTAGAATCCACAACCACTCTCAGTGAGAAAAAATATTTCTCCTAGTACATCTACTGAGTATGAAGATCTGATCAAGAAGATGGGCCAGTTAACTATTAATCTTCTTCAAGGAAAAAAATTTAGTTCTCAGGGAGGAGATAGAGGTCCAAAAATAAATATTTCTAAAGTTGTATGTTATGGTTGTCATAAAAAGGGTCATTATAAGTATAATTGTCTAGATAGAGCTTCTACATCTGGTACAAGAGATAGTGATAAAGGAAAAAAACATGTGAATTCTTTTGATGTAGTAGATATGAGCATAAATAATGAAGCAGATGTGTTTGTAACAAAAAGAAAGAAAGAAAAATATAACCAAGATGGAAATGATCCTAAAAAGATGAAAGGAGAAACTAGTAAGAAACATAGGAGAAGAAAGTTGGGTGTGTAGGATTTTCTAATTTCACAGGGATAAGGACCATATTCCATCTTAGAATATTTGTCCAAAAGACCTGCAAATATTACATATGGTCAACTTTTGACTATATTTTTTGAGAAGAGGCGAGAGCTACGAAGTTGACTCAATGCTCGACAAAGGAAGGAGGTTGAGGTCCCTGTTTTGGAGGTAGAGGCGGATCCCTATGCTCCACAAACTAAGGTACTATGTAATGGTATTTCAATTCATGATGTCTTAGTTGATGGAGGTGCTGTAATTAATGTAATGACCGAGTCTGTAAGGAATATGTTGAGCTTAAAAATTGATCGCCCCTCAACACTTATGTTAAGGTCATTAAATAATGGAAAAACTAAACCAAAATATGTTGTTTCAAATGTGACAATATCTGTTATGGGTGTTGTATGTGTGGTAGAATTTTAGGTGATGAAAAATGGTACTGTTGCGTACCCAATGTTGTTGGGAAGGCCATGGCTAAGGAGAGTTCATGCGAGAAACTACTGGAATGAAGGCTTCATGACACTTGGACGTGGTAGAGAGAGGGTGAAGATAAACATGATCCCTCGGCATCATAAGGCATAACCTATGGATTCAAGTGATGAAACTGATGATTGGACATCCTCTGATTACTCTAGTACCAATGAAGTGGACATATAAGATGAAGAAAGTGAGGTTGATGTTTTAGTCATGGATTTCTTCCAGTCACACCAACTCATGAACCCATAAAAATTTTCCGAAGAAGAAATTAATGATCACTTCCAACAAATAAAGATTGGTGATGCTGTGATGGAGAGTGAGAAGGAATCATACCTCCAGCTCTTTTGAAGGTACATACACCTATTCACTTTTGATTACAAGGAACTCCATCAAGTAAGTTGGGTAGAACATTCTATTGAGTTGGTAGATGGTGCTAAGTCCATAAAGTAAATACCATATAGAATGAATCCTAGTTTTTCCAAGACTGTAAAAGAAGAAATAGATAAGTTGCTTAATGCAGGATTCATATTTACTGTGGAGAATTCAGAATGAGTTTCTCCCATTGTGATCTCAATAAAAAAGAATGGGAAGCTACGCATTTGTGTTGATTATAGGAAGCTCAACAAGGCAACAAAGAAGGATCATTACCCTCTTCCATTCTCAGATCAGATCTTGGATGAAGTAGCTAGCTAGGAGTGCTATAGTTTTGCTGATGGATATAATGGATACAACCAAGTTTGTATAGCAGAGAAAGATCAGCTGAAGACCACATTCACCACTCCTTGGGGAATGTTTTCTTATAGAGTTATGCCTTTTGGGTTGTGTAATGCTCCAACAATGTTCTAGAGTTTGATGAATAGGGTGTTTGAACCCTACATTGGGAACTTCATCAGAGTATTTCTAGATGATTTTTACATCTATGGGAGCAAGATGGACCACTTGCACAAGATGGAGATAGCATTTCAAAGGTTAGATGAAGCACAAGTCTCACTAAACCCTACAAAGTGTGTCTTTGGATGTTATAAAGGAGTTTTGTTAGGGCATGTTGTATCCAGAGATGGTATTGGTACTGATCCTGATAAAGTTTCAAAAATCGAAGAGTTACCATTTCCTATGAATAGAAGTAAGTTGAGATCATTTTTAGGCCATGTGGGTTACTATAGAAGGTTCATCAAGAATTTCTCAAAGATTGCATAGCCACTAACCCAATTCTTGAAGAAGGATGTTATTTATGAACTAGGAAAGAAGGTGCATAAAGCTTTTGAACAACTGAAGGAAGCTTTGGTGTCTTCACCTGTTTTAAATAATCCAGACTGGAGCAAGCCATTCATTGTGTATACTAATGCTTCAGATGTAGCACTAGGAAGTACTTTGAGCCAAAATGATGAAAATGAGAATGATCATCCAGTTTACTTTGGGAGCAGACAAATGAGTAGTGCTGAGGTAAATTATACTGTAACAGAAAAAGAGGCTCTAGCTATCATTTTTGCTGTAAAGAAGTTTAGAAATTACTTGCTAGGGCAGAAATTTATAGTTGTAACAGATCATCAGACTCTAAAATATATTGTAAATAAGCCTAACCCATCAGGGAGGATAGTAAGATGGATAATTTTGCTACAAGAATTTGAATTTGATATTATAGATAGGCCAAGAAAGAAGCATGTCAATGCAGATGCACTCTCTCGAGCCTATGATGGTTTAGGTTCATCTTGTGATGATGATGATTTCCTAGATGCAACATTGTTATCCCTTGACACAATCCCTAGTGAATACATAGATATTTGGAATTATTTGAATGAATTCAAGTTTCTTGATGGTTCCAATGCAAAGACTAAGAGGAAGATTACTTAAGCCAGTCATTCATATTCTATTTTGCATGAAGTATTATTTCGAATAGGACCTGATGGACAGTACAAGAGGGCAGTTGGATGTGATCAAGGGAAGGAGCTAATAGAAGAATTCTACAATGGTACATGTGGAGGACACTTCTCTAGACAATTTACAACAAGAAGGATCTTGGATGCAGGTTATCACTGGCCCACTCTTTTTAGAGATTGTTATAATTATTGTAAGACATGTGATATTTGTCAAACACATGGTAGCCGTAAGACTTCGTCATCTCCATTATGCCCTATTCTTCCACTTGGTCCCTTTGAAAAGTAGGGAATAGATATTGTAGGTCCACTTCCAACTACCCCACACAAAAATAAGTATATTGTAGTTGCCACAGATTATTTAACCAAGTGGGTTGAAGCTAGGCCATTGAAAACAACTTCCATGGATGAAGTGGCAAGGTTCATATATGAACGCATTGTCACCAGATTTGGTTGTCCATTAGAAATTGTAACAGATCAAGGAAGTCACTTCATTAATGAGGTGGTAGAATCCCTAGTCAACAAGTTTTCTATTAAGCACAGGAAGAAAACAACATACAAGCTAAACACAAATGGACATGTGGAACGAACAAATTTTGTGTTGTTTCAAATTCTAACAAAAGATGCAGCCTTGCAAGTACATAAGTGGGATAAAATGATTCATGCAACATTGTGGGCATATAGGGCAACATCAAAGTTAGCAACAAGATACTCCCCATTTCAATTGACTTATGGCATTGATCTAGTTCTTCCTATTGAGTTTGATATTACCACTATGAGAGTTATGAAAAATGAAAGGATACATGAAAGTGATTCAGTAAAATAAAGGTTGGTACATCTTTATTTGCTAGAGGAAATGAAGGAAATAGTGAAGGATACAAGCTATACGAATAAAATGAAACAGAAGGAATACTTTGATCAAAAGATCCGTTGGTCTCCATTTCATGTGAATGACTTGGTTCTAGTAAATGATTCTAGATACCAAAAAAGAAGACAAAGAAAATTTATTCCCAAATGGATGGGGCCCTACAAAATAGTAGCTGTGCATGAAAATGGTACATACCGACTGGAGGAATTGGATGGCACTCCCATTATGAAATGGGTCAACCACGACAAGTTAAAGATTTTCCAAGCACCAGAATAGTCTACTCCGAGGACGGAGTAGAAGCTAGGAAAGGGGAAGATGTCGACACTAAAATTTTCCTCCGTAATTTCTATTTCATTAATGTATGTATTAGGAATAGGATGTTGTTAAGTATAATTAGTAGTAGTGTTCGATAGAAGATAACGGCGCTGCCGGTACGACACCGCCAATAATGTATAGTACGGTAATAGTCAAAAGTACAATAGGAATGTTGTGGTAAAAAGTAAATATTTTTCGTAAGTGGTTCGGTAATGTTAAAATGTCAAAGTTATGGTAAGTAGAGAAGTAGGGTCTACATGATTAGGAATTAGAAATATTATATTGGTAATAAGGACAAGGAGTGAGGTCATAAATATTTTGTGTATTTTATTTGTAAAAAGTCTAAAAATGTGGAACCCATGTGAAATGATAAGGTTTATCTTATCTTAAAAGATAAGCTTACATGTACAGATAAGAGTTAAGGTATGGAATATGATTCATCAGAGTGGATTTCTTATCCTATCTTACAGATAAGATGGATAAGCCTAGAATTTCTATAAATAAAGAGGCCACCCTCCTCATTTAGCATAGAAGGAAGTAGTGAGAAATATTGTATGAGTAAGTGTGTAAAGGAAGCCATTATTTTAAAGGTGTGTTGAAGAAGCCATTAAGAGGTGTAATTGTGAAGTTTCTCCCATAGTTATTGTTGGAAGGCAAGTGAAGTTAGTAACACTTGAAGTACCTCATGGGTGAGATTGTAACAATTTCATGTTGATATTATAATTTACACTTATATTTTAGATTTGTCATCATTCCTTTGTATCATAGTCTATGGTATTCTTGTGTTATGTTTGTTGTTGTGTTTCCATATTACATCCACCAAACTAAAAGTTGTACATTAGTAAATAATCATAGCATGAGGAGTTCCCAGTGGAGAATTATCATAGTGCCGAATTGGTGATGACAGGTCATTAAGAGAAACCTCAATAGATTGTAGAACCTCGATGAGGGCCTGACGATGAGACTCGGAGGTTTGGATGAGGTCTTACAAAGAAATTTTGACGGGATATTGGTGAAGCTATTTGATCATGGTACGATGTGTGACTCTGTCAAAAATGGAATATGTCAGTCCATGAATGGTTACTTTGGGTGCAAGTGCAGATGGAATGTTGGGTAAAGGTGTAGTGGATGGTTTGTCTATCTTCTCTTTTCCTTTGTCCTTCTGTGCTCGAGTGGAAAATCGTACCATATTGATCTGAGGAAAAGAGGGAGATGTGTCATGAAAGGTATGACGGTAAGACAAAAAAACTTAATGCGGGATAAGAGCCTTGTGAAATGAGTATAGTGCACTAGAATTTCGGAGGAGGTTGGGCTAGTTCCCTAATCCGGACCATATTGATCTCAAAGGTCAGAGGAGGAAACGTAGGTTGTTGAGGTAGAGGTGAAGGTCATCGAATAGATATGGAGTGAGGCTATGTGGTGATAGGTGAAGGTGGAATGGGAGCTTCATCTAAAAGGTCATCTTCTTCGAATAGTTCTTCTGGAGAACATAGTTGAAGAATAATATGTTTAAGGGCCTTACAATTTTCAACATCCTTCCCTGGCACACGATGATAAGCGCAAATCTTGGTATCATCAAACCCTTCTAGTTTAGGTTTGAGTGTTGTTAAGGTCTGAGAGGTGGTAATGCAATAATGGAGGTTTCTAGAAGGTTAACAAGGATGTTGGTGTAAGAACCTGCCAAGGGATCACAATGAGAAGTGAGAGTGGGTTTGGATGGAGGTTTGGGTGACTTCTATGGGAGAAGCATTGTTAGAAGCATATTTTTTTTTGATGTAGATTTAGGTGGCTTTTGTGGAATAGGTGCTGGTGGCGATGGGGTTTGAGGTTGAGTAGATTGAACTACCTTTTTGGTAGGTAGTGTGGTTTTGGGCTTGGGTTGCACCTTCTTGGGTAAAGGTATTTGGGTAGTGCGTGAAGTAGAAGGGAATTTAGAGTATGGAAGCAAACGGGTCAACCAAGGTGAGAGTGGAGGTGTGGTAAAGGTAGTGGTAGGAGTCAATACAAGAAGTAGAGGTTAAAGGGAAGGTAAAGGCATAAGTAGTGGAGTACACGTAGGTAATGTAGAAGGCTTGGGTGGAATGGGAGGTTATGATAAGGATGTAGGTTGCTTCGTTTTAGTTTTACCTTAGGTAGAAGGTTGTTTGACCAAGGTTGATAGATGGGTACCTAAGATGGATGGAATTGGTGAAGGTGAAAGAGGAGTGGGAGAAAATAGGGTACTAGGGATAAGAGGTTGGGTCTTATTCTTCGATGGGGGGATAGGCATAGTGATAGTTTGGGATGAGGTGGTTAAATCGATCTTCACTGGAGGATGGAATAGACTAGGTATCAGCACGACCCCTAATGTAGCGGTAGGTTTGGGTGCAAGTGAAGATATAGGTGTAGGCAGAGTCTTAGGTGCAGGTGGTTGTTAGAGTAATGGTAAAGGTGTGGGTGTAGGTGAAAATGAGGCTACTATAACTAGCTTAGGTGTGACAGATTTAGTTATCTCAAACACTTTAGGATAAATTGTTGAAGTTTCTACGGATAACATTTGCATTTTAGTTGAGAGAGGAAGTCGAAGGCATCCCCAAAGCATGGAATAGTCGACATACTCCAAGCAATCAGCCAAATGTGAGAATGGCGTAGAAGTGGAGGGGGTGAGATAGGGAAATGGTTGGCTTTAGACTCTGTGGGTAAAAGAGATGATAATAAATCAACGGGGTCTTTAAAATCTAGTGGCGAATTGTCACCAACATGAAGAGATGTAACAAGTGGATCCTATGTGGGCAGAGGAGAAGGAAAGGCGGATGGTTTAGGATATTCATTTAGTGAAGAAGAGGGTAAGCTGGGACCCTCAGTGGGTAGAAGAGTGAGTAATGCATATTTTTTGACAGGTAGAGAAACAAGTGGTGTAGATGCGTTCGTAGATGAAGGAATAGATGAAATGGGATGCTCGGTAGACGAAATGGTAGATAAGGTCGGATCTTATGTGGGTAGAGGAGAGGATGAGGTGGGATCCTCTATGGATAAAGGAGTGGATGAAATAGTTTCCTCCATGGGTGGAGGAGCTCGTGTAAGAATTTCCTCAATAGATGAGATGGGAGGAAACTGAGCAAAAGTGGATGATATAATATAAAAAACAACTTGAACCTCTCAAATGTTGGTATCATTGGTTGACATTTTGCTAGCTTGGTTAGATGTTGGGGTGTGATTTGGAAACAAATTCTTAAATATGTGGAGGATTTGGTTAGCCGGTGTATTAGGGTTATCCAAGACGGGATCTCCATTATCTAACATTTCCTAGATGATGTTTTTGAAAGTTATACAATCACCGTCACTATGACCTCTGACATGATGATAGTTGCACTAATAATTTTCCTTGTAACATGCGGTTATAAGATGGGAGGTGTTGAAACTAGTATGTGGTTTTATGGGTGGAAGAGTTATGGATCTTGCATTTAACAACTTTTCCAAAACCAAGGATTAAGGTTCTCCTATGGGAGTATATCATCATTGTTCACACCTGTATTGAAAGTTTTGAATAGGAGACAGAGTGGAAGGTGGTTTTGGTTGATTAGATGGATGAGATGGACCATATTTCAGGACCATGGCATTGGTAGATCATTTGGGATTTGAATGATTATTTTTTGGTTTGGAAGAAGAAGAAGAGTCATTTGATTTGAATGGAGCGCTCTTGTTGCGCAATTGTAATTTATTCTCTTTAATAGCACAGATTTCAAGCTTCCGAGCCATGATGAAATGCCTCATCGAACATTTGGAAGGTTTGAAATTGGAGATTTGGAGAGATATGTTTGACACAATCTCTAGTAAACAACTCTATTAGTTCAATTTGGGGTAATTAGAAAGTGAGTTGGTTAATAAGGTTTTGCAAATGCACAACAAAATCTGTGAGACTTGTCTTAATATTGGTGTAACAAATACACGTTAGTCATGGTAACCTTCTTGATGATGTTAATGGAGAAATGATTGAGAAAGGCATGGGCTAATTGATCTAATGAAAAAATAAAGTGCATAGGTAAATAATTATACCAGTCTAAGGAAGGTCTTGTTAAGGACATTGGAAAAGTTTGAAGAAGCAAGGTGTCATCATGGGCAATCAAATAACATACATGTTTAAAAGATCACAAATTATACTATGGATCTTCCTTGCTATTAAATTGGTTAAACTTGGGCATTTCCCAACGTGCGAGATACAGATGAATTGGAATGGAAGGGTGAATAGTCTCATTACGAATCTCATTGTAAGTTAGAGAATTGCTGGAGCCAGAAACAAATTCTTCTAGGGTCTGCATCTTTTCCATCATCATAATTTATCAAATCATTGGTTAGATTGGATTGAGGCACACCTCTAGCGGTATAAATGGGTGGATACAATGAGTAGGAAATAGAAGGTACACCAATATACGATGGTTTCGAGTAAGCAAATTGAGAAGGGGGGATATAACTAGCGGTAGATGATGATGGCATATACCTTGAATGGGAATTGTAGGTAATGGGTGGTGGCTAAGACAGGGTATAGGTAGGAGGATTTTTTGTAGAAACCCTCGTAGCGATAGGTGGTAGAGTAGCAGGCATAGACATGACCAAACTCAAAAGGGTATCGACGTAACTGGAGGTTATGAGGTAATAGTAACTGAAGGTGTGGGACTCCCTACACTAGGGGTCATAGATGATGGTGAAGTGAATGTCGAAGATGTAATAGGTGTTGTAGGTGTGGCAGATATCAAAGATGTGGGAGTGATATGAGAAACGAAAACTGGTAAGGTGGAAGAAGGTACCACTACACTGGTGGTGGCCAATATAGAAGTAGGGGCTAGAGTGGGAGGAATGGATACATGCATCCCGTATATAAGTTTTCCTAACTAGTCACAAGTAGAAGAGTGGGCTAGGTAATGTTGTAAGGATGAAGGATTATGATCAAGGAGTTTTGAAAACTCTTCGTCACCGGTGGGTATAGAGATAGAAGAAGTGTGGTCTATGGGTGAAGAAACAAAAGGTAGTGAAGGACTATGTGGTATTGGTTGGTGGCTAGCATGAAAAACTAGAGTATCAGCTTGCCTGCAAGTCAAAACCATGTGAATGGTGGTATAAAAAGTAATATGAGTTCTACAGATGGTACAAAAACATAGAAATAGAAGATAAAAAGGACTTGGTAAATGGAAATTGGTCATTGTTTTGACATAAATATCAAAACACTGAGACCGACATGGGTTGGCGAACCAATGTCGGTAGAAAGGGGTAACTAATGCTGGTCACTGGACCGATGTCAGTTACTATGAATAGATGGCATATTTTAAATCTAGTGATGAAGAATGTAAATCAAGTGGATCTAAACCCTGCTGATGATAACAGAGACTCAGAAATGTAATAAATGACAGAAAATATCTAGATGTGAATAGAATACTATTTTGGGATAAATAACCAAAATACCAGGGAACCTATGCCGGTGCGAAGAGGTAATCGATGTCGGTCACTGGACCAATGTTGGTTACTATGAAATATGAGAAGATGATGAAAATTTGAATTTTAGGTGATTAAATCAAATGAAAACACCAACACATGAACTAAGTATGATAATGATGAGTCCTAACACACCCAAAATGAACCAGAATACACCAGTTATGATGGTGGGGTATGAAGGCTAATAAAAATAAGAAGAAATGGCCTCGCAGCTCAAAACACAATTTAGGAAGAAACTAGCAATCACACAAAACCCTATGATTCAGATTTTAATGTTATGTGGCTTATGCCATTTTAAAACTGATTGTTAGTAGAATAGAGTTTTTGGTCAATGAGGGTGCCCTATAAGAATTCTATGGCTAGTTTTAGGTGTGTTTTAGATAAAGGGACCCAATATACCTTTCGATATGTGTGGTATAACTATGATATGATGAATGACCAGAACACTAGCTGGATCCATTGTCAATCCGATTGTTAGTCATTGATGACAATTTTCGGGAAGGAAGATGTTTAATAAAAGAGTAATTTGTTTAAGTGATTTAGATAGGGGTGTGTGTGCACAAAGTGTGAAATCCCGCCAATCATCAACTGATCATGACCTCAAGTATATATATATTGCAAATAAATTTAGGTGATCTAATGCAACATACGAAAGATGAAATGCAGAGACTTTTAAACCCAAATTGAAAGTGAAATTGGATGTAGAAAATAGAGAATAGGTCAAGAGGATGATCTTTCACTACATGCAGGTGTAAAAGAAAGTAAGAAGAATTATTTTTAAATACCAAATCATAAATTTTCTTTAGACAAGTAGAAGAAGAGAATATTAACCAGAGAGAAACTTAGTGTGAATTCTTTAGAGAAGAAAGAAACACACAATTTCCTATATGAAGAAAATGCAAAGAACCCACAAGAAAGGGATCTCATCGAGCGTGTCAAAATGTTTCACCTCAAAGTGATGCGATAAAATAGATAAGGGTAGTGGGCGTAGGAGAAATACCTATGAATAGTCCGGATAAGGTTATGTGCGTTGTAGATGTTGAACAGACTGATTGTAGAGAGTTTCCCTTTGGCTATGAGGAACGACCTATAAGAAACACAACAAGACCAAAAAATATCATTAACAATATATGTTAGTGGACTGCTTAGTGAGTGCTAGATCCGGGAAGCAAGATGCTTCCTAGAAGGGTGTCAATCCACTTTTAAATACAATTTAATGCAACAAATAACATGAAATGAGGAAATCCTACTATAGTTGTATGATTTAGGTGTCTCGTGCTAATACAATAATTAAATATAATCTCACATGATAATTTATGATTATATCCAGAGGTTTGGTAGGTTATTCTGGGTTTACAGTTCTGACATGGGTTGTAGGTGAGGTTTGGGTGGAGTTTGGTAAGGTTCTGGGGTGTTTGGGAGAAGTTATGAGCTTGTTGTTATAAATGAAATTACCAATCACAGAGACCGGTATCGGTTAGGAAACTAATGCCAGTACTGGCAGATGACCGGCGTCGGTTGGGTGACCAGTGCTGGTAGGGACAATATAGTGGAAATGTTAGAAACGGGTGTTTTGGGTTTCTCTGTGATTACACAGAGGGTTTTGGGAAGGATGATATTATTTTTGTTAAGGCTCACCAATGGTGGTAGAGGTGTTAGGATGGGTGAAATGGCTCAGGTTGATGGAACAGGTGAAAGGTGATATTCGGGACAGAGAAGGATCAAATGAAAAACATAAATGAAAGACTCAAGATCAAAAAAAGAACTTACAAATAAGAATGAATTACTTATCTGGTAACTTGTAGATATGAAGGGGGTTGTTTATTGACGAATGTTCATGGGAGATACAAGAATGTGTCCAGTACCACAGAAAACAAAGCATGTGTGCTTGGATGTGATGATTTGAAACTGTGGATGGGATGACTGGATGCTAGTAAAGGCCTTGTGGGCTTTGGTTCATCGTCGGGTAGCTTGAATGCTCGAGAGTTTGAATTCCAAATATTGAGTGAGTGAATGAATCAGAGAACCCGCGTAAAGAGTTAGAAAATATTACTTAAGCGTAACCAAAAATGGTTAGGGAATCGGCGCCGACCGAGGCAAAATCAACGTTGGTTAAGGAGAATTGGTCTAACTTCCTAAAAATAGCCTAATTGTTCCTAGATTTGGCATGATTGAAGTCTTAGTTTAGGTATAAAGTGTTGAATGGAATTAATAGGAGTGTGGAATTGGTTATAGGATTAATAGGTAATGAATGATTAGGGTTGGAAAGATTCTCAGTTGGTTAGGATAAGTGGAGACTTGGTCTAGGCTCATTAATAGGCTAGGAATAGGTCTTAGGGTGAGGTGGCTAGGTGAGGTTGATATTGATCTAATCAAAGTAATTAAATTAATAATAGTGTGAGGAAGAGGATTAAATTAATTATAGGTGATTAAATTAATGTTGATGTGGGGAAAGGGGTCATGGCTAGGTATATGTGTTGAATAAATAAATCAAAAGGGGTTAAAGGGATTGCGACCCAAATTTATTGTCTACATGGGCATATATCCCTTAGGGTAATTGGGAATAAAATTTAAAAATAATCCTACGACCTTTTTGATGTTAATATGTGGATATAATTTGGTATTTAAACCTTAACATATGGGATTGTTATCGGTAGGATGTTGACCCATTATAAGGGTGAGAATTGTGACTTGTTCCTTAACTCCTTACTAAGTCTCAAATTTTTTGTAACTAAAGATAATATGAGATGTATCCTTTGATATCATGGTATTATAGAACGTTAACTTTTTACTTGAACACAATCCATAGGTGACTCTTTTGTATCTTATAAATTCTCACAATCATCTCTATGTTCAAGATGTATCGCAAGCATAATATTAGTTTATGATTTTCCTCTTATCATCTAAGACATTTTCCCTCACAAAGAAAACTAAGTAAAATGACGAGTAACCATGATTCTTAAGAAACGAACCCATAGCCCAAGAACGAGTATTGGGTGACGTATTTTTTGTTCAAAATGTTTGTAACTAACATTGAATTTGCAAATTTATAGCAATTGAAATGTGAACCAATTATTGTACTATTATTAAGTTTTTTCATGATGTGTAATGGATTTATTAAGTTTTGAGATGAGGGGATTCATACCTTACGTGTTAATGTTCTTTAAACCAATGTTAACTCTTTCATGTGATTAAGTGTGCTTGTTATAAGTTAAATCCAACACGAAATAAATAATGTGTATCGTTCTGAATGAAACTAAGTGCTCTCATGATGAATGGATCTGAGACCTATAAGGTTGAATAAGGGAATGTAAATGTTGGTGAAGAGGGAATCAACTTAAATTGAGTCTTAAACGAAGCAAGGGAAATGCAATATAGAGACAAAGGAAAATGTATGTTTGTCATGATATTTTCTCTTTAAACCTTTAAGGTTTAAATTAGATTATGAACATGAAAAATATTGAACCCTGAAAATGTGATAGTGTGGAAGGTTGCTAATTTTTTATGTTCATATCGTGATTGTATCACAATCTCATACTTGCTCATTTATCTAGGTGTGATGTTGGTTGCACATTGTTTCATGTTGAAATTTTCATGTTCTTTATATTGATTTAAATGTTACATGTGGTGTCGTGAAAACCCTTGTGAGTCTTTTGGTGTCGCACAGTTGTACCAAGTAATATGAAAGTCAAAAAACTATCCCATTATGTTTGGTATTGTGTTTAGGTCCCACATGGTTGGCCACTACACGTTTATATTTGACTTATACGAGTGGTTTCCCACTTGATTGAAACTAATTAGACATAGGTAAATTACGTATTAAAATAATTATCCTTTATAATTGTTTAAGAAAATTACATTAACTAAAGTTAGAAACAAATAATGTTTATACTCTTATCTAGTGAATTTTCCTCTTCTTAGCTCATGTACTAATATCAAAGTAGAGAACGGTGGTTTGGAGTTCGAAGATGTGTTCTATATAACAATAAGGTTCATAATGAGTAAAATTTGAGTAACAATTTTGGCCTAGTGGCTATGAAGTATCGAATTAAGCTATGCATATAGGATTAAGTGAATCGATTATGTGAATTGTAATAGGTAGGGATGAACACCAAATTATAATTTAGAAGTTACTTTGTTCCAAATTTAGGGTACTATAATTACCCAAATTTAAATATAGTAATTGAAAAATTCCACACATTAAAATATATCAATTATAAATTTGTAAACCTCCCAAAAGGGCATGTTATGCGCGAGATTGGAATGTGTGTGTTCTATTATCTCTTTATACCATACATGTGAACATGTAAACCATATGAAAAATTATGTATCAATGTATAAAGTTTTGAATTAAATTAGTAAATAACAAAAGTTAAAGTTAAATCATGAAACGGTTACACATGTATGCATTGTATTCAATATAAGGGATATAAATATTATAGGTGAAAATTTTGGTAGATAATCCTACCATGATCCACTATAAAATTTGACTCTGATAAGAGATCGATTGTAGCACTTGAGCATACCACTAAGGCATATGTGTGCAATTCAACTTGTTATTGAGTCAACCTATATGAAATTATTTGTTTTACTTTTGTTGATGTTAGTCCAAGACAGTACAAATTGGTCAATACCACATCATGGTCCTGACTTAGATGTATGGTCTTGACCCTTTTGATTTTTAGGTCCTTTTTATCTATTGGGTCTCTTCCTTACTCTTTTCTCTTTCACATCTTACGTTTTTGGTCAGAATTATGTGCCACTAAGATTCTAATTTCAAAATTAAAGACTCATATATATCCAAGTTCACCTTAAGCATTTATTATCTAGAATCCACCTATATAAGTACCAAATACTGAGCTAAGATAGTAAGAGTACTATCTTCATACTGCATACCACAACACAAGAGGGAATACAAATATTTTTATATCTACATAAAAGTATATTTTATGGGAGAAAAGTACCATAACCCACTATCAGTATGGAAGCACAAGATAAAATCTAGGACATGGGTTTATATTACATGCATAATCAAATAATGCATTTGGGGAGATACATTGAGCTTGAAATGTAGTGCAATACTCATAAAATCACAAATAGGGTGATTGTTGAGGTCAGTCCACCTCAATAATTTGCATATTTAATTTTTTATCTAACGATTACTTGAGGTTTTGTCAAGAAGCTAGGTTTGTTTTGTAAATATAGGTGTGAAAACTTGGTTTACATGTGAATCTAAAGATACTAAAGTGTGGTGTAGGTAATAAAAAAATGGCGAATAAAAAATAAAAAATCTACTACTTACAGGTTAAATATATTACAATAAGGTCGGTTTTTGAGATCTAATCCCTACCTTCTATATAGTCCTACCCCTACATGATTTTAGCAAGAAACAATTGATTTGGAACATTTAAAATTCTTTATACTTTCCAAATCTAAAAATGAAATAGTCATATATTAATCTAAATCAGCTAAGTTACCTTTCAAACCCTAGTTATACTTATAATTTCCTTATCAATTCACATGATTGCAAACCATTGTATAACTGCAAATGATTGCATATTATTATTTTCCATGTAACATATCATTCAATCCTATTTAAATTATTTATAGTAATCTAGTGTAATTAAAATAGGGTTGATACACTAACCTATGTGTCATTAAGCCTATTACTGAAACAATTTGTTCGTGATCTTGATGTATAAGCCTACATATCTTAAATCATGTGTTAATCATATTCATAAAAATACAAGATCTAAAAAGACAATAAATGGAAGTAAAAATGAGGGTTAGAGTGATTGCACCATTATAAAAGATTTGGAATATAAATAAAATGCATGGATAATAGAAATGGGTTGTGTAGAGTTGCATTGAGTCATGTGTAAAATAAGGAAGAGAGAAATTGACTGCAAGGAAATTTCTCTTGAACTAAACAAAACCATCATGGCATTTCTACACTTAGTGGCTGATTTTAACCGCTATTGATTAAGATTGATTATGGATTTTGAAACCTTAAAGGTATATGTATATGTGTTCTAAATATATTCTCAATTTATTAATATCACACTTATGCAATGGAATATAATCTCTTTATTTTTAAGACCCTATCTCTTTCCTCTTAAAGGATATAAAAATGATTGATTTTCATCATGGTCAAGCTTCATCAAGCCCCCATGGAGTTGTGAGTTCCTTACATAGAAATACTCCAAAGAGGCCTCATATCAATATAATTTTCCCACTAAATGATTTTTTGCAAGATGCCCAATAACATTATATTTTGCAAAAAGGGCCCAAATAAGATGTATGAAAACTTGGAAATGATCTTTGGTGTAGTTTGTAACATGTGATTGTGATCTACGGAAATAACATGAGATGTGTTCAAACTTGGTATCGTGTTGCTATGATTTGAAGATTTACAAGTAAATGGTAGTCCTTCTCTTTGGTGCCTTATACATTTTATCCCTAGATAGACAAAGGTGTGAGAGGTGAGGCCCTTCTAATGACTAGGTTGATTATGACTTTATATCTGATTTATTCTAGACAATCAAATTTGGTAAATTATCTTTTAGAAATGACAAGTAAGGATTTTTTATTGTGTCAAGATAAATTATCACATTCTAAGCTTAATCAATACATATTTTTATCTCTTTACTTTTTCAACTCTATGATCAGTTATGTTGTTCACTTAGAAAATATTAATCAACTAAAGCAGTAATTAAACCCTAGGCATCATTCTTGAACCTTAACTTTTACATCATTGTCTACTTGGGAAATACCGTATAGTTCTAGTCTAAACTAACACTGGACAATTTATGTCATCTTGCACCCCTCTATTTAATTCTTCTTCTTTAATTTGAAAATCTTTGTGGTTCAGTTCATATTCCTAGGTCGTCAATAATGTAAATAGATAACCTATGAAATCCTATATAAACAAGTCAATTGCACTTTATAACTCACATGACACTCTCATTATAAGATTTTTTTTGCAAATATCAACATTGAATCACTCAAGGCTCTCAAAAATATTCCTTAAATAGTTGCACATCATTTAGAGTAACCACTACATCAGGTCTGAAGCACTCAACTAGGTCATAGAGTCTAGTTTCCTCTATTTCAAAGAACTCAAATGTCATAGAGACATGTCTTATAAAGAGAAATTCACTCAAAGAATTTTCAAAGGTCTTCAAGGGAAAAAAAGGTTTAATTTAGTAGTTGAAGCGTACCACATCAAAGTACTACTGTGTTGGGTACACTATCTACTCTATAGTTATCCTATTATATTTGTATTAAGATACATGAGGGAACCCTTAAAGGGTTGAATTAGATTACGTTCACTACTTTAACCTAAACTAAGATAACTGCATGAGGCTTGATCTCACTCAAGGGAATGTAGTGTAACATTGGGAGTGGTTTTGTAAGGGTTAAACACCATGGGTAGTCTAGCTTCACCCAAAATTTCACCTTAATTTAATTCTATATGTTTTCTTTGATGTACAACCACTAAGAAGGGTGAAAGGGTTTACAGCAATTATACCACTCTGACTAATTAACTTCCAAAATTAACCATTCACAATCAGAATAATACATTTGTACTTGAAATGATTTATAATGATAAGTAATTTCTCAAATACAAAAGATGAGATACATACTTAGTTGTTCATGGTAAAATAAAGATGATATATATGTGTAGGATAATGGAAGAAGTTGATCAAGAAATGTATATGATTTAGTGAAAATTTTGGAGTTAAACTCAACAGGGGAAGGACTATACAAATTTTGTATGATATATACCTAATTTGTATGGTACTGATTTGGAATAGTATGGTCTTGGACCCTTTGATGGTCTATACATGACCAATTTCATGTGCTTCACTTGTATGATAATGGCCTTTGTTATATATCACTTTATCTCAGAACTTTTTGATGACTTGCAATCACGTACAACAAAGTGTAAACCCTAAAAACCTATAGAAACCTTCATCAAATCATTAGAAAACCAATAGGAAAAAACATGTTTCTATGGTGAGGTTGGACTACCCTTAGCACTCATACTCTAATCTCCTGAATAAATTCAAGTGTTGTACTACATGTCCTTATAGGATCAAGCCTCTTGTAGTTCTCCTATGGTTGTGCAAGAGTGAATATATAGCCAACACCCTAGGGGTTCCATTATGTCTCTTGACACAAAAATAGTGGGCTAACTACATAGTATAGAATGTACCCAACTAGTAGTAGTGAGGTGTGGTTTGCCTCAACTATGTGACCTAACCCTTTGTTGATTGAAACATGTTTGTAATGCTTGGAATGCATTTTCTCTTACTAAAACATTGATCTATGATCTTTGTATGCTTAGAGATGGATAAATATAGATTCTTTTACCTATTTGATTTCTTTAGAATTGTATTAGGGACTACTCTAGATGGTGTGCAATTGATTTGGGTAGATTCAGGAACTCTTTGAGTATTTTTGGAATGATATTTTTAATATGATCTTGTAAAAGTGGCCGGTCATTGAATTGATTTTATAGCCATTAGTATGTGAAATATTCTAATAAGGTTGACCTTAAGAAGATGAATTTAACCAATTATTTTTTTTAAATTTAAATTATATTTAGTGAAAGTGAATCGGTGGGACTGTACAGGTCAGCCAAGGCAAAACCCCAGATCCCAACCCTTCCCAACAATTTTGAATTGAAGAGATGAAAAAAATAATTTTTTTTATCAAGAATATTATAGGTTTAACACAACTATGATCAAATAATATTCTCATAATTGATGATAGAGAAGAGTGTAAAGATAAGAAAGTTATAGAAGAGCTAGAGAGATGACATGATTGGATTCTAAATGTGAGCATTTTCCTTAGGAAGGGAACATGTTCAAACTTCTAATTGCACAAGGAAAAGTTACCAAATTATAGTGTCTACATTTCCCTTCCATTAAGTGTGTAATTAAAAATTCTATTTTGAAATGAAAAACATACATTAGTGTGCACACACACTTTATCTTCACTCAATGGTGATTCTCTAATATGTTGGTGTTGGCATGCTCCATGATGAAACTTAAAACATAAAGTGTAGTCAATGTATATGATAGAAACTAAGATTTAAGTCAAAATATAGATAATTCATGTAACTTTGAAATTTGTAAAAATGTAAGTAAAAAGATGCAAAACATGGAAGGAATACACCTATTTATTTTTGAAGGCAATATCTCCCATTACATTATGTTACTTGAAGATTTGTATTTGTTGTTGAAATGCTAAAGGATTGGGGATGATCATTCCCTGAGTTTGTGACAAAGGATATTATTGAGGGTTGAGTATCAAATATTGTGAGAAGAGGAGCCAAAATACCCCCATTTTTTGAACTTTGTAGAGAATAAGGTATAGAATATGAAGAACTTTGCTTCTTCGTCACCTTCCCCATTTAGGAATTTAGTGAGAGAAGTGAAAATATTAGTCTATGAAGAACCTAGACACTTTGAAAATTTTCACCAAACCCATGGATCATACCGTTGTAGATGAATCTAGGCCTAACTTGAACCAAAATGAAAAATTATACCTTGGAAGGAATGGAAATTATCATGCACCTATAAGGTTTTACTATAACTGAAATTGATCATGTAGAATTTGAAAAAAAAAACATCAGAGAAGGAGGTCATTGTTAGGAATTAGTATTCACATGGTTGTTAGTTTATTATACATATATATTGTTATAACAAATATATAACAATATATATTATGGGATTATTGTTGTACGTGATTTTTCAGATGGTTGAGGTTGTTAACAACCATCACCTTGTTTATAGGAAAGTATTTTCCTATATATTTGTAATCTATTGTGCAACAAACAGATAGAGAAAATAATATACAGTGTGAAGAAGATTATTCTGTGTGTTTATTCAGTGTAAATCTGTAGCTGCTCTTATATTTGGTATCAGAGCAGGTTATTCCTATGAGAGCCAAGAAGATTTAAGAGGCCAAAGAGAATATTCAAAAATCCGTCCAAAAAAATACAACAAGTAGTGTTCAGTAAAATGAACATATCTTCCATATAAAACATCAGATTGAGGTGATTCTTTTTGGGTTGAAAATCTGAGAAAAAGACGCACAACTTTGTAGTTTACATCAGGGTCAGATTCAGCATGCATATATGAAAAAACTGCTATCAAACAGACGTTTTTGTGGCTGGAAATGCACATTCGGGAAAAGAAATGCAACACACAGGTTTTTTCTTATTGGTCAATTTTTTTTTAATTATTTAGCAAAACTATAGTTTAATATATATATATATATATATATATATATATATTTCTATAGTTTTTGCTTAATAATTGAATTTTGAGGGCAATTCAATTTTATTTTAATTGGACCAATTTATGGGAAATTGTAACCTCAATAACTTTTACACGGTAACTCAAAATTGAGCACCGTTTTTTGCAAAAGTGTTTATTTTTTAATTCTCATTATAGTGGCTCTAATTTTGGGATAAAATACCCACTTTGAAAAATATCATATTTTTTGGCTATTTTGTGGGACGCATTATCGGTTGTACTCGATGTCCTAAAAATAAAATGTTTCACATTGCGGGGGCAAAATAACTTCAATGTGGAAACAAATGAGCTTAAAATTTTCATTTGGCTGAGTTAGAAGCCACAAAAATGGAGGAAGGAGGCATCGGAGGAAGGAGGTCGAACAGTGACCTCTCGTCAGTCACCAATGACGGGGCCACGCAAAAGCTGTGGTGGCATATGTATGGTGTGAGTATATGATTTTCAGTGTGGTTTCCATTTTCTCAGTGTGCTTCAATTTGCAGTGTTCATGTTTTGTGTGGTATTTGATGGATGTTGGAAAGAGAGTTGTGTTGGAGCGCAGATGACTGTCAGTGATCCTCTGACTGAATTGGTCCTCTGACTGCCGTACTTCATTGGAATATGGTCAGCTAGAAGAATACGTTCACTAGCATTAGTGACCATGTGCAACAAGACCTAACTAGCAAGATCCATTCAGGAGTATGTTCTTCGATGCATTTTTCTTCTCAGTATCTATTTGAGTGGAATTTCACATTGTGGGGGGGAATACATACCAATGTTCCATTCCCATTCTGCACCCAAAACGACTTAGTCAAGGAAAGCTTCCAGTGGCAGTGCCAATTTTCTATGCTGTTCGAGATCAAGTGACAGCGATCAATGACAGAGACTACGATTAAGAACATTACGATTCTTATAGGAAGTAATGTGAAATATTTTCAGTATTTCTTCTATTATGTGGTTTTGTAATATGCAAGTTGTGTTTCCTACATAATTCCCTGATGTATAAGCATAGTGGTGAATAGTAGCACCAGAGTAAGTCAGTTCATGGATCTTGAAAGGGTTTTTGGGAGGATCCAGAAAACCACACGAGGTGGACAGTTGATGAGGTTCCTGTCATGTCAAGGTTTGCGGTAAGCCTGTTTAAAACCATGGAAGGAGCGAGCCTTTCTTTTGGATCAAGGTCATGAGTCACAGGGTTGGACATGCCACAGGGGTGAGCATACTGCAGTTGAGAGTGTGGATGTTTTTCTACCATGTAAACACTAAGGGGGGGAATGTTAGGAATTAGTATTCACATGGTTGTTAGTTTATTATACATATATATTGTTATAACAAATATATAACAATATATATTATGGGATTATTGTTGTACGTGTGTTTTCATATGGTTGAGGTTGTTAACAACCATCACCTTGTTTATAGGAAAGTATTTTCCTATATATTTGTAATCTATTGTGCAACAAACAGATAGAGAAAATAATATACGGTGTGAATAAGATTATTCTGTGTGTTTATTCAGTGTAAATCTGTAGCTGCTCTTATAGTCATGCCCTCAAACCTTATTTTTGCAATTGAATTTGAATATTTTCATAAAGAAGGAATGAATTAATCATGCCCCTTGTAGTTGATATGAATTGTGTCATTTGTATTTGTAACAATGTGAAGATCCTATAAATAGCTCATAAATACTATAGAAATTGAAAAATTGAGTGAATATGCCCTCTGTCTGAGAACGTAAGAAAATGGTAAAGACCATCCCATGGCCTTGAATGCACTATACGATTTTGACCTTGTTTGAATTTTTCCACATTTCAATATATGTGACCTTTTTTTTAGAATCTCAACCTTGTAAAAACAAATCTTGTAGGAATACATAAAATGATAGAATGGTTAATACATTTAAGGATCTGTACCTACAAAATGGGTTACAAATGGTGAAAACCATAACATGGAGAAAAAATACATGTGTAAAGAAAATACTAACAACAAAGAAAATTATCAATCATGTTCTACTCCACAATAGGACAAGTATAGAAAAATCATAGGAACAACAATAGTGTATAAAGCAAGAGTATAAATAGTAGTGCAATGATAAGTAAGTCATAGAATATAAAAAACTGTCATGTAAAGGCATAAATACACAAACATGGGATACCCGTGGTGTCACAAGACAATCACAATAGGAGGAAATTTTTTCCACATTTATAAAAACAAGTACATACATGCAACATAGTCGTAGAGCCACAAACATGAGACACCCACAATGTTACAAGACAAGTAAGGTGTTTAGGTTGTATCAAGCAAAGGGTCATTGCATTACAATCACGTAAGGCAATCAATTCAATGCATATAGGAAACAAAAAAGGAAGAAGTCCATATAAACAAGTAGTGATAATAGTATATTAAACAATTATATAACACAATAATATTAACAATTAAAATAGAAAGATAGGATAGTGCTTCAAAAGAAAAATGTTTAGTCTTGTTAACTTAATACGTAGTAATAAACAATATGTATGCAATCATACATGATGAGGAAGTTGTAATGTAAAATAAATAAAACAAAAGTGTTTGTACAATGTGGAGGGATGCCCAAAAAAGAGTAGTGTAAGGAACCAAGCTAGATTCTATCATCATGTAATAATCTATGAATGTCCTACATCAACCTTAAGATACCACATCAACACATTTGTGTAGATAATAGATATATTATCCATCAAATCAATATGATAAATAACATTTATAAAGTAACAATTTATTGAATCAAATAGAACATGTCATGATTTTGTATTTTTCTCATCTTTGAATTTCTTTGTATTATGTTATTATTTGAATGCGTTTTCAATGTTTTGAAAATAACTATATACAAGAAAAGGGGGAAGTACCATAGCTACCCGATGGAATAGTCATGAAGAGTCCCACCGTACTTAGACGATGAAGGAGACATAGGTTCTATTAGTTTGAGTAGAATTGATGGATGTATGTGTATAGTTGGTGGGTGTTCTATAACATATGTCATATAATATACAAGGTGATAAGACCCGTCATAAGTCATGTGTGTAGATGGTAACCGAGTTTGATGTCATTGGAGTTGATATTGCTAACGAGTAGGAGTATGCAATGTAGATGACTGAACAAAAGGTCGAGGAGAAGATGTTCTGCATGAGGATGTGACAAACTGGGAACAATGTGGGAACTAGTAGACTTGTGCCTATATGCATATCTTAGGGGGTTTGTCCCATAAAGACATAACATGTTGAGGAGCAATTTGCAGTGTGGCAGTGCTATGAGTGCTAAGTATTAAGAATTGCATATATGCGAGGCCGATGCTATGCCAGTAGCATGAAATCTTCAAATGGAATACTACTGATTGTAACCACTTGACTATTGTGAATGAAATTACCACATTGATGTAATACCCAGAGGGTATGGCTGCGAACATTGTGGAATTCAAGAACAACCTAGGCTCATGTTGCATGAAACAAAGAGAGAGGATGCCACTAATAATGTGAGATAAAAAGTATAATAACCAAACAAGAGAGGGAGAAAAACATGCTCTATTTGTTTATGAGGATTAAATACGACATAGTTTTAATAAATCAAATAGAACACAATAATGAGAAAGTGGACTAATAATTGAGAGTAACATGATAAACCAAAACATTTCATATCCATGTTAATCAATAAAGGAAAAAATATAAATTTTATCAGAAACAAAACCATATGCTATATATGTATCATCAAAATTATTAATTGGTGTATGAATGGAAGGTACAATAGTGCTAACCATAACATCAAATGCATGATCATTAGAAGGTAGAGGTAACACAATATGGTAAGAAGTATGCACTTCTAAGGTATATTTTACAATATAATGTTTTTGAAGTGGATCACTAAATATTTTTAGTTTTTCATTGTCATTAGTGGTTTTATATTGAGATAGATTCCCAAACCTAATAGTACTAGCATCGAGGAGATATTGTATAACATGTTAAATCTTGATACATATATTAATAAAATGAATAATACATCAATGGCAGGCATAATGGGCTTTAGCATCAAATTTCTTACCATGGAGGGTGCATTTACCTTAAGCGGTGGAGGGAGAGACATAAGATTAAATTCAAGTAATTTTTTGAGCACTTGTTGTGGTATACTAGGAAAGTCTGTGATTTCTGACAGATAAGGTTGTAACCATAGCTTTGGAAGTTTGGATACAATGTTGAATTATATTTGACATCATATTTTTCACCATTGGATTTATTCTTAAAAGTATTCTTTCCTTTAATTTTTTTATTAGAGGTGTTAGAGGAAGTATTCTTACCATGGAGGGTGCATTGACCTTGAGCGGTGGAGGGAGAGACACAAGATTAAATTTAAGTAAATTTTTTAGCACGTGTTGTGGTGTACTAGGAAAATGTTTGATTTCTCATAGAGAAGGTTGTAACCATAGTTTTGGAAGTTGGGATACAATGTTGAATTATATTTGACACCATTGGATTTAGTCTTAAAAGTATTATTTCCTTGAATTTTCTTAATAGAGGTGTTAGAGGAATTAGCCATGCACTTAATTTTGTTCGTGTTAAGTAGCATAGCTTCACATTTTTTCAAATTATAACATAGACAATTCAAGGAATTGAATTTTTAAAAATCAAGCAATTCTTGTAAAGGTACAAGGACACTATGCAATAATATCTTGTAGTTCATGATCGGCTAGGATATTGTTCATCTTAGTAAGCATAGTCTTGTAGTATAACACATGATCATTGATGGTTTCATTAGAGCCTTGTCACATTTTGGAAATTTAATTCTTAGATAATTTGTCTCGAATGTTGATAGAAAATGTGTGGGGATTTTTTTTAAGGGAGTGAAATTTTGAACAACATGCATAAGTAGATCGTAGAACCACTATAGCAAAAAATCCTTAAGAGTTCATGGAAATAAGTGAATGATCAATGTATCCTTTGAAGAATATTCCAAGAAAGAAAAATGAAATGCTCATAAAGCTCCTTCAGGATCACCCCTTCCATCATAGATACGTATCTTAGGAGAAAAAAATACTAGCAGGAAGAGTATAAAAGGCCACTTTAGGTGCTAGTGGGTTTTGAAGCAACCATGTAAATTCATAGTATTTGAGGAAGAAAATGCACATTGTTGTAATTGTTAAATTTGATCTTGTAAAAATAAGGTATTCAATATTTTGTGTGTTAGAAGAAGGATGTGAGGCACTATGAGTGTAGACGGGAGATGCGTGATAGTAATGGTCATACAAGTAGTCATGGAAATGTTGTGAAGGGGAGGATTAGATTCCCTCAATGAAATAGGTACCATTGATGTCGGGATGGTTGATGTATGTAGACTAGATGATGGAGTATCAATATCAAATATGGAATATATAGTAGTATTTTTAGTTGACAATTGGAATTATAAAGGAAAATTTCAATATTGGAAGGTTTTTTATTTCAAAAAGTGTGTAAATTGTTGCACCTCATTTTATGAAAGAACATGATTTTCAGCCATGTTATGAGACCCATCACCTTTGAGAGTATTCGAAAAAATATTGAATACAGAATGAGAAACAAATATCAGCAATAAATTAAGAAAACTTAAAATGGTTTTCACTAATATCATAAATAAGAGTAGTAGATGTTTCCCCACCCTCACATGAAGGATAATTACAGGCTTGATGAGGAACTTTTAAGTAGGGACAGGGAAGGAGTCTTTTGACTTAATATATAAATAATGATAATGATCCATGAGATTAGGATACATAATGTAAAAAAATAAAAATGATTTGATTCAAGAGTCGGGTCTACCAAATGTTTTCACCCTAATTTAATTCTATATGTTGTTGATGATGTACAACCAATAAGAAGGGTGAAAAGGTTTGCATTATATAGACTATCTTGATTAACTTACAATATTAACCATTCATAATTAGAATATTTCATTCATACTTGAGATGATTGAAACAATTTATTAACAACAAGTAATTTCTAAAATACAAAAGAGGGGTGAAAAACTTAGTTGTTTCGGGTAAAACAAAGATTATCTAGATGTGTAAGAAAGTGGAATAGGTTACAGGAAATGTAGATGCTTCAGTGAAATTTATGGAGTTATAAACTCAACAAACATGACCGTACAACTTATGCTATGGTGTACACTTAATCTATATAGTCATGACCTAAAACTATATGGTCTTGGACCCTTTGACAGTCTAGACCTCCAAATTTATGTGGCCTTCATTGTATATCACTCTTTCTTGCACAAATTTAGGATGACCTATAATCACCTAAAACAAATTGGAAGCACTAACAACTTGTAGAACCCTTCATCATAACATTAAAAAACCAAATGGAGAAAATATTTATGTGAGGCTAGACTGCTACTCGCTGTTAGACTCCTAATTTATGAGCCAATCCAAGTGTTGCACTACATGCCCTTATTGCGAGATTAAGCCTCATGTAGTTCTCCTAGGTGCTTGTACAAGTGTGAATAACTAATAAACCCCCTAACGGTGCCCTTGAGTCATTTGACACCAATAAGGCAAGCTAACTGCATAGTGTAAAATCTAACCAACATTTTAGTAGTGAGAGGTGGTGTGTCTCATATATATGACCTAACCCTTTGTTGATTAAAACCATTGTTTGATTCTTGGAATGAATTTTATCTTGCTAAAACATGTCTCTATGAACTTTGCATGCTTGGAAATAGATGAATCTAGAATTTTTGACCTATTTGAGTGCTTCATAATTTTAATAGGAACTTCTCTAGATGATGTACAACTGATTTGGGCATATTTACAAAACCTTTGAGTGCTTTTGGAATGATATTTACAATATGATCTTATCAGAGTGTCATGTGAGTTGTAAATTTATTTTGACTTTCTTGTAGAGATTTCTATAGGTGAATATTGTAATAAGTCTGACCCTGGCAAGAAGAAATGACCAAAACAATATTTTGAAATTGAAATAAAAATTGATGGATGTGAAGGGGTAGGACCATAAAGGTTAGCCAAGACAGGACCTCACATCCAGTTCCCTATGTTTTTGAACCAGAGAGATGAAAACCAAAATTGATTTTTTTCATGAATATCAAAGTTTTAATATTTCTTTGATAAAATAATATCCTTCGAATTGACAACAAATTAGAGTGTAAAGATAAGAAAGTTGTAGAATATCTAGAGAGATGAAGTGATTGAATTCTAAATCTTAGCATTTTTAATAGTAAGGGAACGTGGTCAAACTTGGCATTACTTACAGACAAGTTCCAAAATTTTAGTTTTTATACCCACATATTAATTTATCCTTCGTTTATCTAATGCTTTGATGAGGGGTGTTACAGGTATCTATGGTTTCTACTTATTGCTAGTCATCATAGGTTGTGTTGAGGTTGTGCCATCTTGAATTACATGCAATGATTGACATTTTTTAGGAAATGGAATGGTAGGAGAATTTGAAAAATCCTACTACCCATGTGTCCAAAACCATATAGAAGGATCAAGGACCATATCACGTTCCAAGAAGAGTTGTATAACCTTGGGAAAGATAATTTTTTGGTGGTACTTAAAAGATGAAGAATTTTGAGGTTTAGATTAGCTCATCCATCTATTCTACACACCTTGATCCTCCATGTACCACTTTACATAGATAATTACTTATCCCTTTTTGTGGTTCGACCAATCGTCTTATTGTTTTATCATAGTTACAACTTGTAGGTATTAATGTGTTATTTTGAAAGAGCATGGTTAATTTTAATTTATTTATTCATAATAATCCCTTACTTCAAACCCTTATATACTATATTTTATTATATCACATTCTTATTATTTTTAGGGTCTAAAAATTTGGTGAACCATATATTTGTGAAAGATCCACATCATACTATGGTGTAAACAAAAAAGGAAGTAATAGAAAAAGAGGAGATCACTTGTAGCATGCACAAGCACATTCAGGGGCAACATAATAATGGATTTTGTAGATATCCTTGTTTTACCATTACTAGGGAATTTTGAGAAACAAGTTGGGTTAGATTCTGAATATAAATTTTTAATATATAGATGATTATCTTGATTATTGAGATAGTAATTATGATGTTATCTCCCATCCCCACCACCCTTATAATAATAAAAATATGAATTATCCTACTAATGTGACAATTACTAGTGGACTAGGACCTGCTAAGTATGAATGGGATTCTCTATCTCCTCCTCCTCTAGATACATATAATAATGAAGATGATTCCCCTGATGATGATAATATGTATATCTCTACAGGCATAAGAACATACCATCTTAATCCTAAGTTTTCTTCTACAAAGTTTTATTGCACAATATCTCCCATCCTCAATGGAAATTATTTTATAGTATTAAAAAACAAATCCACTCCTCTCAAGAATAGATTTTACCTCATTGATTATTTTCTAGGTATTACTATTTCCTTCCCTCGCGCACATGTATTCTACTTCTAGATTTTCTATCAATGATCACCTGATATTCAATCATTGGCTAAATTCTGTAATGGAGAACACCATCTTGCATACCTAGGAGCATATGAGGATATTCATTCCTACTTTCATAATAATAAGTTTCCTCACAATATACATTCTCATGTGTGTTTCAATGAATGCAATATATATGTTATTTATACTGATACTTTTAGTAGGTTTATCTTTCCTTAGCCTTTTTTTAGTCCACCTAGTGCACACATTTCTCCTTACACATATTTCTATTTTAGGTCTCGTATAACACATTCTATCATTATTACACATGTTATACAATGTTATTTTTATTCTACTCTGACATATGTAAGGTCCAACCCTCTATCTCATGGGTAAATCTCGTGTTACCTCCTCCATGTACATAGTTAATTTCAAAATGATAAAAACATTCTAATAATCACATCATGCAAAAAAATTCAAATAATTCCAAAAATACAAAATCATGACCTATAAATGACTTATATAGATAGTTATTTCCTTTATACGTGTTTATCATATTGGTTTGGTAGTTAATATATTTTTATACATACTATATTCACACATGTGTTCACAAGGTATATTGAAATTGATGCATGACATACATGTAGATTGATACATGACGAAATGTTCTAGCCTAGTCCCTTCCTAGTGACATTAATCATTTGGGGCCATCTTCTAAACTATACAAGTGCTTTTTTTACAATTACTTTCTACTTTCCTCATTACTCTTAATTCATTTATTTTAAATGTTCTATTTTTATAATAATAGGACTACCACATGTATCTTGTGAAACAATTTGTTATTTCCATCTATATGTTATTTCACAACCATTTTCTATACTTACTTGTTATATTCCTTTCTTACTTGATTGTTTGACTACTTTCTTACTCATTGTATGCGACCTAAGTGGCTTGATTATCTTGCAACACCATGGGTGTCTCATGTTTTTGGCTCTAAGTCCCTCTTATTTGTGCACACTTATCTTTTTTATATGAAACTTTTGTACCTTCACTATGTTTGTCTTGTGACACCATGGGTGTCCCATATTTGTGTCTTTATTCCTTGATGTGACTCTTTTACATACCATTACTTATGTTGACTGGATTGACTATTGATTTTCCCTTGAACTTGTTTTGCTATCTAACACATGAGGTAACTATCACTACTCTTATTTGTTCTATGTTGTGTGTTACTATTAAGTTATTCTTTATTATTGCATGTTTATTTGTGTGACATGGTATCCACTATGCACAACCCTATTTTGCAGCAACATGATCCTAACACTAGCCACAATTACATCCTTCTATGTGTTCCAATATTGATTATCAGACTTACCTAGCATGGGTATACATCATTTTATTTTCATTAGTGTGATAAAAGACTTTATCACACACACCTCAAAATAGGGCTATTAATCATCATGTGTGTGTGTATACATTCAATACATGTACATTATAGGACATATCACAAGTGCTTATAGGGTATAGATCCTCAAAAATAGTTACAAGTACAAAAAATTGGCATAATTTACATTGGTGAAAAACCATGAACTTAAGTCAAGACCATAATATGGTATAGACCCTACTAGGTGTTTTTGATGTGAGGGTAAAATTTTAGATAAATTCAACAGTTTCATATTCTTCCAAAATTTTATCAACTTATAGTACAAATTCAGACATAATTTAGAGTGGAAAATAGGGGACATACCTACTTCAATCCATCTCTATTACATAACTCAAAAGTTAAAAAATAATAATTAGAAGTTCCAAAATCATATTTAAAAATTACATAGCATATTTACGAAATTGAGCCTAGATCCATCTGCAATGGTGTGGTCTATGGGGTTTTGAAAGGTATCAATGTGGCTAAGTTATTTATAAGTTGTCCTTCCTTTCCTCTTTCACATTTGTGTGGGAAGATATCAAGGTTACTAAATATTTCGATACATTGCTCTTCCCTTTTACTGGGGTGCTTCGTTATCTCTTTCTCCTAATTCAATTTATCCTTTGGCACATATTGGGGACTAATCAATCACAATTTTTGACAATTCAATGACAAATCCAAATATTCAAAGTACAACAAAATGTGAAATCCTCCCTCTGTAAAATGAGCAGGTGTATTTCTTTCATGTTTCGCATCCCTTTTACTTTACTATGCACAAGTTTACTTTTATAAATTTGCAAAGATAATTTACATTTGAGTTACATTTTAATTTATATTATAGACATTGAATACAATTTTTGTTGTAGGTTTCATGATGGAGTATATCGGCAACAACACATTAAGCAACAAATATCAAGTGAAGCCAAAGTGTGTATGCACACTTAGGTATGTTTTTCCTTTTAGTATGTAGTTTTCAATTAAACACTTATAGAGGGGGGAAATGTAGACACTCAAATTTGGTAACTTATCCTTTGGCAATGACAATTTCAGGTTTTTTCCTATGCTAAGAAAATACTCACATTCTAAGCTTAATTAGTAAATCTCTCTCTCTCTCTCTCTCTCTCTCTATATATATATATATATATATATATAATCTGTACACTCTACTATGTCGTTCACTTAAAAAATGTTAATCAATTAAAGTATTAATTCAACCCCATGCATCATTCTTGAACCTTATATTTTGCATTGATGTCTTCCTGGGTAAAACCTGATATCCAAAATTTACCCCAAGGTGATTTTGATAACTTGCACAATTTCTTTAGACTCTGATACATAGAAAATGGTGAAAACAAGAAATTTGGATTTTGGAGGAACCCCTTCAATTTTCTATAACTCCCCTTTTTAAGAAAAATCTGAGGAGTTAGTGGAAATTTGCAAAAAAATTGGAGAAATGGAGAAAAGGCTTATTTTAATGCATTACAGGTCTAGAGGTTGTGAGTGGAACAACTGCAGATGGAACTAGGGTTCCTCATCCTCAAATTGGGTCTAAAATACTAAGGAAAGAGTGTATTGCAGGTAAATTGGGTCCTAATGGCCCAGGTGGTCCAAGTTCCATCAGGCTGTAAGTTCCTCAAAATGTCGATTTATCTAATCTACAAAGAAATTGAAGCGGACTCTTTGAAATGCAGATAAGGTGGAAGTTCACGGCCCAGGCGGTCCAAGTTCCATCAGGCCACAAGTTTCCCAAAAGGCTGATTTATCTTATCTACAAAGGAATTGAAGCAGACTCTTTGAAATACGGATAAGGTGGAAGTTTGCGTCCCAGGCGGTCGAAGTTCCTCGAAGTCCCGACTTGTCCGATTTGCAAAGGCATTAAAATGTGTCAAGTATATTGAGAATAAGATGGAGTTGGATGGCCCAAATGTATCAAGCGGGTTAAGATGTCAGTATGCAGAAAGGCCAAAAATTCCACAAGTCTATATGGTGCGGTGATGGCGGAGTCAGGCGGTCCAAGTGGCCCAAGTGTAGACTATGCGTCACGGGCCCGTAAAATCTGAAAAAGTCCGCATTAAACCGGATGCGAGTATGGCGGAGATAATTATCCCGAATGGTCCATAGGCCTCGCATGTATGAAATGGGTGAAATACCCACAATGTAAAGGAAAAGGAAAATTATGAGATCCCATGTGGAACACCCCGACTGTGATCTTAAAATAGTCATAACTTTTGATCCAGAGCTCTGATTTTGAAAAAATTGGACTTTTTGGAAAGCTCTAAACATCCTCTACGCAAAAAAATTTGGATTTATTATTTTTAATGAGGATTGGTGTGTGAAAATAAAAGAAACATCTCCAGCTCTAATAAATTAAATGCTTAGTCCCGTAAAATGCAAGAAATCCTTGACAAACTCAAAACAACTGCTCACACTCAGAAAGCCACAACTTTTGTAATTCTCAACAGATTTTCAAAAAATTGGTGTTGTTGGAACCATGAATCCAAGCACAACACATAGAAATCAAGAGATGCAAAAATTGATGAAGTTTTTGATGGTGTTTTTTTAAGGAAAATGATCCTGGTTCTGTTCAGTTGTTGAAAAGTGGTTGGAGAAGCATTTAATGAGGCATGGGAAAACATTTTTCACCGCTACAAGTCATGGGATAATATGGGGTGCCTTCTACAGATCATATCTCACCATTTGGGAACATTTATGACATCTTTCAAGTGGTGGGAAAGTAGATTTCGGGAATTGCATCCCCCCCCTCTCTCTCTTCCCAAAATTCTATAAATTGAAGTGTTGGGCTCATTGTAAAAGGGAGGACAGTTTGAGTATCAAAACTCTGTCATTTTAGTTTTGTGAAGACAATGTGCTACAGGCATTTATAGTGGACTCCTTTCCTAGTGATCTAGGCCTTTCTTTTGTAATAGTTTGGACTGTGCATATTAATGAAGCAATAGATTCAAGTTTGTGGGTATATCTTCCCTTGCTGAGTTTGTTGCATCCTCCCTACCTCTCTAATGTTATTCCAAATGTTTGTGTCTACTCTATACTCTTGCAGGGACCTATTTTCATTATGTATACATGGAAATGTGTTGTGAATGTTGTTATTAGACTGTGAATAACTGTCATCACCCTCTCTGATATGCATTTTGCTTTCATTTTCACACGTTAAAAATTGTTTTGATTCCCTTCCTTTGGTGCAACACCTCTGTAGTGTAGTTTTCCTTCATTTGCATGTTATTTCTCTCTTCTTGGTGCCTTGGGAATTGTAGGATAGAGATAGGTAGTAGCTTCATCTCAGTAGAGTTAGTTTACACTAGGATTAGGAAGAAGAACCACCTTTCTCTGGAGGTCTATCTCAAGTAGCAAGTCCCACAACTTGGAGATAGTACCCATGTTACCATGAGCTCATGCACACACACTTGTGCAAATTGGAGGGTGTTGCGATTCAGAGATAACAAAATCATATATTTCTAGTCCATAGTTGACTACAGTTTTGGCCAACCTTTAAGGGCTTGCATCCTTCCATATAATGACTCTTTTTCCAATTTGAAAATCATTATTTGTGTCAATTCATCTTCCTATATTATCCATAATGTGAATAACTAACTTATGTAAGCCTATATAAGTAATTTAATTACACTTCATAACTCATATAGAACTCTCATAAGCTCCTATTACAATTATAAACACTAAATTTCTCAAGGATATACAAAATACTCCTAAAGCAGTTACAAATCATTTAGAGAAACCACTGCATTACGTTTGAAGAACTTAACCAATTTAAAGAGCCTAGATTTTTCCATTTCTAAGAACTCAAAGGTTCTACATACACATCTTAGCAAGAACAATTCTTCAAGGGATTTTTTTTAGTCTAGCATCTGAAGCACACCACATCACACTACCACCACATTAGGTATAATATTTACTCTATATTTAGTTCACTATCTTTGTGTCAAGAGACTTGAGGGAACATATAGGGAGTTGGATTATATTGCATACACTGCTTATACCTGCACTAGGAGAAATACATGAAGCTTGATCCTACTTGAGGAGATGTAGTACAACACATGGATCGGTTTGATAGGGGTTGAATACCAAGGGTATTCCAACCTCACCCACACATTGATTTTTCTTTTTTTTATTCAATGCTTATATGAATGGTAAATTACAGGTTTCTAGGGTTTCTACTTATTGCGGGTTATTATATTTTGTGCAAGCTTGAGAGACATACAATGACACACATTTCTAGGTAACTGAAGGGAATGAGAATCTATAGAACCCTACTACACATAGGTCCAAAATTATATAGAATTATCCAATACGGTATCATGTTCTAGGAAGAGTTGTCCTATCTTGGGTGGGAGCAGTTTCTAAGCCAATAATTATAGAGATAAAACATTTTTGGATTCAAAACAAATCTTTCAAGATACATTGCATATATAAGTGCTCATCCCTTTGTGTGTTTCAAGAAATACTCTTATCGTTTTATCATAGTTGTAAGTATCGATGCATTATTATGAATGTGCATGATTAAATTTAATTAATAAATTAAAAATAATCCCCTATTACAAACCCTTACATCCTCTATTTGTTTATATTACATTTTTATAATTTTTAGGGTATAAACACATATGTGAATGGTTTTCTCACCCAGTTGACCCTATGTCAAATTGGGTATGTATTTGAAAAATTAGCCATTATAAGTGTTTAGGGAAAGAACTTCACCTAAGGTTGGAAATTCCGGATGTTTCTACCCCTACCAAGAAATTATTCCCCTACTTAGCTCAGGACCTAATCTAAAAGTGCATAAAGGTGTCCAAGATTCTAAATTTTGTTCTTTATATAGTATGTTGGTTCTTATTGAGAAAAATGTGAGCAACATGTTGTACCTAATGTTTTTGAAGTACTAAATTGAGCGATATGCGTGTAGGATTAAGTCAATTAATTGTGTAAACGGTATTAGGTTGGGATGAATGCCAAATGATTATAATGACATGAAAATTTGTCAAATGGTTGTTTGTATTCATTCTAGAGGTTGATGTAGCATCCCACATCATTGGGGAACACATTCAAACCATCATTTTCTTGTTATAGGGTTGGGAAGGGTGTTTTAGGAGTCTAAGAAAACCGTGTTTAATTAACTTTTGAAAGTGTATAATTGGCAACCTATCAAAAAATCACAAGACCAAACTTTTCATTCTGGAGGTCTCTGTTATCCTAACTTATCAACTAAGTTTCTTATTATCACATGAAGTTATTCTAAGAAAGATTAAAACTCAAGATACTTCTTTCAAATGTACAACAAATAAAGAAAAATTTAATGTTTTTCAAACTATAACCATTTAAAAACATATCCAAAAGATATACATTTTCTTCATTTTAATCTTGGAACTATAGAGAAAGGGAAAACTTATAAATGTGAAAACATGCTAGAAATAGTGAGAAAACCATGTCTGACAAGTTGAACTAGCAAGCACTGCAATGGATTTGATGTTGCACATGACAGTTGAAGTTCCTTTTAGGGTTTTTGAAGGCCTCTCTGACACTTCATTTTTTGCGTATAACTTACAACTACCAATTTTTCCCACTTTTTCATAGATTTATCAAAGATAAAACATAAGTTGCATCATTCTTTGGATCCAACTCAAAACAAATTGATATTCATACATGAGCCACCCAATGCATTTTCTAGAAAGTTTCTAAAGCCTTTTCAACAAAACCATTTTGTGCATAACCTTTAATATGATATCCACAAGCATGCATTCCTTTGAGAGAATTTGTCAACATTTCATGTGTCTTTTCTATACTTCCATATTTTTCATATTATTTTATCAGGGCACTTAAGACTACAACTGTCAAATGCCCAATAATCCATCCATCAAGCAATGAATCTACCTAACCACCATAGGTTTGAACTGACATAGTAAAAAATATAAATTTTGGATTTTCTTCAAGATAACCTGCATTGCCAAGGGCGCCTTCCACATAGCCACCATAGGGCCAAAAACCTAACAAACCAATCCACGCCATCACTGCAAGTTTGAATGGTAGATTAGATGATAAGTTTATATTTTTTTCCCTCAATGAAAACAAGGCGCCGCCATAATGGTCAAAATGCAAGAAGAAAATAATATATTTTGTTTTTAATGTAAACTTGACCTGATTTGAAGGGTGCCCAATGATTAACAAAAATATAAGTAGGTTGCCTAGACTTACGAGTTTAGAGTATTATTGTTAATCTTAATTAGAAGGACTAAAACGCTGAATAAAGTAAACTAAAATAGTAAGTAATAATTATAACTAATTGCCATAAGAGGAAGTATCAAACCCTAAGAAAAATAAAATATGCAGAATTAATGGGTCAGAATGACCTCAACCGGAAAACTAGTGGTCTTATCACTAAGTGTTGCACTACATTTCAAACAAGTACGTAATTCTGGTGTGTGTGTGTGCGTGTGTGCATTTCATTCCCTAGGTGATCTTGTTTTATTTTATTTTTTGAAGTAGCGAGCAATAATAACTATAGAAAATGTAATAGCATGTGTACATTGAATAGAATAGAATCCCTCTCCCTATGATGTGTGCGTTGATACAGATCTCCTAGCCTTGATGTATGGCATTATGTGGATGCAAGTAATAAAATGGATGTAACTCTAGATGGAGTGATAGTAGTATGTGACTAGTACCCTCATTAGGAAAATATTTATAAGGCTTAATGTAATTAAAAATGGATAGAAAGACCCCAATGAAGAAGTGGTAGAAAGTGCCCCAAAAAGCAGCGGGATCGCAACATCCCATGTGGGACCAGGGTGCTCTGGGGCACCCCAGTATAGGTCTAGGCACCCGATTTTATGATAAAATACCAGGAAAACTATGAAATAAGTGGATATGTAGGAGGAAATGTACAGGAATGAAGAAATAAAATATAAATTAAAGGTGGCCAAAAGGTTGGATTAATTAGTACTTTATTCAATTGAGAACTTTCTAACTAGTAGTATAATATCAGGATAAATAATGCCTAAAGTGCATGATTATGTGTCTACATTTTACCTCCACTTTATGTTGGTGAAATAAAATCTCGATAACATAAATTAGATAGATATGCTTACCTAATATCCATGTAGAGTTTAGAATAAAACATGTTGATGGACTAGACTAAAGTGTGGAATGATAAAAAAAATAAAAGTGTGCGGGAGCGTGGATTCTAAAGATGAAAAATGTGCATAAAAAGTGATGAGAGTGAACCTAGGGCGGAACGCGTGTGTAGTTATTGCGGTGTGTAGTGTATGTGCATGGTTAGTAAAGGAAAGTGTCTTTCATGTTGTGTTGTTGATGTCATTGTTGATATTATTATTTTAGTTGTTGTTTCCCCCAATTTAACTTCTTGTTTCTCATACGGTCAGACCTATAAGGAGAAAATGATCAAGTAGTCAAATCTGTATTTATGTAAAAATGTTGTGTAAAATACGTATGTGTATAGAAATGTGTAAAGTATGTAAATGTAAAATATGCTAGAAAATAAAAGTGTAAATGGAATATGTGCACCTGATCCATGTTGAGAAAAAGGGTGTAGAAGGATATCATGTACTATCGCGAGTTTTTTGGGATATCTCATGCCACCCTGGCTCAAAAATTATAGGGATGCAATGCTCTATATCCTCCAACCTTTAACCACTTTTGCTGAAATTTGTGAAGAGATCTTTGTGTTTTTATGGTTTTTTGGGCGATCTGATGCCACTTGATGAAGTAGTTTAGAGAGGGCACACCCACTGTAACTTCCAATCCTGTAACTACTCCGCATAAATTATGAAGGACATCATGTCCTGTAGAGGTCGCTGTGTATGGAGTTTTTAGACTGGTATAAACTCACTATCTATATGTGAACCAGTGTAAATATGTTGTGTTTTTAGAAACCCTCAATGATGCCCCCCTATTTGGGTGTGCATATGTCATCAGTGAAAGGAGAATGTGGCCCTAAAAGAGGAACAACCACACTCAAAACTATAAAAAATCTGCACTACAGGGTGAAAAGTTAAAATTCTTGGTAGATACCAAGGTGAGCACAAATAGGGGTTGCTAGCCAAACAAGTGTTAGTCTGAAAACACATGCATGCAATAAGACAAGTGTAAAATATGCAATGTATAAACTACAAAGAAAAGTAGTGTAAACATGCAAGAAAACAAGTAGACTACAGAAAGAGGGTTGCAAACATGGGACATCACTCACAATTTCACAAGACATACCAGGCCATCATGGCCGCAAACAACAAACAAGTCTTCACACAAGAAAAGGGCAAAGCCTGCATACAATGGAAAAAAAAATAGATAGATAGAAACAATCAAGTAGTCATGGAAACATGTAATCCTACAAAACAAGTATTGCACATGGAATAACCATTAGCATGTTAGAGTGATAACCAATACGTCAAAGCATGTATAAACAGTTAGTATATGATGCTAAGTACAAAATAAAATAATAACACTTGGACAAGATGAATGTGGATGCCCCCAATGACCAGTATAGGAAGGGTAGAAGGCGAGCATCCATGTCGCATGTAGGATCATGTATTTACAATCACACTAAATAAAGGTGTGAACTTGCATGTGTGTATGATAATGAAAAATAAGAAATTAGTCTAACATGTGTAATAAATTGAATATTAAAAGCACTAGTAAACAAGAGTAAATTCCCCCAAGACAATGCAGTATGTTGGTGATGGATGTAATGGAATGCAAGATGGAATGATAGGAGAAATGTGACCCCCGAGTGAATGGAAGTGTATGCAATGAGGTTCATTTTTTTTTCCCCTCAATAGTAAAGAATTAACCATAAACGAGAGTGCATCATCAGGAAATGGTCGAGTAGTGGTGGTTGTTTCTAACATGCTGTGATGAATGTGTATATGTAATGGTGATGAAATGTGACATGTAGAGAGGTGTTTTCATGAACCCTATAGTTGAAATGTCTATCACGACTTATTGAATGGATGAGTGACAATTTATTGCTAAGCATATATCACTATATAATGAAAGGATGAAGGTGGGTGATGATTTATCCTAAAGCACATGTCACTACAAGATGAAATGAGGGAGTGGTGATGTAACCTAAGGGTGTATACCACTACAAGATGATAATGGGGGCGATGATTTATCCTAAAGCGTATACCACTACAAGATAATAGAAAGGGTGATAATTTAACCTAAAGTGTATGTCACTAATGCTAGAAATGTCGCATGAGAAAATGTCGCATGAGGATGTCGCATGATGAAGGTAAGGTCCATTTAATTGGTAAACCCTTGGCATTCAAGTTTGGATCGAGTAACTAAAGTGTCTCCTAGGGTGGTGACAACAATGTGTAGAAAACAACACAGTATAAATGACTAAGTGATGAATAGGGTATGGAAATGCATGATGTGGGTGATACAATCTAGGATGTGTAGGATATGACAATAGGTTAATATAGAAATAGAATATGAAGTGATGATAGGTAGAACTAGATCCATGTTTAATGGAATTTACTATAGCGTGTAGAATAAATATGATTTATAAATGTGCTATGTGACTCATACAATGTAGGAAATTTAGGGTGTGTAGACTATGTAAGATGTGGTGATAGGTGTAGATATAATATTTAGTGATGACATGTAAAGCTAGACCCATATATAATGTAACCTAGCGTAGTATTTAGAATGTAGGGTTGAAATTTAAAACTAGACTCATATGTAATGATAACTTGTGTATTATATGGAAAATGTATGCCATGAAAATTTATTATGTATAGTTTGATTGTAGAAATAAGTATAGGATGAATGATGTATAACACACAATTTAGGATGAAAAATGGAATATGTATTGTCTATGGTGTAGTGGGTGGTGTTCAATGTAATGGTAATCCCTCAATAGTCAAGTGTGAACTGAAGCACAAGAGTGCGTCATCAGATAATCAAAGTGGTGTGCTAATATAAGTGTAATATTTCTTGAGATGCATGATGTTTAGTGGGTTTTTGAGTGGTTTTCCTAGAAGCGCAGTAAGGTAGTAACCACCACCACTAAGCTTATCCGTGACAAAGTAAGGGCCAAGACAATTGGGCATAAATTTTCCTTTTAGGGATACTTCAGATTTTGTATTTTTTTGGTTTTCTTTTAAGCCAAGGTAACCGATATTGAAGACTCGAGAGCAAGTCTTGTTGTTGTAAGCTTTTGAGATGTGATATTGGTATGTGCAGAGGTTTTCCAATGCTTGGACACAATGTGAGTCTAACATTTCTAGTTCATGTAAGTGATTTTTGTGATATTTATTTTCTTTAAGGATGCCTTTAAGAGAGATATGTAGGGTTGGTATTTTGAGTTCTATTGGAATAATAGCCTTGGCGCCATAAACTAAGGAAAAGGGGTTAGCATTAGTATATGTTTTAACACTAGTGAGATAAGCCCATAATGCGTAGAAAATTTGATTATGTCAATCAGTGCCACTACCATCAACAATATTATGTAGGATTTTTATAATAGTTTTGTTGGTAGCCTTAACTTGGCCATTTCCTTGTGGATAGTACAATGTAGAAAATGATTGTTTCATTTTAAATTTAGCACATAATTTATTTACATCAGTATTTTTCAATGAGGATCCATTATTGGCGATGATAGAAGATGGCATGCCAAATTACATGATAATATGTGTGGTGAGAAATTTATAAATGTCGGTACTAGTGGTTGTTTGTAAGGCAACTGCTTCAACCCACTTGGTAAAGTATTTCATGGTTGTGAATTAAGAATTTGTGTCCATTGTCCGATTTAGGGTTGATGAGATCAATTAATTCAAATCCCCAAAGGGAAAAAGGCCACGTTGGCGGGATTGGTTGCAGATCATATGTGGGCGCATGATGGAGATTACTATGTTTCTAGCATTTATCACAGTGAGTAGCATAATCAAGGAAATCTTGTTCCATCATTGGCCAATAATACCCTTGATGTAAGAGTTTTTGTGCCATGGCTTTACCTAAGAAATGGCCACCACATATGCTATCATGGATGTTTGAGGTTTATGTAGGAATATATGTGATGGGAAGGAAATGGAGTAGATGACCATCAAGGGTCCGTTTGAACAATTTAGTCTCGACAATAACATAATGAGTGGCTTCACAATGTAACCAAAGAGCCTTGTGAGGTTATACGGTATCAGGAATAGTTTCTTTATACAGGTAATAATAAATAGGGGTGACCCATTTAGTGGTGTCGTAATTATGTGTGATGGCACAATATATAATAGGTATGGTGGAGATAGAAGGTTGTCATAAGTGTGTAATGATGAAGGTAGCCTGGTCATCGGTGATATCTTGTGGAATAAGTGATGTTGCACTAGCCATGGCATCGGCATGGAAAGTATCTTTGTGAGGGATGGTGGTAACGAAATAAGACTCAAAGGTAGCTATAAGGTCTTTTACAAAAGCATTGTATGGGCTAAGATGTTCCTAGCCTTAGTATGATATATATCATTGACTTGGTTAATGACCAATTGAGAGTCTAACCATTAATGTACAGGTTATGAATGAGGATTTTTTTAGCGGTAAGTAAACCTGAAATAAGGGCATCATATTTTGTAATATTATTGGTGCAAGAAAACCCTAATCGGTATGTAAAGGGGATTGGGTCATCATGCTAGGTAATAAAGACCACACCAGTGCCACCTCTAAAGTAGAAGTGAGAACCATCAAATTACATTGTCCATATATGTGATTCAATAGTATAGGAAGTGAAATCATTGCATAAGGAATCAAAATTATGGGATGCATCTAAGAGAGGTGTGGCGGAAAACAAATCAGTGATGACCTGCCCCTTAATTATGTTTTGAGGGATAAACTTAAAGTCAAATTCTATAAGGATCATGACCCAACGATCCAAATGACCTGATAGGTGTGTGCGGGAAAAAAGATAGCGTAGAGAATCTACTTTGGTGATAATGTCAACCTCATAGTTAAGGAGATAATTGTTTGCAATGAACACAAGGCCAAGGCATAAATTTTTAATGTAGTTGTAATTGCATTCATAAGAGAGAAGTGTATGACTAATATAGTAGATGGATCACTCACAGTGAGAATCATTACATGTTGTGCCAATAGCACACCTAAGGTGTGAAATGTAGCAAAAATATACAACAAAAAAGGTCAGTCAATGACAGGCGGGACTAAGACAGGTGGGTTTAACAAATAATATTTAATATGATCAAATATTTGTTTTCATTATTCGTCCCAAATGAACTTTGTGTATTTCTTCATCAGTCATGTAAATGGTTGTGTTTTATCAGCCAATTGTGCAATAAAACGTTGGATAGCTTGAATTTTACCTTGTAAGGAGTGAAAGTTGGTGAAGGTTTTTTGTGGAAGCATGTCAAAAAATTCTTTGATTTTGGTTGGGTCAATTTCTATGCCACGTTATGAAATAATGTATCTGAGTAACTTGCTTGTGGTTACCCCAGAAAACACATTTTTGGGGGTTTAGGCATACATGATATTGGCGTAATTGTTCAAATAGTACACAAAGTCCCTTATGCATGAGAGGAACGCCACCGAGATTTCACTAGAATATGATCTACATAATCCTCAATGATCTTGTGGATGTAGTCATGAAAAATATGGGTCATTTTGCATTGATAGGTAGCCCCTACATTCTTAAGTCCAAAATGCATAACTATATAGCATAATGTACCACATGGAATGGTAAAAGAGATTTTTTCTTGGTCAGCCGAATTGATCTTGATTTGATTATAACCCGCGAGACCATACATAAAGGAAAGTATGTCATATCGGTGGTAGAGTCTACAATGGCATTAATATGTGGGATAGGGGAAAACTATCCTTACAGAAGGCTTTATTTAAATCACAAAAAATCAGTACAATAATGTACACGACCATCAGGCTTCATTACAGGAACAATATTAGACACCCATTCAAGATAATCAATAGCTTGAATAAAACCAACATCTAATAGTTTTTGGATTTCTTCCTTGACTAATAGTGCTACCTTAGGATGCATCTTACGGATTTTCTATTGAATGGGTTTACACTAGGGTTAAGGAAGATTTTATGCATTGCGACTGAGGTGTTAATACCTGGCATGTCATTATAATCCACAGTGAAAATGTCAGAGAAATCATGAAGGACTTTCTTGAGATCCTTTTTCTCAGCAGGGGTAAGAGAAGCGGCCCAACAAGACTATGTGTGGATTATTGTATTAATTGGTGTTCCTCAATTATATGTTGGATGGTTTCTTCATTGATAAGTGCAGTCAACTAGACTATGGAAATGATCCTCAATGTATGGCTCATTCATTGAGAATAGTGTCAAGTGAGTCAGAATTATCAGTGAGGTTATTAGATTCTCCCAACAAACCATATTAACATAGTTGGGAGAGATGATGTCATTTATGGTGAAAAGAAGGTAGATCATCATAAGCACCCATATGATCAAGTAATGCATCATCAGTAGGAAAATTATCTACATTATCCCAAAAGAAAGGGGTGTTATTACTAATGAGTTTTGGGTGCAGCAAGGGTAGAGACACAACATGACATGTGGTATGTATCTCTAAAGGCGATGGGGGAGGAGGCTGATATCTAAGGCCAAACCTATGTAGACATGTGGGGAGGTCCCAAAGTTTTGTGACTTTGTGGTCTTGGTAGTGAGAGAAACCAAAGCGATGAAGATGGTCATATCCTAACCCATATTTGGAGATATCTTGGCTAATACGATGGGAAGTAGATAACTCCAAATGGTGTTCAATAGAGTTATAATACTCAAAAGGGGAAGGGTCAGTGGGAACATCATAAAGAATGACATGGTAATGGAACTTGAGTCATGCATGGAGCGTAGAAGGAATCACAATCATGGAATGGATCTAAGGCATACCAAGGAGAATGTTATAGTTAAGGTCATTGGGCATGACATGACATGGAATAGTAATCGTACATGGGCCGATGGTAATGGGTAGTTGGAACAATACCTAAAACATGTTTTGGGATGTTATCAAAACCATGAATAGAAATGGTGGAAGGAGAAAGGGATGTCGGAGTCATGCCAATATGGTGAAGAAAATTGATGTTACAAATATTGAGGCCAGATCCATTGTCTACTAAGGCACGCTTAACACCTACTTTGTTAACAAAAACCTGGATATATAAGGGAGGGTCATGGGCTAAGAACTCTGGTGGTGGTAAAGATCATCAGATGTGAAAGTGATTTGATCTTCTTTAAGGGATAAAGCCAAAATAAACTTATTGTAAACATATTATGGTGATACGTGTGGAGATACATAATGTGTGGCTAAGTATTTATGAAGGCAAAGGAGGAAATCTATGTGTTTTTGTAGGTACACATGAATAGATATGCTCATGGTGCATTGAATGTGGAAATAACTATAGAAAGGGACAAGGTAACAATGACGGGGAATAAGTGGCATATGAAAATGAAAAAGAGATTTGAAAAAGCATAATAAAAATAGGGATGGAAAATAGAAATCCTTAGAAGGTGCAAGAGAATGTTGGGTTCACCAAAATGATTAACAAAATATAAGTAATCCTAGACTAAAGGGAGTATAGGGTATTAATGTTAATCTTAATAGGAGGACTAAAACACTGTATAAATGTAAACTAAAACGATAAGGAATAATTATAACTAATTACCCTAAGTGAAATGAAACCATAAATTGCAAGGGAAAGGAGAGAAATGGCTTAGCTGATTCGAAGAGACTATCGTAGGTTGTCGTAGGTCTGAAAACAGAATCTGGAAGTGTAGACAATCACTCAAAAACCCTGCGAAGACCAGATCTAGAAGATCTGAACTGACTAGGGCACCTGAGAAGGTACTGGGGCACCCCAGGGTGCCCTGGTTTGTAAATTAGGCACCTTGATCTCTGTAAATTCTCTAGATCTGAGTTTCTTATGGTCGCAAGTTGCTCTGAAATTCTACCTGTCTGTCTCACTGGATTTCTGGATGAGTTGAATAATGACCTACAATACAAGAGGAAGTATCAAACCCTGGGAAAAATAAAAATGCAAAAATGAATGGGTCGGACTGACCTCAGCCGCCAAACTAGTGGTCTTATCATTGAGTGTTGTACTACATTTTGGACCCGGATGTAGTTCTAGTGAGTGTGTGCATGTTGTGCCCTAGGTTCTTTAGTGTCAGTCACACTTTGTGAAGTAGCGAGTAATAGTAACTATAGAAAATGTAAATAACATGTGTGCATGGAATAGAATAGAATCCCTCCCCCTATGTAGTGTGTGTTTGATGCATATCTCCTAGCCTTGATTCATGGCACTATGTGGATGCAAGTGATGCAACTATAGATGGAGTGATAGTAGTATGCAATGTTAGGACCCTCATTATGGTCTTATAACTTTATATTTATAGGGCTCTCAAGCTTAATTTTGTAATTAATCCTGACAAGGCCGACTGGGAAAAGGATAAGGATGAAAAATGACTAGAAAGGTCCCAAAAATAAGTGAGAAAAGAGAAGTATAGATCGGGGCACCTAGGGTGGGACCAAGGTGCCCTAGGGCACCCCAGTGCAGGATGGGGTGCCTTGATTTCGGGCTAAAATGACAGGGCAGTTGTGAAATGGACGGATAAGTGCTAGAAAATATGTGGGAATGACGAAATAAAATATAAAATAAAGATGGCCAAAAGGTGGGATTAATTAGTGCTTTATTCACTTGAGAACCTTCTAAATAATAGTATAAGACAGGGCTAAATAATGTCTAAAGTGCATAATTTTGTGTCTACACCCAGACCCTGCCATAAAAATAACTCCATTCTTCTAAAAATGTAGCCACGCGCCTTGCCAAAACTTCCATCATACACCTGAAATAAAACACATCTATTTTTCCTCAAGATTTCCACGTTGCCATCAGACATCCAAGCAAAAATAACCATGTAGTCTGCCATAGGTTTTGCTGGTATGCTAAAGATAAAATTTAGAGCTTATATAAGACGTCAGGTATTGCCACATATTTTAGCAAGTAGGTGAGAAGGAAAAACATGAAAAAAATGTACAGAGTTTGGCTTTGCACCTCCCAAAAAGCATTTTCTTAAAGGTTTGTAAGGTCTTATCAACAATCCCCTTTTTACAGATCTACGAACCAATTAAAATTACATTAGAAATAATCTCTAGTACATCTCACATGGTAGTGTGGGTTAGGGAAATGAAAAACTGATGAGGGGGAGGAAATTGGAAAAAACAAAGTGTACAGACTTGCATGATTCTATTCCCAAAGAATAAACACGAAGTTTCCAAGATTATTTCTAGTTACACTCGATGAGACCACATGAATCCCAATATTTCATGCATTTTTATTGTTATTATTTTAATTCAAAATGTTTACTTTGAAATGTAACATAGTGTTATGTTTTGGATCATGTTTTCATGTGCGGAATTGTTGAAGACTGTACACTCTAAAAAAAATTGGCCTCGAAAAATGTGTCTAATATCTCTAGAAATGTGCTCTTCTCATATGTGCAATATTTTTTACCCATAGGTTTATGGGTTGGTTTTGTCCCATGGTTTTTGTAGCAGTTGCCTATTTATGTGATTTTATGCATATGGTAAGGTTGATGTAACATTGCAGATGTGTGTGAGTTCAAGCGTGAATTTTGTAGAGTATTTTAAACATAGCTCCAAACAAATCTGGGTACTATATTGAGAGAAGAGGTGGCTTGTAATAAAAATCTTAGCAAGTGATTCTTGGTGGACGTAGCCCAAATTGGATGAACCACGTTAAATATTATCTCTGTGTTATGTTCTTTTATTTTATGCACTTTTATTTTAGATGTGTTATTATTCTACATATTAGTTTCTACTATTGCGATCATGTGTGGAATTGTTCAACGTATTTTATCCCTTATTTCCTAACAACTGGTATCATAGTTTGGTTTGGTTTGTTAAAGTGTTGAATCATAGGGAAGGTTTTAGCTTGAGTGGGAGCTATGGCAGATGATGGAAGATCAAGGGTTGATAAATTCAATGGGCAGAATTTAAGTCTTTTTCAAATGTATATGGAAGACTACCTTTATTAGAAGGATCTTTATATTCCACTATCTAAGAAAGGAAATAAAACCTCAAGCATGATGGATGCATGATGGGATTTGTTAGATAGGAAGGCATTTTGGACAATCCGGCTATGTCTTGCATCTTCGGTATTATGTAATGTTTCAAAGGAAAAGCCTACAAAAGAACTTATGGATGCATTAAGGAAGTTATATGAAAACCCCTCTTCCTCCAACAAGATATTTTTAATGAAAAAGTTGTTTAATATGAAGATGTATGAGAATAGTTTAGTAGCAGATAATTTGAATGATTTTAATACAATTGTGAATATTCTAGCTTTGGTTACAATAGAATTTGATGAAAAATTTAGGGCTTTATTAATTATGTGCTCTTTACTTGAGAGTTGTAATAGCCTAGTAATGGCGGTAAGAAAATTGGTTCTAACTAACTCGAAGTTGAAGTTTGAGGATGTTGTAGGGGTGATTCTAAGCAAGGAAATGCGAAGAAAATGCCTCAGGGGATCTTTTACTGCAGGGAATGCTTTGACAATGGAAACTAGAGGGAGATAGAAGAATAGAGGAAGCCGTGGAAAACCGAATGATCGGGCAAGGTCAACATCCAAAAGCAAGATGGTATGCTGGCATTGTGAAAAGTCTGGGCATGCAAAGAAGAAATGTTGGGAGCTTTAGGATAAGAAGAAACAACGAGAAGGAAAAAAAGAGGCAAATGTGGCAATATGTAATGTATGTCAGGATGATTTGATTCTTTCTTTACATAATATTATTGAATCTTGGGTTCAAGATTTGGGGGCTTCTTTCCATGCTACTCCACATAGGCATTATTTTGTTGATTATGTTGAAGGGGAGTTTGGGCATGTTTTTCTTGGTGATGATGAGCCTTACAACATACTTGGAAAAATTTCTGTTCAGGTTAAGATTTAGAATGGGAATACATGACTATTGAAGGATGTAAAATATGTGCCTACATTAAAATGAAATTTGATATCGGTGGGGCAGCTGGGAAGTGATGGTTGTATTGTGATATTTACAATGGACTCTTGGAAGGTTACTAATGGTGCTCTTGTGGTGGCAAGAGGTAAGAAGGTTGGAACCCTGTATTTAACCACTGATAGAACTAATGTTTGTAATCTTGTGGCTTCAGATGCAGATAAAACATTGTGGCACTATAGGCTCAGTCATATGAGCCATAAGGGCATGAAGATCATAAAGAAGAATTTTCTCGGATATATAGAACCAAGTTTGGATTTATGTGAGAACTACGTATATGGGAAACAAAAGCGAGTAAGGTTTCTCAAGGTTGGACCTACAAAGAAAGAGAGTAAGTTATAGTTGGTACATTCTGATGTGTGGGGGTCAGCTCAAGTATCATCTCTTGGGGGTTCAAATTATTATGTTACTTTTATTCATGATGCAACGAGAAAATTTTGGGTATATTGTATTAGAAATAAATCTGATGTATTTGACACTTTTGTTAAATGGAAAGCCTTAGTAGAGAATTGAACAAGTCTTAAGATAAAATATCTCAGGTCAGATAATGGAGGGGAGTATTAAGTAATGTGTTTGATTATTATTTTTCTAAGAATGGAATCCGCAGGAAAAATACAGTTCCAGGAACTCTGCAGCAGAATGGGGTGTCAAAAAGGATGAACAGGAAAATAATGGAATGTGCCAAGAGTATGAGGTTACATGTAGAACTACCTCTTTCTTTTTGGGCAGAAGCGGTGATCACACTTATGTACCTGATAAACATATGACCCTCAAGTGTCTTGGATGGAGGCATACTTGAGGAGGCTTGGTATGGTAAGAAATTTGATTGCTCATTTCTTAGAGTCTTTGGATCTGAGGTGTTTGTTCATATTGACAAGGATGATAGGACCAAGCTAGAGGCTAAATCAGAAAAATGCACTTTCATTGGTTATGGCGGTGATGACTTTGGATATAAATGTTGGAATATGAAGGACAAGAAAATCATTCGATCTAGGGATGTGGTATTTAATAAGAAAGTTATGTATAAGCAACATTTGTAGGAAATCATGGAAGAATCCAGGAAAGAATATGTAGTGGTAGAGGATTTTCCAGATGGGAAAGTGACCCATGAATCAGTTTAGGAACTTACTCAACAGGAACCTCAAACTCCTATATTGAGGAGGTATTCTAGGGTAAGAAGAGAACTTGAACATTTTTCTCCTTCTCTTTATTATTTGTTGCTCACTGACAATGGAGATCCAAAGAGCTTTGATGAAGCAATGCATGTAGATGTCAGGAAGAAGTTGGAGCAAGCCATGAATGAGGAGCATCAGTCTCTCATAGATAACTAGACTTGGGATTTGGTGAAGCTACTTAAAGGAAAAAGAGCATTACAAAACAAGTAGGTGTATAGAGTTAAAAAGGAAGAAGGAGGCAAGAAAAGATATAAGGCCCAGTTGGTGGTCAAGGGATTTGCATAGAAAAAAGCTATAGATTTTGATGAGATTTTTTTCTCCTATAGTAAAAATGACTTCTATTAGAATTGTTCTTGGAATAGTGGCTGTAGAAGACTTGCACTTAGAGAAACTTGATGTAAAGACTATGTTTCTCCATGGTGATTTGGAGGAGGATCTATTTATACAACAACCAAAGGGCTATGAGGTCAAAGATAAAGATGAGATGGTGTGTAAACTGAAGAAGAGCTTGTATGGCCTAAAACAAGCTCCACGTCAAGAGTATAAGAAATTTGATAACTTCATAATGGAGCAAGGTTATATTAGATGTCATTCTAACCATTGTGTATATACAAATAAATTTTAAGATGACAGTTATATTATCATGTCTCTGTATGTGGATAACATGTTGGTTGCAGGTAAAAACATGCAGGAGATAAAAATACTCTAGAAGTAGCTAAGTGACTCCTTTGATATGAAGGATTTGGGGGCAGCCAAACAAATCCTTGGTATGAGGATATCTTAGGATAGGAAGGAACTAACGTTGACTTTATCTTAGGAAGATTACATTAAGAAGGTCTTAGAGATGTTTAATTTGTAGGATGTTAAACTAGTTGGGACTCCTTTAGTAGGCCATTTTAAGTTATCAAAAGAGTTGTGTCCCAAGATAGAGCAGGAGAGAAACCAGATGTCCAAAGTACCTTACTCATCAATGGTTGACCGTTTGATGTATACCATGGTGTGCATTAAGCCTGATATTGCACATGCGGTGGGAGCAGTGAGTAGATTTATGAGTGATCCAGGTAAAGATCACTGGCATGTAGTAAAGTGGATTCTTCGTTATTTGAGAGGCACCATGGGGAAAATTTTGTGCTACAGTGGATTGGACACCACTTTGCATGGTTATGTAGATTCATATATGGTTGGATATGTAGACAACAGGAGGAGCATGACATGTTATATTTTCACTGTAGGTGGGACAACAGTGAGCTAGATTTCACAACTACATAAGCTAATGGCTTTGTCAACAATAGAGGTTGAGTATGTTGTTGCCACAGAGGCAAACAAAGAGATGATTTGGCTACAACAATTACTTGATGAGTTGGGGCATAAGGAGGAGGAAGGGAAGTTGCATAGTGATAGTCAAAGTATTATACACCTAGCTAAGAACTCTGCTTTCCACTCTAGGATGAAGCATATATAGTTAAGGTATCATTTCATTGGGACAACTTTGGAGGAAGAGAAGTTGAAGGTGGAGAAGATTCATACCAGTCAGAATCCTACATATATGATGATCAAGGTGGTCACAAGGGATAAATTGAAGTTGTCTCCAGCTTTGGTTGGTCTTCACGGATGACAGTGAAGGGTTGAGAAGCTTGCTCAGAGGAAAACTAGTCTCTAAGTGGGAGATTGTTATGTTATGGAGCATGTTTTCATGTGTGGAAGTGTTGAATATTGTACACTCTAAAATAATGGCCTCGAAAAATGTGCTCGATATCTTGAGAAACATGTTCTTCTCATATGGGCAATATTTTTGACCCATGGTTTTGGTACTGATTGTATTGTAAATTTGCTTAAGAAATTGCCTATTTATGTGATTTTGTGCATATGGTAGGGTTGATGTAACATTGCAGATGTGTGTGAGTTCAAGTGTAAATTTTGTAGAGTTTGTTGAGCATAGCTCCAATCAGATCTGGATACAATATTGAGAGAAGAGGTGGCTTGTAATAAAAACATGAGTAAGTGATTCTTGGTGGATGTAGCCCGAATTGGGTGAACCACGTTAAATATTGTCTTTGTGTTGTGTTATTTTGTTTTCTACAATTTAATTTCAGATTTGTGTTATTATTCTACATATTAGTTTCTACTATTGTGATTCTATGTGGGATTGTTCTGCATATTTCATCCCTTATTTCCTAACACATAGTTTATTTATTTATATTATCAACGATCTAATTTCACCGGAGGGGAATCAAAACAAAAATGTGACAACACAAGGACTCAAATGGAGGGGGTATTACATTTTCTTACAACTTTAATATATTTTATGTAACTTGCAGTCCTCTAGATTATATCCCCTAGATACACTAGATCAACTTTGTATTTATAAACTACTTTGAAATAAAATTTGGATCCTATTGGCATGCAATCCGATAGAAAACACATAGGAAAAGAGGTATACTTCTTGACAAAAATTAAATAGGAGAGCATATTCTATAAGACATACTGTCATTTTTGCCAGAAGTCGACCTTTTTTACATGGTGTGAAAAAGGTTGCCAATTGATGAAAATGTCAAAAATTGGTCAAACCTAGAGGAGGAGAGAGAAAATAAGATAGAATACCTAACAATGGAAAAGAGAGCAAATAAGGTAAAATGGACAGGGATAAATGAGAGGTCAATTTAAGTAGAAACAAAGTTGAAGGTGTTGGTATTATGAGAAAATTAAGTTGATGAATCAATGAGCACATGAATATGCACTAATAAGACCCTAATTTGAGTTGGCGATCTATACATTACACACTAATATCATAGCAATTAATAGATAAAGTTATTTAGCAACCAATTTGCACTTGCTCGAGTTGCTTGACCACAAATTGATAAAAAAATTCATGTTTTTCGACTAACAAGTCAATAAATAGAGTAACTTTTGAATTATTTTTAAAATGCATTGGAAGGTTGAGTGGTGAGGTCAAATTGCTTGTTGTTGAGAGTTCTTGAGGTCAACACCCAAACAACCAAGGCTAAAAAATATGGTCGACAACTTTTGTTTATGGACTCATGTTTATAATTCCTCAAAGGGGACCAATTGAGAGGCCCCCAAATCCGCACTACATTTTTTTATTGTTTTACAAGGTGTTCATGTTGGTTTAGATTTTGGAGGAAGGAGAGTTTGTTCTTAGTGACTAAACAAGTTCTAAAAAAACGAGTGACATTTTCAAATCCCAAGAACAAAAGATAAAAGTCATCAAATTCATTTCTAAGTAGTTGCAAACAACTATGATGGTGTCACTTACGTACACAAATTATATTTTATTCTAGATACCGTAGTTCTCTAATCTTTTCAAACATTTTACTCTTAAATATTCCAATTCAGTTAGGATTTTTTTTGGTTATATTTATTTAAACTTAACTCTAATGTGTTGTGATTAGTTACACACTTTCCACACATCAACCAAGTACTCGGGTACAAGATTAAGTGGCTCCACAAATATCCTCTTCTTGATTATTTTTGGAAACGAGATGCTAAATGCCACATTATACGAACAACATGGTTTGATTCCATAAGATGCACTGTCATAGTCAACATCAAAGCATAGTAAACAAATGACATACAACCAGGCATTTGTAGCTATTAAAGCTCATAACATACAACCCATCATAGTTAATGAAAATATTGTAATGATTAGATGGTGAAACTGTCTACAACCAATCATTTCTGACTGAAAATCTTGTGATCATTAAACGTGCCTACCACTTTCCCTCACCATTTCCAAAATCTCAACTCAATCACATTACTAAATATTATTATCCCTATACATCTCAACCCAACCACAAAAATAGATTATTTTAATCCCTTGGTCCTCCCCACCTAGATTTACACCTATTTATTCCCTCTTAATGCACAGATTCCCATACTATATGAGTTAGTCTCCTCCTATCTTGAAGCACGAACTTAATCCAACTAAGAAATGATGATATACAGTTTAGCAAAGCACGAGTATCTCTATCAAGTTGACTCATAATTGGGTTATAATAATATCATCAATCTTTATGTTTCAAGCAGTACAACAGTAAAATCTCAGTTAATGATATGAAATTATTGCATGATCCAGTTGAGGGAACAATACAAAATTTCCAACCTTAATTTGCAGTGTATATTTTATATATTCATATTAAATTCCTTGCAATTGTAGAACTTCGCCAGGTCTTCCATGCATTACTTCTGTGGATGCCTTAGAAAGGAATGGTGCAGTGCCTCTCAATCAAAGAATGCCCAGCTAATTTTGGCTTATGATTGTGATAGTGGATCTGAATTTGGTGAGAAGTTTTCTCATGAGGTGAGGGGGTGGCTGAGACTAAGTTGTTGGTGAGTGAGTAGAATGAATCAAATGACATTCAAGTTGTGTCCATGGTTTAACACACAGAGACTGCAGAGTGTTTAAGAGTTGATTCGTTCAAAAATGACTTCTGGAGGGAGTTGCCTCACATAATAGTAAATAACAAATGAGAGCATAGTAGGAATAGCTTGTAGAAAAAGGGGTTACAAGAATTTAAAAAGTGTATATTGAAAGGGAGGAGCACTTCATTCCCTATGTTTTTAATATGTGGATATAGGAGTTAAGCATGTGGGAATGTTAAGAGCGGGCTTCATGGTTGAACTATCCGAGGGAAAAAGAATAAAAGAGTTTAGGGGATTGGTAACTCGAATTAGTAGGAGGAACAGCCTTGTAAAAGATATCATAAGCCTCATGAATCTTTGAACGGAGAAAGTAATTTGTGTAATCGGTGATCCCATAGACCACTGGATCAAGAAGTCACAATAATACAATAAGAAATGATGTGAGCATGGTAAGAATAGGTATAAATAGGGATCACAAAATATAAAAGGAAGTGTGCATTGTGAAGGTAGAATAGGTAGAGGAAAAAGGGGTCACTAGAATAAACTGGCTCACAAAAATAAGAGGCAGTTGGATAGTTAAGGTAGCCTATATGCACAAGAATTAGAGGTGGAGAGGTGGTGGATAGTAGAGAACCCTGTAATAACAGGAGTAAATAGCTTTACCTAGATGGGTATAAGCATGTAGTAACTTGGGTGTGCAAAAGAGAGCAAAAATAAGAAGAGTTAATGATGAAATTGTAAACACTATCTACATCATCTCTTTGTGTCATTGTTTGAAAGCCTGTAAATACACATTTGGTGTGACCAGAGTGACTGTTTTATTCATTCTAGATTGAAAAAGTTCAAAAGGTTGGTGAAAAAGATGGATAGGAGGAGCTTGTCTAGAGGTTTTAGTTTGAAGAATTTTGCAATTTCAACCCTCACTAGAGGAAAATCCATCGGTGAAGAGACTTTTGGCAGCAGCAGCAATGGTTTAACTATTGAGGACCAGCATCCTTATTTGCATGAATATTATTCCTCTACGGCTGATGTTATAGCCAGAAATGTTATGGTTGTGGTGGACACCACAAAAGAGGCCAAGGGAGCCCTGCTTTGGGCTTTATCACATGCTTTAGTAAAGGATGACAAGCTCATTCTTTTGCACATAGTGAAACCATGTTTTGTGGGTTCTTCCAGGAAAGGTAAATCTAAGGCTATTACACTGTTTTCTTTAAAATATATGTATATCTAACTAAAGTAAGTTTGTTTTTTCTTATGAATTCCATGTTCATATATATATATAATTGGGATTAAAAGAGACCCGCTTCTTCTAGATAAATTATTTACAAAAGAATGTGAAGACATTTCAAATTAATATTGTTCATAGAACCAATGTGGTTCATCATCAGATGAACCATATTGGTTTCAAACATCTTCAAATTTATCTCGAAGATGGTCTCTTTTAGCCCTAAAAGTCGCTTATCATTAGGGCTCATTATGGGTTTCAGTATAAGTGAAAATTTTGTTGGAATACATCGAACCTGATTTTGTTCTGTTTACAGGAAATGAATCTCCTTTCCACAGCACACAGGTAAAGCGCCAGAAAAATCCCAAGGATACTGCTTTTTTGAATTCATTGAAGGCACTTTGCAAACAACTTAGACCAGAGGTACATTGCCCTTTCATTTTTTCAAATTTTCCCTTGTTTTAGGGAATGCTAATCATTATCTTGCACACCATAATATGTTTTTTTGGAATGCAATATCTATCCTTAGAAGTTTTACTCTTGTTTCTAAAAGACTTAACATTGAAAGAAGTCTTGATAGGCATCACAAAATTAAGATTTGTAATGGAAGAATTTTGATGATAGTTGTAAAATTGGATAAAAGCATTTGCTTTTAACATGCTCTAATACTAAATAGTAATAACTGGGTAAATACAAATCTTAAATAAAATAATGTTCCAGAATTTGTCTTGAAAGCAATTTTCCTCATCTTTTTGTGCTTTAAGATCATTAGGGATTTTGGAGTCATGCCTTATAGGCCTTCCTTGGCTTGTGGTAGTAATTATGTGATATAATTTGAAGTTTCTCATTGTTCTTTATCTATTTTATATATATCAGTTTGGTTGAAGTATTAACCAACCAATCGACTATTTAACACTGTGGAGGTTGTTTAATACCAGGTGGAAGTAGAATTAATGACTGTAAGAGGAAGGGACAAAGCATCCACAATACTTCATCGAACCAAGAAGCACTCGGTTTCTCTTCTAGTTTTAGGGCAGAGCAAGTCAACCTTTCTTAGGAGGTAAAAGGAAAAACCATAACATTCTAGCTGTTGATTTCATTAATATGTCAGAGCCATTAACATTTACAGTAAACATATGATATTGGGATGTGATGATTATATGCAGATTGAGAGTTTTGTTGTCAGGGGGAAGATGCAGGGGTGGTTCAGATGGTGGTGGTATAGAAACAGTGGTGGATTACTGTATACAAAATTCAGAGTGCATGAGTGTTGCAGTGACTAGGAAGAGCCCAAAAGGAGGAGGTTATCTTATCACCACCAAGAGCCAAAAGAACTTCTGGCTTCTTGCTTAGGATATACAATGACATCTCGACACAAACTTCATCTATGATAAATTTCATTGGGGGTTCAGAGATCCACTAATATGCCAAATGGTTATATACTTATAACATTTGGTCCATGATGAAGGCTTAAACATGTCAAATAGTTTTATACTTTGGGCACAGTGTTGATCAATGGGTAATTTTATGGAAGAGCTTACAGAGCCAGCATGCTCTTTGTTGACTATATAATGTGCTTGTTATTTAATATATTTTCGTTTACTTTGGAAGAGAATGCAGGGACTTTTTATGTGAGAGCTAATTTTAAATCATTTTAATCTAAAGTACCATTTGTACTACAAATTGGGTCAATTCTGTGTCATAAATTGATGTTTTTCTCTAGGTATATTTTACTACAAAATTTCAAGAAATTTATGTCATTTTTGGATGGTACAAAGATAACACAAAAATGAAGCAACTAAATTTTTGTTGTATAATAAAATATAATATTATAATTTTAACGAGGGGGATTAAGGCCTAGGCAAACTAGGCAATAGCCTAGGGCGCTAATTTATTTTATTTTAGTAATAGTTTTTATGAAGAGTAGATCAATTTATTAGTTCCATGTATGCTAGTAGTAGTTAGTGTCCAACCTTACATATAAATTCAATTCGCTTCAATCAAAATAAAATAAAAATCACATAGTTGTATTAAGAATATGATATTTAGCAGGCCTCAAATATTTATACAAGTGTCTTTGTTGCATGATTCTTAAATATAATTCATACTTATGTATTTTTCATGCTTTATATAGTTTTGAAGTCTTGAAAGGTTTTTTTGGAGGAGAGATCAAGAAAGATGAATATGAAAATAATGTGGGAAAAAATAGTTGAGAAATATATGAGAAAAGGTGGATTATGATAGATTATATGTTAGAGAATTAACTAGGGATTTTAGGTAGTAGCAGGTACAAAAAAATTATTAGGAAGTTTTTCTTGAATGACAGAGGCATTGAAAGTAATAGGATATTTGGTCATGATTAATTATTTTTTCTACTATAGATTTTATTTATTTATAGAAGGCGTTAGCTCTAGTATTGCCTAGGGCGCTCATAACCTTTACTTCGGCCTTGAATTCTAAGAGACTAATAAAAGGTCATGTTCAAAGCACAAAACTAATAAAACAAAGAGCTACACTCTAAATGCTCTAGCTCAACGTCCACGTCTTCGTCTTCATACTCCTTTTCCTCGTTCTCTACATCGTCTAACTAGGAGTATCAGTCATCGTCCTCATCCTCTAACTAGGAGTATCGGTCATCGTCTTCATCCTCATCCTCTAACTAGGAGTATCGATCATCGTCCTCATCCTTATCCTTATCCTCTTATTAGACCTACAAGCATACATCATGATAGGAAGTTATACATGTTTAATTTATAAATTACAACTAATTAAACAACATGTGTCTTAGGTTTTCATAATGATTTTCATGGGCCCACTTGTTGAAGGAAGGTGTGTCTCATCCCATGGTTTTCAAAACATCACACGCTTTCTTATTGCACATTTGCTAAACACACTTCTTGCACAAATAATTACATTAAAAAATAGATATATTATGAATTTTATAAAAGAACTTGTATAGTAAAAAAACATAACTTTGTAGACATCATAAAACCACCTCACACATAAAGTAAATTCAAAAACATTATAAAACACAATAATCCCTAAAATCAAATAATCCCAAAAAATAACCAAAAAATATAAAATTTCACAAAAATGCTGATAAAAGACACTTCATCATCCATTTACTTATCATCGTCCACTCACAATAAATCTTGTCACATATCCTATACTCCACCTACCCATTTGTATCTATAGTGCCCAATTGTAATGTCCCCTTAGGGCATAAAACTAGCAATTACATACATCAAATGTATGATGTGAACACCGAAAGGGATACAATGGAGAAGAAAAACTGGATCAAGAGGAATAAAGGGAGAGGAAGAAGATTGTAGAAAATGAGATTCGAGGGTGGAGAAGTCAAAGGGAAATGAATGAGGAAACATGGATCCAATGTAAAACTATATTGTCTATGAATTGCATGTCAATCAAATGAAGGAACAAACCCGTGTTGGGGAAGGTGATGATGACACCATAGAGGGAGATATCTGAAAATGCAAGTAGCCAGTACTTGTTTGACTTTGTAGATCTTGACTTTAATGGGTATTTAGAAAAAATGTAAATTGAAGAGAAATTTGAATGTATGTTTCATTGGACACGTCATAGATAGGAAGACACGGATTTAACTTGGAACATGAAGGTTGCGATTTCATGCAAAATTAAAGGTTGTGTTTATCTCCAACTATCATTCTAACGATCTCAACCCTATCCATTCGACTCTTCATCTTAAATATCTAGAGGGACCTGTACTTTAGTGAATAGCTTATCAAGCCATCATCCTAACTACTAAACTATAAATCTTGTAAAAATAAAAAATAATTTAACAAAACATCAAAATTTATCTACAAAACATCGAAATTTAATAGATATGTAAATGTACATAAGTACAAAATTCAATAAATATGTACTCGTATGTATGTAACGTTTATATGGACAATAGCAAAGAACATATACATCTTGGGAAGCACCTTACCTCTACTACGGAAATCCCTGCCAAGTTGCCCTTCACAATAAAATTCAGACCAGTCCTTCAAATTTGATCCATGCTGGGAAGCACCTCACCTCCACTATGGAAATGCCTGCCAAGTACATAAATTATATAACCAATGAAAACATCATTACAACATTCTATTATTTTTATTTTTTGAAGGAAGTACTTAAATCTATTTTGGAATAATACAATTACTAAATAGCCAACTACATAAAATTAATACAATAAGTTTCCTACATTGAATTTTAGATTTTTCAAAAGCATACAATTTAGAATCAAATAATTAAAAAACATGCTTCTTGTGCTTGATTAATATTATTATTTGTCAATGGGAATGTGAATAGGCATAGTTTGTGTGGAAATAATATGATGTGTGGTTTTTGTTATAGAAGAAACCCTATAAATACACGTCAGACTCTACTACCGGTAAGAGCGGGAATATGAATCCAATAAATGTTGCGACGTGGAGCCTTCCCTCCTCCCAAAGCAACAGGCCCCCACGTGGCCAAACCATCCCCTGACCGACCTCCCTCCACCTGGCCGTGGGCAATGTTTTATTATATTTGTTATGGGACTTTTATCCTGCATTCACGGTGTTGCAAAGGTTACACTGCACATAACACAAGTGCCATGAAGAAGAAAAAGCAAAATCAATACAGCTAAACATTATGCCCGAATGAAGCGTATTCTAATCCCCAATCATCTTCTCGTTCTTCTGCATACAACAATCAAAACAACAATAGGCAGTGGTTTCCTCTTAGAGAAAACTGAACCCGCTTCAGATAACAGATACAAATCCAGATCAATTAATTTGTATATAGTAAAATGAGGAGATATGAGGGTTATAGATTTATCTATGTACATACATGATTTTATCCATACTGGCACTGATTATTAGGATGGCTATTAGCGAGAGCTATGTTTATCACAGTTCCCTGAAACATTTTGTTTATTAATTTATGAGAGTACAAATTCCTGCAAAACCGCTTCTACAAAAACGTTGATGAAGAACCCTAAAAAACTGTAAAACCACTTCTACAAAATTGACGATAAGGATGCATCGGTGCGATGATGATGCATGTTAAATTCACCGTCATCGATTGAATTGACGCATGTCAGTCACATGAGTTGCAAAGCCAATTTGGAAAATGGATTTGGGCGTAATACAGAAATTTGGATTTCCTAGAGAATCCTTATTAAAAAATTGACAGGAATTTGATTTTTATTTAAAACCCTTATAAAAAAATACAACAATATGAAATTTTATTTTATTTATCAAAATACACACAACCCACAATATCCATAAGACTTAAAACATCTAGGAGACCTCTAGTAGCATCAACATGGAAGAAAATAAATTTTCCAACAAGGATATGAATTTATATTTTAATTTATTTCAGACATGGAAATAGTTGAAACTTCAAAATTTCATATCTCCCAGAATACTTGGAGTGACAATGCAAAGGATGGCTCAAAATGATCACAAAAATAACATTTATCAATTAAAGCAAGCCTTAGATTTTTCCACCCACGAGAAGACCCCAAAAATGATCCTAAAATCTCCAAATGTATAGATCAAGTTGGGAATGGATGTGCAATCCATGAAAATGGTTGCCACATACAACCCAAAAATGTCATAAGTGAATCTCAATTGATTGTTGCCCAACCCAACACAAAATAACCTTGAAGATCGGACCTACAGATGATGCCTTAACTGTAATATATCTAAAATCTAATCCAACATGTGTCTAGATCTGTTCCAACTGCAAATTAGCTTTAAAATAATCAAGGGTTGGCTGATCCAAACCTCACAAACTCACAAATTCAGGTCTGTTTTGAAGATCAATTGAAAAAAGGGTGAAAACAACCCACAAAATGCCATAAATATGAATTATATTGTTCCAAAAAATTGTAAATCTGAAGTGTAACTCAAGTAGATTCACTTCACAAAGTTGAGGAGTTTTCATTCCCCAACCTTTAAACCTTCAAGGTTTTTGTCCCCAAAACTTCTTCTCCTTAAGGGTTTTCATCCTTAGAAGATTTGATGCAAGAAAATAGCTTAACATGCAATGAGAGGAAATTAGATTAACAATAGATAATTTCAAATGAATACCCAAACCTCCTTTTATAACCTTTCCTCACCTTTTCCCAAGTTCGGTGCTCCATGTGGCACTAAAAGTAAATTTTAATTCATAAATTAACTTCCTTATTTTTTTATCTTTATAAATACACTTTATCATAAAGTCACTTTAATAATGGAAAATCCTCCTTCTAATTAATCGTTATAACTTAAAATTATTTTTCCTATAAATATTACAAGGCTTAATAAAGCAACATAAAAATATAATGATAAACTACTTCCCTTGCATTTTCCTTTAAACGTCGAGGAAATCATCTAGGGAAAAAAGGGTCTCTTGGTGAGCTTGGGTTAAAGAGGGAACATTATAATCCTCTCTTCCCAAAAAATGCTTGTCCTCAAGAAATTTTGTCAACTCAGTTGTTCCAACTCTCCCCAACTAGCCATTATTGTAATCACAAGATCCCAAATCAATCTTCAGAGCTCTTCACCATGCATCTGATGCGCCACTTTGATCCAACTAGAATTTAAAAAATTAGAATCCCATCTCATTCTTAGGAGTGCACATTCCAACATCATGCAAATTTGATCCAAAGTACCATAGTGAGCATGCCAATAAATCCTTTGAAATTCTATAATAGCTTACCATTGTACCACACTGAAATTGTCTTGAATTTTTACCACTCAACTTTTTTGCATGCCAGAATAAGGTTGCAAAAGCCATAGTTCATTGGAAACCTCACAAAAATAATAGTATGACGGCTGGAATATTTTCTTCCGAAAGCTCCAATAGATGAGATCCTTCACAAACAACACAAGGCAAGAAAATTTCCTTGTTTACGAATTGGGGGTTGAATGTGATTGATAAAAGTATTCTAAAACTAGAAACCCTGGAAGACAACAATATAAAAATTGTACAAAAACTACAATAATTAAAATACTTCACAAAAATCAGTAATGTCAGTAATATAGAGGCTATGGAAACAACCATATAATGATTGAAAATAATTCACTAGTAAAAATGAACTTAAAAATCACTTAATCCCATGTTTGAAAACACTTATACAACTATAAATGATATAAGGTAGCACATGTAAATGATGATGACATTAGCCCCAAAGTTGAAAATTATGACAACAGGCCTTGATATGTTTCCATTACAACCTAAGTGCAATGTGTTATCATGATCAAGTGGCTCTCCTATAGTTAATGTTGTGGTTTTCACCAACTGATATTTTAACCATTTTTCCACAACAACTCTTGACGCTCCACCTTCAATGCCTCGAAGAGCACTACTTCTTTTCCCTTAGATTTCAAATCCATAGTGAACTCTTTAATAGAATGTGACCATTACATGCTCAATACTCTGATCACTTCTTCTATATTGTTGTTATAAGGATTGCCTTGGACTCCAAATGTCTGCTTCCATGATGCCCCAAGCTATTCTCCTCAAAAATGGGTTTGTAGCAGTCCTTATGAGTGGTGATAAGCAAGTGTAACAGTCGCATACCACCCAAAATCTCTTCCCACACCATATTACATGTGTATGAATTTTGGCGGCGATTGATCTCAACATGTGACCCCATTTACTTCTAACTTTACACCAAGATAATTCCTTCATATCTACAATTCTATGGCTGTCCCATGAAGATATTATTAATTCAATACATGAAACTACAAAGAACATCATACCATAGTTGCAATATTGTATTTCCTTCATTCAACCTCTGGGCTAATAGTGGCTGACTGGAAACCATCCTGTCACTGGGAGAAAAAGCCTCTTCAATGTCCATGGATGGAGTATGCATATTTTTGGTGACATAACCCTTCTCCTATCACTGCATAAATGGTATATGAGGAAAAGTTGGAAATGTGGAAGACAATAGTCAATTTTTTTTGTGAAAACACTCTTCAAGAGCCATGGGTTATGTTTCTTGTTACCCTTAACTATACCAACTATGTTAAGTTGATAAAATATAAAAAAATGAGCCCATTTTACCTCAATATCACACTTCTTGAACTCTCATAAGCAACTTGTTGTCTCCGCAACCATGAATTTTTTCTTAACCAAGTCTTCAAGCTTAGAAATTTTCTCCAAGAGTGACTTATGAATTTTCCCTTCACCCCTTTCTTAGGATTTACAACAAATCTTATATTATTCTTCATGAGTTTTGTTTCTTCCTTTTCCAAAATAGGAATTATTGAGATACTCTCGACACTTCCATCTTTTTGATCCACAATTTTCTCCTCAAATGCATGATTACCATCCAAGTCAAAAGCAATATGGAAGGAGAATGTTGTTTCCCTATTTAACATGCCTTTGAACTTGTCTAGAAGTCATCCATTTAGCCATTTACCTCCATTTCTTATAACATATGTATTGGCCCATACAATTCGATTTTGAATATCAAATCTGAAGCTAGGAAAGATTGTATGAGTTGGTTTACATGATTTTTGAATTGTTCCATTATTATTTGCTTTGATTCGTTGTACAACCCATCGTGGCTTCTTAGGACAATTTAGAACCCAAGGTTCCACCTTCATCCTTTTCCCATTCTCTAACAGATGACAAGGATGGAATAGTTCTTTGTTGTCCTCACCATAATGTGAATTGAAGTAATAAGAGTGTTTACCCTCTTGAACAAAAATATGGAGCCATGTTGTAGTATGGAGCACTGAATATGCGACATGACCATTATTCCTTGGGTTGTCATTAGAAGTCTTACCTCCCTTGTTTGAAGTAAAAGCTTTTGTTACATTTTCCTTATCACAACCATTATTTTCAAGTGTATTTCCATAGCTATCTTGAAAATCCATCTCAAATGGCCATTTCTCAACCTTTGGAATGCTCAGAAGATGGATAGGGGATTCTTTGAAAAGATCCTCTTTCCATTTGGTATCATTAGTTGCTGATATGAAAAATTCCAACAAGTTGAACATCAACCTTATCATCTAGAAATTCGGATTTAACCACCAAATTCACTCCACACCCTTGTAAATTGGATTTTTGTTCACTCTCTTGGTATCTCCATCTTCATGAGAATCTTCCTCTTTTTCTTCTACTTCTTCCTCCCCATATGAAATTATAATCTATGTAGTGCACATGTCCCTTGCCCAAACAACGATGGTTGGGAGCTCCAGGGATCTTTACATGAAAAAGCAATGTTTTTTCTTCATAATTCATTCCTCGTATTAGCTTCTTTTTTGTTCCTTGGAGGCTCTCTTTGTGGTTTCATCCCCAACTAAAATAGACTTCCTTTGCTTAGCTAATAGGAGTGTGTTATTGGCTTGTCCTTGAAATGGGGGTCTAGGCTGCCCCAATGAAGTCCTATCTTGGCTATGTCCAAAGGGAATTTTTTTTACTCTTGAACACCTAAAGATTCCCAATTCAATGCAATCCCTTGATGGAATCTTGATGACTTTTCTTATTTTTCTTTGGTCCTTCACTTCTCCTTAGTTGAAAATAATATCTGAAAGAAAGCAAATATCTTGTGTTGTTGCTCAAAGAATGCATGTTTGTGCCCATAGAGATCCCACCCATTAGCAACTCCAACTACTTGTGGTTGTTATAACTCCACTTGTGGATTTTCTCTTTGTAAGAATTTGACATGGAAGAATAGAGAGGAGGTCTTGCTTGAGACCATTTCTCCATGATTGGAAGAAGATCTTCCTTCTCCATGATTACCTTGATTTCCTTGGAGATTCGGTATGGAAGTGCTTAGCCCTTGTATAGATCGATTCAAAACAGACAATAGCTCCTACAAAGGAGTCTCTTAGATCCCTATGAGCATCCAACAAATGGGTTTGCAATTCTTTGTTGATTCTTTGTTGCCTCTAGTGAATATTTCATTCAAATAGCTTCATTCTATTTATTGGTGGAGACCTTTCTCTATCACCCATACCTTCCTTTCCTTGAGTTCTTCTTGAGTGGTGATAAATAAATCCCTCTTCACTTGTGCCCATGTAAAAATGATTTTCTCCTTCACAGGATGGGAGAAACACAACTCTGATACCACTGTATTATCCCTCTTAGGGCATAAAATAAAGAAATATGGATTAAACTAGAAACCCTTTTCACAAATAACTAACAGTTTGATTTTGATATCAAACCCTGCCGGCATAAGCAATAGATAATACAACACACTGCAAATGTTTTTTCTATTTATTTATCAATAATCACTTTCTAAGATACCCAGAAGGCTTAAAACATCTAGGTGACCTCTAATAGGGCATAAACTTGGAAGAAAATAATTTTTCTTACAAGATAAGAATTTATCTAAATTTTATCTCACACCTGGAAATAGTTGAAACTTCAATAATTTCATATCTCTTGGAATACTTGAAGTGAAGAGATGCAAATAGATGGTTCAGAATGATCATAAAAATAACATCTATCGAATTAAAGCATGCCTTAGATTTTTCCAACCATGATATAGACCCCTGGAAATGATCCTAAAATATCCAAATGTGTAGATCAAGCTAGAAATGGATGTGAAAGTCATGAAAATGGTTGCCATATACAACCCAAAATTGTGACAGGTGAATCTCAATTGATTGTTGGATGACCCAACAAAAAATAACCCTAAAACTCGGACCTACATTATGATGGCCTAGTTGTAATAAATATGAAATATGATCCAAAATGTGCCTAGATCTATTCTAGCTGCAAATTGACTTGAAAATAATCAAGGTTTGGCTGATCCAAACCTCACAAAATTACAAATTCATATCTATTTTGAAGATCAACTAAGAAAAGGGTGAAAATAGACCACAAAATTCCCTAGATCTGAATTATATCCTTCCAAAAAACTACAAATATGAAGTGTAGCCCAATGGTAAACCCCAAGTGGATTCACCTCACAAATTTGAGTTCTCATTCATTAACCTTCAAACCTTGGAGGCTTTCGTCCCCAAAGCTCCTTCTCCTTAAGGGTTTTCATCCTTAATATATTTTATGCAAGTAAATAGATTAACATGTAATGATAGAAAATAGATTGGTGAAAATTCTCCCTCAAATGAATATCCAAACCTCCTTTTATAACCTTTCCTTTCCTTTTTCCAAGTTGAGTGCTCCGTGTGGGAGTAAAAGTGACTTCCTTATTGTTGTGTTATCTTTATAAATACAATTTATTATAAATTCACTTTAATAATAGAAATCCCCCCCTTCTAATTAATTGTTATAACTAGTTGTTTTTTTATAAATAGGGCAAGGCTTAGTAAAGCAACTTAAAAATATAATGATAAACTACCTCCCTTGCATTTCCTTGTAAGCCCCCAGGAAATCATCTAGGGCAGAAAGGGTCTCATGGTGAGCTCGTGTTAAAGAGGGTGCATTAGAACAATGGACCCTTATCATCTCAAATCTCTATGCAAATTGCACCCATACCTATCTCAATATTCTACGTACCTCAAATCTATAAATTAACACTCATCCCCTTATTTGGCCCCTGACTCTTTGCGCACCTAAGTCTTACTGTAGTATTTTTGCTTCCTTGCTCGCATTATTTTTTTGGCATAGCATTGGAGAGGTGAATTCCAATCTCAAAGGATTTTTGCAGCCTACTGCACACCTATTTGGGCATAATTTCAAGATAGGTCTGAGTTGCACCTACAACTAGCTTGCGACCTTCATGCGATTTGGCCTACAACTTAGTCGGGTATACATTTATGTTCATTTATCATTTTGTCATTTCATTTCATGAAATCTCTTTAATTAACTTAAAAGGATTAGGGATCTGATTAAGGTAAGTTCCCTAACCAACAAAAAATAGCATTTTCCTATAATGTTGTGATTTGCAAATTTAGATTCAGATTCAAATTTTAGAGATTTAATCCATTGTACATTCATTACAAGAACCCTATGATGTTCCTCTCTTATTCAATGATAGCAATGTAAGTCTATTCTATTTAGTAAGTATGATTTGTTTTGATATATCTAACACTTTTGTCTGATAGTTTAATATCTCAATGTATATTTTGGCGACCACAATGAAACCCATATTGGTTATAGGTTAAGCTTCCATTTTCTAGATCTAACATCATTTTTTAGAAGGGTTTGTATTCCTTTCATTTTGTTTTTTATTTTTCTAACATTTGGTTATTACAGATCTAACATTGGTCCTTGCAGATTTGCCAAAATACAAAAATAATGGTTGCATGACAATAGAAGGTGCAACTATTATGTTATTTTTCTATCAAAAAATTGGTTGTGGGATAGTCGCAGGCACAACAGTTGTGTGATTTTCTATTAAAAAACAAAAAAATATATTTAAATTTTTAAATAATTATGTTTATGTGTTTCTTTTATACATGCTTTTCTTTCATTTACCTGACCAAGATCGTCATATGTTCTTTCCTCACACTGCAATGTGATATTGGGAATTAGAAACTCCCTTGGTATTTATGGGACTGCCTAGATTTCATCAACGAGATTCCTAACTTAAAGCCCATGTACTAGGGGAGAGGACCCTATAATCGTGCACCTAACTTTAGAGGCACGCAAATATATGTAGGTATGTCGATAGCGTAAAAAAATTATATCATCGTGTAGCGTATGATCGTGCCATATTGACATTTTCGTTTCGCGTGTTAATTTGAAGGGAAAAGTAGTTTTTGAATTGATTTAATATGAAGAAAATCAATATAAAGCATTTGAAAGAGGGACCAATGACCGAGCGCCCTATGTGTCACATTCTCATTAACTCTTAAAAAGTGTAATCAACCAAAAAGTGAACAACTATTGGTGCTTTTGTCAACAACCTATGGTGAAAAGAGATGTACATGTTTTGGTACCCGCTTGGTTATAGGGTCCTCTCCCCTAGTGAGCTATATAAATTTATGGAAGGAGTTGTCATTTTTTGCTATGAAGAAATTCACTTTTCCAAGGTTCCTATGACGTGAGGTGCATTTTCTGCCAATGCCCGGGCCTTAAACACCACTCCACGAGATAAGAACTCTCATTTTTGGTGATGCTCCATTAAATTGGATAGATTTAAGCGAGGGAATATTTGACCCTCCAATATCGCACCTTAGATAGTACTCCCATATTTCATGAAATCACTCCTTGCGTACCACAAGATATATTGAGGATGCCTTATAAAAGCCTATTTTCTATCCTATTATTAGAAGCTTACATTGATCATGTTTCTATCCAAGGCATGTTAGAGGACTGCTAAGTGAACATACACCATTTATCACTAATATTAGGGTTGTAATTTCTCCTTTCTTTGCCCCATATTTGTTAAAAATTATTATAAAGAAATCAAAATAGAAAAAAACCACCAAAACTTTCTAAAAACAACACCATACCTTCTAAACATATCACACTTTTCAACTACATTCAATCACATTTGAGTCGCACTTACGACTACACTTGTCATCTAATACATTTTTCTCAAGTTTCTACATTGTTCTCACATTTATCCTTCATCCATATTTTCCCAAACTCAATCACAATGTGAATGCCCTATGATTTTCCATCCATTCCATTTTCTCAATTATGCCTTTTTACACATTCTGTATCCAAGTCCAAGTTTTTCCCAATCTCAATCACAATTGTGACTGCCCTACGATTTTCCATCAAGTCCATTTTCTCAATTCTATCATTCTACACATTTGTGTCCAAGTCAATATTTTTCTCTTTCTCAATCTTAGGCGTGGCTACCCAATGATTTTTAATCCATTCCATTTTTCAACAATATCATTCTACACATTTTGTCTCCGAGTCTAGTTTTTTCCGAGACTTAGTCACAGGTGCGACTTCCCTAAAATTTTCCATCCATTTTATTTTCTCAATTGTGTCATTCTACACATTCTATGTCCAAGTTCATATATTTCCCAGACTTGGTCATAGGCATGACCTCCCTAGTATTTTTCATCCATTCCATTTTCTTTATTCTATCATCCTACACATTTTGTCCAAGTCTATATTTTTCCCAGACTTCATCACAAGTGCAACTTCTCTACAATATTTCATCTATACACTTTGTGTATTCATCTAAATCATCTCATAAATTGTCACAACGACGCCTATCTTGAAATTTCTTGTCATAATTTTCATTTCTATCATCAACATTTTTACCATCGATCTTGTCCATTCAAAATCAACCACCAATATGCTTAGCGACTCATTTTCATATAAAATTTTCCTACCTTTACATGGCCTTTACTCGCTCACATTCGTACGGTCAACCTTATGCCATATATTGTTCTCCCCATTCTCATGAGTACATTTTCAACATAAGGATATATATTAGAAAATCCAACATATTCATAACTCATTTGAAAAACCCTCCTTCCTAAACTTCACCTTCACGAAGAAGAATAAGACATTCATAAAATCCCACCTTTCGATCCTAGGGTTGAAGGCACATTAGATCATAACCTAGAGGCTTTCAAAGAGTATCTATGGAAACACTATTATAAATCATATGCCTACAACTTGAAAAAATATGTCACAGAAAATAAACCTTTCATGATTTTTACAAAGATACTTAACACTTCCACCATTTCTATTGGACCTACACCATCCAAAATCGTTCAAACTCACCTTATTTCTTTAATGGAAAATGACATTCCCTTTGAAATTCGTTCCAACACAATGACTTTGCATTTCACATACAATGCCTCCGCTAGTTCTTCCATACATAATACCAATATATATGCTTCATCATTTACTCATTCACCCCTTCAATTTTCCCATACTTACACTTATATACCACTAAAACATTTTACATATTCATTTACCCAACCACTTCAATTGCACACCTTCTAACATACAAATAATGTCAACATAAAACTATTGGATTGGATTCATAATATATTATTTCAAAGTCTTGAAAGATAGAAACCAAATCTTATTCTCTCTTAAATACTTTCTTTCTCTTATTTCAAGCACCTTCATATCTATATTCTCTAGTCTTTTAGTTTGTTGTAGCTTCAAAATTTTATAATCTTACCCACTTTGTTACTCTCACAACCATTCACAGTCTCATTGTCTTCCACAACTTTCTTTGAAAAATTATCTTGTTCCTTCTTATTTCTATAAAAAAAACACCCTTCTTTTGTTGAGATGCAGTGTTATGCGAGGATGTGCACCCCTCATCCCCATGTTATCTCGGATGTCTACAACATCCGAGGGGACTTGGGGATAGGGTGAAACATCCTCCGTGTCCCATCCCAAGAAAAAAATAAGGGGGAGTTCAGAGGAGACACCTAGGACATCCTAGGTGTTTTAACATTTTGAGGATGCCATTGCGGATGTTGTGACATCCTCAGAATGGTTGAGGTATGTCTTGGGGATGTCTTAAAGTCCCATATGGCCCAACCACTTTAAAATTTATAAGCTTCATACTCATATGAGTAACTACCAAGATTATTAATTTCTTAATCATCTACTCAATTAATGCTTGAAATTGATTTACTTTGTATTTTTTATTGGACATATCACATACTAAAATCAACATTTTACGCTTGATAATAACAAGCCAACTGTAGTCAACAACTACTCCATTTATGAAGTGAATGGAGATTTACAAATCGAAAATTGATTCTTTTGAAGTAGTCATTGCTTGATACAGGCATAATGAAAACTATGATCAAAATTCATCCTACCCAACTCATTTCCATCTTCACACTCTTCTTGTATGAATAAAATGGACAACTATTATATTTTGACCCTCATGAAAAACATAGGAATCAAACATGATAGAATATAAATGTCTAAATAACATTTGAAATTACCCTGATTATGCAACTATTACCTTAGAGGAGGCCTCTAATTATTGAGCTACCATTTTAGTTATGTATTTATGACATAATAACATAAGTTCCCTTTTCATGTTGATAAATGAAGACTTTTTTTTCTTTTGCATATTATTGAGGTATCATTGTATCACTATCTAGTATAAATTAATCTCGATTCTAATTTCTAGGTTAATGCTAATGACTCGATATGCAACATTGAAATATGTATAATAAATATCACATTTTGGCTTATGTGATGAATACTTGGATTACTTGTTTCAATCTTTAAGATTTTAGTTTATTTATGTTATATTTGGAATATATATAAATTGTATACATTGTTCTATTATTTGTCCCCTCGTCGTCCCCTATCATCCCCAAAATAGGGGAAAAATTGTTGTCTTGGAGTCTTAGGTAACTATGGTGAGATGTTTATTGGATCACTAAGTTGTGTTTTCTAGTGGAGGGTTAGCTAAAGGGAAAACAAGTATACCCTCCTCCTTAATGATCCATTATGAGGCATCTGATACCCTCGTTTTTTCATCACCATCTTATGTAGTATCACCATCTCCCATATCCATAGTAAACTTCATTATACCAATAAAGGTTTCATAATTTTCCATATTATTAGATAGTTTGTTTCTAGTTAATATATTATGATCATTTGTAGTATCAAAGGAAATAAGGAATCTGCATTATTTGTAACATGTACATGTCATTTATTTCTTCTATAAATGTTATTGATCTCAAGTACATAAAATTGGTCCATCAAAAATGTGTAACAAATCTATATAGATATATATCTTTTAACTTCCACAAGGTTAAAAAGTTATGGGACAATAGACCCTGTCATTTTGGCTTTATGAATTTCTCTCTTATGTCATTCAAAGTGATATTGAATTCCTCCATTTTCTCCACCCTCTCCTTAGTGAACATATAATGTAATGAAGTTTTTATTAAAAGTGTAGAATGTATCGAACATTTACAGAATCAATTTATCTTATTTTGGTTGATATAAGTGCAAGTTATGATATTAAGCACAAGTTGAGAACTGCCATAGACTTTCATATATCTAAATTTTAAAATATGTTTCATATGGATTCTTAGAATCAATGCCTCATACTTGACAATATTATTAGTACATAAAATGTTGAATTCGTAGGGTAATGTTATAAACTCTCTTTAACGGATAGTCAATACAATCTAGAGACCCCCCTTCCAAACCCCAACCCACACTCACCCCATCTAAATAACATTTAGAACCATCTAAATGCATTTTTTACATCCTTCTTTTATCAACATACACCATAAATACACTTGCAAAAGTGTCATCTATATGTGTATGGTCTAATAAAGGAGCCTCAACTAATTAATATGCAATAACTTTCCCTTTAACTGATTTCTATGATACAAACTTGAGATCAAACTCTATTAGTAATGTGATCCTCTTGGCTAGTCTTTCTAATAAATATGTCTTAAACATCATGTACTTCAAAGGATCAAACTTAGAAATGATGTGTTTCATTGTTGAGCATATAATGTCTAAGTTTCTATGTTTCAAACACAATTAAACATAATGTTGCCATTAAATTGTGATTTTTCTCTCAATATAATGGACTTATATTGATTTATAAATTTATCTCCAAATTGTGCTTTATAATGTAAATGTTTGGTAATAAGAATCTATCTAAGATAAGTAGCATCATATCTAGAGGGTTGGCTTAAAAGTACTTGATTGAATCAAAATCATTTTGGTGATTGTCATCCCATTTTGATTTGGTATCATTCCTTAATACATTTGTGTTTCATATGCTAGTTGAGAAACACATTCTCTAGTAGCTTACATTTTTCTTTTTAAGCTTATTAAATTCTTAGATTTTCAAAAGGAGGCATTTTAAAAATTTATTGAACTTTCTTTATATAAACTTAAATACCCACCCTAGAAATAATTACCAAACACTTTGTCTAAGGTGACTTTAAAGACACTTCTTAGACTTTAATCTCACCAAATATTGTATCAATCTTTCAAATATTTTTTTGAAACTCATGTACGTGATTGTATTTTTTCCTATAATTTCCTAAGATGGCATCCACATAATATTCTAGAATATTATGCATATCATGGAGAATGTGTGCAATGACTCTTTAGTAAGTAGCTCCTGAATTTCTAATTTTAAAAGGAATGACCACATAAGTATTCTCCGTGGAGTTGTAAATTAGATTTTATGCTAATCATTGCGATTGATCTTTATTTGACTGTAACTAGAAAAACTATACATGAAAAAGGCATCTCATTCCTGACAACATAATCAAGAATCATATCAATATTTAGCAATGGGAGTGATCCTTAGGGAACATATTTTATATATCTTGAAACTATTAACATATCCTTACACTCGTAGTTGGCTTACCAACTTGGGAAATGTCAAAAATCCAGTCATAGCAACCAATGAATCTAATTAAACCAATGTAAGAAAGTTTTGATTTGATGTAGCTACAATTAGGGAATCTAATTAAGAATGACTTGAGATCACACAGTGTTTCAAACCATAAAAACTCTTGACCGATTCACACCCTTATGCAAAACAGTAAATTAAAATAAACAACACTTTGTCAATTTCAATTGAGGGAACAAGTGTACGCGTGTAAGACTGATCACAAACATTCTCTAAGGAGATACATCACAAATACTAATATGAGTAGATTGATTTACAACACAATTCATGAAATTAATCATATTCAACCCATTCAATATTTCCGCTCTAATGGAAATATGTCACTCAAATGTAAGGGCGTGTTCTTATAATTTGATATGAGAAGGATAATTAGAAAGGGAAAAGTGTTAGCATACACAAAAGAAAACTCAAGAAATATGGATTTGGACTTGGATGTGTACAACATGATGACAACATGTTGATTCCTTTCTAGAACATGAGAAACCCTAACACATGGATAATGTAAATTTTGATGCTCTTTGTCATGTATAAATCCATGTATTTCTTATGTGAATGTTGTTGTCCATCTGGATGATCCAATCAATGGGACAACAAACAAACTATTAGGAATTAGTGTGTATAATAATAAAAACTTTTCTCTATTGAGTAGATATGAATTTGGGAGAGTACACAAACATATTAATTGTAAGCTACTAAGAGAATTTCTAAAAATAAATCAATATTTGTGGAAGAGATTTCTACTATCCAATATGCATTACAATAGGGTGAATCCTAGTCTTAAAAATGAACAAAACTAACAATTCTAAATTTCTTTGAAGTTGATAAAAGATAATAATATACACTCAACATGCATTGGTTTGTGAATAAGAATTTTATTTAAAGCTAAAAAAACTAATATTATTACTCTTATGTAGTGATACCAAGTATGCTATGAAAAATCATGTTTATATCTCTAGAATTATAAATGCATTGAAAGATAATGCTTGCCAAAATATTTCCATTGATGTTTCTACTATTTCCTCTTCTTAAAATGCTATGTTATCAAATAACCAAAATGTTTCTTTTCTTGGTGTCATTCCTCTAATTGTGAAAAGTGAGTGTGTCTTCTCAATATTTAGGGCTCATTTAGTTCCTCTCAATGTTGTAAATCCTTTTTCACCTAATCTTTTAGTACTCCACCTATACCTATGAAATCTTATGAAATATCTATTATTGTGAATGCATTAGGTGATATACAAATACAAGTTCAAATTCTTTCCAAGCGTGTCGAAAACTAAATGATAGGGTCACTTCTCTTAATATAGTTTTAAACCTTATTTCACTTTTCTAATTGGTTTCATTGCACCTAAGTTTATGTTATGTAATGGAAAGGAGGACTCTCATTAACATATTAGACCATTTCATACATTTTTATTATACATTACTTGTGATAATAAATTAATAATTAAATTAAAAAACTAATTAAGTTAATTCCGAGAAGCTTGAGAGACTATGCACTTGGTTGGTTTTATGCCTTGTCATGTGGATCAATAAATTCATTTGCATCTCTAGTTGATAGTTTATTGGCTCATTTTCAAATGAATATTTCTGGAATTATCTCAAGTAAGCACCCAATGAGTATCTTATTAGGTATATGCTTAGTTCATAACTGTAGTCAATAAGTTGACTTATAATGAGCTTCAAAGTATTGTTTATATATATTTTAGTATCAATTATGAAAGTCAAAGTAGTTTTTAATGGTTTCTAATCATTCAATGAACTTTTCCATGTCATTAAGGCCCTTGAAGTAAAATTTTTAAAAGCAAATATGCTTACAAATGAGATCAATGATCGAACCAATGCAAAATATCAAAACAAACCAACTTTTAAGGTTAAAAGAAATGGCCATGAGTTTTGACATAATAAATTTTGCCAAGAAAACAATCAATGTGATAGAGATACCATATAAGAAGATTGTGTTACCTCAAAAGTACTGAAAACAATTTACAAGATCTAGTAATAGTTTATAACTATGTCTTTAAGAAATTACTGGAATTCAACATGATTACTTGATCACCACCAAGGGAATTTGATGTTTCAAGTTCATTTCATATATACTTTGATGCCAATGCATATTATGATTACCATACACTTAAAGGGAGTTATGTAGATCAATGTATCACTTTGAAACACAATATTAAAAATTTAATTAATAATAATCAAAATCAAGTGGATTGTACCCATACAAGTTCAAGTGCGACTATAGAAACTACTCACAAGGAGCCAACAACTCTTATTAGCAATGTCCATATGATAAGAAAACCAAAGTACAACAATATCGTCTATGGAATATAAGAAAAACCCAATAAAGTGTTTTATTGGTGCAATTGACTATGGTGCAATTGACTCAATCAAGAAGAAAACAACAACTACTCAAAACTATGCTTACTAAAGAGGATATGCCACATGATAGTTCATAGTATGGACCACTATCTATACAATAATTTATAAAAGGGAAAGAAAAACATGGCATATTGGTTGACAATGTCTCACTTAAATAAATGTACTGGTCAATTTATTTATAGCCTTGGACTTAGCTTAAATGATTTAGCATAAACTTCTACTATTACCACGGGATATGGTGGCATTGGAAAAAAAACTCTTGTATTGTCTTTCCTATTCGAGTGGGTTGAAAGACACTTCAAACTCTCTTTCACATGGTATCCACTATTGGATTGTACAATGTTTTTGCTTGATCAATCAAGATATCAAATTAAAGCAATTCCATTTATTGCGCATCAATGTTTAAAATTGAACATCAATGTCAAATAATTATAATTTGAAGGGATAGAAGATTTTCAAGAGTGCGATACAAGATTGATGAAGTACACAAAGAAGAACCTCAACAAGTATTGATTTGGTTACCTAAAGATAGAGTGCATAGAATAGAAAAGTGAACTCCAATTATCATGGAATCATCAAATCTTATGTAAGAAATGATATCAATGCATAGGAGACATTAGTCACACAACAAAGAATGTATGTGATGATGATGAATTATTATCCTTAGCCTTGTGAGTTCCACCTTTGCCCTTCATATCTTACTAGACTTTCACATATTATGACAATTATCATAGACCTCCTAGCATTACTTGTTTATTTTGCTAACCAACAGTTTCTTTTAACAATTGAGCACTCTCTATTTGTATGATTTCTTGTTGCTTTCTTTACCTTTAATACATATTATAAGTTCATATTGTACATATTTCATTATTATATCTATGTTATTGATGTGATTATAGAGATTGGTATAGTTTTTGCTTTTAGTTCAGGTTATATAATATAATTGTGGAGTCTCTTGTGTGTTACCCACATTTTTTCATTTCATATTCACCATTTTCTTTATAAATCAACTTAATTTTTTGATTTAAAGTTATTATTAATGTTATCGAATAATGTAGCTTATAGTAAAAGAAATACAAGTTGAAGTCCACAAGAAATTGTGCAAACTCAAGCATTTATTAGGTATTGTTACATTTATTTAAGAAACACACAAATCAATCACCATTTCTATTATTGTTAAAAAAAATTTATAGAGCTTGTGAAAAGAACAAACAATACAACCTTTACACAAAATTGAAAAGGTTTGTATTCTTTCCCCCTATGTTGTTGCTTCCTCCTTTCCCTGTAACATTAAAACTACAAGAAAAAAAAAATTGTTACACAAATGAGCAACACGGACACTTGGTTCTCACCATACAAGTTTGATGTGATAATCTTTGTCCTTATGGCATGGGAAGGACAACAAAAAATTGTGTTTTGTAGATAGTCAATTATAAAAATCGCATACTTTGCACACATGCTTTAGGACTAGTGGAATAGACACGAGTATGTGGAATACACAAGGAATGATTGACAAAATAGGACTTGGACAAGAAGGGTTGTGAAAATCACAAAAAGCAAATGGCTACTAGTGGTGCCTATATACACTCTTTTTTGTGAAGCAATAAATCAATTTTATATCTCAATAATATATAAAATATATACTACTACAAAGACACCTTTATAAATTTATTGAAACCATGGAAAATGTTATAGTCCACTAATTTCACATCCATGATATCCATCCTTGTATCATGAAATCAATGTGAAATATGTCAGTAAAAAAAATTAGAAATGAATAAAATAATTTTAATCAACATATACATTTATAAGAAAAAGAAACAAAGCATCAAATTGCTTAAATGACTCAACATAAATTAAATGCAATTTCAATAAGTTTTTCTTCGGTAAAAATTGTTGAGTTGAGCTATGAACTAGATTTGAGACATAATTGAGGGTCAAGTTTCCGTTGGGAGACAATTGAGGGCCCAATTCCCAACATACTATTAACTGGCCTCAAATCCAACAGCCACTAACTGGCTTTTAACTCCTCAAGTAAGATTTAAACCTAGGTGGAATTGGGCTTAGGTTTATAATATCAGAGAGTGTGTTTTGTGTGGTTAGTAATGAGAAGTTTGACCCCTATCTGCAGATTTCCCCATGGCCGCTTTTAGGTCCCCAAGAGTACGTGAGAATGGAACCTTCGTTTAATGGTGTGAAATTCATTGTTTCCCACCACTAGCTCCAAGCATGTTGAGCAAAATAGACTTATAATACTACGAGAGACAAAAATAAGGTAATGGAACTCTAAAAAAAAGCCAAGGCATAGACCAGTGTCAGGGAGAAAAATACCGTAATGTGAAAGCAAAGTTTGAACCAAAACTGAAATCAAAGAAGATATCCCGAATTGGATGTTCTTACAAATAATTGACCAACCGCAAATATAAAATAAAATGTCAAAGCAAAAGTGAGAGGCCATCATCCAACCATTACAGAATAATTGGTGCAAGTCATCCACGCCACTGCAGAGGACATGAATTGAGTAATAGAACACTAGAAGTGATACAAAGGTGGAAAAACTTAAGGTAGAAGGGCTTGAAATTATTTCAAAAACAAAGAGCTTGCTTATGCGTACAAGTTATGGGAGTAAGATGGGAGGAATGATTGAGCCTTTATAAGTCATACTGAAAACCTGAGCTACATGCAGATTTCAGTATTAGATGCTAAATAATTAGTTTGCATTGTATCCGATTTGTACATGAGTTTGAATCAAGTTTTTCTTATAAGATTTTTGCTTCACATAAAATCATTCTTACAGGGAGATAAGATTTACTTCAAAGTTCATATAAAATCCCAATATTCCAAATCAATGTATCTATAATTTCAGCCATATGCCAAGCCAACCATTTTTACATGAGAATATATGGTCTTGGCAGGCATGCTACTGTAAAAGTTATCTTCTCCCTAGAACAATACCAGCCATATCTCAAATATTTACAGTTTGAAGTTGAACATGAGATAAAATGGCACAAAATAGAAAGCTTAACGCTAAACAAAAAAACAAACCAATCCAGCTTAAGACTTGCAACTATGTGGGCTACATCACTAGAAAGGTTATTGCTGATGGGTAACTTAGGCTGTTGCAATCTCTTTTGAATCCCAGGCTTTTCAGTCAAATATTGTCATATATATCTCCATGGCAAGCATTACTACGTAACACCCCACATATGCTTTCTGAGGGAGATTCTCAAGCCTCACAAGGTTTTCATTCCCAATAAAGTACATGAACTCTAGGAAGTCAATCTCTATACGGTTTGAATGATTCTTCAATCTGTTTAAGTGTTTTACCCCGAGTCTCTCGCACACAAAAAGCCACAAATATAGCATTGAGGGCGCACACTGCTGCAAATATCCAGAAAGAACCTGCATGGACGAAAAAATACAATATTGGTTAAAAACTTAAAATATTAACCATGGGAATCTTTGGAGAAGCAACTGGTTATATTTTCATAAAAATGTAGTACAATATTGTCTGTCTGGACCTCTCCTGTCTCCATGTAATCGTCTCAATAAGGAAATGTGAACAACAGGCCAGTGTTTATCTGGTCAACTAGCAAAAAAATAAATAATTAAAGATCCTTTCTATAGAAATCATTAAACCTTTTCTTCCCTCATGGCAGTTAGGAGAGAAAAGAGGGACACTTCTTTTTCCCTCTTTTCAGCATTATCAATTTACAAATTTAGACTTCCGCCAGAATGGACTAGGCATGGGATTGTCTAATATTGGTAAAACATTAAAGCAAAAGATTCATTTCAGAAATTATGCAGGACTATGCACCATAGCAGGATACACCTGGCATTGGAGAACCTTATTGTCTCAATTCTTTGGGAACCCGATTTCCCTGTGGATATAGGTAGTTTTTATTAATAAGACATTTAAGAGGAGGAAGAATATTAATAAATGTCTTCAATCACAAAGATCTTGGTTTATAAATGAGAAAGATTATTAAATTCCACAACTTGAGCTCGTCAACTACAATGAAATAACTTGAGTCGGAATAAGATAAGGCTTAAAAAAACAGGAAACATTATGCAGTAATGATTACAACCTGGAGCACTCCATTCAAGCAGCGAATTGAATGTCACAGTAACTATCCAAGCACTTAACCAACTTGTGAGAGCTGCCAAGCTCCCTGCAAAGCTGTTTACTCGTGCAGGCAGGTTCTGCAGAGAAATAAATAGTCAATATTTATCTGGAAATACGGATCAAAATACATTTCTAGCTGTGCAACAGTAAAAAAATCAAGTGTCTCTGGAGAGATGAGGGCATGTGTGATTGTCTTGCTTACAAAATATACAGAAAGGCACTCATTACCTAGTTTTCTAAATGATTGTCTTTTCATGGAGGTTACTCATCAAACCCAAAAAACAAATAGATTTCATGAATAACATAGATTTCACAATTGAAAATATGAAATGAAATCTCGTACAGATGAATGTAATTATTTCACCCACTTTGTATATTAATATGATTAGCTTGATGTTTTCCTAGAATACATAAACTCCTAACATCTATTATATAAACAAACTCCAAAATATCTTTGTACGAGTTACAGATACCAACCTCTCCCATGACTATCCATGGGACTGGCCCAACTCCAAGAGAAAATGCTATGATATACACCTGCACCAACAAGCCATCTCAGTTAAGAAAGACAGATGCTGAAGCCCACTCTCAATATGTGAGGAGAAAGACAATAATTTTTATGATTGAACCAAGCCAAATTACGTTATGTTTATTTTAAACATACTGGTGCTGTAAATAACATAAGGTAGTTTCACATGTCCCAGTGTCACAATATTTCACTTGGGTTCACAAAATGAGAAGGTGCTAATGAAAAAAAAAAACTAAGAAGCATTCATCATGTAAGGCGCCAATCAGAGAGGTTTTCTAATTTGGAGTCACTCATCATATTGTACGGTGAGTCTGAACTTTTGTACCAGAACAATAGGAGCTTTATGAACATAAGTCCTCCATTCAAACGCTCTGATAGGGTACAACTTCGTTCGACAATAGATGCAAGACAAGATGCAGCACAGCCATGTGATATCATGAGCAAGAGAAACTGGAGTACTGTGAATCACGTATGGTAAGCACTGGCCTTGCTGGAATGAGCTAAAGCAGGAGAAATAATAATAGAATTCAATGATATCAACTGTTTTTATTTTGACATTTGAGGATGTTAAATCTAAGCAATCATTTGCATCGACAGACGGGTAATATTGATGAGCTTGATGTAGAAAAACATTAACAGACATTTTATTTTTGCAGAGATTGAAAGCGTAAAACAGGTCAAACTGCAAAGATGAGACACATACTCATGCAACCATCACACATCACATATCTCAGCTTATTCTAATGAGAGACTGACAATTAATATAAAAAAGGAAAACAGTTGAAAAGATGACAACAAGACATTATGTAAGAGGGGATAAGGAACTCCAATTTTGTATGTCAACATGGACATCAAGAACCTATAAAGACTTACAGGTAAGACACCAAAAAATTAAATTTGCAGCACTTCTCTAATTAATCTAAATTTCTTTATCATGGGCATCTGGTCTTACCATGGTTAATAGGGATTTTGCTTTACAAAAGTAGGTGAGCTGTATATGCATGAACACCAATTTTATTCCTTAAAAGAACTAAATATTATTTTTTCTTCTAAATAAATCAGTGTACTTGCTGGCTTCGAGAGATTTTAGACAAAATGTACGACTAGCAGAAAATAAATATACATTATGAATTCATCATATAGATCTGCAAGATCTAAACCTATGTCATGTGTGCAAACATCTTACCAATAAACCAGAGATGGCAAGGAAGCTAACACATCTACTCATGTCCTGGGAAATGTCATCACCAGAAATATCCTGCAAAGTGATCAACTTGTCAAATAATTAGTTATGCACAACCAACACTGAGATAACCACTATTACACAAGATGCAATAACCCTATAATTGTACTGTACTGTACTATGAGATGCAGGAAGCTTAGAAATATAACAAAATCGTGAATGTCATGTCCACCCACATGACCTGATCTATGCTGCTCTGTAGCAGTATTTTGTATAAATTAAAGAAATATTGAGTATACTAAAGCTAAAACAAGAATAGTGTATACAAGAGAAATAAATCGTTGAAATTTTGCAAAACAATTGATGATGACAGATTGTTAAAAATCAATTTTCAGATTGGACAATATCCACGTACATTCATCAAATTATCAATAGAAAGAAAATAAATGTCAAAATTTTGCAAAACAATTGATGATGATAGACTATTAAAGATCAATTTTCAGATTGAACAATAGCCACATGCATTTGTTTTTTTGGTTAACTGGTGGAATCGGTGACTCAGCAACTTGGCACAACCTCACATGCATTCATTTACTGCAAAGAGAAACTATCAGAATTTTTGTATAGAGATGGGAGAAATACCTTTAGATTAGACCAAAACCATCCATTGTCTTGCACATAGTTCGCATACTTGTATTCGGCAAACCAAAAAAAAATTTGACACGGCAAAAACTCAGCAAGGCTCAATGAATATTCGGCAACTTAAAAAATAGACAAATTTCTTTAAAATATATATATTTTATGCAAAATATTGCTACAAAATGTATCAAATGAGTTTGTAAAATGTTGGAGAAGTGTTTTCTATTATATCTGCATACAAATACAATACAAAATTGCATCATCATGTGAATACAACAGCTGGCTGATAAGTGCTAGTTGTTTATCTTTTTTGTTATCATAGTTTTTTCTTAAAGCTCTGACCGAATTTCACATTTGGTATTAGAGTGAGGTTAAAAATATAAAATGGAAAAGTGGGTTGCTAATTGTTACAAGGGAAATCAGTTTTCATTTCCCCCAATAGATTAGATTTTGATCATTTAACATATATTTGTAAGCACTTTTCCATAGATTACAATATAGTATTAGCAAGGTTGAAGGTTTTTTGTGGTTGTTAAAGTATCATTGGTCGTTATGTGGATCAGATATCACTCCTTTGTAATGAGCCATTAAAGTATATTTTAACTTGTCACGTCAATCTGGTGTCCCCAAGATTTCACCCTGAAATCTGGGACTACCCCTTTTAAAAAATTTCGTTCTTGTTCAAGGTGATGGGTCTATGTTTAGTGTTTGTTTCGCCTGCAGTTGTCTTCATTACTTTAGAATATCTCCAGGGAGTCATAAAAGTCAAACTCGACAAATGCTCACATGCTAAAACTCACTCTATCCCTTCGCTAGGTTTTGTCTGAGAGAATTTTGTTTATTTATTTATTAAATAAATAAAGTTTTGTTTAAAAATAAATTGTGCTGCGGTTGAACCTTATTGAGGATTTTCACATTAGTACTGCTTCCGCCTCTCAATGGAGTGTTCACCAAGGAAGAGTTTTTACTAACCAGCTAATCGGCTGGTTATTTTCAAAGCAATTGTCTGCAACTTCCAGCGGGGTTTTTTGTTTTTATTTTATTTCTTCTATGTTTTGGTTTTTCTCCTTTTTTCGTCTGGCAATCCCCGTAGCCTATTCATTCTTCCTGCCAGACCTTTTTCCCGGGCCTAGGGTTTTGAAAAGTTTTCCAATGTTTTTAATTGCTAATTAATTTGTCTAAAAGTGACCATATCTTAGGATTCCTTTAGGAGGTTACAAGAGGTTGTGTGGTCCAAAAAGGTGCAATAATGGATTTTATGAAAATAAGGAAAATACTGCCACCAATGCGTAGAGCTTGAGAAAATATGCACTTTTAGAAAAAACGGCACCTAAAACGGAGCCACGGAGTGAAATTTATTGCACTTGCAAGTTTTTGCTACTACATCTTCCTGGACCCTTTCCAAATATGGAAATTTTTTTTCTTTCCTTGTGGTTTTCATTCACCGAAAATCCAAAAATGGAAAGAAATGCCAAAAAAGGAAAGTCTTCATGCCAATTGGCAATTTTTAAAGTTGCCCTTCCACTTGAATGTACCCACAGGGATAGGGTACATCGTCGGGTAAAGCAACCGTACCCTATGGAGCTGTCGGGAAGTTTCCAAGTCACCCAAAGCGTCCGTACCCTGTACCAGTACCTAGTACGTTTCTGGAGCCTGGTAAGTGGGACCCCCAAGGCGTTTCCGTGCAGTCTAGGTTAAAGTTTTTTCCCTGCAATGGCTTGGCTTTTACGCTAGGAGAAGAGATTTTAGAAGCTTCCTCGAAGGGGAAAAAGCCTTCATGATTTTCACACAAAACAGAGTTAATTCACCCAACTAGAAGGAGATGAGAAGTTTGGGGCTTCCCGAAAGAAATAGATGAAAATCTCTCCGACTTCCTTGCCCTCATGATTTTCAGCAAAAAAAAGATGGTTGAGGGTATTCAATTTATAAGTGAAAAGTGGAAATGTTTAAGGGCAGCCTGAAATGGCTTTTAGAATATTCCCACTTCCTTGCCCTCATGTTTTTTCCACAATAGCCAAAAAGTGCGAAGCATAACTAAATGCATAAAAGTTGATTTCTTTTATTTATTTTTAGCAAATTCCCAAAGAAGGAGAAAAAGCACAACTTGTTATTGGAAGTTGCTAAAAATAAGAAGCAATGATAAAATTAGCATGCAGTTGCATATAGAAGTGGAAAAGTGAAGAGCAATTAATTTTGGGGCTGCCAAAGGATGAAGCATTAATAAATATTTGTACATTGCCGGGAAGCATCCAGTTTGTGGCACCTAGGGTGGAAAAGCTTTATTTCTATTATTCTAGCTATTTGCATGTTGATGTGAGTGCACATGGGGATAAAATAATATTTTTAGCTTGCTTTGCATGCAAACAAAGTCTGAAAATAGAGGGCAGCAAGCTTTATAATCAGATTTCGGTGAAGAAATTAGATATTCATCATTGATGCACGTTTAGTCTGAATTAAGTGCAGGAACATTTTGGCACATACTGGAGAAGAATTGCTTTGGGGATAAAAGAGGAAGACAAGTTAGAGGCAACACCCGCAAGCAAAATCACAGTCAACTGCTTCCAGATCCAGTTTGGTGGAATCAAAGGCAAAGAGTCAACCGTATGTAGGAGAAAAAACATCTCAGATATCAAGGCAGAGATATCATCCAAATCATTCATGAGGCGGAAGTGCAATACAGGTTGGATCAACATGCATGAGTATGGAAGAAGAACAAGACTGAATAGTGTTGCAGCTTTCTTCTAATTTCTTCTCCACTTTCTTCTTAAGTCTCTTATTTTCTTCAACAAAGTAATTAAGTAATCAATTGAATTATAAGACTTAAGTGATTGGTGTAAAAGACATTACTTCAAGTTACTAGAAAAAATCAATTACTTGGAATAGGTGGCAAACATGCAGAATTGAAGGTTCTATTTTCAGTTGTAAATCATGCATGTCCTGCAAAGAGGGATTCTAGGAGAAGGATTGCCAATTGTCTCCTTTTCTATAGCTTCCGCACGCGGGAATTCATTAAAAAACTTCTTATTTGTAATTGCCCTCTATTCACTATAAATAGAGGAAGAGCCTACGAGTTAAAGTATCACAATTTTGCTAGAGCATTCTTGAGTTTTCAGACTTTGTACTATAACCTTTGATGTTATTTCTGTGAAAGCTGGGGTGAATAAAAGGCAGATTTACATTGGTGTTCCTTGTTTCTTGCTTCTATGAATTTTTAGATGAAACTTTGTGTTATATGAGGTTTAGGTAGAACCTATTCTTTTCCACTTTTGACAAGTGAATCTCAAGTTGAATTAATCTATTGTATGAGACCTGCCTGATGAACTATTGGTTGAATCACACATCTTCCTCCTTTCTTTCCCAAATTCCTATTTCCCCCTTCATGCAAATTTCATAACAACTACTTACTTGCTGCAAATAGTTTGCTATGGTTCATCCTTTTCTAAAGTAAAATCCCATAAACTAGTTATTAGGATTCTACCCAACAGCTGATAAACATTTACACGGGAGCCTTTTGAGGGAGATTTATTCCATGACTGCAAGTTTTTAGCTTGCAGAAAATATAGCCAACACAAGTAATTCGTTGAAAAACAATTGCATTCATACCCTTGATTTGAAATTAATATGTGTTCATTAGCTCAAAATATCAGACATCGTAAAGTTTGATAAACATGTACATCATCCAATTAAGCTTGAACTATTAAGATATTTCTTGTCCTGTGTCATCTATTTTTTATTGTTGAAGAGCACTTGTAATTCAACCATGTGGACTTGTATCTACATTGCTTAAGCTCTCTATTGCAAGAAGTATTGGCGCCAAATGGATCTAGAGATTTTTATTCCATTTTCCTTATAAAGGAAAAAATTCAGTGTTTTTTCAGCATTTTTCCCATGTATTCTATGTTTTTTCTGTGTTTTTCCCACGTATTTTGTGTTTTTTCTTTGTTTTTCCACATATTCTGCATCAGACGAGTTTAAGGGTTGGACAAGCCGAGTATTTTTATTCGACAAATCATTGGCCATATCAACATGTCAGAGTTGGCAAATTTGTCCTTGCGACTATTGTTTTTAAAATAGTACTCGCTGAGTTTTTTATGGGACTTTATTTACCAGGAAACGCGGGCATACGTTTCGGCGTAGAAACGTTTCAGAAACGTTTCTGAGGGGGGAAATAGCGCCGGCAGCGGAAGCGTTTCCGGAAACGCCTGTGCCAATTCCGGAAAGATCCGGAAACGCCTTCCGCGTTTCCGGCGCTTGAAAAAATACGAAGATACAGTTTTAAAAAATGAAAATACAGTTTAAAAAAATGAAAATGCATGTTTACTGTGCATTAAATGCCTTGAAACCCTAATGCGGCTGTAGCTTGCAAAACAACATTTCACTGGGTCACACTCACATTTTTCTCTTGCTGAATAACTGCAAAAGCTTCAAGGATAAGAGGAGGAAGACAGGTCAGAGGCAACACCCACAAGAAAAATCATAGATTTCAGCTGCTTCCAGATCCAGTTTGGTGAGAATCAAAAGCAAAGGTCAATTGCATCAAGAGATGTGTGCAAAAAGCATCTCATCATTCAAGGCATAGTATATATCATTCAAATCATTCATGAGGCGGAAGTGCAATATAAATAGGTTGGATCAACATGCAGAGTATGGAAGAAGAACAGGACTGGGAGTGTTGCATTTAATTCTTTCTTCTAATTTCTTCTTCTTTCTTCTTATGTTTCCGAACTCTTATTTTCTCCGACAAAGCAATTGAGTAATCAATTATTTTTTTTAATTGTAAAACTTAAGTGCCTGAACGGTTTGGTTCAAAAGCCGTTACTTCAAGTTACTGGAAGAAGTCAATTACTTGGAAATAGGTGGCAAACATGCAGAATAGAAGGTTCTATTAATTTATTCAGTTGTAAATCATGCATGTCATGCAAAGATCTAGAGCTTCAGTAGGGAGAAAGATTGCCAGTTGCTTCTCCTCTTTTCTATGTGCTTCCACATGCAGCAATTCATTATACAAGCTTCCTATTTGTAATTGCCCTCTATGCACTATAAATAAAGGAAGAGCCTACCATGGTTAAAGGATCACAATAGGGGTTCATCACCCATCAAACTTTTATCCAAGTTGCAGTTTAGCAAGAGCTTTGTCACGAAAGAGAATTTCATTAGAGAGCATTTTTCAAACTTTGTGCTGTTGCTCGAACCCTTGGTGTTCAATGTGTTTTTGTGAATGGTGAGAGGTATTTGGGAATTGAATAGAAGGTGGATTTTCGAAAGAAGTGGAGAACTTTGTGTCTACGGTGCTTTACTTCTCACTTCTATTTAAGGTTTTAGATAAACTTTGTGTTATCTTAAGATTTAGGTTAGAAGTGCTCAATTTATTCTAATATTTTGATTGAGGCTTTCCTTTACTGTCCAAGTCAAATATTAGAGCAGCAGGGCTGAGATTTATCTGTTTATTTAATTTGTGTGGATGAGACCAACTCTGAGGAAGTTTAAGCTATTGGTTGGAATCAACATATCTTCCTTTCATTTCTTTCCAAAAATTCTATTATTTCCCCCTTCTGCAAATATCAATTGAATTCCAATCACAGTTGCTTAGGTTGCTGCAAAATTGCCCAGTTGAGATGGTTCACGAGATTTTGTGGGAATTAAAGTAATCAACCCCTGATAAAATCAGTGATACTTATTATTTGGTGGGCAAAGGTTCATACCTTAGTTTTACTGCAAATTTTATCTATGATTAAACAGACACTTTCATAGGGGAGTCTCGCTGTTAAATGAGGGAATATTTATCTCATGACTGCCTAGGAAAAATTTTTAATCCTGTGCATAAAATCTAGCCAACATCTCCTAGCCTATGATGAATCCCTGTGGTTTTCAGTGAAATACTTGCACTACCTGGTACAAACCATTGATGACCATGACTTCTCCAAGTGGATTTCCGGAGGCTTTTTCTGATCCAGATGTAACCAAGTCCGCTTGAAATGACGCTCTTTGTGCTTCCTATGGGGGTAGCATGGGTGAAATCCCTAACACTTCAGGTACAAGATGACCCCATGCTTTGGTGTGCACTGCCATGATTGCTGCGACCTTTCCATAATTCTATTCACAGGTTTAATAACAAAGGAAAAAGTTTTCCTTATTAATCTAGAAATGTATCTACCGTAGGTCTTGTAAGTCGCATAGTATTGTGAAAATTTAACTTCTTTTCTCTAACAGTGGAGCAATTCCTGCAAGAGAAAATTAGAGTTCTATTCCTTATTCTACCATTACGGTAACAAACATCCCGAGAATGTGCTAGATCTATCACACAAGAGTGAAATGTTAGAGGTCCCAGCAATAGGCTTTGGGATATTGATCCTGAGACTAGCGACATGCTTTGTGCTGCAACTCATGTAGCCATTTTCCTGCCTTGGAATTTCAAGGACATCGTCATATAGATCTTTTCAAAGGGAGGGATTTGGAGCTAGTGGGCTACAATGTCGGTGCTAGTGGTAAACATCAAGATAGATGATTCTACCCCTATGAAAAATTTGATATGTTCTAGAATCAGATTATTATTATGTCTCCTGAAATTGTCATGTTAATGATCTGAATACTCACTTAGAAGTTCAAATTTCAATTATAAACTTGAGCAATCTTGTCACATTAATGGATATTATTAGTACTTCATATGATATATATATTGCATCCATATATATAAGCAATATATGTTTTTTGTTGCTTAATAATATATTCCTACGGACCGTTAACGTCTTTCGTATCCTTTGAAAACTTAATATTTCGTCCCGTTTCAATCAACTATCATAGATGGGACTCTTTCACACATTGGAAGATGGAAAAGGAATAGGGATGGATGGACTGTATGGTAGGGGTATTCCACATGGCGATGTTCTTCGACTTCACTGCAACTAGAGAGTACCGATATAGATCTCCTCGTGGATTGTAATCTTTAGTTTTCAGTCCAGAAGTTTGTGGTCTAGTGATAAGACACATTAATTACAATATTGATGATTGATCCAAGTGGCAGTTCGAGAAAACATTTTGATGGAATATTGATACCTTAGTACCCCATCTTTTCGGGGTCATATCTCTGACTGTTGGTCGGAATTTCAAACTGTGAAATCTCTTGGAAAGATCAAGAAACAAAAAAGTTATGCCCTAAAGGAAGCTCTGCACCCTTTACGGCATTTGGAAAACTCGTAAGGGAAAATTCCACTCAAAAGGGCCATGAAAATACAAAATACGAAAAATGAAGAAAAATATCTGAATATTGAAAATGCTGAGTTTTGTATTTTTATGAGTATAGACTCATGACATAACTCCTCAACTTCCTGGGGGAACACTTGTGACACAAATCTTCAGATGCCAAAACAAATCGTTTTATATTGTTTTTCTAGACTCTTCGTTTCCTACCAAATATAGATATGAAGGAATTGTCATCCGAATGTAAAAATTTAGAAAAATGTATTGCAGCTCCACATCTTCTCTCAGACATAGCCACCCTCTGGTAAATTATATTTGGGTTCAACAAAATTCATATACAGTGCAAAATTGTGTTAATAATGTATCTAATTCCCTGATTTGCTCATTATTTTTACATTACATTAAATTTCTACAATTTAGTGTGCTGTCCATCAGATTTCCAGTTAAAATCTGTAGTGGTATCAGAGCAGTTTGTTCCATTCTTGTATGTCTCAACGAATGAGGTCAGAATATAAGAAGCATGGTCTCGATACATGCAACCCTTTGCATTAGCTTCCTTGTCACTCCAAACGATTTATATGGCAATGGAAGGAACAAAATATGCTTTCACATTTTTTCTCGATGAAGCCCTTAGAAAGCAAAGGTGCAAGGGTGGGAGATGATGGCACAATTCTCCAATATTATTTCACAAATTGTGCTTGAATGCCCGCCACTTCATCAAACAGACCCTTCACGTGTCTTGTAATGTTGCTCTTTTCCGCAAATTTTGGGATCAACATGTGAATCAATATCAATCACAGTAAGGAGTCTTTAATAGAGTTTGTGTTTCGTAGTATTAAGGTGGTGAGCTAATAATGGGAAACACACGGCCTATTGAAGAGCACCCACCGTGATTAATATTGATCCCAAAAATCGGGTAAAAATCAACGTTACAATTTGGTATCAAAACTTTATAACACAAATAACAAAGATAATATAATTAGTTACACACGAATCACATTGCAGAAATCCAATTGTTATTTATAGGAGAATAATATGCATATCTTTTTCTCGAGGTCATTCAAACTTCATCTTCTTGTGTGTATGAGATCAAACACATATCTTTTTATCATTGGAGGAATAAAATATTTAATTAATTTCACACCTTGCCTTGGTCAGGAACCATCTTGTGGCATTGTTTTTCTTGGCTCCTGATTTGATTGAATTGGATTGGTTCCTTTTTTGATCGAAAGATTATAGGTCTCTGATTGCTTGTAGTAGTTGGTTCTGAGCTGATTTCTACTATTTGACAAAATGCACTGGGAATTTGGTTGGCTTCCAAGTGTTTGATGAAATCATCAAGCATACTGTCTAAGCTTACTGCATATTTTAGCTACAACTTAGAATATGGAGACCTCCCCTCTGAATCTGGAGGCTATTTTGACGCAGGAATTGCGAACTCCTCCTGCACCATCTCATTCTATGTTTCAAGAACCAAAAGCCCGCATTGTCATGACCCCCAAAATCCAATACAACAAACTCTTGAACAAGATTTATTCTATTGAAATATGGGTACCAAGTTTCAGGAACTCCTTTCACTTTTCCAACAACAACAACAAGAGAAAGACCAGACCACATTAGTCTTCAAACAACAGTTGTCATCACCGATTTGCAAGCTAGAATCACTAAGCTCGAAATCAATATAATATCCCCTTCCCAATCGAAAACCCTTAGCCTATTTTGTGTACTTGACAGCCAAGAGAAACATATAAGGGTGACTTAAGTTTTATTATTTTATTATAAAGTGCAAAAAAATAAATATAACATTATAAAAAACACTTATAATAAAGTAATGGACTTAATAAAAATAGAAAAGTGAACCAAATGATAAATCACTTAGCACAAATTGTTTATATCTAGAAAAGTGCAACTTGCACGAGGGAGAAAAGTTAGTAAAAATATTAAATGAAGGGACAATTCTGATTGGATGTTGAGAGAGGTTAGTTGGGCCTTTTCTCTTTATAAGCAAGCCAACTTGCTTAGGAGAGACATCACTTGTTTATCATCAAATTTCAGATTTGTGTGTAAAGCTTTTGGCTTGCATTTTCTTTCTAAGGACGAAAACCCTTGGACTTTATTTCTAGAGGACGAAAACCCTCTTAGAGTATTTGGGGATTTCCTATTCAGGGTTATCCATTGTGCCTACTCAAATTTTTAGCTATTTTAGCAATAGTTTTGCAGTTGGGTTTTGAAGAATAAAATTGCAGCAGTTGTATGTTCATTGTGCAAGGAAGAGCTGCCAACCTTTTGGTTGATTTACAGTGTTTTTCAAGGATATTCAGGTCTGATTTATGCTGCCATCTGTTAATTTGATTTTTATGATTTAAAGCAACAAGTTTTTAGTATTTTTCTAGCCCAAAACCCTAGGGGCGAGTTGGTGTTTTGGTTGTTTAGGGCACTTATGGTGGTCATTTGCATGAATGGGTAACATCATTGCATTCTCCTTAATTTTCTGAATCCGTGCATAGTTTATTTGTGTGGATCAAAGCAATTTTTAGGGAGTTATGAATTTTTGAAGTTGCCGTAATTTTCTGCAAACTAGAGTTCCAAAATAAATTAATTTTAGCCTTCTTGTGTATCAAAATCTATATTTTTCTTCATATTTGGGCTTTATAAATTTGTGGTACCATATTTGAGTGGAAAGATTTAAATATACGGGCTGATTTGTGCGGGTTTTCCACTTAACCCTAGTCGCACTTCTCATTATAAATTCAGATCTGCATAGTAAAAATCTGATTTTAATTTTGTGAGCTTGCATTTGGTTGTGGGATTTTCCTAAAATCCATTGAGGACAAAATATGTCCATTTGGGGACATTACAGTGGTATCAGAGCGTGAAATCCTCTCAGCCTGTGTTAGAGGAAAAAAAATCATATTTGAATGCAGTTGAAGGGAAAGATGAAGTGGACCCAAGTCCCTTTCTTTGATGGAACAGAGGAGATCTTTGCTAGATGTTGGTTGGAGAAATTTAAAACATTTTTGTGTTGTAATCCTTTGTGTCAAGAGCATGCTCTCGATCTCAGTTCTATGTACATGGCTGGAGAAGCACATAAATGTTGGCATTATTTGTTGAAGACCCAAGGGGTCGAATCCGTTGATTCACTTGCAGGTTTCTCACAAGCATTTCTAGAGAGATTTGATGTGCGGGATGAGCAAGGAAACAAAATCATTGAGTCTACCAAATCAAACCTACACTTGGAGACAAATTAGCCCATGGTATATTCCAACATGCAGGAAGATATTCCAACATGCAGGAAGAAGTTCCAAAAGGTATGATTTCTATTGAGTAGAATAATGGTGTTAGTGAAACTTTGCTTGCTAGAGAAATTGATAATAGACATGAGAGAAAATTCATATATGCAAGCAAGGAAGATGTAATGGAAACTCTAAAAAGGTGTGAGGAATGGAATAGCAGAGCTAGAGCTGCTAGATTGATAGCCGCTCAAGCGAGACAACACCTCCAAGAGTTCAAGGAAAAGATGTGGGCAAATGATGCAAAGGAGTCTACACACACGAAAGAAGAATTTATAGAACAACTTGCGCATGAGGAGGAGCCTCACATGGACACTTGTGTGGAATTGCAGGCTGCTGCAATTTCCAAACCAACAACTCATGCTAACCTAATTGGTGAAGAATTCTAGCCCATTATAAACAAGAATGCTCAGGATTTGTTGCAGAAAAGTCAAGTCATTTTGAAGAACAAGATTGGCGAGGATGTTGGCGATACTCCAAGGTATGAAGAGCCTAATAATGTGTCTTATTTATTGCTGCCTATTCCAATTTATTGTCATCATGAGATGCATGATAAGATAGAAGGTGGAGTCTTCATTATTGAGTTTATTGAACCATTGCTCCAAGTATATGTATATGAGCATCTTGTAGATGATATACGGTGGCAAGTTTTAGCCCACTTGACAGGTATAGGTGTCAAACTTGCGGATCACTTCAACATGTTTTGTCTATTGTGCATGGCACTTGGACAAAACAAATTTGGAATTTCTTGAGGGCAAGCAATTTTAGGAAGGGAAGACTGTAATATCCCCTTCCCAATCGAAGTCCCTTAGCCTATTTTGTCTACTCGACGGCTAAGGGAAACATATAAAGGTGACTTAAGTTTTATTATTTTATTATAAAGTGCAGAAAAATAAATATAACATTATAAAAAGCCCTTTTAATAAAGTAATGGACTTAATAAAAATAAAAAAGTGAACCAAATGATAAAACACTTAGAACAAATTGTTTATATCTAGAAAAGTGCGACTTGCATGAGGGAGAAAAGTTAGTAAAAATATTAAATGAAGGGACAAATTTGATTGGATGTTGAGAGAGGTTAATTGGGCTTTTTTCTCTTTATAAGCAAGCCGACTTGCTTAGGAGAGGCATCACTTGTTTATTATCAAATTTCAGATTTGTGTGTAGAACTTTTGGCTTGCATTTTCTAAGGACGAAAACCCTTAGACTTTATCTCTAGAGGACGAAAACCCTCTTAAGAGTATTTGGGGATTTCCTATTCAAGGTTACCCATTGTGCCTACTCAGATTTTTAGCTATTTCAACAATAGTTTTGTAGTTGGGTTTTGAAGAATAAAATTGCAGCAGTTGTATGTTCATTGTGCAAGGGAGAGCTACCTACCTTTTGGCCAATTTACAGTGTTTTTCAAGGATATTCAAGTCTGATTTATGCTATCATTTGTTAATTTGATTTTTATGATTTACAGCAACCAAGTTTTAGTATTTTTCCAACCCAAAACCCTAGGGGCGAGTTGGTGTTTGGCTGTTTAGGGCACTTATGGTGGTCATTTGCATGAATGGGTAACATCATTGCATTCTCCTTAATTTTCTGATTCCGTGCATAGTTTATTTGTGTGGATTAGAGCATTTTGAGGGAGTTATGAATTTTTGAAGTTGCCATAATTTTTTGCAGACTGAGGTTCCAAAATAAATCAATTTCACCATTCTCGTGTATCAAAATCTGTATTTTTCTTCATATTTGGGCTTTATAAATTTGTTGTACCATTTTTGAGTGGAAAGATTTAAATATAAGGGCTGATTTGTGTGGGTTTTCCACTTAACCCTAGTTGCACTTCTCATTATAAATTCATATTTGCATAATAAAAATCTGATTTTAATTTTGTGAGTTTGCATTTGGTTGTGGGATTTTCCTAAAATCCATTGAGGACAAAATATGTTCATTTGGGGACATTACAATCACCCAAGCCAGCCCTGTGGATTCTCCATGCATACAACAACTCAATAAAGTGGTTTCCGAAATTGAGAACAAGGAATCCAAGATAATTATTCAACATGGACACCTTAAAAAGGAAACCATAGCCCAACAAAAATCTATCCAAAAATAGGTTGAGGAAGAAAATTCATGGGTACAAATGGTTAAAGGGAAGAAAGCACCTCCAGTTGTGGAAATCGCTGACCAAGCAAAATTTGAAGAGGAAAAGGCACGTCAAACCAAGATACTGAATCTCTGTGTTTGCGGCCTCCCTAAACCAGATGATCCCTTACAGGAAGGGCATGCGTTCCTGTGTGATTCTTTGGATTTGAAAGATATCTCCCATAACAAAGCTTGGAAACTGTCAGACAATACCCTTGTTATCCGATTCTAAACTGCAGAAGAGCATCTACAAGCTCTTAGAGCAGAAAAGAAGTTATTTTCCCTCCCACAGAAAATGTATGTAGATGCTGATCAGTGTTAGTAGTTGTTAATTGTTAGCTTGTGTGTGCAAGTATGTGTTCCACCATTGTGCTTAAAACAAGAAGTGTAACAATCAATCTGTGAGAGCAAGTGTGTAATAAGAAATGATATGGAGAAAGTGTTAGGAAATTAGTGCTCTCATATCAATTTGTAATATCATTTACCAACGGTGTGATAAATATTATTGTTATATTGTTATAATATATTGTTTCAACAATATATTATTATAGAGTTTTTTTATACCCATAAATCATATAAACGGGTAAAGTTGTTTGGCTGACTTCCTATTTTTTAGGAAGTAGTTTTGCTGTTGTATTGGCTATATATTAAGCAAATGCTTTGTGCAGCGATATAGAAATAATATCGTTATTTGTTCAAGGTGTTTGGCTCTATGATCTTTTAGATTTGGTATCAAAGTGTCTTATGTATCTAATCAAGATGTTTTAATTGCAAAGGGGCAATTCAATCTTCTTGATTGCCCTGAGCATGTGAGTTATTATTTGTATAGATCGTTTTTTATTTACAGTAAAGATGATCAATATGTTCCATACAGTGTATATGTTGTAGTCTTCAATCTATACGTGCACAGTTGAAAGATTGGGAAAGTGCTTTTAGTTTGATATGCTCTCAATCACCAAACCTGATATATGTAACAAAACAGTTCCTGGATTGAAAGAATATAGATCTGCAGTCTTTATTATCAGCAATTTCTCCTCACGTGGTCTAATTTTCTGCCAAGCACGTTGGCTGTTCAACAAATGTATTTGAAGTTTGGGAAAAATAAATTTCTTTTCGCGCATTTCAGTCCAAGCCTCGAGCATTGCATTCAACATTGGAATTTACAACAAGTTTGACTTCTATCACCGCTTCAATTTCACATTGGACTTGACACCTATTCAAACATACTCGGATCTGACTCGATGAAAATCTGCTTTTCAATTTGGCATCGGGTTTCATTCTATACGCCTTTGCCTCTGCCGAGCTCTCAAGACCTATATAAGCCACCATTATTTGGTATCACATGCTAGCAGGTTAGATCAGCCTGAAGAACCTAGATCAAAGTGTTCAGATCCTGACTTGGCGAATTTCTCCTTTGCGCAGATATCTGCAGCTAAATCCCAAAGCCGTGTAGCATGGTTTCCCTGTGTGCATCTTGTTGGAAAAGACGTTTGAGTTGTATGCTTCTTGAGGATTTTAAGTAGAAGGCACAACCTTCTTGCTAGAAAACCGCTATTAAGCTGTTATTACGCATTGTTATTCTTCTCTATTGAGTGGCATGTAAAGATTGCTATATCATTCCCAATGTCAAATGCCAATGTTCATGCAAACTGTGGAGTGATGAAAGACAGGTTCATGGAAATGCCATAATAGTGTGAAAGTTTGACAATCAAAAAATCTATTTTGTCATGGTAGTCCGTTGTGTAGTACCTAGTCTTGTTTTTAAGTTTTATTTATTACTCCACCGTATACATTCCATTAGAAAACGTGTTTAGGTAATGTGTTTTTTCACTTGTTTATTAATAATCTTAGAAGGGTCTAGTTATGTTTTTATTATAGGTGTCTTTTTATTTTACATGTAAAATATTTGGTATCGTTTTTAATATGTTTTGCATCCATCGTAAGGATTGTATGTCTTCCTGACAAGTCAGTCTTTTGTTTGTAAAAGTGTCAAATAGGTGATCTTAGGATTATTCGTATTGTAGTTTTGAGTATAAAGTGTCATTATTTTGTGTCAGCAATTTTATTGTCAAAGAGTCGAAAAATTGAGTCCTTGTAAAAGTCCAAAAATAAAAATAAAAAAATTCCTCACGAACGCATTTTCGGTGTTACCCAACGTCCGAAAAATAATGTGTTTCACATTGTGGGGGGGAGACAATAAAAACTATTGAGCATCCAGGTCAAATCCAGTTGAGCTAGCAACATATAACTGGAGGATAGAGGCATAGGAGGTTGGAGGTCAATCAACGACCTCTTGTCAGTCACCAACAACGAGGTCGCATGGAGCTATGGTGGCATTTTGTGGTGTGTATTTTGCTTTTTACTATGGTGTCAGATTTCCAATTTCTAGTGAGCTTCATTTTCAGAGAACCTATATTGCATTGTATTCCTATTTCCAGTTGATTTTTGTGATATGCTTGAAGAATATTCCTATGCAGATTTGTATTTAGTGAGCAGTGTTTCCTACATAGTTCCCTAAAGGAAAAACATAGTGGACAGATGAAAGCACAAGAAAAAGCAGCATCATGATATTTTGGTTGTTGGTTGTCCTATAAAACCATCCTTTGTGGTTGTTGGTAAACCACTTAAAAACCATCCTTGTTGAGGTTGTTGGTTGTCCTAAAAAACCATCATTATTGAGGTTGTTGGCTGTCTTGAAAAATCATCCTTGTTGGTTGGTGGTTGTCCAGTAAAACCATCCTTGAAGGTTGATGGCTCTCCTGCAAAACCATCCAGATCATGAGCACGCACAGGCGGCGAGTTGCGAAAGAAGTGCAATTTTTTTTCTCCCATGTTCGCACTAAGGGGGGAATGTTAGGAAATTAGTGCTCTCATATCTATTTGTAATATCATTTACCAACGGTGTGATAAGTATTATTGTTATATTGTTATAATATATTGTTTCAACAATATATTATTATAGAATTTTGTTATACTTGTAAATCATATAAACGGGCAAGTTGTTTGGTTGACTTCCTATTTTTTAGGAAGATAGCGTGTCATAAGCAATGTGTTGTGAGAAAGCAATAAATTATAATGTGAATCAGCCATTGGCCCTCGAGCCAAAAATGTAATCAAGTAATGTGTGCTAAGTGAGTGTGCGAATAATCCATATGTTCTAACAAAGTGTATCATATGCAATGTGTGTCATAAGAAATGTGGTCTAATTGCAATAATTGAAGCAAGATAAGAAGTATGTTGTAAGAGATTTGCTTCGATCTAAAGATGTAGCAAGTAATGTGTCCAGGAAATAGGAAGGGTAACATGCACCCAATGTGTGTGAGCATAAAATACACAAGCAATGAAATATCACACAGTGAAAAACAATAGCATAGAGAAAACAGAGCATAGATCATACAAGTGCACAGAGCAAACAAAGCATAGAGTATACAAGTGTGTAGACCATACAAGTACATAGAGCATACAAAATCACAGATAACATACAAGTGTCTACCTTAATCAAAACAAACAATGTCATAAATCATACAAGTGCCTAGAGAAATTAGAGCAGATAAGATCACATAGCAGTCAAAGCATACAACACACAAGTTCCTAGAGAAGACGAAATCACATAGTAATCAACAAGTAAAATCACACAATACAAAACAACATAGAATAGATAGAAGCAGACATGGAAGTGAACAGTAAAAGTAACAATGTCAAATAGCCAAAACAAGAGCCCAAGGCTAATAGTAGTCAATTAGTATAGAAGCAGGAAATAAAGCAAATATTGATAGTAACTGAAAAATACATGGTCAAATCAATGTCTAGAAGTAAGTAATGTGATCATCGAATAAAACATGATATAGCATGCATTGTAAGGAATAAAACAGTGTATGATAAGCAATAGTAGTGTAGTGCCTACAATGGACTAGTGTATAATGATACAATTGTTATAAGCTCGGTTGGGTAGATGCCTCCAATGTAGGTACATGCCCCTAATTTGGTAGGCATACCCTAGGTAAAAGGATTGTAAGAAGTCACAATGTGCTAAAGATATGGTCTAATTAAGCTCAATGTGTAAGATGCCCCTCCCCCAACGTAGACATACCACTAGGGTTCTAGGTTGTACAAGTCGTGAGGTGTGTGATGTCCACAGGTTGTGTATTTGCTACTACTCAATTTGTACGATGAAATTCAAGTGCTACACGATAGTGTAAATGCAAAGTGCAGAATCCGAATGATCATAAGGCTCAAATCTATGTATTGACTGAAAATGTCACATTCAAGTCTTGGTTTTGTAATTTTGTAATATTGTATTGTTTTTGTATTTTCAATAAAGGAGATTGAGTTGCTAAGTGAAATTGGTACTGGTAACCCTAGAGCATATGTTTGTAAATGGTATAAGAGACAAGGTGGGGTTATGCGAAAAGAATTGATCCCTCAACAATCGCATTTGACCTGTGAAATGTGTTGCATTATTGGGTGATGGCGTAGAGTAGAACTAGGGGAGAAGATGTGAAATAATCAATAGTCATCCCAAGAGTGTGTGTGCATAAGAGGCTAAGTACAAGTAAGGTGTGTGTGCTATATGAATATGTTATCAAGTGAGTGGTCATAAAAAGGCCCTTTATCTATGGGTATGACCAGATCTGGTGTACTTGGTGTGAGAAGATCATTATCTAGTGAATCCTCTAGCTCAAGATCAAAGTCATGGTCTGGGATGGTGTAACGACCATCAGAAGTTATCTTGTTGATGTGCTCATAAGAAATGTGAGGCATTGTGCGGTGTAGTCTACAATGATCCCTATGCGTTCTAACCAATTTTGTGGGATAACAAACGGGTATTCTAGGGTGTCAACATTATTGCAATGAGTGTGTAAGGGCTTCTACTTCCCAACTTGACACTAATTATGATATATCCTTCTGAACCATCCGGTTGTAACGATGTAGGCCATAAGAACAAGGGGTGCCCAAGTATGTGATAAATGTCTATAGTACACTTGTACTTGGTGTGAGAGGATCATTGTCTAGTGAATCCTCTAGCTCACGATCAAAGTCATGGTCAAGGATGGTGTAACAACCGCCAGAAGTTATCTTGTTGATGTGCCCATAAGAAATGTGAGGCATTGTGCGATGTAGTCTACAATGATCCCTATGTGTTCTAACTAATTTTGTGCAATAACAAGTGGGTGTTCTAGGGGTGTCGACATTATTGCAATGAGTGTGTAAGGGATTCTACTTCCCAACTTGACCCTAATTCTAATATATTCTTCTGAACAGTCTGGTTGCAACGATGTAGGCCATAAGAACAAAGGGTGCCCACGTATGTTATAAATGTCCATAATATAGTAAGAAAACTCTGCGAGTACTCGCCACTCGTCCTGCTAAACAAATACTCGCCCATTTAAGTCGCCATTTTTGACCTGTTGAGTTTTGGCGAGTACTCGCTGAGTACTTGCCAAAACTCGGCGAGTTCGTGTTTTTAACTTGTCGACGTTGACTATATTCGGAAACACGTCCAACACACTCAAAAAATGCTGAAAAAACACGTTTTTTTCCCTTTATAAGGCCCTACACTACTTCATTTTTATTCACACAACCATTTGAGCTTGCATTGCTTGTGTTGAATGGATTTTGGAGCGAATTTGAAGAGAGAATTTGGAGAATTGCATTTGGAGGTAAGTTTTTTTTTTTTTAAGTTCTTTCAAGTTTTTTCCAAATTTGGTGTATATTATATATGTTTTATAGAATCATATTGTAATTCTAAATACATGTACTGTAAAATCGAATGCTTTTAATTTTTTTATAGTCATTTGGAGCTGGAGGTATGTCTTTTTTTTTTTAACGCAAATTCGTTCTAAACTATTTAAATTTTATGTATGCGTATTGTAATCGATTCATTGAATATGTTTTGTAATTTTAAATGCGTTCAATGTGATTGCGAATCATTTTAAATTTTTAATACTCATTTGCAACCGTAGGTATATCATTTTTATTAAATTACGGTGAAATGTGATTGTTCAGGCACATTTTAAAAAAAAAATTTAATTAAGCTTTACATTTTTTAATTTTTTAAATGTGCATTGTGTTGCAAATTAGAACTTAAAAATGCCATTAGGGTCGTTATCAGGTTTGGCATCTGGGTCAGCATCACTAGAAGGATCCGTTCCTGTGAATGCCCGATACCCTCAGCATTGGAAAGTATGGTGTACGTGGAGTAACTGCAGGAGCAATTACTTGCGGTTTCTATGGCATGAACAATGTCTGGAGGCGTCAATTGTGTGAAGTATCACCTTGCATCTATTGTTTGCTGGGACGTTGTTGTTTGCCCCAATGTTACGGAAGAGGCAAAGCGAGAGATGAGAGTAGAGCTAGCAGAGTTAGAGGAGAAGAAACTAGAGAGGAAAATGGTGCAGGTAGCCATAGCATAAGCTATTAGACCTGGGGCTGCTAATGATAGAGGATGATGCGGCAACAATTGTGGGCTCTACTTGTGGTCACACGCATACGAATCGAAAGAGCTGGAAGAGGCACATCTTCATCGAGTTACGAGCAAAGACATACAGAGCTTTTTTTGTGTCAAGAAACATACCTGAAGCACAACCTTCATTGCAAGGTATAGCCTGGAACAAGGATATGCACGAGGAAGAGGATAAAGCATATGCAAATTTTTGGTACTACAACAACCTTCCATTCAATGTGGCAAAGAGCACATACCTGGGAGTACTTGGTGACAATGTTGACAGTTTGTAGGGAAAGGGTACAAGGCACCCTCTCCAAAAGATTTGAGTGGGAAATTGCTTGAGGGTGCAGTTGCAGATACCACTATAATTCTAGAAGAGCAATAGAAACAATGGAACAAATACAGATGCACCATTCTTTTCAGATGGGTGGAACGAATGGAAGGTACTGCACCCTCATTGAATTTTTTAGCGTGCTTCAAATGGTGAGATAGTTGTTTTTGAAGTCTATTGATGCCTCTAATATAGTAAACAAGTGCAGAGAATTTGAGTGTTATGTTGGAGACGGTTGTATTAGAGGTTGGTATACAAAATATTGTGCAAGTATGTCACAGACAATGCAACAACACTATGTGGTGGATTAAGAGACTACTACAGGAGCAGACATCCATCACTCTTTTGGACTCCTTGTACAACTCATTGCCTTGACCCTCTTTTGGAGGACAGACAAAATTGATTGGGTGAGGCCGGATGTAGAAGATGGAATAAACTTAACAAAGTATATATACAATTAACCTTGGGTTCTGAGCTTGATGAGAGAACACACAAAGGGGAAAGAGCTTGTTCGAGCCGGTGTCACAAGGTTTGCAACTAATTTCTTGACGTTGCAAAGTATTTGTAGTTTGTTGACATCTCTGAAGCAAATGTTTGTGAGTCCAAGCATGGCTAGACTCACAATATTCAAAGAAAGCTAATGGAGAGAGGGTTGCAAATATAGTTGTTTGATGATATATTTTGCAAAGAGAACTATAGAGATCATCAATGTAATTTCAAACTTCGATTTATATTTCATTTCCTTTATTTTAATTTGTTAAATTATAAATAGATTGTTTTTACTTTTTTTACTTTATTTGTAAGTTTGTAACCTTACATTTTAATTGTGTGCAGGTGTTAGAGCCGTTGGTGAAGGTTTTGCATTTGGTTGATGGGGAGCAAAACCCTATGGGGTACATTTATGAGGCTATGGATAGGACCAAAGAGTCTATCCAAAACTATTATAGGGGGGATATCGTCACGGTATGGTCCCCTTTTGGGAGATTATTGATCGGAGGTGGAATAATCAACTCCACCAACCTATTGATTGGAGATTATGGTACTAACTCAACCCTAAGTATTTCTTCTCTGACGACTTCACAGATATGAATTGAGAGTTATGGAGGGTCTTTCAACATGTATTGAGAGGATGATACCAGATGTTGAGACAAGGGACATCGTCATTTTAGAGCTACAAAAATAGAAACGTGCTACAGGGAGGATCTTTTCTTCGGTGTTAGCTATCCGAGGGAGAACCGCACAAATACCAGTTAATAAAAAATTAGAATGTTTACCAAGTTAATTATTAGTTACAGAATATGATTTTATTAATTACTCATAAACTTCTAATTATCTTGTTTGTAGGTTCTTCGTGGGAGGATTGGGGAGGAAACACCTCACATCTTCAAAAGCTAGCCCTCAGAATTCTATCTCAACCTTGTAGTGCTTTTGGATGTGAATGCGACTAGAGTTTGTTTGAGGCCATTCACACGAAGAAACACAACATGTTGAGTCAAAAATGGCTCAACGACTTGGTTTTTTTGCAATACAATCTCTGGTTTTGCACAAGAAAAGTGGAGGCCACATCAGAGGAGCTTATTGATTTGGATGAGATAGATCCATACAATGAGTGGAATGGGCGAGAAGAGGAAATCCTTACATTCACAGAGGAAGGGATTTCTTCTTTTGAGAGGGAAGCTATGGAGGGAGAAGCACTAGCAGGAGTAATGGATTGGATGACATCTTTGGAGGTGATCTCCAACATGTAGCAGAGGAGATAACACCATCTACTATCAGGTTAGAGTAGGAGTTGCAGTCTTCTAGGAGGAGCGAGGAGATGCAGCCGAGTGTCGGGACTACTAGATGCACTAGACCCTCTCCCCAATATTTCTCTAGAACGGGGAAGAGGAAAATGTAACTTATTGTATATTGTAACTTGCATAGATATGAAATTTATGATGATATTTTTCAATGTCAATCATCATAAATTCATATTACTTATCAATCGGTTGTTATATTCGAATGATGATGCGATTTTGTATTGTATTTGTATTCAAATCTAATAAAAAACACTTTTCCAACATCTTAAGAACTCATTTGATACATTTTGTAGCTGTGTTGCTTAAAATTTATGTTTTTAAAAGAAATTTGCATATTTTTTAAGTTGTCGAGTAGTCCCGAGTATTTGCCGAGTCAATTTTTTTTTGGTCTGCTGAATATTTGCCGAGTACAAGTATGCGAACTATGGTCCATATTACACTTGTCGTAATTGGCGTTGCCATGGATTAGAATATTTTGATTGGGCATGTCAACAAAGGCAATAATAAACATATACCTTAAAAACACTAGTATGGTAAGCCCAATGAACGTTTATGATCTAGCTATGCCAATCAATTCCATGGTTAGTCGAAAAATTTCCAAAGAATTGTAATGCAATAATAGTTATTAGTATCCTCATCTTGATCATTGCCTTGATGGGTAGTAATTTGTAGATAAGGTGTGTTTGATTCCTAATTTGAAGTGCACAAACTTTTTAACCATATGTCGTATAGGTCGAAAGGCGATCCAATGAGCTTCTTGTCAAGAAGCCTAGGTAGCAATTCATGTGATTGTTGTTGGATCTTTATGTATTTCACTAGTTTATGTATGGGGGAATGGTTGTTCTATATATAGGAGTGTGGATGTGATAGGTGGAAGAGCATTAGTGATGGCATCCATAGGTAGAGGTGTTTCCATGGATTTTTCCATCACAATGTGGCCAAATGATAGACACTGGGGATGGCTTTTTTAGTGTAACAATTTATGGTCATAACCAATTAGGTTTGCGAACTTTCCTTTCAAGTGTCCTTTTCTACATGTTTCATGCTTCTAGTTTTATTTAATAACATGGACTCACTAATATGAAACTTGATGACGTCATGAACATTTTTTATTGTAAGCATGATTTAATATGTTCTTCATACGTATGTGGATGTTCCAAGAGCCTTTAGGGATGTCTATAATTGAGCGTCTCAAGATCATGATAGTCATTTATTACTATATTAATTAGTATGGTAATAACATATTTCAGTGAGACATGTAGTGAGGGGATATCCAATTACTAATAGTAGATATAGGGATTCCACCTCGTATGACTAGTAGTTGAACTAGGCTAGCATTCACTATTTGTAAATTTGTACAAACACTAGCATTATGGTATTGCCCAATGAACTATTTTACGAATTGTTGTTAACTATGCCAAGTCTAATTCCATGAAGTTAACATTTGAAAATTGTGGGCAAAGAATTGTAACAATTAAATTTTTAGATAGATCATGCCTCATCTTGACCATTGCCTTGTGGGTAGTAAGGGGTAGATAAGGTGTGTTTGATTCCTAATTAATAAAGTGCAAAACTTTTTAACCATATGGTTGATCGAAAGGCGATCCATTTTTTTATCCATAATGGCGAAAGGTAACTGTCATGACCACAAGTAATTACATCCATCAACATATTGTCACCATATGGTCAGAATCTAGGGGTATTAGAAGTGCCTAACCCACTTACTGTATCAATATTTAGTTTTTGTAACTCACATAAATTGTGAATATGTCCCTAGGAAGACTCTGCCATTAAGGCATTTGACTAACTAGCTCAAAACCCCAAAGTCACACAACTAAGACCACAAAGAGATGAATGGGTTGTACCATGAATGAGATCTAACTTGCCGATATAGATTATTTTTTCATTGAAATTGATTGAATTTTTTTCCATATTCATGACATTGTTGGCTAATAATACAACCTTATTAAAGTAGTAAACTGAGACATAACTTTCCCCCTGAAAGTGTCTACCCCACTCGTCTATCATTTAGTTGGGAAAGAGATAATTGTGCCTTGTCCACCCCTAGAAAACAAGTTTAAAATGCGTCCATGAAATGATAATTTGAATAGAGAGCATCTGATTCAATAACATACCATGTGGCTTCATGATGTAGTTACGATGAGCTTGCATGGTGGTGAAACATTAGCATTCTGGGTAATAGTTTTGATGTGATAGAAAAAGTTGCAGATATAATTGTACCATTCAACTGATTGATAATGTAACAACTAGTAAATTAATGATTCTTTCGAACTGTTTATTGACATGTCATAGAGGCTTTGATGTAAATAAAAAAATGAAAAGTGGAATAATCTTATTCTGAACCTATATCAAGGGGAATTACAATGACATGACACTATTGCCATGACATGTGCAATGTTAAGTGTCTGTACTGAGGGATATCTCAATGATGGAATCATACCAATCGAAAGAATGCATAGCAATATGTTTGAATCACCAAAGTGAATTGTATGGGAATTAAACACTCATGTTTTGTGTGATATACCATCTTGCACTTGGTGACATCAAATGCAGTTGTGAAATTCACTTTCAAAATTTTTTTTACATTGTCAGATGCTACTAGTAAGTGTCAATTTAGACTAAGCAAATATGCAAAAAGGTTCAAATTTGTGAATACAAAATTTGAATTTCATGTAATTTAGAGCATGGTATGAAATAGGTTGCAAATTGAAACAAAAGGATCACTTTTGTGCTCATGGTGAAAAAAACAATGCCAACTCATGCTCTAATAATGCATTATGGAACCATCGAAATACATATCTCCATCAACTTCTATGTTAATCAAGTCATACATATCTAAATGTTGGCATCTCACATATTTAGTATCCATCATTGATAGAGATGGTTCAAAGAGTGGGGCTTCTGCAATCCATGATAAAAAATGACATTGGTCCTTTGATGGATTCCTTCAAAAAACAACTTAGTGTTAAGGTCTATGGAATCAAAGGTCATTGTTTTATCCAGTGCGTGAACGATGGTCGGAAGGTATCCCTGTCCCATAGATATTGTATAGTACCATAATGGATTAATACTTGAGTAGCTATAACAATTCGAGTTGATTTGCCATATTCAACATACAATGTCTATGAACTTATCCACAACAAATATCAAGAGGCTAAATCCAAACTTTTAAATATGACTGTAATTATTCTCAGGAAGAGCAGATAAAGTCACTTCGCAACTAACGTACATAGTATATGTACACACACACACACGCACACAGGGCACACACACACGCACAACGCCAAACACCGCACACGCACACGCACACGCACAAGATAATTCAGATTATTCAAGGGCAGCGCCCTCCACAACCGCTCCATCTCCGCCAGTTGACAAGCCATCCATAGTCCAAAGGGAGGCAAGGTGTTGGAAGCACAATCACTGAAAGAGGGGATGAATCAGTGTCCTTAAAAAAAATTCCTTTCAATTATATTAACTTGAATGAATCATCAAAGCAATCATTCAACACACATTAATCATATTGAGCTTATTATGCATGAAACAACCATTCACATGAACACAATGCAAGAGAGAACACAAGTATGTATGTGAGAAACCATTAAAGGGAAGAAAATACACTGATCTCTGTATTAAAACAAAAATCAAGATTTAGTGAAGCACCAACTCCACAAGGCGCACCAACTTGACTTTAGAAAGCACCCACTTGCAAGGAAGCTACAACTCCCTAAGGTTTTAGCAAGCACCAACTTGCAAGGAAGACTCAACACCAACTCAACCACCTCTAAATGTTTTTCACCTTTCCTCTGTTGCTGATCAACAAATGATGACACTCTTCCTACTCTCTTCTCTCTTCTTCTTCTCAACCTTGCATGATATGCATACTCGCTCTTCACTCTTCTTCACTTTGTCATTGGCATGAACAAGTAGGCTAACCACCTTCAGCTTTTCAACACAAGCTCTCTGCCCATGGTCTACAAGATCTACAACAACTCACTCAGGCATTATAGCTCCCTCATCCACACTCATACTCCCACTAGTCAAATAGGCCTAATTAGCCTTTACATGTGTGGGTGTGGGGGTGGGTGTGGGTGTGTGTGTGTGTGTGTGTGTCAAGAACATAAACACCATATAGGTCGGCCAAATATACTTAGGCACCACTTAGGTCGGCAGCCACAGATCATAAAAAATTTGATAAACATGAATTAATCTCACCATGAGCTTCTTTAGGTCTACTACAGTTCAATTAGGCCTAATTCTCCTTTAGGCCTCATGAAGACCTACTAGCATTAGGTCTATCTTCACAACATGACTTCTTGAGCACACTTGGCCTTCATCAAAACTCAAAACCCTTTCAAAAACATTTTCCATGACCTCTTATTACCTTCTCCATGCTTGGAAAGCTCTGCACCATGCATTCTCAGCATCAAACCTTCTTGAGAAAAAGAACAGTCAATATGCCCCAAAAACCAGTCTTCAAGAATGAAGCTTGAACATCCTCAAGCTGATCAACCATGACCAAAGCAACATGTGTACAGGTACTACAAGAACTCAGGGTCATCACCACATTCTTGTAACACACCAACTCAGGGCATAAGGACAAGAACAACTCTGCAACTTGAACACCAAAACTGTCCCAAAACCAGTCTTGATAAATTGACTTGGTATGACCTTTAAATGGCTAGAACTTGTCCTGAAACCCTCATAGATATGTATTATAGGTCCATAGCATCCTCAAACATCCATTTTTTCAGGATGTCCAATGCAAAACTTGACTGCTACAACAAAATCTTCAGAAACAAATCTTTTTCTGTGGGGTCCACTCACTCATCTGACAACTCAATACCATCTGGAAATAGCTGGGAGAGTCTACATGCTTCAATCATCTAACTAGCTAAAACAATCCATTATGAGCTTATTTGACCCATATCTCTGCTATATATATATTGTGTCTCAAGAACATAAACACCATATAGGTCGGCCAAATATACTTCGGCACCACTTAGGTCAGCAACCACAGATCATAAAACATTTGATAAACATGAATTAATCTCACCATGAGCTTCTTTAGGTCTACAACAGTTCAATTAGGCCTAATTCTACTTTAGGCCTCATGAAGACCTACTAGCATTAGGTCTATCTTCACAACATGACTTCTTGAGCACACTTGGTCTTCTTCAAAACTCAAAACCCTTTCAAAAACATTGTCTATGACCTCTTATTACCTTCTCCATGCTTGGAAATCTCTGCACCATGCATTCTCAGCATGAAACCTTCTTGAGAAAAAGAACAATCAATATGCCCCAAAAACCAGTCTTCAAGAATGAAGCTTGAACATCCTCAAGTTGATCAACCATGACCAAAGCAACATGTGTACAGGTACTACAAGACCTCAGGATCATCACCACATTCTTGTAACACACCAACTAAGGGCATAAGGACACAAGAACAACTCTGCAACTTGGACACCAAAACTGTTAAAAACTGTCCCAAAACCAATCTTGATAAATTGACTTGGTATGACCTTTAAATGGCTAGAAATTGTCCTGAAACCATCATATATATGTAGTATGGTCCATAGCATCCTCAAACATCCATTTGTTTAGTATGTCCAATGCAAAACTTGACTGCTACAGCAAAATCTTTAGAAACAAGTCTTTTTTTGTGGGGTCCACTCACTCATCTGACAACTCAAAACCACCTGGAAATAGCTGGGAGAGTCCTTTACAAGCTCTAATCATCTAACTAGCTAAACCAATCCATGTTGAGCTTGTTTGAGCCATATCTCTCCTATCAACTTTAAGCTAGGGTTTTAGAAAGGTTTATGACCTGTTTTGGTGTTAACGATTGTTCATAAAGAATGGGACCTTAATTCCAAAACTAATGCCAGGAGATTTTAGCTAGGAACCTTCCCCATCTCTCAAGGGCATAGGTACCCATGCAGAGGTTACACATGCCAACGAGCAACTAAAAGTGTACTTTGAGCTTACATTCTTCATTCTGAGAACTCAGTAGGACCAAAAATGCAATTTGTTGCAAAATCCTTCAAACTAACACTTGAAACTTTATCAACATAACTGAAATAGCTTCACTAACCTCTTTCCATGCTCACCTTTGCATACTGGCACTGAAAAATGATCAACCTACCTCATTAGGATAGGCAAAACTCACGAATGGTCTAGGTGCAGACCTAGAAAACCCACTTTTCATGCATTTTTCCTTTAAGCCCTTGACTTCAAACTTCATGAACACACTTAAAATACCATGTTACACCTTTAAAAATGCTGTACAACATGCTCATAGTTTCCTTGAAAATTGAACCTCATACCTCATTAGGTCATGATTTCTTCACCTTACCTTTTACATCCTTGGTCTCTTCTTCATGACTAGGCTTCTTAAATTGACACTTACATGACTTCTGTTCATGAGCATTCTTAAACCATGATTCTCAAGCTCAAACACTTGATCATACAACATCTAAAAACCTATGACTACTCATCTCACCAAGCTACCATGCTCATTCCTTCTCATCACACCTTTACAAGAAAATATTTGTCTTCACATTGTCTTCAAATTCTCTCTCTCTCACATTGCAAATCAACCTTGCACATGATTTAACACTTAGGAATTTTGACATCAATGACACAATCTAAAAAAAAACTCTCCAGATGTGACATGAATGACCAATGACCTCATGACATCAACCATCAATCTTTGACATCAATGAAAACATTCAAGAAATCTCCAAATTTTTCATTGATGAAAACCATACTTACAAACACTATATGGCAACCATTCTACTTCTCTCAAAACTGAACATTAGACATCATTCTCCCCCCTTCTGAATATTCTCCCCATTGACATTAATGACAAAGGATACCTGCAACTTCTAAAAACACTCCTTCTGCAACAAAATCTCAACAAGCATGATATAAACTATTCCATTCTGATTCTTGCCCTTTCTGAACAATCTCACTAATCACATTGAAATACTGACACCAAATGTTTCTATAAGTAATTTAGGCGCATACCAGTTGTTGTAGACATTTGAACTGCACCTTCAAGAAACCATGCATTTTCTACATCATTGTCTTGGATCACCAATAGTAGCTAAAAACACTCCCCTTGAGCTCAAATGATTCTCCATCACTTCACACATAGATGACTAACCACACTATTTCTCTCAGTTGATGACTACCTCATTCTAAACAATAAGATATCCAAAAGTCATACTTGCAACATTTTTGATTCTCCTCCTTTGATATCATATCTAGAACTCATCATACTTGGAAACAATGATTGGAAACATCAACCAAACTTGGAAGCATCAACCAAACATGACATGTTCCCATATCATTACATGCAACACCTTTCCTCCTTCAAAAGCTCAACATTTATGATACAAGATCACAAGGACCCCTTACCCTTCAAATCTTGACATGAGAAATAATACTCTGACATGAATACCAACCATTTATAGAACTATGCCACCATATTCTTGACATCAATTGAAAAATCAACGGGACTCCCAATTTTTGTCTCCACAGCTTGATCTCACCTTTCATATGAGTCATTATGACTCTCAGACCATCTTCATTGCATACCATCTTAACATACATACCACTTCATGAAGCAAGATCAAGCTCAACTCAACATATGTCATGATACTTTAATAGACAATGCTCAATACCAACTGTTTATGTAAATTGTTAGAAATAATGAACAAATTATGCTTACCTTTCATATACCAACAACTTCTCACTCTGTCCTTCATAGTAACACTCTTCAACATTTCTTCATGACTCTGCATAACTTCTTTGACACTAATACACTTGCTTATGGAGCTAATTAGATCCTAATACTGATTAGCTCCCCCTATGTCCATAATCTCCTTTTGAGCCACACAAAAGAATCAAGCACTTACCTTGATCTATATAAACACTTCATTAAAATCAGCTCTTCCATTGTGAAAACATCAATGATATTGTATCATAATTGAGAACAATAGATAGACCTCCATTCCAGAGTAAGAAAACATTCATGCCTTGATTCACTAAATGACAGACCTCTGTCATCACCTTTCATGATCTTCTTAGACACACAGAGATAATAAGCAACTCATGTCCTTGGATCTCTATGTATATTAAACTATCTTCACTCAGACCATGATAATATTCTGTAATGAACAATTCATACATACTCGTTTTTCATAAGAATCATTCATGTGCTCTACTTCACATGACCTCATCATTTCTACCTGATCTTCTATATGAAAGATACTTCCATAATCATGAGCTGTCCTATCCTTTATCAATAATAAAATCTTCTCAACTAACAACTATCACAACAGTTTTTAGAATAAGGATTTCATTCGTGTTCTTCAAAGTCATATCATAACCTCATAGGCTATATGGTTCAAAAATCATATTGGTCTTACAGACCAATCACTTGTTCTTACAGATTTATATCAAACCACAAAACACAACCCTATGCCCAAACATGCACACCACAGTCTTCAAATTGTCTATCTACCTTGTAACACAACTTTGTTCTTCTCACTCATAAGCCTTCTTGATGCTCTTTCTCCTTGCAACACAACTTCATGGTGCTTCAATTTGATGATGAATGCCTCTATGAAGCCTAATAGAGACACCTTGTTTTCACGTAGCTCTAGAACACTAAAAATTCAGGAGATTTCCTGATCTCCATCGCCTTGTAATCAAAAGGCTGATAATCTTTATTTCTTTATTTACGATCCTCTTGGTCTTGACTGGCACTGTTGGCATGATGTCATCAACCTCTATCTGAGCTGATAACAAATACTCTTGACATTCTTCAATATCTGACCTATGTTCTTCCATAGCAAACAATCCACTTGGGATTGTAGACAAATCAGGACTAGGCATGACTGTCTTGTGTTCCTCCTTTACCTCATTCACAAGGTCTGACTTCATGATATCCTTGACTGTCTTTGGTTCCTCCATTGCCTCATTCACAGGGTCTGACTTCTTGTTGTATATCTTCTTGTCTTGAACTCTAGAAGCTTCAATCTTCTTTTTCTGGCTTGGAGATTCATGGTGACAGGATCTAGCAATATGACCAATTTGGTGACAGTTATAGCACAGAATTCTACTTTTATTGTTGATGTGAGTATTCATTTCATTCCTCCATGATGGATTAACTCTACAATCCACAACCCTATGTCCATATTCATTGCATGAATAACAATAGCCTTTGAAAGAACTTTCATAATCCCATGAGTACTCATTCTTGGAGGGCCTTCTACACTCTCTTGCTCCATGACCAAACAAATTACATGCATAACAGTAACCATTGAATGAACTTGCATACCTCACAGCATTAGGCTGCCTAATAGGATTAGTCTTCATATTGCTCTTGAAGTTGACCTTCTTGTTCTCTATGGCTTGAGTTGCTTCATGACTTGTCATTCTTGTCATATCTTCCTCCTTTTAATCTTTTTTGAATCCTAGACCTATCTTATCATTGGCAAACTTTTGTCTATCCATCATGTCATTTAGAGCCTCAGTACTCTTGTCAAACTTCTCAAAATTCTTCAACTTGCTAGATGTCTTATCCAACTCTTCCTTTAAGGACTCCATTTCAGTCTTGAATTCGATGCCTTCTTCTTCTTTTGCCTTGAGACTTGTTATCACAACTTCAACCTGAGATTCCATCTCTTTGATGATCTCATCATGCTCACTATCCATGCTACTGATTTGTTCTTCACACTCTTTGATCAAGGACTTCAATTTCTTATTCTTCTTCCTTTGGATCTTCAATTCATCTAGGGCACTTAACAACTTTGCTTCTAGGTTCACTTCTGCCTCTTCACCTTTTGAGTCTTCCATGAGACTGTTCAAACACTCAACTCTTGTTTCTTTGGCCATGAATAGGACTTCATTGCAATCACTGGTATGCTTATCATTGTTATCTTCACTATCAGATGAATTGTTGTCACTAACAGCAGAGGAGCTGCTATCATCTTTGGTGTAGAAATTCTTCTTGCTCTTAAATGATTTTTTCTTGTCATCATGCTTCCTGAAACTCCTTTTGTCATGCTTATGAGAGTTCTTGTCCTCATCATCATGTTCTTCATGCTCATCCTTATTATTGTTAGGACATTTAGATGCAAAATGACCAATCTTGCCACAATTAAAACCCTTAAATGGCAATTTCCCTTTGTACTTACCTGAGCCTCTCCTTAGCTTTCTAACAAACATGGCTTCTAGCTTGTCATCATCAATCTCTGAATCGGAATTATCATTTACCTTCTTACCTTGTGCCTTCTTCTCAGCCTTAAAAGCAACATCCTTCTTGGGAGGTCTTCCATCATCTGTTCTCATCTCATAGGCAATCAAAATGCCATGGAGCTCATCCATTTGCAATGAGTTCAAATCTGTGGCTTCTTCTACAGCAGAGACCTTTGGGTCAAACTTGGGTGTCAAGGACCTCAATACCTTTTGGAAAACTATTGATTCCTCCATTTTTTCTCCTAAACCTCTGCTGATAATAACCACTTCATCAACTCTCAACATACAAGCAACAATGTTCTCATCTTCCTTCATTCTCAAGCTTTCAAACCCTCTTCGGTGGGTTTGCAATTTTGCCAACTTGACCTTAGTGTCACCTTCATAGATTGTCTGCAACTTTTCCCAATTCCTTTAGATGCATCACAATCCATGACCTTCACAAACTCAGCCTCTGAAAGACCACATAAGATAGCATTCATAGCCTTAGAATTGCTTTCACAAGCCATCTTGTCTGCTGCATCGATTGGGGATGTAATAGGTATAGTCTAGCTAACAACCATTGATTGCCATATGTCATGACCTAATGACATTAGATAGTTCTTCATCCTGATGTTCCAAAATCCATAATTGGTCCCACTGAAAAGAGGATCTTTATTGGTAGAGAAACCTCCTTGAACCTGATTGCTCGCCATACCTGTGCTTCAAGGATCACCTTCAAGCTACTAAGCTGCTCTTAAGGACCTGCTCTAATACCAATTGTTGGAAGCACAATCACTGAAGGGGGGGTGAATCAGTTTCCTTAAAAAACTTTCCTTTCAATTATATTAACTTGCATGAATCATCAAAGGAATCATTCAACACACATTAATCATAGTGAGCTTATTATGCATGAAACAACCATTCACATGAACACAGTGCAAGAGAGAACACGAGTATGTATGTGAGTAACCCTTAAAGGGAAAAAAACCCACTGATCTTTGTATTAAAACAAAAATCAAGATTTAGTGAAGCACCAAATTGACTTTAACAAGCGCCCACTTGCAAGGAAGCTACAACTCCCTAAGGTTTTAGCAAGCACCAACTTGCAAGGAAGCACCAACTCCCTAGGGTTTTAGCAAGCACCAACTTGCAAGGAAGACTCAGCACCAACTCAGCCATCTCTGAATGTTTGTCACCTTTCCTCAATTGTTGATCAAAAAATGATGACACTCTTTCTTCTCTCTTCTTCTTCTCAACTTTGCATGCTATGCATACTCAGTCTTCACTCTTCTTCACTTTGTCATTGGCATGAACAAATAGGCTACCTTTAGATTTTCAACACAAACTCTCTGCCCATGGTCTACAAGACCTATAAAACCTCACTCAAGCACTATGGCTCGCTGATCCACACTCATAATCTCACTGGTCAAATAGGCCTAATTAGACTTTACATATAATGAGTCTCAAGAACATAAACACCAAATAGGTCGGCCAAATATATGTAGGCACCACTTATGTCAGTAGCCACAGATCATAAAACATCTGATAAACATGAATTAATCTCACCATGAGCTTCTTCAGGTCTACTACATTTCAATTAGGCCTAATTCTCCTTTAGGCCTCATGAAGACCTACTAGCATTGGGTCTATCTTCACAACATGACTTCTTAAGCACAACTGGTCTTCTTCAAAACTCAAAACCCTTTCAAAAACATTGTCCATGACCTCTTCTTACCTTCTCCATGCTTGGAAAGCTCTACACCATGCATTCTCACCATGAAACCTTCTTGAGAATAAGAACAATCAATCTACCCCAAAAACCAGTCTTCGAGAATGAAGCTTGAACATCCTCAAGTTGATCAACCATGACCAAAGCAACATGTGTATAGGTACTACAAGACCTCAGGGTCATCACCACATGCTTGTAACACACCAACTCAGGGCATATGGACACAAGAACAACTCTGCAACTTGGACACCAAAACTGTCAAAAATTGTCCCAAAACCAGTCTTGATAAATTGACTTGGTATGACCTAAAAATGGCTAGAACTTGTCCTAAAACCATCATAAATATGGAGTATAGGTCCATAGCATCCTCAAACATCCATTTCTTCAGTATGTTCATTGCAAAACTTGATTGGTACATCAAAATCTTCAAAAACAAGCCTTTTTCTGTGGGGCCCACTCACTCATTTGACAACTCAATACCACCTAGAAATAGCTGGGAGTGTCCTCTACATGCTCCAATCATGTAACTAGCTAAACGAATCCATTCTGAGCTTGTATGAGCCATATCTCTCCTATCAACTTCAAGCTAGGGTTTTATAAGGGTTTATGACGAGCCCGGGTGGGTCCCCAGTATGGTCCCAAATGACGAACTTGTTGGGAGCGATGTCGAAACAGGGGTATCTCCATCACTTGCTGGAACGGGAATGGGTTCTATTGGTCTTCTCCAGGTGCTCTATATGATGCTCTAGGACCTTCAGACCTTCTCTTTGTAACCGAGACTCATGCGAGGCTTGTTCGCCCTCTCCCAGACATCAACGGTTACTATTGGCTCTCGGTCTGTAGACAGGAAACTCGAAGCTCCAGAGGGGTTAGAGATTCTGGGGGAGTGGCTTGCCTGGTCAGGGAGTCTCTTCAGAGCAGGATTTCCATGGTTACAGAGGAAAAGTTTGCTCGCTTTCATTGGGTCAAGCTCGAACAGACTTCATCTCACCTCAGAGATATCTTCATTGCAGTCTGTTATTTCCCCCCTGCTTCCTCTTCTTTTGCCATTCACAATGGTCCGGACGAAGATGCCTTCTTTGACCTATATACAAGCATTTCCTGTATTCGGTGAACGGGGAGGTCATCATCTTAGGGGACTTTAATGCACATACCAGGAATCTCCAGGTTCTAGTACATGACAGGACTAATGATGTACTATGTACATCAAAAATGAGTCCTGATCTGGTGGCTTTTCAGCGGGATTATGAGGATGTAGCAGGACCCTTGACGTCATACGGCCAACATCTCCTACAGTTGGGAGAATCTCATGACTTGATGATTCTTAATGGCATTCAGTGCTTCCTTGGGTCCTGCTTCTTTACTTGAAGACATTGTGGTGGTGGGCCAGCGTGGTGGATTATATCATGACTACTTCCAATTTGATTCCCCACATTCGCCATTTGTGTGTATCCCCCATTCCCCTTGCTAACCATGTGATCCTTTCCTTCTCCTTATAGGTAATTCCCCCCCATTCCCGACCCCCTCCCACTGCCCTCGTCGTACCATCTGGAAGTTTGATGAAGGTGACCTTGGAGACTTCTCTTTCCACCTTTGTCAACTTCTTCCCCCTACACCTCAATTTTCCTTACTCTCCTCTAGTGTGATGTTTGATACCCTTTCCTCTGCCATTCACAATGTTGCTTAGCGTTCCTTCCCCCACTTCACTCCCACCCTTCCATCTATGAGGACCTTTCCCATGAACCAGTGGTGCGATGATGACTGCAAACCCCTTCACCGACAGCTTCGCTTTGCTTTTTCACACGCTCTCCACACCTTCCCATCCCTCAAATTTGACTACCGCCATCTTCTCCGCCATAAGAAACGCACCTTCGTCGCTCACCGCTGATTGGAACTTTGTGCTTCTCTTATGTATTCCCCTAAACCTTTCTGGCGTACCATTCTTCTCCGCTATTCCTCTTTACCCCATGACTTACCTCCCAATTCCATGTTCACCCACACTTCCACCCTTTATGATATCCCTAGCTAGCCCCAGATACAGGTGTTTTCCCCTCCCCCTAACTATCAGATCTTTACTTACACAAATGTGAAGAAAGCCATTTTAGCCATGAATAGTAGCAAGGCAGCTGATGAGGAGGAATTCTAGGTAGAATTTTTCAAGCACAGCTTGGACACTCTTAACAGCTACCTAGTTGATCTCTTTAATCAGGTTGTTTGTACAGGATTTCCGCAGTCTTGGTCCCATCATATCATTCATCCTATCCACAAGTCGAGTCCCACTTCTGACCCAAATAACTACAAGACGATCATGGTTGGCCACACGTTCTCCAATCTCTATGCCACAGTCCTCCACATGCGGCTTTCCGAGTTCCTGGAGCAGACCATTGCAAAGCCAAGGGGCAGGCGGGGTTCTGGCCTACCTACCAGACTATCGACCACATCTTCACTCTTCGAGCCATCATTGAGGAGGCTCGTCACCGATCCTCTAAGGTCTTTTGTTGCTTCGTCGATTTTCGGAAATCCTTTGACTCTGTGCCATGGGAAGCTCTCTTCTGTAGACTCAGGGATATTGGTATTTCTGAAACCCTTCTTGCTGCCATTATGCACCTGTACGAGGATGTTCTGGGGCGCCTTCACACTACTGTTAGTTTTTCTGATTTCATCAGAAGTACTATAGGGGTTGAGCAGGGCTGCCCCCTCTCACCTACTTTGTTTGGTATCTACATTGACGAGTTGGAGGACTTTCTCAGGGACCATATCTAAGAAGGTGATGGATGTGTTCTTCACCAAGTTGTGATCTACATCCTCCTTTTTGTGGATGATGTTGTCCTCCTTGCCTCTTCCGCGGAGGGGTTGTAGAGACAGTTCAACGCATTAGCCCTCTATAGCGACCATAGACAACTGACGATTAACCTTGGTAAAACCAAAGTCACGATCTTCAATGGGTTGAAGACTTCAGACTTCCTTTTTTTCTACCATGGGGAGGAGATTGAGATCACCAACTCCTATACTTATTTGGGAGTTTTTTTTACTGGTCCTCACTTTAGTCTTCGGCCTACCTTTCAGTCCCATGTCAACAAGGGTTAAGGCTCTTTGGCAATATTGGAGAGACAGTGCTTCCGCCACCACTTCCAGGACATCTTGTCAAAGATGTATCTCTCGGATTCTCTCATGTGACCCACGGTTCTCTATGGTTCCGATGTTTGGGAACAATCTTTGCTTGATTCCAATTGGGCTACAGTTGAGCGGGTCCAGATACTCATGCTCAAACGCATCATCAAGTGCAGAGAGACAGTTCCGCATAATATCATCTTGGACGAATTTGGAGCTCATCCCTTTAGATTGGAGACTATTTTTAGTTGGGTTTCACTTTTGCATCGCATCTAGGGTCTCTCAGGCTCTTCCGCTGGCAGGGATAAGTATCTTTGCCTCACCTACCATTCCTTGGAGGCTATTGCTCTTTCTGAGCATAGCGGTCATTCCCGCTGCTATTATGCTGAAGCCTCGCATCTTCTCGGATCTCTCGGGATTCAGATGGACCATCTCCCACCTTACAGATACTCCCTTGACGCACATGCCCACCTCTTACTAGGTAAGCAGGATTGCACAGGATTATCAGAGAAGACATTTACAGGCAGTTCATCCAACACACTTGGATCATTCCTCTGGATGGTCTTCGCCCTAAGATGGCTTTCTATGCTGCACATTTTCTTGAGATCACAGATGGGCTTATCAACTTGCCAGCATATATTGCCCGACACTCGTTACAGGCACTCCGCATTTCCCTAGGCCAGTTTAGAGTGGGCTCTCATAGGCGCCGTGTGGAGGATCATCAACTGGACCGCTCTGAGAGGATTTGCCAGCTTTGTTCTCTCCAAGAGATTGAAACGGAGGATCACTTCATCTTCAGGTATCCTACCTACTACACGATCAGAGGGAGATTCCACTGCTTATTTCAGGAGCATCCGACTTTTGCAGATTTCTTCAAGTACTATGACCAGCGTTGTCTTGCTCTCTACCTACAGGAGGCTCTCAGGCTCCGAAATGAGACCCTTCTGTCTCCTCCCAGATGAGTTGTTACTCTACAAATTACTTCTTTCTTTCCGGTGCTTCCCTTGATGAGGGGCATCAAGAGGCACTTCGATACCAGCCCAGATTCCCATACCAGATTTGTCAGGACCTGAGGGGCTACCTTCCAGTCTATAGCTAGTCATGATCGCACTCGGTTGGGGGTCCTCTCTCAGCTCTCAGAGGTCGCATCCGCCCAGGAGAACACAGAGGGCCCATTTTGCTCACCCTTCTTTCAGACAGTGGCATCCCAGTCTTCCCACGGTTTCAGTTACAGGACATAGGCATATTGCTAGCTACTTTCAGTCGGCCTCGGATGTTAGGTGACAGTGTCAGTGGTGGGATTCTCTTGTCCTCCTCTTCATCTCCATCCATTTGCACTCTCCCGGCCACAGCGGCTCTTGCTTCTCTTCCCTCTTTCCTCTCTTTCTTCTTCTTTCTCCTTTTATTATTTGGTTGATCCCTTCGGGTCTCCCTTCTGGCACCTTTTGCATTGTACTGTACAGTCCCATTGACCTACTTTTGTAGTCATTCGTTGGATATTAATACAATTATCTTATCTTATGACATGTTTTGTTGTTAACAAAGAATAAGACCTTAATTCCAAAACTAATGCTAGGATATTTTAGCTAGGACCCTTCCCCATCTCTCCTCAAGAGCTTAGGTTCTCATGTAGAGGTTACACATGCCAATGAGTAACTGAAAGTACACTTTGAGCTTGCATTCTTCATTCTGAGAACTCGGTAAGACCAAAAATGTAATATCTTGCAAAATTCTTCAAACTAACACCCGAAACTTCATCAATATACCCTAAATAGTTTGACTAACCTCTGTTCATGCTCACCTTTGCATACTGGTACTAAAGAATGATTAACCTACTTCAATAGGACAGACAAAACTCAAGAAAGGTCTAGGTGCAGACTTAGAAAATCACTTTTCATGCTTTTTCTTTCAAGCACTGACCTCAAAACATCATGAACACACCTAGGACAACTTGTTACACCTATAACAATGCTCACATGCCCATACTTGCTTTGAAAAACTGAACCTCATACCACATTAAGTCATGCTTTCTTCACCTTGCTCTCTACTCCTTGGTCTTCTTGCTTCAACTGACCTTGCATACCACTGTTCATCCAGTCTAAAACCTGTTCTCATGCTCAAACAATGTTAACAACCTCAACATACATGTGACCTAAGTCACCAGGTTTGTGTTCGTGTGCGTGTTTAGTGAGGATAAAATTCGACAAAAAATCATCAGTTGATAAAATTTGGGGAAAAAAATCACTGATAAAAATAAACAATAAATAATACATATAAATAATAAATAATACATATACAAATATTAAATTCGTTAGTATTAAACTAAATACTAAATTAAAATCTTACACACAACTCGAACATATTCTACTAATCAAAATATTTCACCTTTTTGAAGATATAACTAAGATTACCTAAATAAAATTTTATTTTTTATAAAAATAGACAACTTAAAATATTTATATTTTAATGAGATCCCAATTTACTTAGTCAACGTGTGTGCTATATAATAAAGAACATAGCATAGAAATTAATTAGACCCCTAACAAAATGGAGTATTATAGAATATAGCGTATAGCTAAATTCCTAAACATACCATGAGATTTAATTAGTCCATGTTAAACATAATATGGAAATTAAAGTCCCGACTCCTATTACTAGTATAATACAGAATTAAATTTATACAGTATTAGGAAGTAACTAACATATATTTAAAAAGCATGAAATCCTAATAGCTGACGGGAATAAGTAAAATATCTAATGGAGGAAATCTGACAGGAATAACATTGGTTGCAGTCTATAGGCTTGGCAGTACCCTTGAATTCACTCACCCGAAACTAAACACTTCACAACGACTTCACGCCATTTGATGAACAAGGATGAATGGATAGTCATGGCACCAGTGAACGGGGATGAATGGACAGTAGATCACAGATGACGCAAGGCCCAACCTCCGCAGTAGACCTCAGCCACAGTTTCCAGCTCCAAATGTGCTTCGCAAACCTTACCCACACTCTCCAGCGATTTTTCCAACGACTCCAGCAATTTTTTCAGTGATTTTAAATGATTTTGAACGATTTTTTGTGATTTTTATTGAATTCGCTGAATTTCGAACTTTTAGGATGAAATTCAGCGAATCCCGTGACTTAACTTGTGACTACTTATCTCACCAAGCTACCATGCTCATTCATTCACAAGACATCTTTGTCTTCACATTGTCTTCAAATTCTCTCTTTCTCACATTGCCAATCAACCTTCACAAGTGATGCACTTCTCTTTTTGACATCAATGACTCACTCAACACTCTTCACATCATGACAACAATGACCTCATACATACCATCAAGCTTTGACATCAATGACAACATTCAACACAAACAACAACGATTCATGTGACTGCCCAAGGAGACGTCACTCTATGTGAGACCAGCCATGCAAGTAAGGAACTTATGGGCCCTTACATCTCTCTTCCTTAAAGCCACAAGCCTTGGAGCCACTAGAATGATGGGAGAGCGCAGAAAATCTGGATCAATTTGTGGATGAATACATCTTGTGGAAGTCGTGTTGCAACAATGATTTACTACCTTCTCTGCAAAGTTTTCCAATACGTTGAAACATGTCTCCAGCTCCACGAAAGTTTCTCAAGCCACTACTCTATCCGCTGGAATACATGCACTAGAGAGGATCCAGGGGAATGCAAATCAAAGTCTTCGACAATTGACAGGAGCCCACATCTATGTGCAGGGAAAATAAAATCCATGGAAATGTCAACTGCTACCTGTTTATCTGGCAAGATTTGGAGCAAATTTTTGACAAAAATTGAGGCAATCTCAAAATTCACCCAAGGGAAGTTGGAAAGCTCGGTATATTCCACAAATAACACTTCCTTGATGGCATTCATCATCAGCCCGGAATGTATAATGGAAATGCGATGCATCCGCTTCTCAAATAGGGTAGAAACGAAGGCCAATTCCCTTTTGGAACCACCCAAGTGGAAGTGCAGAAGTAGCGGGTCACTCATTGCTGAAAGTCGATCGTGTGAATAGAGCAAGAACAGAGCAACCGAGTGGAAAGCAAGAGAAATAGGGTAGTGAGAATGGATTCAGAATCCAACAATAAAGGGCACGTGTGAGGAGGCTTGAAGCCTCGATCCACAAACATGTGACATCTGTGGAAAAGATTGTAATGTCCCCAATGGGATAATTTATAAACTCAAAAGGAACACCTGCAAATCTGATTTATGACTGCCAATTGGTTGAATAAAATAAAAATATTTTTATGCACATCTGAATTTTCCCTAAAAGTGCTGATTTGATCTAGAGATGAACAACCTTCAAATCTGATCTAAACTTAACCAAATACTGGCCAAAATAATTAGAATTAATTATGGATACATGAATACCAAAATATATAATTTTTGGACCCAAAATAAGTGCTGGAAATTCAATTAAAGTCTACAGAATTACAATTTACAAAAATGGTCGAAAGGAAGTGATCCCAAGCCCAAATCCACAAAAACAAAGTTGAATATGGCCTCCAAAATTATGACAAAGATGTTGGTGATGAGATCCAGCACATCCGTGCCCTACAATGTGTCAAACTGCACCCACAAGGGTGTAGATAATCTTAGATCTGGCTGAATATGAAGGTAGAAATCTGCCCCAACACTTGTGGCTTCAAACCCAAGTTGGAAATGCCTCAAATCTGCAATATTGGATCTTCAATCACTACTGAAATTCTGAAATACTCCTTGAAGCTCAATAGAAACCCTTGGAATAGATCTTCCTCACACAAAGGATGAAGAGTTTTCATTCTTCAACCTTGGCAATAGAGGGCTTTCCTCCTCTAAGGCAACACATCAAAGGGTTTTCGTCCTTCGAGGTAAAAACAGAAAGAAAATAGCTCAACCAAATTTCAGATATGAAAATATATAAAAGTGATGCCTTCTCCAAGTGTGGCGACTTCCTTTTATAATTTCTCTTGGCATATTCGGCCACAAAAAGGCCCAATCAACTCTCTTCACTTTATTTAATATTTTCCCCTTGTTTTATTTAATATTTTCACTAGGGGGAAATAAAATAAAGTGATTTTTTTTCTTTTATTATTTATCACTAATAAATTATTAAAGTGCTTATAGTAAAATTATTATTCGCTTTTAATTAATTTATTAGGATTAGTTTCCCTTTTTCCCATCCCTTAGCCATCGGGAAACAATGAATGGACTAATGGTCTTCGGCCTGTTAATTTTGAGAAAGGGATATTTCAAAGATAATGCAATCACACCACGGCTGCTTAATGATAGCCCAATATGGAGACGGATTTTTTTTTTCTTATTGATGGTTCGTTGATGTGGAGGGTAAATCATGAAGAAGTAACTCCCAAAGACCATGCCATGGTTCTGCCATGTTGTCAACCAAATCATCCATAGTTTCGAAAAATCCATGATTTGCAAGGAAGTCTATCACCCTTTTAGCCTTCCAGTAATAGTGTTGAATGCTCCACTAGTGAAGCAGGAAAGAAGGTGACGAGCTTGGACAAGGATATTATCAATTTGCCATGCCTTGGGCTTCCTAGAGTTGATAGCATAGGTGATGACCATGGAGTCCCCATCTAAACAAATTTGATCGATGCCACAGCTAAGAGAAAGTCGAAGACCATGAACTAATATGGAGGCTTCCACAACATTGCACAAACCAGCCAGGAGGTGGAAAGAACCAGCATGAATCAAGGATCCAGAACGGTCCTTGATGACGCATCCTCCTCTCAAGAGCCCCAGATTACCTTTTGATGCCCCGTCATAGTTTAGCTTGAAAAAATTTGAGTCAGGGGGAATTCATTAGGCATTAAACCTCATTAATTCATTTTGCGATGGAAAAAATACGCCAGACCCTTTAATGGGAGGAATCAAAGGTCATTGCTTTTTGGCAACAAATAATTCTTTTTTTTTTGTTTTTTTCCCTATTTATTGTGTTTTATGGACTGCATGAGCCAAAACATATCCAATTATGCTCAAAACCGAAAGATGTTGACAGATGACTCAACAGTTTGATAGCAAGTCTTTGCAAATTAAGAATCTTGCTAACAAAGTTATCCATCCAAATTATTATCATGCAACTTTCTTCAAAAAAAAAAAAGTCCTATTTTAAATACAATGAATTAACTTAATGACACTTTGGGGACTTGTTTTCCAAGGAGTGGTAGGAGGAATATTTTCACCAAGACTTAGAAAGCTTCTCTTGTGTTCCCGCAAAAAGTGAACTCCATCTCCTATTTTTTGAGACACATTGCCTAAAAAAGGGACTCCAAGGAGTCTTCTTTCGTCCTTGTTCCATAGAAAACACATTCCCAAAACCGAGCTTTGGTGAGACAAAGATGGTTAAGATTTGGTTGTTGATGTATGATTGGTGGGAATATTTACAATATAAAGTATCATTTATTGGCCTCAAAACTCAAGTGTGTGTTAGAAGGGGGGATATTTTCACCGAGACTTAGGAAGCTTCTCTTGTGTTCCCTCAAAAAGGAAACTCCATCTCCTATCCTTTGAGACACATTGCCTAAAAAAGGGATTCCAAGGAGTCTTCTTGCGTCCTTGTTCTATAGAAAACACATTCCCAAAACCAAGCTTTCGTGAGGGGAAGAAGGTAACGATTTGGTTGTTGAAGTATGATTAGTGGGAAGATTCAAATATGAAGTATCATTTATTGGCCTCAAAACTCAAGTGTGTGTTATGTAGGTAGACACAAATGTCCATACTCTTGTAGAAATATATAACATATTTTACAACACATTGGACCAAGTGAGGACTAAGATTCATTCAAGATAGAGCCCACAACAATGAGAGAATTGGATCCGCCATTCAGCGTAGGTGGTCATATGAATACACCTTTGCATACCGCAATCTACCCATTGAACTACAATAGTATATAGAAAGGCCTAACAAAGCGGCCTTCATCGATGATGATAATGTAAATCAAAGCTTTTGTGATGTTGTTGAAATGTATACTAAGGAGGCCACAATGTTTCTTAGGAGTTTCTTCAGTTTGCAGAACTTAGTGGCCCTTTCAAAAAAAGCCCAAGACAGCTAAACAAAGAGCAGGTTTGGCACACATAATGCATTGGAGCAAAACCCCAAAACATAGAAAGCTTGGCATCCAACTCCTATCTTAGACTCCTAGTTCCTCTACAATTAAAAGGAACGGGTCCACTTATAGCTTCATCCACTCCTCCAATAGATAGAAACTTGCTTTTAGGAAAGAATAGAAATCGTTGGGAGTTCACAGTGCCTTGCATCCTAGGAGTATGAAGACTACGTAGTATTTGTTGGGACCTATCATATGTTGAGGCGTTGATCCTAAGGATACCTGACATGTTTATGAAGAGGGTGCAAATATTCAATAGGGTTTGCTTGGGCTGCCCATGTGCTTCTTTGATCAACCAGAGGGTCATGAGAGTGACAATCATGTTTCCATGTATGAAATCAAACCTTGAGGCAACTTTGGCGCTCATGGAAGCTAACGCTAGATCGACAACACTGGCACACATGGGTTATGAGATATGCTTGCTCCATGATTTTATTGATATTTTTTGGATGTTTACTTGTTAGTGTTTAGGGTATAGAACTTGTCACTATCTTGATGTTTTTTATTTGAATTATCTTTTGGGATTCATGTGTTATAAAACAAGTATGATATATGATACATCAGTCTCAAACTTGTCACTTTAGGTTACTATTTCAACTTTCAATATGGAAATTTTTAAGTGTGATATGATGACGTATTAAATTAGTTCCATTTTGAATTATCAATTATAATGTCAAATGATAGGATTGCGAAGCTAGAAATAGAACTCAATGTATTCACTAGTTTTATTATCATGATCTATGATGATATGATAATTTTCATACAAAAAATTTATATCTCATTTATGTTTAGTCAATTACAACAAAATAAAACCCTAATTGTTTTCAGACCCACAGCCTGGGATACATCCCTACATCTTGAAAACTTCATATAGCATTGGTCTCCTATTTCAACATTCTTTCACTTATTATGATGTTGGAGCTAACTTGTACTTAAGAAAATGCATTTTTAGTTGAATTATAGGAATCAAGATGTCCTCCAGATGTCAAGTCAAGGTATGATTTTATCCTGTAGAAAACAAAAAAATATGATTAACAATTGTCATAAAATTTCCCTTGATTTCTTTCATTGGATTATATGAATTACCATGTATCCACCATAGTCATAAAACCGTAGGCATGGTATTAAAGCAATGGTTGAATACATTATTGTGTTTAACCTTTTTTATTGTAGTTGTTGAAATATCAGCACTTGTTGACTGGGTCATCACCACCCAAATTATTAGTTACTTCATTTGTACTGGCTTTACCTAGAAGTAATTTCTTTTAAAATGTTTCGATGCCAACTTTATTGCCTGTATCTTTTAGTATTGATGGTGTATTTCCTAGTAACAGGTTATGCCATTTTTTTGCCTATATCTTCAATATTGACCAGGTTATTTCCTCCTAACAGGTTGCATTGCCAAATTTGTTTCCTATATCTTTAAAATTGATTTTGTTATCACTGAAGATCATTTCCTCTAAACAGGTTATCACTCCAAGTTTCTTGCCTCTAAATGGCTTGTCACTCCAAGGTTTTTGCCTCTATACTTATTTCTATGGAGACAGACTTGTTTGCTATGGAATATATGGTGTGTGTAGAGCCATCAATTGGTATGTCCAATTTCTAGTAGAAGAACAGTAATGAATGTCAAATGGCCTTGACCATGATTTATTTCACAATGAGAGGCTTTGGTGATGTTCATATATCTTCTTTTGGATTTTCCTTGGAATACACCTTCTATTAGCCAGTATTGTCCCTGTAGGGATCCATTACGATTCCATTGGATACCCAAAATTCGGAGAAACATTTATCGTCTCCATTTTTGTATGCAGGTACAAAGAACACAATCTACAAAGAAATAGATAAATGCTTGGGCTGTAACAACCACTATCATTCTCTTTTCATTTTTCTCACTACAATCAACCAAGATAAAATATATAATATTCAAAAATAGGTCATGAATATAAAAGCAATCATCGTACAAGGTAGATGATGGACATGAAATAATCCGTTTGTGAAGAATTTCTAGATTGTTTCTGTCATGATTGAATTTGAGGTAAAGAATGGACACTGAAACAGTATAGTCAAGTGAATGCTTTCTGCACATTGGATCTATGATCAATGTGGTATAATGCATAATAACCGGTGTCCTAGCTTTTTTATAATAGAAAATGCAACAAGCATGTCCACATCTCAAGAATAATGTGTGTGGGGCAGATAGCTACCGATAAAAGGAACTTGAAAATGCAAGTGGAGGATGAGAGAGAGATTACTTTAAGGTAGAATGATAATCCAACAACAGAACTACTGAAAGCCATTCCTCCTGCTGAGACCTGCTTACAAAATTCATCCCAAATTCAGCCAAATGCACTCCAAGGGGTATATCATGTCAAATTTTCAAAGAGAGAAGTGCAGAAGCATATTTTATCCTCTCACAAGATCCTTTCTACCATTAAAAGAACGCGTCTTCCAGCTCTTTCAACCAACCCAGCTGTCACTAAAGTCATCAACACCTGTCAGGACAAGAAAACTTATTTTTGATGTACAAAAACTAAAAAAATAGACTAAATGTAATCCTATCTACTTAAACAAACTGCAACTGATTCTTAAGTGAAGGCCATCTCTTACAGATGTTACTTTATAGCTCCATCATAAGCATTTGGTATGATTCTATGTAGGGATAAAAAATCAGTACATCACTACCTCTTCAAGATGCAAATGGCACGAACCAAGATGATGCCACAGGTTGCTATCATAAATATACACTGTCAAATACCAAACTCTTTAAAACTCAAGACAGCTGCAATGTTTTATTGCAGGCAACCCAGTTCACAGCTAATAGATTCCTGTGGAAAACAAGGAGTAAGACTTCTTTTCATGAGGTCCCCTTCATTCTCAATCTAGGGATATTGGGGTTTTAACTTTTCCAAACAGCAACTGGCTTTTCCTGTCAAAGTTAAATTCAAGTATTTCTATAACGATGTTGAGTCCTTGCCTCTTGGGGCATGGGCTTAGATGTTCTCGATTCTTGCGTGTTTGGTAAGAGCCATTCCATGTAATTCTGTTGTTAGATTGATGTATCTTCATGTTCTCTGAAGTAATATAGGATGCATTTCCAAATAATTTTTAAAAATGCCTCTTTACAACTTCAGGTCATCCGAATTATTTGTGCAATTCAGAAGACAACACACCAGTGGTGGCACTACTGTGTTATGGAAATCAATTCATAATAAATGAATTGTAATTATGGAAATAAAAGAACTGCATTGCATCCACAAAATAATTTTTTTGCATAAATAGCTCTAATTGCAAGAAGAAAAGTATTTATTACAATTGGTGATGTATACGAATTAGGCAAATTCTATAGAAGAGATGTATGCCTCACAATTTTTTGCAAATGAAAATGTCTACAAAATGGGCAAACTCTATAGGAGAGGGAGGGAGAGGGAGAGCAACGGGGGTGGAGAGATTCTGAATGGACCAAATTATCACTGTACCACAAGACATTAATATGATCTAAAACAGCTACCACCCTCATCTGTTTTTTGATGTTACGTTACCTAACCTTGGGTGGTTATAACACACATCTGCCTCCAATTATACACAAAGGTAGGCCGTGGTGATTGTACCATCTTTTTTTTTACAGATTCAAGATTGCATTATAGGTAAATATTTACATCAGCTTAAGCCAAAAGCATTGGCTCATAGAGGAAAGCGAACAACTGGGGCCAGGGCACAGATCTCACAATACATGTTCAGTCCTCAAATCAAAAGTGCATAAAGCAGCAACTAACCTAAGAAACAAAAGCAGCAACAAACTAAGCAACTAAGATCTACCCCTGCAGTTACATATGTGTTTGATACTCAACATCTTGTACAAATTTTCGCTTTCCTATCTTACTAAGAGATGAGCATTTTCATCCAAGATTAATTAAAAAGTTCACCCCTCTTTGGGAGTGTGGGGGTTTGGTCACTATCTTCACCATGGGGCATGACAGCCAAGCAGAGGCCGGCATTGTTGAAGGCCTGTAGATTAGGACAACCCAGTTGGAGCGACGGATGGTGGCTTCCACTAAGTCTTCCATTTGCATGGCTTGCCTTTTAGGATACAGATGGATTTCTCCTTGCTTTATCAAAATCTTGACAAGTCTTCTTTTTATCAGTTCTGAAAAGAAAGGTTTCTTTATGGCTTCGATGCTCTGCTGGTGCTGCTGAAAGTTTTTAGTCAGGTTTACCACACATTTATCTAAGACCTCAATTTGGTTTTGTTTCTGTTGCACACAATGCACCAGATTAGCAATGCGTTTCTCCAAGATGGGTTAGTGATTATGTCATACCAAGGCAGAGTCAAATAAACACAGCTTCCAAGGTACCACAAACTTGTAACTAATTGGTTTCAAAAATCAGTAATCTCAAGGAACACCATAAATCACTTGCTCAAGCGATTAAATGAACACTTCACTTGAGCCGCAAGGGTCCTCCACAACCAGTGACCCAAGGGACCTGACAAGGTGGGTTTAAATCAAATTTGCAAATGCATTAACCCATCATTTTGCATTTTTTTGAAGTTTTAGGATTTCTCATGGCATTGAAACAAGAAAATCATATAAATCCAGAAACTCTGATATTAAAATTTGTTTGATACAAAATCTAAACTTTTGTTCTACTGCACAACACAAACACGTGACATACAATATAAGTTTAAAGTACCAGGTCATGTCACTTTATTATATCTTTCATAGAAGATATTTCCTAATTTTAATGTCCGAAGATGTTAAGTAATATTCCAAAATCTTCTCTTTATCTAAATCCTCAAAAAAAAAACTAAACTCAACCAGGAGAAATTTTGTCCTCTTTTTCTCCTTCTGATTTTTTCTGAAATGAATTTAAAGCATATAAAATTCACAGGTAGCATAACCCTTGCAGGTCAAGTAATAATTGGCCTACCTGCAAAAGTCCCAAACAAATTGATGCATCATTTGATGAGGCTATCCCTGCCATAAATTACCAGAAACTGTGATGTCATTTTGCAAGATAAAATATGCAAAACTGTTAATTGAAATTGATGAGAAGCAACAAAAGTACAACTGCCACAGTAATATTGATTCAAATAAGCAAGGTAATCAACCAACAGAATTTTGTCAAAGTGTAATCTATGTGTGGCTTCATAGAATTTTAGCAAGGTAGGGGAAGAACAATGACTGTACCTCAAATATCAATTGGTCTTTGATTTAAAAATAGTATTTTAAAGGGATTAAGTCAGTTATATGCTTACCAACTTCTCGAAAAATCTGACCAGCATATAACATCACTGCATTGATGCCTGAAAATTGCTGGAACAGTAGCAAGCCTATTACCACCTTCACCAAAAAAACCGAAAAAGTTTTATTCAATTTGTAAACAGGAAGTAAATTCAATGTGTTTCAGCTAAGTTCTCTCTATTAGAAGATTTCTTGGATTGTGCCAAAGTATTTAAGTGTTCACTAAATATGCATGGTCTAAAGCATTGAGTACAAAATCCAGATTGAATGTTAATCTGTGTGACCACATCATAAAACGCCTATCTATACTCTGAATCTGAGTGATTATATCATATATTGTCTTTCCACCACAGAGATGCTAAAAAACTGTGGTAATTTTATAGCCAAACAAAATTCTACTGATTGTTCACAGTTATGGTACCACAAGCGGAAAAATACAGGGCTTGTTGTTGGAAACTAAAGCATAGGAGTAACTCAGTAAAGGATAAAGAACTTACAAGAAGAGGATTAAATATCTGTCGCTCAAGAAGATCCGATACTTTTGCCTTGGGTTGAAGTTTCAATATATCCACTCCCTCCTATAGAAACAGAACAGTATATTGCATTAGAACCCTCTACAACATGTGTATGAGTTCTACTTCTTATGTCTTCAAAACATGTTTTGAAATTTAGAAAATGGCGTGTTAAAAATAATCAAAGAATGGAGGTAGAGTATCAGGAATGAACAACAATCTCGATAGTTACATCCAAAGACAATTTAAACCAAATTCTGCCTTTTATCATGCTTCCAAGCTTAGGGAATAGATTCACAGTAAACATTAACATATTAACAGTCAGAATCAAAGATTGAATTCAAAGAAAAATTTGTAATTGCCACTTACAACTAAGGGTGAACCAATTACCATTAATTAGTTAGACCCAAGCAGAGGGGCTTTGACAAGCCATTTTCATGCCTTGATATTTTGAAGATATAATTTATGATGTGTCAAAGTGAGAAATCATCAGCCCTCTCCTTGAGTGAGATAACAGAAAGAAACCAATAATTGATAAAGTCTTCATTCAAACCAATGTAATTTTATAAGTGCAACGTAGTTCCTACAAAGGACCAAGGAGTGTGCCACAGCTAAATTCCTGGTGGAACAGCCATGATCCCACTTCAAATGCAAAGAGAAAGGAGGACATGCCTAACTTTCAAAGTTCAAGATGTTCAGAACTAACCCTCAACTGAATTAGATGCCACAGAGGTCTTCAGCAATTTGCAATCAAAAGCATTTCAATAGTAAATGAATCACTTTGTGCATCACTTAACCCCATCCACCAATCTAGGGGCAATATGAGAGGCAAGCGCTCATCCCAGGTAGGGATTCTTGTTGTTCTACATGCACAGAAGGCGTAGAGCAGTTTGGTTAACTTCAACCTGACCGTTTTTTTGTGGAAGAATGCTGCACAAGGACTGTGATGGCAAAGAGGAAGAAAGAAAAGAGTGCATGGCAGAATTGGTGGTTGGCAGAAAACGACAAAATATATCAGAATTGTCTGATCAATGTGGCTGACAGTGACTAAACGGTCAGAGGAGCCCAACAACCAGGTTGACGTGGCACAGCAAGGACAACCAAATGGCGGAAATGTGGTTAAGAGCCTCTAAGAGCTCGAATTCAACTTTGGGTTTCAGTTGGAAGATCTTGAAGCGTCTAGAAGGAGCCAGCGAGGAGAGAGAAGCGGGAAAGCGCAATTATTTAAGGAGGTCGAGTACACCATTTGTAGTTGTTGAACCCAGAGCTGAACGAGGCCAAGTTCTGGAAACGGCCAAGATAGAAGGAGCCGAAGTTGTTCAATGTGCATGTAAGGCACAACAGAAAACCAACCTAGGTTAGGTCCTTAGGAGAAACACCAAGAAGTTTTTAAGAGCTCCATTAGAGAGTTTGTAAGCTCCATAGAGAGTAACTGCATGTAGATGCAGTGAAGGCTTTGACATTAATATAAGTTTGCAACTTGTTTTGCAGCCCGTTGTGTGACTCTGTAACAGAGGCAGGAGCAATTCCCTTGACGCCAAGTGGTATCAGAGCAGGCTACTTGCTTGCTAGGAAGAAACGGAAATGCTAGCAAAACGCCAAATGTGAGGCAGCTAGCAAATTTATTGTGTTCTCCACTGTGAAAAAGGTGGGTAGAGGATACAAAGGATGATCCTAGTGTAGTGGCCAAAGGAGATAGAGATCTTCCACATGAAAGTGAGATGTTGCCGAGAGGAAGGGACGTGTCGGATGCAGTAGTTGTAGAAATGGAGAAAATGTTGAAGGAGCTAAATGGTTAAGGACAGATGGGGTGCATAGCTTCTTGTGGCTCAAAATGCCTTCTTGTGGCTCGAAATGCCCAGAAGGAGGAGAAAGACTCAGCGAGGATTTGGCAATGTAGAGAAAATAACACGAAGAGAGCCCCAAAGAGAAGAAAAGGCATGTGCAAAGGCACAACCGAAGATTGCGTGAGAAGAGCGCAAGAGCGAAGAGAAAGTATGCACGGAAGCACTGCAAAAGAATGCACAAAAATAACGCATGGGGAAAACTCATGAATTGAGCAAAGGGTGAAGAGAGAAGTCATGCGGAGGTACATGACACTGCACAAGGATATTGCACCAAGAAAGGAGGTTTCCAGGAAGGAGAAGATGGTCATTGTAGACCATTAGTGCGCGAAGGATTGCGCAAACCCGCAGATAGGGGTGGAAGGACAAGGAGAAGAAAGAGTGAAGGGCACGTAGAAGGAAGAGTCCTAGTGGAAGGACTGGAAAGCGCAATGGATTGCATGGAAGATGTCCCAGAGGAAGGACAGATGGGGTGCACAACTGAGCCTGCAAGAGAGGAGACCCTAGTGGAAAGGTGGAGCACAAAAAAATGTGCGAGAGGCGAAACTCTGAGAACGGAAATTGAGTGCACAGACTAAGGCGCGCGCAGCAATGGGAGCACCATTACAGAGGAAAAAGGGAAGAAAGAAGTTTCCCCAAAGGAAATTAAAGCAAAGCAGTCTGTAGAAGAGATTGCAAGAAGGCACGTGAAACAAAGCATACCAAAGGAAGAAGAGATCCGTGAAGATCTCAAGGAAGCAGAGTGTACCGAGGAGTGTGCAGGAGAAGAAGAATGTAACCAAAAGAAGGAATTCTGCGAAGAAGTTGCCCTGCAAGCAAGAAGGAGCGGTCCGAGGAGGAGACTACAAGAGTGCGTAGTGCGAGAGGCGCACAAAAGAATGAATGCACAAACATGGAAGAGCATGTCGATAGTGCAGAGACACTACGTGGAGATGTAAAGGTTGCCATGTAGGCAATAGAGGAAGGAGGGGAGCATTGCAAAGAACCACCATAAGTTTTGCACAATGAAGAAGGCACAAAGGAGGAAGCAGAGAAGAAGGGAAGTGGCCGGCAAAAGTTGCCCCGGAAGAGGGAAAGAACATGTGGCCCAAAACCACAAAGGCAGATTGCGCAATGAAGAAGCAGGAGTGCTACCACAAGAGAAGGCACCAAGGAAAGTGCGCAACAATGAAGGTGCACCACAAAAGAGGAGAAGATGGTAGAGTAGCCACGAGGAAGCAAAGGAAAGAAGTTTGCGAACAAGGAGATAGCGGCCTAACAATGAGTAGGCAAATGGATAGCAGCCCGACAGTGGTCAAGAAAGGAAGTAAACGAAAACTCCACAAGAAGTTATCGGGCAGGGAGATGAAGACTGCAAGGGAGAAATGCACAGAGAGGAGCATGTGAGAGAACATACATGCAAGGAAGAGAAGCCCCGGGAAGGGAAAGGTGAAGACAAGAGGACCGAGAGATGGACAGTTTGTTGTGGGTCTGCAACCACAAGTGTGAGAAGAGATGGATGCACGAGGGAGAAGAGGAGTGCAAAAGGAAACGACACATAAGACAACACAAAGGAAAGAAGGTGTGCAGGGAGTGGCACAACCAACAAATGCATAAAGGGAGAATGTGGAAGGAAAAGAGGTCACGATAGAAAGGCGATAAGAGAACACAAAATGACGTGCACGAAGTTAGAACGCACAATGAAAGCCCACAAAGAAAAGGACATAAAGGAAGAAAGTGTTGGAGAGGAAAAGTTCACGAAAGAGAAAAACGTCGAGGAAGGGAGCACAAAAATGAAGAGGGCATGAGAGCAGGAAAGCCCCAAAGGCTTTAGGTGGAGGTGGACAGACATAGACAAGCACAAACAAGGAAGAGGAGTCAAGGCGAGCACAGACTCACAAAGCAAAAGGCCCAGCAAAGAAGCCTTAGGAGGAGGAGGGTTCATGGTGGGTAAAGGCTCACACAAGGGAAAATTTGTGGAAAATGGATGCTTGCGAGAAAGAAGAAGGATTGTGACGAGCAGAGACTCACACAAGATCAAGGAGAAGGATCCATTCGGAGGGGTTGGGAAGGCGGTGAGTTTCAGCTCACTGAAATGCGCAGGACAACACGGAGGAGTCACCGAGAAGTGATGAAGGACTGTAAGAGACGCCATAAGAAGCATCGAGGCCAGGATAAAGCTCAAAGTACAAAGTAGCCAAGACTGTCTGTCTCAATAGTCCGAAGGGTGGTCCTACCACTCACTTGATCTACTAGAGGTGGACCTCAAGTTTAAGTACCTCGGGTGTTTGATGCAGGAGCATCTGAGGTTCAGGATAATCCCGCACAAATTTTGGCAAGTATGAGTGTGCACAGAAATGGGAAAGCGCATGGAAAGGAAGAGGAAGCACAACAGAACAAGGGGAAGTTTTTTGCGGGAGTGCACAAGCACTTTGCGCAATAGAAATCAGTAAAGGCATAGTATGCGTGGAGTGCGCAATAGTAGTGAGTGCGTAACTAGTGCGAGATAGGCTTGCAAAAGGTTAGGCGAAGTAGAGTAGGCAAGGAGATAATACGCAAAGGTGAACATAGGATTTTGCGAGCACAATAGAGTAGTTTGGCCTAGCTTAGAAGACTGGAGGCACGCAAACATTGTGCGCAATACAAAAGAATGTGTAGAGGGTGCAAAAGGTAAGGAGTAGTTGCGTAGTAACATGGATCACGAGGGGCGCACGAATATTTCGAAAGAAGGATTTGAAAGGCTAAGGGCAATGCGCGGAAGGCCTGCAATGGCAGAGAGGAAGAAAGCAAAGAGTGAGTGGAAGAATTGGTGGTTGGCAGAAAACGAGAAAAGATATTAGAACTGTCTTATCAAGGTGGCTGATAGTGACTAAACGGTCAAACGAGCCCAACAACCAAGTCGAAGTGGCACAACAGTGACGACCAAATGGCAGAAATGTGGTTGAGATCCTTTAAGAGCTCGAATTCAACTTCGGGTTGAGATGGAAGATCTGGAAGCATTTAGAAGGACCCAGCAATGAGAGAGAAGCAGAAAAGTGCGGCTATTTAAGGAGGTTGAGTTCACCAGTGGTGGTTTTTTAACCCAGAGCTAGGCAAGGCAACGTTCTGGAAATGGCCAAGATAGGAGCCAAAGTTGTTGAATGTGCATGTAAGGCACAAGGGAAAACCAATCTAGATTAGGTCCTTGGGAGAAACACCAAGAAGTCTATAAGAGCTCCATTAGAGAGTTTATAAGCTCCATAGAGAGAAATTGCATGTAGATGCCATGGATGCTTTGACATTTGTAATATCCCCTTTTGGGGATCAATGGAAAATGCAACACTCTCATAGAAAACAACACCACCAGTGATAAGAAATCAGATTCACATGATAAAACCAGCCAATAGATGACTCAATAAACCCAAAGATAGGGGTTTAATTGCCTCTAACAAATAGCTCAAGGGATCAAGTCTCAGCTGAAACTAACGAAATCACTTTCAGTTAATAAGAAGATCAGACCCAGCTGCAAATGAAATGCCCCACACTAATCATTGCTCTAAGAATGCTTCAACAATCAAAATAGTTACTAGCCTTCACCTACAAATTACTGTCTTACAGAACATCTAAATCATGTATTAAACCCAATCTAATTACTTCTCAAATACTCAGAAATATGCCACATTTATATCTGCACCAGAGACTTCGAAAGGACCCACAAACTACCACTAAACCATACACCATTCAAATCGCCATTCTTAGGAATAGACCAGCTATAAGAGAGAATGCTTGAACAAGGTAAATCGTTGGCAACATGACGTCAAATCATCATTGGATCATACATTAACCCAAGTTGTCGCATTCAGACGTTGACAGCTCTAAAGGAGACATTCAAATGTGTGGAAATCAATACCTAAATCAATACTTGAACAATATTAAAGAAACCACTGGCAAGAGGATATAATTTGCACACAAATCAATTCCAAATCAGTCATCAAACATAATCAGGCAGTCGCCAGGGTTAGAGAATGAATAAAACCACAAAGACTATTCACTCTAGCTGGAAATGAACCCAAGGAAATTTGTTGGGCTAGGGAACTTCACACACAAACAATTCGCTGCCAAATAAGAGGCTTAATCACACCCCAAACACCTCACACAAAGTTGATGATGTCTAGGGAGAAAGACCAAATTCAAGTTAGTAAAATTCAGACCCTTATTTGCCAAATATTATCAAAAATCATGTCCCTAACAGGCCGCTACAGCCAGCATTAATTAAAGAGTAACTTTTGCTAGTATTAGGGCCTTCAATTCAACAATATTCCAAGTAAAATAATTCAAATATCAAGTCAACTTGCTACAGCTAGGGCAGAGTGAGATTCATACACCAAATACTCTTCAAACCGTCACAAGCAAGTAGAATCCATACACAAATAAATCAATTTGCAAAGGAACCATAGATTCTTCAATTTGACATTCAAATCAGCTACATGGAAATCTTCAATGCAAATGAGAGAAAGCATTAATGGTAGGAATCTAAGTAGCCGAAACGTTTTGGATACAGGAGCGGGTACGGAGTATCTGATATGCGAAAACGGGAAAAAAAAATTGACCCCGGACATGGCGTAGGATATGGCAGTACAAAAACTATATAAAAATTAAAAAATATATAAATTTCAGCCTTTTAAATAGGAATTTAATTATTAACCACATATTATGCATATGAAAGACAAGATAAAAGACAAGTTATAAGCTAAATAAGTGAATAACCACAACAAACAAGCTAGGATACCGATAAAACTTAGAAACTTAAAAGCTTAAAAGTTAAATTAAAATTTAAAATACTTAAATCAAACACAATGTGAATGTCATGAATCTCATGATATATTAAATTCAATCATAGATCAATATTCAAAGCTCAAACTATCTTTCATTGTCAATATTCATCATATTCCTCTTCATCAAGAGGATCAAAACCAGCTACATCATCATCATTATGTGGTTCATTAGAACCACATGGGCTCGAACCACTCGCACAAGGGCCACTGCCAGTTGCACCCCCTTGTGCATGTAGGTCTCGTGGTGCCACAGAACTCGTCTCATCATCATATGCTCCATGGTGGGAAATGGAAGCATCCAAGTCAACTATCTCTGGATCAATGTCCCAATGTTTTGTTGACCCTTCCTTGTACTCTGGCTGCTTGTGGGATAAAAGGCGCAAGTTGGAATGTATGTATACCAAATCTTCAGCCCTTTTAGCCCCCAATCTGTTGCGCTTCTGTGAGTGGATGAAATTATACGTACTCCAGTTGCGCTCAGAGGAAGATGAACTTGCAACCTATTAAGGCAACCCAAACTTCAAAGTCAATGCAAAGGTCAACTTCAGATTTAAACACTCAAACTTAAATTTTAAAAAACTAAAAGAAAAGAGAATAAAAAAATTAAAAACTTACCTGTGCCAAGACCTTGATTGCAAGAGGTTGCAAGTAAGCCGATGAAGTACCATGGAGGTACCACCACATATGTGCATCCATCTTGTATTTGCTCCGAAGAGCGAGAAGGCTATGACCCGTTTCTACTATGAAATTGCCAAACTCTACCATAACCTGGTCTTGGGCCTCAGGATCAGGGAAGAGCCTAGCTAATGCCGCCATATATCCCTCACTGACTTCCGCATCCCTGTATGGTGCTACCCTCCCTGGCAAGGAAAGGATCTCTGTGCTATAAAATCTAGGAGTCAATGCAAAAGCTAGTAGATGTAATGGGGTGGTCATTTTGTTCCACCGATCAATGAGGATTGACTTCACTTGTTTGAAAAATATTTCCTCGGGATCTTGTTCTTTTGCATTTATGATGGCTTTTATCTTCTCAATCATTGAGTCGATGCCGTCATATATCTCTCCTAGACATGGTTGATCCGTGTCAGTAAACCGGATCATGCTCATAATGGGCTCCGTAAATCTCAACAGATAACTCACTCTATCCCACCAAGAGTCCTCTAAGATCAAGTTCTTCACTTTTTGAGCCCCTTCAGTGTTTGATTGCCTCCATACAGTCCAAAGATTGGATGTTACCATCCTCATGAGTGCCTCTCGCACCTTCACTAGTCGTCTCAAGACGATTGTGTGTGATGCAAACCGAGTCTCAGCAACCTAATAAGAACGAGGAACAAAAATTAAAAAATAAAATTTAAATTATAAAATTGAAAGCTAAAAGAATACTAAAAAACTTATATTAAATATTAAATTAAAAAGAAAGAAAGAAATAAAGCTTGTCCTTACCTTCAGTAGCTCCAACTGCGAGAATGATCTAAAAATGCCCTGTGACATGTGGTGGTTGGTGACAAACATTTGGATTTCTTCAGCTTCTGCATACACTTGCCGGATCCACTCTATTTTGTTTGCCATTTTCTTTAGCATTAAATTCAATGAATGCACAGCACAAGGTGTCCAAAAAATATGCCCATACCGTGCCTCAACTAACATCCCTGCAGCTTTGCAATTTTTGGCATTGTCCGTTATCACTTGGACAACATTTTCAGGCCCCATTGCCTCAATGGACTCAAAGAGAATGTTGGCTATGAATTGGGCATCCTTCACTTGCCCCTCACAATCAACCGCTTTCAAAAACATTGCCCCCTTAGGGCATACTGCAATCACATTGATTAAAGGGCGGTTTCTTGCATCTTTCCATCCATCAGAAACAATGGACACACCAGTTTTGGTCCATGAGTCCCTAATTGGTTGCAAGGAGGTTTCGACATATTTTTTTTGTCTATCCAAAAGGGTGGTGCGGATCTTCTCATATCCTGGTGGTTTATACCCTTTTGGTGCCTCATTGATGGCTTTCACCATCTCATGCCAATAAGGTGATCTCACAACATTAAAAGAAAGACCATTAGCATATACACACCTTGCTATGCATTCATCTGCAATCTCCCTGTTCTCATTCTGAAAGGCCTTTTCCAAAGGCCCTTTTGTCTTACTTTTCTTTCGTGCAAGGGAAACATCCTCATTTGTGGAGATAGGAGCCACAAATAGATGTGGCATGGCCACAATCGGGGATCCACTAGGTGATGGAGCAACTGGAGGCCTTGTTGAACGAGACGAACCTCCTCTTTTGGCGAATGGATGACCCTCTCTCAGAGCCACTCTAGCCTCTGCATCCTCCTGCTCTTTGATAAATGCCAAAACATTTTCTTTTGGCACCCCAACATTATTCCTCCCCCTACATACTCTTATACTATTACCCGTTATGGCACACAAATGGCTTTTCACCCTACTGTAAGAGCCTTTGAATATTCCATCACACTCATTGCATTTCCATTCAAAACAACCACCACCTGCAAGTTGTTGAACTATTGTTACGTGCCTCCATAACGGTGAATTTGGGTCAAAGTCTTTGGCCAAAGATTGTCCAGAAGAAGCAGAACTTGTTGCCATTGTAGAAATACCTACAAGGTTTAAAAAACAAATTAAGCAAAGAAAACAATGGCATGCAATTGCATTGTGATTGAACAATGAAAATTAAAAAAATTAAATGGAAAGAACAAAATAAAAATGAACATAAGCAAAAAAATGTAATGTGTGAAAGATTAAATAATAAAAAAAAAATAGAGGAACAAGGCTAGAAATTAAAAAAAACTTACCTTCACTTAGTAAACCACAAATCAAATCCTTCACAAATTAAAAATTAAATGGAAAGAACAAAATAAAAATGAACATAAGCAAAAAAATGTAATGTGTGAAAGATTAAATAATAAAAAAAAAATAGAGGAACAAGGCTAGAAATTAAAAAAAACTTACCTTCACTTAGTAAACCACAAATCAAATCCTTCACAAATCCTCCTTTGTAGCTCCTCACACTCCTCCAAGCTTAGCAATAGCTCCTCACACTCCTCAAACCCTAGACAAGCACAATGCAATTTTGGAGAGCCACAATGTGAGTTTGTTTGCTTTATATTTTGTTTGTGTGTTGTTCTTTTGTTTTATTGTTTAGAGGTAGCTTTTAGGTTTTAGATTAGAAGAATTTATTATTTTTTATTGTTGTGCGCCTTTAAAAACATGGAAAAAATTTAAAAAAAATTAAAAAACGCATGTTTTTGCACGCGGGAGCGGCCAGGGAGCGGGCCGGCGCTGTGGAAACGGCCGGGTACGGCACAGGCCGTACCCGGCCGTTTCCACAGCGCCGGCCCGCTTCCTGGCCGCTCCCGAGCGCGCTCCCCGCTCCCGCTCCCGGACGCTCCCGGTCCCGTTCCGGCCGCCTAAACCGGCGTTTCCGGTAACTTTGGAGTCAAGCACTTATACTCACAAATACAATCAAACATTGCCACTATGATACACTCCGGTCAAGAAATCACATTGCGGATAACACATTCATGTGAGAAAGTGCAACAAGCTATAACTCATGCAAGTCATACATGCACATACCAATGAGAACACAACTCATGCATTCAATGGAATATAATAATTGTGTGATGTGTGTGAATAGTTCTCATAATTGATGCTGCCTGTGCTTGATGCCCCTCCCACAACTGGGATCTATGCAGCAACCGAAATGCACTCAACAGCTGCCTGTGGTCGAATTCTGTCGATCAAAAATTTTCTGACTTCCATGCTTGCGTTTCTACCCTATGATCTCCTGCCTACAACTGCAGCACCCTTACCAATCTGCATGTGCATATGTTTGAGATATTATCTGACATGGGTTTGACTTATCTACTTGTTAGTCACAACTGCCTGGAATATCATGTCAATTCTGGTTGGGCAGCCTGGGCAGGTGCAAATTGGTTGCTGTTTATCCCTTTCCCTCACCTCCATGATACCCTGCCTCAGCCAAGCTGCCAAGGTGTCCCTGAAAAACACACAAAGCAAGGCAAGAAGATTAATCTGAATCATTAGCAAGTATGAAACATTAATCAGTAATAACATATTTAAATGTTAACTATTCATAATAGCATGAAAACATCAATGCCATAGTCAATGCTAATTATTCATAATAGAATGAATCCATCAATACTTAATTAAATATACAAAGCACATTGTTGTTAATGCTTATAATCATGTAGCAAAGAAATCATATAGAGATAACCATTATCAAAATATGTTAAATTCTTGTTATTATAGTTTATTTGGTAATAACAAGTGTATTAAAAAGGGATATGACAAGGATTTATAGTCAAAATTTGAAATGATAAAAAAGGATGTCTAGATCAAAGGTCACCATTATCCATCAACACAAATTTAGTTCAGATACAAACACTAGAAAATAAGGATTCGTCATCACCTTGTATTTTGCACATTAATCCACCTTCAGTATAGCTACAAGTTGTGGTGGTTGCGTCCTTAATCAAAAAGGAAGAGGCATGGTGTAGCACAAGGTAGCGCCCATTGTTTTTGGGGGGCCTTAAGGGGCTTGTACACAATTGATAGAAAACATCCAAAAACATCCATGGATATATGAAGGACATGGATGTCCCTCAAGGGTTCGTAGGCTATTGAGTCAGATTGTTTTATCTCAAGTCAGTAACACGTGCGATCTTATGACTGAATTTCCTTTTACCAATTAAACGCTAGCTTAAGGGATTTCTCTAAAATTTCTCATCACTTGCTAGTACCATGAGGAATAAAATACCATAAACATCCAATCCTCATGTCTACTATGCTTTCTTCATAGACGGGTATTGTTTTGACATGAAAATATACAAAGGCCGTGCATATATGCAACCAAGGGTATTGCCCATTCAGTCTGAACGGTTCCCAGCCTGATCCTCAACCCTACTAAACTTGTTGACTCAATTGATACTCAAGGCTAACAGATTCAAACATGTTCTTTTTTGTATGTTGTGAAAGGTGCAGATAAATTCTATATATGTATATGGTTTTGTTAATCTTTGTAGAGGCCAAAACAGTGAGATAGTGTGAAATTATATATTCTTTGTGCTCAAAATTATGATTTCCATTCCCTTACATGATTTTTTCTTCAACTTTTTAACATAGCCTCCACAAATGTTTTAAGCAGATTTATTAGGGATGAATTCTCTGGTAACCATGTACAAAGTCGGGCACTTTATTTACTTGTAAAGAAGACCTTGTTAAGTTTTTGTGCATGCATTTCTATTCTTAGAGAAAATTCATAGCAGTGCAGGATGCAACCAAATTGAAGCTTTTTAACGTTCTTCCTACCTTTAAGAAAAAAAACTCAGTGAAGGAAAACGAAATATTTGAAAGTGATAGATTTCTGGAGAGTTATGTGATTGCAACTATCTATTGGATATTCTTGTTTACTCAATCACTACAAAGACTTCTTATAATATTCAATTTTGTATTTTATGTTTTTAGACGGCAGGCTATGTCTTTAAATGCAAGATGCTGTGATTGGCAAACAATTTTAGGTTTTGTTATGGATTACAGGAATGTGTAGGATTTTGGAAACCAAGACATTTATTCTTGGCTGTGCATATCGATTAACTGAATTTGTTGTTCCAGTCAGTTAATCTTCTAGCCGAGGTGGCGGCTTCACTAAAAATGAGAAGGCTTTCAATGAAAGGTGCCGCACATGATAATGATCAGGTATGCAGGTCTTTAAAAGGGATCATAACAAGTATAGCTTCTTTTGCATCCTGGAGGACCAGGTATATGTATCCATGTATATTTGTTTGTGCTACAAAATATGAAGGTGATATGCTGGTTCAAAAATTTAATGCCTGCAGCTGGCAAAACCCAGAACTGTCGGACCAAAACCAATTTGTCTGTACTGTACATATGCTTTATCCATGGGAAATGATGTCAATAAATCATCAGAAGATGCATAGGTGGAAAGAACCATAAAAATGCTTCCTTATGTGGTTATCTGACACCTTTTCAAAAGAAAAAACCAAAAAATGTTTCCTTGTCTTGCACTCTAAAATGCTTCGCATCTTGTGCAGATATAGATGTCAGCTCTTGAATGAATTGTCAAATAAATTGAAAATTCAAAAGGATTATTTGTATCAGTAATCACTTTGAAGCTTTGGGTAAAGTTGAGCAAGGGCATGACGAAACCTCAGTTACATGTAGTTATTGTAAAATGCATTTCCTGGAAAATAAAATCTGTGCTGACATTAAGCAATTTTTTGTGCTTGAGCCTGGAACAATGTAATACATTCCTTTTACATGCAGAGTTTCAATATGGTAGATTTAATGCAGCTTATTCCTTGACAGCACACCAAACCCCATGTTTAAATTTTTAATTCAAATAACTTATACTTTTGCAGTGTAATGGATGCATTGTCTACGAATACAATGTTTAAATTTGACACATTACTGCCACAGATTCATTATTTTTACATGGTAGGCTTTTCTACTGTGAAGGGGGGATCGTAATTATGACCCTCTGCTCCTTGAGTTGACATGTGAGCAGTTTAGGAACATTTTAGGCCGGCTGCCTAAATTATTTTTCATTGCGTTTCTGCTGCTTGAGGTGCTGTTGACAGGTGGGCTGTACAACTGTCCTTATTCATAGCCAGATGTACAGTACTTTTGCTCCTTCCAAACACCCTCATAATATGATAAGAAACACTGTGAAACGTGTACCAATAAAACAAGCATTGTATGGGTCCTGGTTTTTGTTTTCTTTGTAATATTTTAGAAAACATACAATTATCAACCAAGAAAATAAGAGCCAAATGGAAAATGCAACAGTTTTATTGCTCAAAACTGATTAGAACACCACTGCAATGATTAGAAATCAAATTCACATCATAAACTTGTGCATTCAATTAGATGGCTCAGTAAACTCAAAAAAAAGGGGTTTAAATGGCCTCTATCAAATAGTCTCAAGCAATTAAATCTCATTTGAAACTAATGAAATCTTAGAAATCAAATTTCATTTGTAAGATTAGGAAAACCAACTATGCAACTGAACTTAGTCGATCCTTTGAGGAACCAAAATCGTAGTTCTAAGATATGCATCAACAATTAAGGATAGTTACTAGCCCTCAAACCTACAACTTCTCTTTCTGGTTACAGGTAATTGCATCCCAAAGTCAGGTATTAAGATCCAAACGAATTACATCATCAATGTAAACCACTATTTTTGATCATCAAATAAGCAAAACTCAGCTATAATGAACACTTGAGATCACTCTCGAAAAGGACCTTCATACAAATCTCATCCAGTCATGATCATTTAGAGCATACAAAACCCAGATTTAATCTTCTAATAGGAAGTTGTCGAAACATATATATAGATCTGAATGCTAGTATATATATAGGTATATATATATGCCATATCACTATGAGTCAATAAAATAATCATGGGAATCATAACATTAACTTCCTTGACCTAGATTTCTGCTATAAAGAGCATTAAAACCCAATCAATTCCTTTTCCAAATCCTCATAAGTGTATCACCCTTTATATGCTGCAGCAAGATCGACTCCCAAAATCAATACTTGAAGAGCATGTAAAGATATACCGTTATCAAGACTGGAATATATCAACTATCAAGACAAGTAGAAATCAATTGCTAAATCAGGGTTGAATCACTACATGAATTAAGCATTTACCTGAGTCGCTTTACTCAGGGTCCAATAACATCATTAAGACAGTTCGCTCTAGCTATTAAATGAGCCCATGGAAGTTCGTCCGCCAAATAGATGAATATTTCCACACAAATATAAGCTTTAAATGGAGTCGCCAACACTAGAGGCTTATAACACACCAACAGAGGTGAGGAAAAATCACGGATAATGTCGTTTATTTTTAGGGATGAAAGATCAGATCCCAAAACCGGTAAGCTAAAATTCAGAATACCCTCGCTGAGGTTTAGCCATAGGGATATTCAATCAACAATATTACATCCCCTAACAAGTAGATACAACCTTCATCAATGCCAAAGTGTAACTTTAACTAGTACCCTAAGACCTTTCAAAGCAATAATATTCGGTAAGTAACAAATAATTTGAATATCAAATTTATTTAGCTTCAGCTAGTGTCAGAATGAGATTCATAAAACACCAAATACTCTTCAAAACATGTCATAAAAGCATCAGTAAGAATTTGCTAGGGAAAGTAGAAATCACACACCACAAGTCGACTTGCAATATCATCAATAAATTACCTCAAATTGATATTCAAAAACTAGTTACAAATGGATTGCAAAATAGACCTTCAATGCACATGAGAGCAAGAACATCAATGGTGACCATACATCCCAACTCCAAGCATGGAGTCCAAGTGGAGTTTGTCATAACATAGCATAAGCCTTTACAATGATCCCATGACCTCATTTTATAGGACAAGGAGTACCAAATTTGAATTCCCTTTTGGAGGGAAATCACAAATTTAAAAACATTTTATTCTTCCTACGCGTGGCATCCCCTTTCTAAGGGTATTTTTGACATTAAAAGCCACTCTATTATTATTTAATTAATTCCCTTTTTAATTTTGTATTTTTGGGAATTTAAATTAAATAAAAAATTACAATCAATTACTCAATAAATATTCTTTTGTGAGCAATACTACAAAGTGGTGGAAAAAACCACTTAGCATCCATTATTAAATAATTAAATGAATATTGTTTTATAATGACAAATGCTTAAAATCACTCTCCACGCAATATCATTTAATTACTTAGCATAATTTCCCCTTGCACTATCCCAAAAGCCCACAGGGAAAGATAAGCTAAGGGTCTTCAAAATGGGGACATTACAACATTAATATAAGCCTGTAACCTGTTGTGCAGCTCATTATGTGACTCTGTATTTAGGAACTATGCAAGGATAGCCATGTTCAACAAAACAACAAAACATCACATAGATACAATTGAAACTATAAATGAAGAGAAAATCCATGGAAGCAAATCGACATGATTGTTGGATAGTGAGAAATGGAGTGCACATTCTTTTCTTCCCATTTGATGGCTTATGAATGGCACAAGATCAATCCATTCATATTAGTTAGATAACCTGAGTGTGGAGATTAGGCCCGCATAAGTATTTCTACAAAACCATGAGTCTTGTCGACAATGATGTGACCTACTACTTTGCTAAAGTGTGCTTTCCAAATGGACTTCTAGTGTTATTTTCCCATACCAATAAGGTTTCCAACAAATTACTAAAAAATCCTTAATAATGATATACAATTAGTCCAGCCACACAAAGAGTTACATGGATCGCTAAAAATGCAGATCATTCTTGTATAGTAATGAATGAAGAAGTGTTCCGACCACAAGTGCTTAGAATGGTTGACATGCGAGCAAGAGGCAAATGAATGAGACAATGGGCGACAAGATTGGTGTTGCCTTGCTTATGCTCGGTTGCATGGTGGAATTGTTGTACATAAGTCATGCACTTGAGTTGGTGCATACTTTGCATCATATTCTACATCTAGATAAATTGAAAAGGCTTCTTACTCAGAGTGTATAATGGTCTTCTTAGCAAAGGTATAGTGTTTCCATTGGCACATAACTTGGAATGTCACATACTATTCCCGGTAATTGGATAAGTAGAAGCAAAATACACCATCGAAACTCTTAGAATGACATAAAAAAGCATGCTGGTGTTGAGTCAAGGCTACTCCATATGCAAATTTAGAGGCATTTGTCTCTACTTCAAAAGGTGATTGTTATTCAGCAGTGGAGCATTGTCGTGAAATACAGCCTTTTCTCAAATTCTTAATAAGTCTTAATTTATGTGTCAGTACAAAAATTGTTGTTTTGCCCTACCAAATATAACATTGTGAAGTGTGTTTTGGAAAAATTGGATCCATGTTTGGCTAATTGACATTTTGGGTCATTTCTTGTTGACCCCTCATCAAGGTAATTGTGTATGGTGGTGTATTGCCAAGGGAAAGAAAAGAAGAATAAATACACTAATTCTTGGTGCAAATATGTCAGGTCAACATGGGGAAGAAAAATTGAAAATGTAATCATAGGCCCACGCCATTGTGATTTTATTTTATAGATGTCATGTTTCCAATGATTGGTTTGAATCCATTTGTCATCCTATTAATATGTTTGGGTAGCTTTTCTAATTCACTTCTTTCAGCAGTGTTATACAGAGATGCGTCCCCTATGTTTTGGTGATGTCCTAAATGTTTCAAGGACTTGTGGACTTGGAGGGGATGTACCCGATTTTCTTAATTTTTCTAACACTTTTACTTTTAAATGCAGTTATTTTTACCAAAAAACATTGGATTGTGACCCAAAAAATACCATACAAAAATTAAATAAGGTTTAAACCCCTAAACTAATTGAGTATATTAAAGTTATTAAATTTAATATGTAAGCATTGGCTAATTAAATATTAGTTAATGTTCTTACGTTATACATTGTATAACTACCTCACTTGATGTAACTACTTTTATGGTTGATAAATGATGAACACAGATGCAAGTGTCTTGTGTGCCATATGCTTTTCACATCTCTTCATTGTTTCTCTCATATTCTCCAACATTGGTATCAGAGCCACTATTTGAGGAAGCCCTAGAAGAAGGGTACAAGAACCGAGGTGTAGAGTTCAAGAAAGCCCTAGTTGAGTACAAATGACAAAGAAGACTTAAGAGTTTTTTCTATCTAATCAATGGCAAAGGAAGATTCGTGGATGATACAATAGCCCAAACATTAATTTAGAAGGAAAAGAATCATCATTTTGTGACTTTGAGGTCGTGCAAATCAGCAGAGATAGGAGGGAAGAGACAAGTCACATGCAAAGAGAATGTGAAGATTTCCATAGAAGAAGAAAACGATAGAGTTTTGGATCATAAATCTCGAACATCTAGGGCACACAAATTGAAGCCAAAATAATATAAGAAAAACACGGTTCCTAGTTTTGTTTCTAGTTTCATGTCCCAAGGCTTGGTGAAGGAAAGGACAAAATTGTGAGATTTTACCAAGCAATTCTTGCAGAGATTGATAGACGCGAAGACTAGAAATAAAGCTACAAAGATAGTAAAAAACGTGAAGTGAAAGGATAGTTTTCCAGTTATTTTGAAGGGCATTACAAAATATTACAATTGTTTTTGTGTCATTTCTAGTCATTTTCACGAGGCATTGAAGACATTAGCGAACACAAAATGGTAGGAAGGAAGTTGTGCAAACCACTTTCGTCGCAAATTCATGGTTGAAGAAGACTCGCGATTTTTACCAGTGAAGGTAGTGACCAAATCATGGAGAAAGAAGACAAAAAGTCATAATTTCCATTAAAAATTTATTTTATGTAGATAATATAATCATAATTTGTTGTAATTTTAAAAAGTTTTTGTATTTGTATGGGGTTTTGAGGTGTGATTTGAGTGGTGAATTTCTGTTTAGAATTAGCATTTATTTTTGCATTTATTTGCGTGTGACATCTGTATTATGGGCAATATCAAAACACGGTTATGTCAGAAGAGTAGAAGCTAGTTGGTTAGAATTATAATGTATGGAATTATAAAATTTTAATAATTGCAAAGTATTGTTATTGTGATAAAATCATCCTTGGCTCTGAAACAAGACCTGCTATGAATTTTGTTGATTATGACAAGCATCATAAGCAGGCCATGTTGTTAAAATTATTTGTGTCAAATGTTTCAGTTCTAGAGGTTTGGAATGCCACTACGGCAAGTATGCTTTGAATTGGTCTCCAAAACAAGTATCAAACTTCAAGAGAAAATTTGGGCCTTATACCTGGAAAATTTATTGTTTTCAACAAAGATGCATGAGGTGAGTTCCTCTTAGAACATCTTCTACAGATGAAAGATTTTCAAGACCCACTTGCTGCCTTAAAGAAAAAAGTGGATGATGTCAACCTAGTTACGCTTGTTTTGAATAGTTTACCGCACTCCTATGAAACATTTGTGGAGGCCTTACGCTAGACAACAGAAAGCCAAGCCTTGACTTTTGATCAAGTTAGTTCCTACTTGCAGAAAAAGGAAAATACTAAATAGGCAAACTCAAGAAAGTGAGTCTACTTCTAGACAAATAGAAAAAGCATTTGTTGCTCTTGTAAAGGGGAAGTGGAAACAAATTCCTTGTGAATCATCTTCCAGATACCAAGTGAAATGTCATTACTATCACGAGGTTGGGAATATGAAAAAGGATTGCCATAAGCAACAATATGATTTTTCTTCCACAACCAAAGGCAAGAGGTTACGCAAATGTGGCAGCAATTGAAAAACGGGATTATAGGGAAGTGTATGCTCTCATGGTATCATGTTTAAACAACGGTGCTACCCTTTGCTATTTCATTGATTCCGGCCCATCAAACATTAATTTATATCAAGGACTAGTATGTAACATTTACTGCGAATAAAGAAATTTCTAATTCAGTTTTATTAGTTGATGGAAAGTCACTTGCAGTAAAGAGGGTAGGCAATTTCGTATGCTCTTGAATAATACTAAAAAACTCTTAGTAAGGAATGTTAACTATGTTCTTTGTATGCATAGAAATCTTGCCTATTCGTTAGTTAACAGAAAATCTCAATATTGTTGTAAATATCTCTAGGCAAAATTATATCGTGTCTGATGTGACACATAACAAGGAGGTTGCCCTAGGCATTGGGCAAAGTGGCATGTATAGGATTTTTGACCCAATCATAATCAACTTAAAAGCATGCGTGGAGGGAAACTCACCAAACCGGATATGTTGGAGGATGAAATTCCTCATAGGCATGTTGATCCTACTCCAGTCGACTTACATGCACTACTTGTGGAGGAAATATCTACTATACAGGATGTGCGGGAAGCTGAAATGCAGGAAAAGGAACTCAAAGAATTGTGGAGGGTGACTCCACTATCCAGGATATGTAGGAGGCACATGGTGAGATGGTAGGAAAAACCACTTGTGGTGAGATGGCAGAAATGGCCACTAAAAGAAAAGCGCAAGCTTAAAGGACCGGAAAAAAAGTTTTTAATGCAACAGATCTTGTTTATGTTGCTCCTGCATCTCACCCTTTTACAGCACCTGTATTGAAGCAATATTCTAAAGAAAAAGGCATACCTAATTGGAAAACTGCCATGCAAGAAAAACTTGAAGCCTTGTTGAAAAACTATAGCAAGGAGTTGGCGGATTTTTTTTTAAAGGGGTAAAAAAAGGTTTTGAAAGGGACCCAAAACCTTGTACAAAGCATGAAAAATATAAATATTAAAGCCCAGAACCAAAAATACTCCAAAAGCCATGACCGATAAAACTATCGTCCCAAAGTTTGAACAAAAAGTCAACAAAACATCAGCTAACTATTAGCCTACAAACAGACGCTCAACACTTGAGTTGATTATCTAGCAACCTCCTTCGTTTTTGCACTCCATGTTGCTCTAACTATCGGTTGATCCATTCTCTTTGATTTATGTAATGCCCCTTTCCGGGCTCTAACTAAAACGAAGGGAAATTCCACAAACCCCAATAGATGGTAAGGTATAGCAATCTGATTTTTTATAACAGTAGTAAGAAAATTGCAATATTTCTCCAAAAATGCATCATTCACACCATCCAAAGCATGTAGGGAAACTTAGAAATATTTTAGAACCAATATAAACCAAGAAATAAGCCTTCAAACCCCACCTGGAATTTATTTAATTAAACAAAATAACAGCAGTGAACACCCTTACAAAAATGGCTGGAAATAAAGGATTCCAAGCCCCAAAATGAAGTCCAAATGTAGATTCCAGCTGCTAAAAATATGAAAAACACAATGATGGATGAGTTTGATGTTGCCGTGCCCTAGAAGACCTCAAATGCCACCTTAGGAGAGAGCTAGAAATGCCTTCAAAACTGAATAATTCTTTATGTGATCACCTTGTTGCAAGCTTGAGGGGTTTTGTCCTCAAACCAGCTCACTATTGAGGGCTTTCGCTCTCAATATGTTCTTGGTGTCCCCAGATTTCACTCTGAAATTTGAGACTACCCCATGTTAAAAAAATTCGTACTTTTAAAATAGCGGGTCGTTTTGTGTTTTTATTGCCAGAAGATGTCTGTATTGTGTCAAGATATTCCCAGAGAGTCATATAAGCCAATTTCACCAAATACCCAGATGTCCAAACTCGTTATATTTTGTCATCGGGGTTTGCCTGTAGGAAATTTTTATTTAATTATTTTAAGCCCCGTTTGAGGTAAATTGTGCTCCAGTTTAGCCCTGTTGAAATTTTGCATGTCAATATTCACATATACCAGTAGGGTTTTCACTAGGAATGGATTCTGGGCTTTATCTGTGACTTCTGGCAACGTTTTGCGTTTTTGTTATTTTTCTCGTATTTTTCTCTGTGAAATTCCCCTAGGTCAATTCCTTCGCCAGTATAGTCTGTTTTCTTGCCTGGAGTATCTAGAGATCATCTATGGACGTCATGCTAGAAGGAATTTGCCACAGGAAGTCAGATTCTCTCTAAAAAGACGAAGTCATGCACAAAAAGGCCTCTTCTAGGTAAGTCGCATTTTTGGGAAAGGAAGGTTTTAAGTGGGTCATGGGATTTTTGGTAGCAGCAAGCAGGTGGGAATTTTGTTCCTGCCTGGCAGGGTACTTTTTCCCATAGAAGCAAAGTCACTTAAGTCATGATGGAAAAATTAGAGGCAACATGCAGGCGGGAATTTCTTACCTGCCTTACAGGATAAAAAAATCTCATTATGGAAGTCAAACAACTTAAGTGGATCATAGGATTTTTTGGAGCTGCGGTTCAGGGTGAATAATTCCATTAGAAATTGACTTTTAAAAATTAGAAATCAGCTATGGCAAAAAAGTGTGACCCACCTAGAGGAAGAATAATACTTTTTAAAGTATTAATTAACTGTTTTTATTCCTAAAATTGGCGCCCAAGCATGAGGAAAAGTCAACACATGATGAAAGGATAAAGAAGATTGAAAATAGAATGCTAAAATTAAATAAATTTAATTTATTTAATGCAGCCCTCTATCATGCAAAAAAGTGCGACCCACCTAGAGGAGAAATAATACTTTTTAAAGTATTTATTGATGGAATTAATTCCTATTTTTGGCGCATGAGGTCAAAGCATAGTGTGAAGTCAAAGAAGACTGGAAGTAGAATGCTAAAAATAAATTAAATTTATTTATTTAATGGCAGCCACGAGCATGCACAAATATAAGTGGCCTAAATTGAAGAGAAAAGCATGATTTTTAATTAATTAATTGCTGGAAATAGGAAGGGCAATTATTAATTATAGAATGATGAAGGTTATATAAGCATAAGCTTGCCATATTAATGGAGTTATTAATTCTTTAGCAAAGGAGTGCAACACAGGAAATTTTGGCGCTCCAAAGGAGGAATTTTGCTCAGAAAAAGGTGTTTTCACTGCCAAAAAAGCTTCAAAGTTTGGCGCCTAGGTTTGAAGGAGCTTGATATTAAGTCTGATTAATTGTCTGCATAGTATTACAGGTGGCCCAAGTGAAGTTGAAAATATTCATGCTTGCTGTGCATGCATACAAAGCCTCAAATTTTAGGGCAACGGGCTTTTTATATACAGATTTTTATGATTAAAATCAAGTGTTCGTGTTCCGGTTGTCGTCTTTGTCTGAATTAATTGCAGGTATCCATTACAGGTGCTTATATAATTGAAAGGGAGCTTAAATCAATGTCAGGCACATTGAATATATCCTCTGAATCTGAAGAAGTTCTCAGATCTGCACCAATTGTGAAGAATTCCGGTCGAATAAAGAGAAAAAGAGTTGCTCAGATAAAGATTGCTCCCGCCATGGCAAAGCGGGATGAAAGAGAAAACTCAGCGGAATCATGCATAGCTTCTAGATTTGCTAAAGTCAATAGGCCCAGATCCAAATCCAGATCCAAATCTTATAATTGCAAAGGCTTCTGGCAAAAATTCATCCTCTTGTTTCTGACGCAGCTCGTGTAGAAGTCAGTGCGTGGAAAATTCCTTCCAAGATCTTGTACATGTGCTCCCAATCTTTCAGTTGAAGACTTCATTAAATTTGCATTCACTCGGAGTGCTTTACAAAATTTTAATTGCTCATATGCAATTAAAAATAAAAAAAATGAGTTATTTACAGCAAACATTGCACTGATGCATGTACTGGAGAAGAACTGCAAAAGCTTCAAGGATAAGAGGGAAGACAAGGCAAAGGCAACACCCGTAAGCAAAATTCCAGTTCCAGCCGCTTCCAGATCCAGTTTGGTGAGAATCTAGGGCAAAAGAATCAACTACATACAGAATATGGAAAAAGAACAAAAGTATTGCAGTTTTCTTCTAATTCATTTTCCTCTTTCTTCTTCTTTTCTCTAACAAAGTAATTGAGCGATCAATTAAATTATAAAAATTTAGTGATTGGTTTAAAAGCCATTACTTGAAGAAGTCAACTACTTAGAAATAGGTGGCAGACATGCAAAAGAGAAGGTTATATCTTCAGTTGCAAATCATGCATGTCATGCCAAGAGAAATTCCAGGAGGGAGATTACCACTTGTTTCCTTGACAACTTCCACATGTGCCAGTTCACTAAAGGCTTCCTATTTGTAGTTTCCCCTCTACATTCTTTAAGTAGAGAAAGAACCTACGAGTTATAAGATCAGAATTTGTAAGCAACATTCTTGTATTCCAGACTTTGTGCTAAAACCCCTGATAGCTATTTGAAGCAAAGGAATAGAAAGGAGCATATTGCCGGAGAACTTTGTGTCGACAATGCATTTTGTTTCTAACTTTTTTGTCTTAGATCTATTTATAAACTTTGTGTTATTCTAGATCTAGATCTGAAAGCTTCCTTTGCTTATAATTCTGTGTGTTAATATCTATCTGTTCTATTTATGTGCATGCAATCAACTTTGTAATCTATTGATTGGGTTGCACATCTTCCCTTTTTCTTTCCTGTTTTCTGCTATTTTCTTCTTCATCAAATATTTCCTTTCTTTAATAGTTGCTTAATTGCTACAAAACTATACATTTATGGTTCATGAGCTGTCTAGTTAAAGTAATACCCTCATATAGATACTAGCATATTTAATTGACAAATCTTACAGGGGAGCCTCGCTGGTAAATGAGGGATATTTATCTCATGACTGCCCAGGTTTTCAGCTATGCAGAAAATCTAGCTAACAGTTCTCCAAGAGGGTTTTCGTCCTCAATGGATGAGAGAGAAAGCAAACAAGCTCCCAATTCCAAGAGAAATAATTCCAAAAATATGCATATCCTCCTTCAAGCCAAGCAACCCCTTCTTATAGCTTGATGTGGCGCAAAAACCAATTAAAGCATTCTTAAGAAGACCGACCTCCTTGGGGGAATTAATAGTTCCTTTTTCCTTCTATTCTTCCATTGGATTTTCATCTTTCCCATCCGACCTGACTGTACACAGAAAACTATTAAAGAAGAATGCAATGCTCACGAAAACAACTGAAAAACATGACAATTACTCCCCTTGTTCATTTCCTTCTCTCCCACGGGAAATGGAATGGGCTCAAAGTCTTCTAGTGCTAGGAAGGGGACATTACAATTTAGTATTTTTGTGTGACACCAAATTCCATTCAACATCGTTCTCTACTTCCTTTTGGAAGGATTATGTCTCAATAGCCTCCAATAAGCTAATTATCTAGAAAACTCCATTTTTGCACTCCTTGTTGCTCTAACACTCGACTAATCCATTCTCTTTGATTTGGTTTTTCTATGTGATACCAAATTGCATTCATCATTGTTCTCTACTTCCTTTTGGAGGGAATTCGTAGCCTCCAACATCTTTCTTTCGTATTCCTTATACCTAGATCCCTCCCAGTAAACAATAACCCTCAAATTCCTCTCATCTTTCTCCATGGCATGAGCTTGAAATCCAGTTTGCATCTCTGAAAGATCTCCCTCAAAGGATTTATTCTTTTCATCTCCCCCTTGTTGGTCCTTATCTTGGTATTGGCCTAGATTTGTAGCTCCTAACACTTGCTCCCTATCTCCAAACTCTCCTTGCTTGGGATCTAAAATTTTTCCATTGAGAAGGAACTCATTTTCAAGAGACGCAAAAATTGAAAAGGCATTTTTTCAAGTTGGGCTTCTCTTTATAAAGGAAGACGTAGCAGTTCTCTTTACCTCCAAGATGCTTTGGACTCCATTTGCCACTTCTCTAGCAGTTGTTCTATCACATGTCTCCTTCCTGTTTAGTCTTCCTCTCTTGGATTCCCCCCAACATCTGCATTCTTTCTCAAGCTCTTGGTCTACATCACACAAAAATTCTCCTACACTGAACAAGGAACCAGATCCACCATCTTGTAGGCAACCATTCCCCAATTTCTTCCTGGGATTGAATCACCTCTTCCCATTCTTGCAAAGAGATAATTCCTCCTTACCCATATTATTGTCTCCTTTCTTGGTTATCCTATCCTCCAACCCTTCTTCCCCTCCCTTTACTGGATTAACCATTTGTAGATCTGATTTTTCTCCCTAGTGAGCAAGGTCCTTATCATTGCCTCAGACTACTATTTCGCTCCTAGCTACCACAATAATTGGGGGGAGCTTAGCTTCTTCCTTCTTCTTCCAGGTTTGTTTCCCCTTCTTGCTTCTTGGATAGTTTTTGGCCGTATGTTCCATCTTTCTACATTTTGAGTAGAGGATCGGGATTTGTTCGTATTCAATCTCTTGCCTCCAATCTCCAAATTTTGATTTTAACATAATAAAAGGAGGAAGAATAACATCATATGGAGACATGACGTAGAAATGGGCATGGATTAACCATCTCCTAGATTTAGTAGTGGGGTCGAAGGAAAGAAACTACCAATAGACCTCATGATACCTGATAAAACTTCCTCTTTGCAAAACTCTACGGGTAACTCAAGAAGCCTAACCTAGGTTGAAACTTCCTTAATGCTTTCCTTGTATGGGTCAAAAACAGGTTTCCATTTACTAAGAGAAAGGTTAGCCTTCCCTAGAAACCAGGGGTCCCCTAGAAGAGTAATCACACACTCTTCCTTCTAAGAAAAGGAAAAAGGGAGAAAACCTTCAACTAGTGCCGATATCTCAATTTGGCCCTTGGGCTTCCACTTCCTATCAGCCCATTCCCTAACCACATCAATGTTGGGACGAGAACCAAAGAGCTTACCAATCGAGGTGTTCTCCAATTGACAGTTGACCCTCTCAACAATATTGTTAGGATCTTTCAAACACAAGCCTTCTTTATCCATAGATGGGAAGAGTGCATAGGACTCTTTTGCCTTGGATTCCAAGCAGCTACCCAACAGTGTTTTTGCCTAAGTCTTTCCCTTGTTATCGTTTTTGGAAAGCGTTTTAAGGGCCCAAACAAGTCTATGACTACCATCCAAGGAAGACTCGTTTGCCTTATTCTAGGGATACCTTATATCACGCCCTTCCCGCCCAATCCCAAATTCAAAAATTTCTCCTATTGGCATCACTTCCTCATATTGCCTCCAAATTGGATGAATTATTGCCATATGAGTTTGTGGAATTGCCCACGAGATACAAATGGGTGTACAAAGTCAAAAGCAAAGCCAACTATACTTTAGACAAGTACATGGCTCATCTTGTTGTTGTAGGTTTTCACAACATGAGGGAATAGATGAAGAATTATTTTCTCCTGCTGTGAATACCATGAAGATGGTCACACTTTGGTTGCTTCTCTCTTGAGATTTGGATGAGGAAGTTTATATATTGTTGCGTAAAGGTTTTCAAGTACCTGGTCATCATCAGCTGGTTTGTATTGATTAAGTCCTTATACAAACTTAGGCAGGATCCACAAGCCTAGTTTTTTTCACATTGATCCACATCTGCAAGATTCTAGATTCAAAACTATGGAGGTTGGGCTGAAGTTATCAGCAAATGATGATTCATTACTAGTTAATGAATCACCCGAAAAACAATTGGTGGGCAGCCTAATATATCTTTTGCCTACACAACCAAAACTATGTGTTTTTTTTTTCTCTGATTCGTGAACGAGGGTTGACGAATTCCTCTCCCATTTATACCAAGAAAAAACATCAATAGCTATTACAATTTGAGTTGAATTTCCTTAGAGATTGGTTCTATGAACCTTGAAATTCAAGAGGCATAATCCATACCTACCTATAATGCAGGAGGACAATCAGATAGTCACTCTACAACGATTACATAAATACAAAAAATTACCACCATGGGGAAAAACATTGACAACCAGAGACGTTTCAGATTATTCAGGGGCAGCACCCTCCACCGACATTCCATCTCCGTTAGCTAACAAGCCATCCGCAATCCAAATGGGAGCAAAGTGCAATGGGTTAATCCGGCCACCCAAGGAGACATCGTTCTATGCAAGACCGGTCATGCAAGCAAGGAATTTATGGACCCTTGCCGCTCTCTTCCTTAAAGCCACAAGCCTTAGAGCCACTAGAATGATGGGGGAACACAGAAAATCCAAATCAATTTGTGGGAGGATATAACCAATGGAAGCCCTATTGCGGCAGTGATTTACCACCTGCTCTGCAAAGTTTCCCAACACATTGAAACATGTTTCCAGTTCCACAGAAAGTTTCCCGAGCCACAACCCCATTCGCTAGAATACCTGGCCCAAAGAGGAGCCTAGAGAGAATGCAAATCAAAGTCTTCCACAATCGACCCGAGTCCAACCCTATGCATAGGACGGATGAAATGCATAGCAATGCCAACAGTACCTGTTTATCTAGCACAATATGGAGCAGATTGATGACAGGAAGATAGAAGACGATCCCAGAGTTCACCTGAGAGTGGTTGTAAAGCTCGGCATATTCTGTAGTCAGCACCACCTTGATGGCACTCATCGTCTGGCCCGAAATGTATGACGAAAATGTGATGCATTTGCTTATCAAACAAAGCAGAAAATGAATGCCATTTCCCTTTTGAAGCCGGCCAGATGGAATGGTGGAAACAACGGGTCACTCATTACTGGAAGCCATACAGTGAGGTCAGAGAAAACGCAGGGCAACCAAACGTTGAATGTAAGAAACAAGGTAGTGAGGATGGAATCGAAAGTCATTAATAAAAGTGGGAAGGCATGTCTGAGGAGGTTTGGAGCCACTATCTCAAAACATGTGATGACGTGTGTCAAAGTTAGTGCAATCAAACTCATCGTCGCTTAATGACATCCTGATATGAAGATGGAGCCAATGTTTCCTTAATGATGATTTCCTAATGTGAATGGTAAATCGTGGGAGAAGTAGCTCCCAAAGACCATGCCATGGTTCTACCATGTTATCAACCAAATCATCCATAGATTGGGAAACTCCATGATTTTTTAGGAAGTCTGCCACCCTATTAGCCTCTCAGTAATAGTGTTGAATGCTCCACGCAATGAAGTGGGAGAGAAGGTGACGAGCTTGGCCAAGAATGCTATCGATATGACATGTCTTGGATTTCCCAGATTTAATAGCATTAGTGATAACCATGGAATCCCCTTCAATGCAAATTCGATCAATGACGCAGCTAAGAGCAAGCCGAAGACCATGAACTAATACAGAGGGCTTCAACAACATTGCATGAACCACCCGAGAGGTGGAAAGAACCAACATGAATCAAGGAGCCAAAACAATCACTAATGACACATCCCCTAAGACCCCAGAATTACCTTTGGAAGCGCCATCGTAGTTTAGCTTTAAAAAACTGAGTCGGAGAAGCATTTTGGTGTTAAGCCTTTTTTATTCATTCCAAGATGGAAACAATATGAAAGACGCATTAACAGGACAAATCTATGTGTTGTTGTTAGCAATCTTTCTCATCTTTTGTCTCAACCAATGCTCACACATTGGATAACAGCAAAGCGTCAAAGTACTGCAAATTTCAAATTAACATATAAGTAGAAGACTGCTGATCTAATGACTAAATCCATTGGGCTCATTATGTTTGTAAAATATAGGGACAAATTTTGAGTAGTTTCTGGTTTAGTCATCAAAGTTATAAGTTAAATAAGTAAACATTAACTAATTTTATACAACGTATAACTACCTCACCTAATGTAACTTCTTTTACGTTTAATAAATGATAGACACACAAGATGCAAGTGTGGCATGTGTCGTATGCCTTCCATTTCTCTTCATTCTCTCTCTTGTATTATTTAACAAAATAAAGTTAAAATATTTAGATATTAAATTTTTATATATTATTTCAATAGTTGGCTCCTTGTTGTCCCCAAAATCTGGGAATTTTTTTGTCGTCCCGGAGCCCATTCCCCCCACCCCCCATCTCCGAGTCCTCCCATCCCCAAGACTTAGGTAATTATGATTCTTTGATTTGTCGCTTTCAACACTGATTAGGCAATAACCCGTGTCTTCAATGCACATGCAGTGCTCAATGGCATTAGAATTTTCCTGTCAACCTTACAAGCATGATTATGGTGTATCTACTCTTTTATCGAAGACAACCATAAGTGCATGGAATAATGACAATCGCTCTTGTAGTGACCTCTCAAGTAAATATTACCAATTTTGCAATTGTCTTTCTTCTACATGGTCCGATTGACTAGAGGCTTTTCTAATTTCATCTAAGATAAGCTAAGGTGATTTTCGCATCGGTAGTTCTTGGGAACTTTGTATGTGCTTGGCCTTATCCAGCCAACATACACACTCATCCTTGTACATCTCTTTAACCCATGCCAATGACAATTGTAAAGCAATCGGTTTTGGAAGCCATCTCTTTGCTTCTTCATTTTTGTGTGTGTTTTTCTTTCTTCGCTTTCAAATATATCCTTTTATGGTGCCTAGGATTGAGTCAGTGCTTTGAGATTTTGAATTTTCTTTTCAAAGAAGTAGAAGGTAGATAGGTGGTTTAAATGACATTTCTTTTAAGTATTCTTGCGTTTTTTCCGAAAGTCCCCTAGATGTATGAAAGATAAACTTATGGTTTACCTTCTCATGTCGATATTATTGTGGAGGCATGGTTCTTTGCTTGCTCTTTGGAAGGCCTTTCTAATTTGCAATTCTTTATACCTGTCTCATTTGGCTGATGTAAGATTCAACTCCTCTTATTGTAAATGGTCTTCATGAAATATCCTCATTGTTCTAATGGCATGAGTAATAAAGACACCTTTGTAAGCAGAGGATAATGGTGTGAGTTTGCCTGCAAGCACAGGTCAGTTTGTGTCTTTTTCATAGACCTATTCAACAAGTAATCTATCTTGTTCTTCTTGATTAGAATACTTGGAGAAAGTATACAACCATCTTCCTCAGCCTCTACTGTAAGCTTTATGCATTCAAATTGGTCATTGAGGTGATTTAGAAACTCATACAAATTATCTCTACCAAATGGATATTTTGTGTTTGTATCATCTAAAATTGTTTTCCAACATTTCAGATCCATGGGGAAAGATTCAATGAATTCAAACAATGTCTGAATAACCTAAGGAGAAACATGAAGTAAAAATTGGCAAGCCTGAACGTTATTATGAAGCTCCACAAGGGCATGATGAGTATGCTAGTTTAGAATGACATGAACCTCCCCTAGATCAAGTTTTACACCAGAATTGTCCAAAATGTAACCAAGGCAGAGAACTCTCCCTCTAGTGAAGGAACACCTATCTAGATTGGTTTAAACTCTTAGAGTTGTTGGCAAAGGGTCTATAACATCTATTTTATTTGCCCAAGATGATATTCCACCTTGTTTTTCTAAATAAGGATATCATTGAGATAAATCACATGGCAAACAGGGCAAAACCCGAATTTGTTGTTTCATAAAGCGCATGAATGCAGTTAGTATACATGAGATAGAAGGGCATGGATAAGAACTCAAAAACCTTCTTTAGACTTAAAATTTGTCTTCCAAATGTTAGCAGACTCAATGGATGCACCTGATACCTGATATTAATCAGCTTTCCCCCCTACAATTCCATCATAATCCCATTTGCAGCCTCTCCTGAACATTGTTGCAGGTCCTTCCAGTAAGGAGAGGGTGTTTGAGAGTGCAGTCACAGAAGCGTTGCATTTATGCTCTGAAGTTGTTGGTATGGTGGAATATTTTGTATGTCAGGTACTGAAGTGGAGTGCGATAGTTAGGATTCTTGGTGTTAGCCCAACATTGGCTTCCATTCAAGACTATTTTCTCTCTAGACTGGCAGTATTCTCCTTTGCATTTTACATGTTCCTTCCATATCCTTTCCTTCGGTAGAAAAACTACAATCCATTTGGGAAATTCGTAGCCCGAAGCTTGTTGTCTGAACTGGATGAAGAGATTGGTTTTTAAAACCAGAAACCTTTGCTGAAACGCTTCCCAACTGGAGACCATCTTCTGCAAAGTCGGGTTAGATAATTGTGAGTGATGTCAATAGCAATCTAGAAAGCAAGGTAAGTTTTCTTGAAAAGCAGTTGAAAGTTTTGTGAGACCTAGTTTCAGGCCCTTCTTAAATCCTTTGCAAGAAAATAGCAATGAGGAAGAAAAGCAAAAGTTGTTGCTAGTATTCCCTTGTCCTCATGTCAACCTTGGTTAGTATTGTCACCTCACAGCTGAAATCACGTCCTGGCAAGCAGAAGAGACTTTCCGGTGGAATTTTTACTAATGACTGGATTAGGGAGAAAAATGCTAACCCGGATATCAAGGAAATATTGGTTGGTCCACCCAGAACCCTTACCCAACTGGAAAAGATGGGGATGTGACTCTTTTTCACTTCAGATGTTTGCTTCATTCACAGATTGGGGTTAACGGCCCAAATATATGTATCACACGGATCAATACATGAAGCAATTTGAAGGTCCTAAGAGCATGCCAGTTGTTTTCAGCAATCCCCATCTGTGCAAGAAGAAAAGGGTCCGTTTTTTGAAGATTGCGGCAGAGGCATCTCAGCTGACAAGCCTAACAGACCAAAGTAACAATTTCCAAGTCTCTTGCTCAATTGATGGTTAGTGTCTAGTACTATGTTGCCATGGTATTTGCAGGTTTTAATCTCTAGATGGTATGGCACTCTTCTTAAGTGGCCATAGTTTTGAAATTTTCTATGGTGTTTGTATGTGCTTTCCTGCAGTTTTTATCAGGCAGACTTTGGCTGTATTAGCTTGCGGGAATGTTGTCGAATGTCATCCCTAGAAAGCTTACTTTGGCTTGCATGTCCACCCTCTATGGTGTTTGTATGTGCTCTCCTGCAGTGTCATCTCAGAAAATTTCCCTTTTCCTTGCGATAAGGCTATACCATTAGGTTGTGCTCAAAAAACTCTTTTCAAGGGGAAACAATGGGCTTCAAACTCCATCGTATGTCCAAGATATCTCGATTTTACAATCGCCTTCTCCAAGCAAAAAGAGAAGTTGCCATGTACCAGTCATATGGATATTAAATTTATGGTCAACCATTTTTATTGACATCTCACACTATTACACTCCACCACCACCCCTCTCCACGGCTTCCATTGTAGGTTACATCTATTGGCTTAAATACTCTTAATGAATAGCCATCTATATTCTGATATCAAGCATAAGAAATTGCTCCAACCCATGCAAGTCTCTTTGCAATTTTGCACACTTAGTGCCCATTGCCTCCAAGAGGGTCTCCTTCATGGTGGTACATGCATAACTCTTCCTTCAATAGGAAATTCAAGAAAACTAACATCAGTAACTCAATTTGGACACACCCTAAATTCGCCACACTAGATTTACTCTAAGGGTGCACAAATCATACTAGCCTCCATTTATTAGTTAACGACCCTTAATGAATTAATTTTCTCCTCTAAGATACTAATTAACCTTATTTTGTTAATTAAAATCAACTTCGCTTATTAATTAACAACTCGTTATTAATTAATTAATTTCCCCTCTTCATCACTTAATTAACAACCCTTCATTAATTAAATCCTGTTTTCAATCATCTCTAAATTCCTCTAATTTCAGCAACAAATAGCTTCTACAAGTTAATCTAGGCATATTAATTAATATTCAATTAATTAACTAAGCCCCATTTTCTTCATATCTAATTCTCGTGGAGTATTAATAATAATTAATTACTCATAATCCTACTTAACTAAGCCTAATCCTACATCTCCATTATCCCACATTCACCAAGAGTTGCACTTTTCCCAAAAAAGAAATCTATAACAGCAACTCTCTACCCATCCCAAAACACACATAATTCTCATGCTAAGCATTTCTACTTGTGGAAAGCTCAAGACAAAAAGTGAAAAGAAACCCCCTTTTGTTGAAGAACAAAAAGGAGAACCAAATATGGTTCACGCCAATTTGAATAAACCCCTTGCTTCATCGAATCCCTTCCCTCAAGCAACCTTAGCGCTATTGAGCATGTCTTGCATTTGATTCGATAAGAATATCCACACATCTGAGACAAAGCTCAAACATCCATGGGAGAGGTTTGAGGTTCGTTTGCTTAAATGCTTTGTGTTTTCCTTCTTTTCCTTATAAATGTCTCATCTTTGATGTAGTTAGCATTCTTAAAATGTTTAATCTAGAATGAACTTTGTACTGTAGGTCGCATTCATGTTTTAGATTAAACTGCATGGTTTTAGAAAGCTAGCATACACAACTCCCTAAACATGTAGACCACAATAAGCAGCCAGTACTAATTGACATGAACTGCATTAAAGGCAGAAAAATATTCACGCCCTCAACGTGGGTATAACCTTCACTACTAAGCCTGATTTCCATTGATCAAGAAATCAATTTTGGCTGGAACCTTTATAAGCATGTGGTAACTTTGGTCCCTTGGACCACAATTAGGTTACATCTTCAAAATGTAACCTAATGGTCCCTAAATATGTAGACCACAATAAGCAGCCGGTACTAATTGACATGACCTGCATTAAAGACAGAAAAATATCCACACCCACAATGTGGATATAACCTTCACTACTAAACCTGATTTCCATTTATCAGAAAATCAAATTTGGCTGGAACCTTTATAAGCATGTGGTAACTTTGGTCCCTTGGACCACAATTAGGTAACATCTTCAAAATGTGGATTGGCCATGGTGTCCCCAGATTTCACCTTGAAATCTGAGACTACCCCATGTAAAAAAAATTCGTACTTTTAAAATAATGGGTCATTTTGTGTTTTGATTGCCAGAAAATGTCTCTATTGTGTCAAGATATTCCCAAAGAGTCATATAAGCCAATTTCGACAAATACCTAGATGCCCAAACTCGTTGTATCATGTTGTTGGGGTTTGCCTGTGGGAAATTTTTATGTAATTATTTTAAGGCCCGTTTGAGATAAATTGTGCTCCGGTTTAACCCTGTTGAGGTTTTACATGTCAATATTCTCATATACCAGTAGGGTTTCCACCAGGAATGAATCTTGGGCTTTATCTGTGACTTCTGGCAACGTTTTGCATTTTTGGTGTTTTTCTCGTTTTGTAGTCTATGAAATTTCCCTAGGTCTATTCCTTTGCCGGTTCAGTTTGTTTTCTTGCCTAGAGTATCTGGAGATCATCTACGGACGTCATGCCAGAAGGAATATGCCACAGGAGGTCTGGTTCTCTCTAAAAAGACGAAGTCATGCACAAAAAGGCCTCTTTTGGGCAGGTCACATTTTTGGGAAAGGAAGGTTTTAAGCTACAATGGGATTTTTGGTAACAGTAGGCAGGTGGGAATTTTGTACCTGCTTAGCACGGTACTTTTTCCCATGGAAGCGAAGCCACTTAAGTCATAATGGGAAAATTAGAGGCAGCAGGCAGGCGGGAATTTCTCATCTGCCTTGCAGGGTAAAAAATCTCATTATGAAAGTCAAATAGCTTAAGTAGATCATAGGATTTTTGGAGCTACGGTGCAGGGTGAATAATCCCATTGGAAATTGACTTTTAAAAATAGAAAGCAGCCATGTCAAAAAGTGTGACCCACCTAGAGGAGAAATAATACTTTTTAAAGTATTTATTGATGGAATTAATTCCTATTTTTGGTGCATGAGGTCAAAGCATAGTGTGAAGTCATTGGAAGTAGAAAGCTAAAATTAAATAAATTTCATTTATTTAATGGCAGCCATGAGCATGCACAAAATAGGCGCCGAAATTGAAAAGAAAAACATGTTTATTAATTAATTAATTGCCAGGAATAGGAAAGGCAATAATTAATTATATAATGATGAAGGTTATATAAGCATGGGCTGCCATATTAATGAAGTATTTAATTCTTCTAGCAAAGGAGTGCAGCCCAGGCAATTTTGGCGCCCAATTAAGGAGGAATTTTGCTCAGAAGAAGGTGTTTTCACTGACGGAAAGCTTCAAAGTTTGACGCCTAGGTTTGAAGGAGCTTGATTTAAGTCTGATTAATTGTCTGCATAGTGGTACAGGTGCTCAGGTGAAGTTAACAATATTCATGTTTGCTTTGCATGCAAATGAAGCCTCAAATTTTACGGCAGCGGGCTTTATATATGCAGATTTTTATGATTAAAATCAAGTGTTCATGTTCCGGTTGCCGTCTTTGTCTAAATTAATTGCAGGTATTCATTACAGGTGCTTATATAATTGAAAGGGAGCTTAAATCAATGTCAGATACATTGAATATGCTCTGAATCCGAAGAAATCCTCATATCTGCACCAGTTGTAAAGAATTATGGCCGAATAAAGAGAAAAAGAGTTGCTCAGACAAAGACAGATCCAGCCATGGAAAAAAGGGATGAAAGAGAAAGCTCAGCAGAATCATGCATTACTTCCAAGTTTGTTGACATCGGAGATACAGATCTAGGTCCAAAACCTCTTTCCGAATTGATTGACAGATCCAGAGCTGGAAAAACTTCTCTCATGCGTGCAATCAAAAGCAGTGGAATTATTCGAGCTTCAGCATTCCCATTCACAGCTCAGTTGCCAGAATTTTTCATGCAGTGTGCAAGGTCTTACCACCCACTATCTAGATCAGTCCGAGATGCTGCGGGAAGACAATAATCTAGCTAGACGCACAGTTCATCGATTATTATCTGAAGTTTCCAGCACAACAGGTGGTGACTACTATTAGCATACTGGATGTCGGCAACAGATGGGAAAAACATAAAGTTGACTGTGTGGGCATAATGAACAGCAGGTACATGAAGAAGCCCAGATCTCCATCCAAGTTCTCGAGGACTCTTCCACAATCCAATCTAGTGCAGGAGGTGGATGACATTACCAAATTGTTATGCAAGATAAATGGCAAAACTAATGCTCACAACTTCCGCTCATGGATGTATGCCTTCATCAGGACCATTGAAATCAACAAAGCTGATTCTATAATCAGTTGGTCGGAAATCATTAGTGACAACATCTGTGAGCAGCTCCGGAATGTGAGGTAGACTTATAGCTTCAAAATGACTTCGTATTTGGTATATGCAGCAGCTTCACAAGGTATCTTCTCCAAGCTGGATAAACGTGGCGTGCTCTCCCAAGGATCCTATTTTTGAGTGCTATCCGCAGCTTACTGTGCCCGCATGCAATAAAGATTACAAGGTGGTCAACGATGGATTCTTCTACGGATTCATTTGCAGGCTGAACAACGACCTAAAGGCCAACAGGGTAAGCAAGGAAGCTGTGTCCCAGATTGGTAGTATCTTCATCTAGTTTGCAGACTTTACATACCTCAGGGTCACTGGCTTTTCGGGAGAACCAGTCAAGTTGCCCAGATATCCAAGTGACAGATTGGTCATCATGGAGTTGAGCAAACAACTCGTGGAGATGCATGACCTACAGTCGAAACGGCACAAGTCTACAGGCTTCTTCCCAATCACAATGGGCTATTACAGCTACCAGAGCATTCATAAAGCCCAAGGAATTGAAGCGGAGATGTTCTCTGAATATGAGCAAGAGTTCTTCCCAACACAGCTCAACTTCGATCCATATGGGGTGGCAAGGAAAACAATCTCCCAGGAGTATGTGCATGTGCCTTCGTTGGAAGATTTTTGGATGAAGTGTAGAAGCGAGTACGAAGTTAGAAAGAAAGATTTTAGCAGGTTATCAATGCGGCAAGTGTTTGACTTTGGATTAGCACAGATACCTGCGGATCTTAAAGATGATGGGCCTATGTTACTTGACGCATACCATCAAATGGGAGGAGATAGAGTTGTACTTCAGGAGAGCATAGGCGGCTACCACACGATCGAGGAAAGGTTTGTCGCTGTTCTGGTCAATACTTCAAACTGGTTGCTAACAAAGGGATATTGCCTTGATGAAGCTTTGATGAATCAAATCACAGGCAACCTCAGCACAAGATATTCCCTCAAAAGGAAGCACAAGGGAGAAAGCAGCAGAAGGCCTGAAAAGATTAAAGTGCACAGAAAGTCTCATTCAAGGGAGAAGATCACTTCTACTATTGTGGTGTTAGTTCCGACTTCTCCAGCATCAAGTACTTCACCGACTGTCGCACCTCAGCAAGATATTGTCGTTCCTCCATTGAATCCGACAACATTCGTATTTTCTCCTCAGCCATTCCGTTCAGCACCTCTTCCTGAAGAAACACTAAAGTTGCAGATGGCAGAATTTGAAAGAGCTTTGTCTTTAGACAATGCAGAGGACGGTAGCCACAAAACTGTAGCATTTTCGAATGGAGAGGAATCAGAGCGTGAGATGGTGGTAGACTCGGCAACTTCTCATTCTCCGAGAAGTAATTTCTCAGAATGGTTGGCTTCACAGTTGGTCCTAAAGGCTAGAGAGGAGATCAACTTGAAGGAATATGACTTGCAGTTGCTCCTGAGTTTGGGCAGAAAAGACAAAAAACTTAAAGTTGCTAAGGTGACTTCAAGGTTGATTATTGAGGAGTCGGGGCAGAAGTTCGCTGAGATGTCAGTTCCAGCAGAAGGGAAGAAGAAGGATGAGCTCACGGCAAAGGATATAATAGTGACCAGAGTACCCATAGGTCAAGCCACCACAGAAGGATTGAAGCAAGACACGCAGACATTGATAGATGTTTTATTCCTTAGGCTTGACAAAGAAAAGACAGAGAAAGTTGAACTTCATAAGCAGGTGTCTCAGTTGTGCGAGATTATTTCCAAAGTTGCCAAATCTTCCGCTCAGCCCATTTCAGCACATAAGCAGGTGAGTGATCATCTGATGCAGGAAGTGGAAGATGCAGGTAACCAAGTTAAAGTTATCAATGAATGGAAGAGTCTAATCATTCGCCAAGCTTCTATACAACTCGGAGAGGTACCATCCCGTCTAAAGGCTATGAAGGATGCATCAGTTCAGCTGAAGCAACTGGTGACGAGCACGATAGACATGAGCACAGTAGCTGAAAGTAACCTGAGTACTTTGGTCGAAATAAATAAGCTGCCAAGGGAGGTGTTGATTGCGGGACGAATTGTGCCCAATGGATCAGTTGAGAAGGGGAAGCAACTTGAGTTTGTAGTATCTTTCCGCTTGGAGATCTTTAGAATTATGTTGAAAAGGATGCAGGCACTTGAGAGTATGGCATCATCTTTACCAGACAATGTCATTGTTTTCACCAATGAGGAAGTGGCCGAGAACATTTCTTCATACACAAGGACCATTCCTAGCAAAGTGTTTGATTCCCTGGAGGGATCTCTTCTGATGGTGCAAGAGAGAATTGATGGAGATGTTAGGCCTTTCACGATGGATTCCATCAGTAAACTGGTAATGCTGCAGTCAGATATTGAGAAGTTCGGGCCTAGCTTGAAGGATGTGGAAGCGTGCATCGGGTTTTTGAATGAAGGCTTGCTACAATTCAGGACAGAAAAATAAGTTGTGGCTAAAACAAATGGGAAGTTGTTGAATTACATGTTCGGCAAGTATATTCAGTATCAAAACAAAAAGAAGATGTAGATGTTACAGTTGGCGAATCTTTCTTCTTCTACTCTTTCTTCTTCTATTTTCGACGTTCCCGGATGTAATTGTAAAACCTTAAAGTTGTTGGTTTTAAAACCATTACTTTAAGTTATGTGAAACGATTCTATAAGTTAAGTGACAGATGTGTATAATTTTGACTATAGATCCAGATGCATGTCACTTGGAGAGGAATTAAAGGAAGATGATTGCCAGATGTTATCTTTACGTCTTGTTTATGTTCTAGTTCAGTTAAGTTTCCCATTTGTAATTTCCCTTCTACATTCTATAAGTAGAGAAAGAACCTTCGAGTTAAGGATCAGAATTTGTAAGCAGCATTCTTGTGTTCCAAACTTTGTGTTGAAATCCCTGATAACTATTTGAAGCAAAGGAATAGAAAGGAGCAAATTTCCGAAGAACTTTGTGTCATGGTGCATTTTGTTTCTAGCTTTTGTCTTAGATCTACTTATAAATTTTGTGTTATTCTAGATCTAGATCTGAAAGTTGCCTTTGCTTATAATTTTGTGTGTTAATATCTATTGTTTTTGTCTATGTGCATGCAATCAGCTATGTAATCTATTGATTGGGTTGCACATCTTCCCTCTTTCTTCCTGTTTTTATTATTTTTCTTCTTCATTTGATATTTCATTTCTTTAACAATTGTTTACTTGCTGCAAAACTATATAGCTATGGTTCATGAGCTGCATGGTTAAAGTAATACCCCCATATAGATACTAGCATATTTAATTGACAAACCTTACACGGGAGCCTCACCGGTAAATGAGGGAGATTTATCTCATGACTGCCTAGGTTTTCAACTATGCAGAAAATCTAACCAACAAGCCATCAATAATTTAATTTGCAAAACATGTAGACCATGATAAACAGATAGTACTAATTGACATGTCATACATTAAAGGTAGAAAAATATCCACACCCTCAACATGGAAATAATCTTCATTACTAAGCCCGATTTCCACTTATCAAGAGAACAATTTTTGCTGGAATCTTTGCAAGCATATGGTAACTTTGGTCTCTTGGAACACCACCAGGTTACATCTTCAAAATGTGGATTGGCCATCAGCACTCTCCCTTTCAATATTCACTCCAACTTGCTTCATTTTTAAGGTGACATAGAGTGACATGCAACCATAAATAGCATCGTGAAATGAGTGAAGAATTTTCACTGCTTGACATGGTCACTCAGCCAATGCCTGACAATATTCTCCCACCTTAAGACCATAAATATGCATTAGAAACATGCAAGCTGCACATAATGATGTCTTACCTTAACTATGACTTGTGCCTTACCTTTCAGTTTCAATCCAATGTCCCTCCTGCAAATTCAAGGTTACCTAACAGATGATCGCTCCCCTCTAGCACACACTTGTGTATTGTGAGCTTTAGTGTTTGGACGGTTTATCATATACCCAAAGAGACGTGATCCATATTTCTAAAGCCAGATTCAGAAATACCCATCCTTGTTGATGAGCAATGGAATGTAGATGTGGAGGTTGTGGAACCAAAGACGTACAACAAAGTTACAACCACCAATTTTCAGATATGCACTATGATATTCCGCTTACCAATTTCTACATAAATATTGAAGATCAATAGATGTGTAACAGCATTTTGTGGTTCCAACATCAGAACTAGTTTGGAAGCATGTTTTTCAAGTTCCATTATACCATGGATTCTGCACGTGCAAAGTATTCTACCAAAACAATGTTGCAGACTCAATTCATGTTTGCTAGATAAGATTGTGCCTCCTAAAGAAGCGTGGTATGCCCAAGAAAGCCTACCGTGTATGCATAATGTTCTACTCCAGGCATTGTGAGTGTTCTACTCCAGGCATTGTGAGCCAGGATTCAGAATATAACAACCTTCATCCATAAGCCATGCATAGGTACACATAAAGAGAACTGAAACGAGGTTACAAGATCTGGTTCCACACATACCTGTTGTGTTTGCTCAAACATTTGATGACCACATGTTCATAGTACTGTTGAATAGATTCATTAAGCCTTGTATTCCATGACATGAAAGTATGATTGGGAATTTTATTGAGCACTTTGCCTCCACATTTAAAATACATGTCAGTGAGAACATTTCCTACAAATACATATGACTGAAATCCAAATTTAAGTATGTAGGTACGGATTGCTTTGCCCAATCATAATATAGTGAAATTAACATATGCACTAACTGCAGCCACGAAGATGAACTCATCAAACTTCACCTGCTAAGAAGTCATTTCAAACACTAAAATCCAGATAGAGAGTGATACAAATATTGCATCCAAATGCATCTGAAGTGTACGGTATAAGATATCTATATAGTCCTAAGTTTTCTTTACAGCTATGAAGATAACAAAGAGGTTCATCCATTATGACAGAACTATGAATATGTCATGTTTATGCCCAATGTACATTTGTCTATCCTCTGATCACACCAGTTCTGAAAGCGTGCTTAGAAAGCAACAATGCAATGCCAGCAAGGGGATACAACATTTGTTTTCAGAATGTTTGGGGCCATGCATGCCAAGTTGAAAGAATGAGCACACTCAAAAATAGTGGACGTTTGTGAAATTGATAAAGTCGGTACATTGAAAACAATTCTCGCTTTTTGAACATGTGAATCAACGATACTAAATTCAGAGGGCTTTCAATTCCCGTAGGCATGTAAACTCTCTTCCCAGTCCTACAATTTAGTGATGGAGTAATTAAGGCTGCCAAACAGAAGTTCACAACATCAGTTCTATTTGGATGAATTCGAGGGTCATGTGCGGGCCCATAATCTATTGTAAATTAGGAAATAAATACAATCTAATAAGCCGCAGAAAGAATATTATCTTGTTACTAGATTCATCCTATGAAATAGGTACATGAATCCTAAACATCATTGGAGGATTACAGTGATAGAAGATGTAAATATTTTAGATTGTTCTAATTTACAACAGCATCTCCCTTTGACTTGTCAATATTGTGCTTTCCCCTCAAACTCTTATGAAGAGTATTTCAGATGGCAAAATCTCAAGTAAAAGAAAGAGAGAAAATGATTCAACCAGACATTCTAAACAAATTTGGATTTGATTAAAAAGATTAGTGTATCCATCATGTTACACATTGTTAACAGCATATAATAAGATATATGTTTAATAGCCTACTTGATTATGTTGTTAATTCTTGTATTGTCTGCTTAGGTAGTGAGTTAATCATATTTTGGTTATGTACAGGTGGATCTGACAGTTGTGTGTCAACCGAAAACCATTTGATCTTAAATAGCAATTCCAAGTCAGGGTAAGGGCGCTGATGTGATATGTCATCCCTATACCAAGCAATGTACTTTACACAGCATACGCAATAAAGACATTGCTCTCTCCTACTCTGCTGTGTTTTGTTTATGGTACATATTTATAATTCTGCAAATAGTATTATTTAGTGGTATAGCATTTTGCAGAAAACCGTTATCATATGGTGAAAATCATTGACAAATGAAAAGGCCAAACAAGTCATAGAAATCAAAACAAATCAAGGTCATCACATAGAACCCAACTAATACAAAGAAAATGATTTTTATTTTGAGCAGGTGACACTCAACGATAATGCATGTTTTGGCTAATTACATTCCTCTGAATTCTAACCTCAACTGTCAGAGAAATCCCCCTGCACTCCCATGTACATCTACCTCTTTAACATGTGCTGCCGCAACGGTCTAATCTGGCCTGCATGCAATCCTGATTTAATTAGGGATTATTATTCACCTATGTCAGAAATTTGATAAGACATTGGTTTCAAGCTCGATCAAATATAGATCTAATTCATGCCAAATTCTTTGTTGTTTGCATGGCTGGTTTCAAAAAGGATGCTAAAGTTTCCTCAAGTAGATATGTTAGGCTTTATTTGCATATTTAGGAGAGGTTCCCCGAATAGCTGCTAATGCGTCCACTTTATGTCTAAGATTTTAAGTTCATATCACAGGTTAAATGAAGAAAGAATCTTCTGGATACACTGTGTAGAGAGGATTAGCACCAACGTTTTGTTATTTTAATTTTGATGATTTACAGTATAACACAAGATTCATGTTTCAATAACAAAAGAAAAAAAGTATTTCACCTGTTGTGACAAATTGAGGAAAAAATCTCACGGTCAACTTGTCTTCATTCTTCCAAACTAAACTAGAATAGGGAGCTTTCAATCTGAGCTTGCAAAAATACCAAGCATAAATATGACTAGTTGTCACTATAAAAACATATTAAATTGAGGAGTTTCATTTTCTTTTGACTTTCATGAAAAATAATCTATTAATAATTCAATAATTAAGAATAACAGGTTCAGAGTTACATATCACAGATATTTACAACATTTCTTCCGCTGAATCAACTACCTTGATTCTCTTAATAAGCTAATTAAAATTGGCATAGAAAACAATGTTGAACCATTTTTTCAATGTGACGAAACATAAACTATAATCTATTTTACCCTTTCTGTGCTTTAAAATCTTAGAACAATGTAAAAGACTAAAACTGGTCAATTGGTCACCTGGATCTTCATAGCTTCCTCATTAATGTCACAGTCCACTCCCCGCAACTTTTTAAGAGAAGTATTGAGTTCATCTTTCAATCCAGATTTTGCCTAAAACCAATGGGAAACAATACTAGAGGTTTATCAATAGAAGAGCTAAAGGTGAATTTTTGAAATCCAACCTGCATTATAGAAAATTTGATTCAGGATTAGGATTATGGAAAAAAATTGAAAAATGAAATTTCTTACCAGCCATAGAGGAGTTTCTGAAATAAAGAATAATCCAATCACCATTAATAACCCCAGTGAAGCACCTGAAAAATTAAGGATAAAAACATGCAATTATTCATAATCCAAAGAAAAAAATTTAAAAACCAACAAGTTCTTGCATGAGAAGAACAGGAGGCAAATAACCTCTTCCATTAAAACAATGTTGCATTGCTGTCAAGTCTCAAGATTAAACACTCAAGATCAGGATTAAACATACAAGATCTTTTGAAAGTTATCAAATTCCTTTACTTGATCTAGTAAATTATTTTGTTTGAAGATCATGTCCCATAATTTTCTTGTAATAATTATTTAAAGGGGATCCCTACATCATGCGCCAATCCAATAGACTCAATACCATAAAGTGTCCCTGGCTTAACGGAACATTTGTGGTGTCTGTTTTGTGATGCAGTTAGGCGTCATCACTAGCTGACCCATCCAAGAAATACTCAATCACTATAAAATGAGGAAACGCTTTACATCTGTAAAATATATCTTTTAATGACTTGAAGCATCTGAGTGTATTCGCTACACTGACTTTTTGTGGAGATAGTAGGGCTTTACAAGCTTATCATTTTTCAATTTTAGGCAACAAAACCATGACATTCTCATACAAGCATTTAATGTTTTTAGTGTGGGTAGTTTCAAACTTTGTATTATGGGAAGTGAATGCATGTCCAATGTCATGCAGGAACATATCAGGCAAAATTATCTTGAAACAGGAAAAATAACTTTTTGGTTTGTATTAATCTGATACCATATGAAAATTATGGTTGCAACAAAAATCATGGAGCAAGTTATTCCTAATTTTATCAATCTTTGTACATATAGTGATTTTCAGAAATATTATATTTGCTATCATAATTAATAACTATTTAATTTCCTAAAAACTAAACGTTGAACCAATGTTTTAAATATGGATGCAGTTGCATCTAAAGTCCGATGTTAAAAATGAGAAAATATATAAAGAGGAAGTTCTCTAATCAAGTAGGTCACTGCTCCATAACGAATTCATCTGATTCAACCACCCAATCAAAATTGGGGTTGATGTTATGCAAGTAGATACCTTTTCATACACAACTCAGATCAAAAATATAGCAGATTAAGAAAGATAAACTTCCAGATCTGCACTCTAGACTTATTCTATCCAAAACAACTCATTCAAATGCCCGTAAAATAAAGAGTATTTTCAGATCTACAAAGACTTCTTATAGCCCAAAGAGAATTCAAAGATAGAATAACTCATGATTTAACTAAACTCTCTTAATATAAAACATTGAAGGGATTTAATGAATTTGTTGATCAAATTTACCAAGACTAGTGCCATGATCCACTGGGCCAAAAAATAACCAATTCATACAGTGCAAAAATTAAGAGAACTTGCACAGAAGCACTCATAACTTAAGTATAATAGGAATGGTATTGCATAAATGACAGGATGTAATGCCCCTTTTGGGTTGGATCTGAACACCAGAGGAACTTGCACAAAACCAAATAGTAAACTGAAACAAAACTGAAATTAAATTCTCAAACCCTAGCAGCAGGCTATAAATATATTTTTATGATAGCAATCAGCCACAAAACTTATAGAAACCCTTCAAAATATTATTCTTCAAAGTGGGAATTAATTGCATGGAAGAAATCCAGAGAATATATCTTTTTTTACCAATTTAATATCAGCTGGAAATTAATTATCAACAACAACAAATGCCCTATACAAATATGGCTGGAAAATGAACAGTTCCAAGCCCAAACTCAAGTACAAATGAAGATTTCATCTGCTGAAAATAGGAGGAACACAATGATTATTGAATTTGAATTTTGAAGTAGTTGTTCCGTAGAACAACCCAAAATCCACCTTAGGGCAGGTCGCCAGCCTTGGGAAGGGTTGGAAATGCCTTCAAAAATGAATTTAGTCTGCAATGCAATCCTGTATGAAATCACCCTTTGCAACTTGAGGGGTTTTGTCCTCAAACCACTCACTATTGAGAGGTTTCATTCACAATAGGTCTTCCAAGAGGGTTTTCTGTCCTCTACGGCTGCGAGATAAAGCAAAATGCTCCTAGCACTAAGAGAATAAATTCCTAAAGAATGCATATCCTCTTCCAAGCCGAATCTCTCTAAATAGCTAGAGGTTGTAGCACAAATAGAATGGCTTCTAAAGTATGAGACCTCCACATAATGTTCCTTTTTCTTTTAGATGTCAATTGGCTTTTTCCTTTTTCCCAGCCAACCTGACTATAGTTAGAAAATTATTGAGGGATAATTCAAAGCTCTCAATGGACCTGAAAATGGTGGGTTTTTGTCCTCGATAGATGAGAGATAACCCACGGGAAGTGGCATGGGCTCCAAGGTCTTAAGAGAATCTATTCCGTTGAGAAAAGCATGCATTAAATCATCCCCTTCCAAGTCAGGTGACCCCTTTAGTAATAGCTAGAGGTGGCACCAAAAGCTCTTGCCAACGGCAAGCTTGAATGCTCCAATAATATAAATCCTTAACCTGTCAAATGAAAGAGCTCTTGCCAAAACAAGCTCATATATTTGTTGTCCTACTTAATGGTGTTCTTTGGAAGCCAGTGAAGTGTAAAAACTTCCTTGAAGCAAAGATCAACAATTACCTTTGACCTGCCATCTTCAGCTACAATCCCATATGCTCCCCCATTTGCTTGGGTGGGAAACAAACTCAGTTGCTCTTCCTTTTTTATACATGTACCTGCACATGGAACAAACTCATTAAAGAAAACAAGAGTTCCCATTATCACTTTTTCATGCCATATAAACATGATGACCAGCTCTCTCTTATTGCTTGCAACCATCTCATAATCTCCACTCAAGTTATGGATCTCCGAAAACTCAATCACCCTATCCCAAACACAGTCGTAACCTTGCATTTCCTTCTCCGAAATCAGAGTGATAGTGGCTGGAAACTCTTCTACGGTTGTCAACAAAGTGAGAAGCGGGGTGGAAATGTTACGTGCAATAGGAGAAAGGATGGTATAGTAGTTGTTCCGCTAAAAACCCTTCATGAAAATCTGCAATGACAATGTTATGGGGGCCGGAAACATCCTATTATTGACTAAAAAGTTATCCCAGTGACTAAAAAATTATTACATTTCATGATCATCCACATTTGTGTGGCAGCAAACAAAGTATTTGGCAAACTGGAAATGCTAATAACAATAGTACAAATATTTGTGACAACATGCTTTAAACCCTATAAGTCAAAACTCCTACTACTTACATTCATACCATCAATGACATGGTAACTTATAATGCTTTGGACAACAAGATAGCATCCATCTTGCTCACTTCTTGACGCAAAATTCATGAACTCAACATCAAACCCTATTGAAGGACTTCTTCTACGAGCATGTGCATTGATTAGGAGATGAAATTTCTAATAAGTGACTGTTGTTTTAAAACTGAGAGTGTAGGGTTTATCTAACCATGTGTTGCCCATAGATCTTCCCTTCTTCCATAAGTTCTCTCCATCCTCTTTGCTTTAGCAACTTGAGGACCTCCACTTGTCATGCCTTGAAGCACAACCTCTTGACCATCAAGTTTGAATCTCAACTCCATAGCTTAATAGTTCTGAGTAAATGCACCCAAAGAATGCAACCATTGAACCCCAAGCACTAAATTTTTCTCCTCAATACCAACAACATAGAAATCTTCATTTACCTTGTGCCTTCCCAAAGCAATATTGAGGTGTTGGATTCTTTTAATGCATAGAATGAAGAACTTATCAGCAATACAAATATTGGAATTAGGAACTCTATCCTCTCTAGATTGCAAAATATTACCCAAATCCCATGCTTCCTTTGTCAAAAGAGGACTTGTTGAGTTACCCTCAACACCTCCATCCTTGTGACCTATAATTTTCTCCTCAAATGCATGCTTATCAACTAAGTCAAAAATAATATGAAAAGAGAATGTTGCTGTCATATCTAGCATACCATGGATCTTCACTAGAGGGTAGTCATCTCCAATCACCAAAACATATGCAATCATAGCTTGGACATCAAATTTGAAGTCAACAACTCCATTCTGAATTTGTTGACCTGAATTCAGAGTTGTTCCATTGTTGTTTGCTTTAACTCCTTGTACATGCCATTGTGTCTTCTTAGGACAACTTAGAACCCAAGGTTCTTCCTTCATCCCTTTACTGCTCTCAAAAAAAAAAAGGAAAAGCTGAAATAGTTCTTTGTTATCCTAAAAATCTATCTCATATGGCAATGGCTAAATTTTTGGAATGTTTGGAAGATGGATGGGGGCTTCTTGGAAAAGACTCTCTTTCCATTTGGTACCTTTCATCTTCCCATCATTTTTACCATGTTGTCCAAGATGACAAAAAAATTGCAATGACATAGGAGGAATCAATAAATCTGAAATATGATCGCTATCATACCTTAGGCTGCCAACAAGGAGCTCACCCTCCTTTGCTGAATTGGGATTTGTGGAGACACCTCCAACCCTTCTATCCTTGTGACTCCCGGTATTCTCTTCAAACACATGCCCCTTCACAATGTTGTTTTGAAAATCAATCAATGGTTCATCCTTAGGAAGTTAGAAGGATGGTAAATGTGCCTCTATCTTGAGCTCTTCGCATTCAACTAGTAATTGCCCTTTTTTGTTTCAATTTCTTTACTATTTTGCTGCCACATGCAATCATCGGAAATCAATAAAACATCATCTATTGTCAAAGAAACCTTAGCTTCAAGCTGCATATTGGGCTTCTTTTGTTCTTGTTTTATGATTTCTTTCTCTTTCCTCATAACGGGAGAATTCTTTTCGTCTTGGGCTGGAATATCTTTTCCACTTTCCTTTGGCACGGTACATTCCTCCATGGGCTATTCTATCTCCATTACTTGCAGCCCTGATTTTTCTTCATGCTCCATTGCAATTTGGAAATTATTTTCCTCTTCATTTCTCAAAGCATGTTGAAGATCCTTCTATGGTGCTTGAGACCTAGGCTTGAGCCTTAGTCTACCCTTGCTCACTCTTAAGACCTATGCAAGTGATATGACATCACGAATCTCATCTGGAAGTGCCATATACTCTTCATAGATGGCAGTGATGTTGTGGCCCACCGAATGTCGTTTCTTCTTCCCTAGGGATGAAGGTAGGCTGAAAAAGACTAGCAGCAAATCATAAAAATTGTCCTTTGGGTCTGCCTATTGTTATGAAACCCTGAAGAGTTGCCCTCAACATTGGGCTGCCTTGACCCCTAAAGTTTTTGTAAAGTTAGGGCTGGTGAATCTATAGTGTTTGCCCATCTCTTTTGCCCTTCAACAAGTCGATTCAACTTGGCTTCCTCTAAATTTTCGTTAGCCATTTTGGAACCCTCTGATTGTTGTCTTGAAATCTTCTTCTCCCTTCTTTGATAAAAGAGGAATTCCTCATCGCCACCTTGCATGTTTACCCAACACGCTAGGAGGATAATGCTTTGATACCACTATAATGCCCCTTTTGGGCTGGATCTAAACATCAAAGGAACTTGCACAAAACGAAATAATAAACTGAAACAAAACTGAAATTAAATTCTCAAACCCTAGTAGTAGGCTGTAAATATATTTTTATGATAGCAATTTGCCACAAAACTTATAGAAACCCTTCTAAATATTATTCTTAAAAGTGGGAAATAATTGCAAGGGAAAAGTACCAAAGAATGTATCTTTTTTACCAATTTAATATCAGCTAGAAATTAATTATCAACAATAAATACCCTCTACAAATATGACTGAAAAATGAAGAATTCCGAGCACAAACTCAAGTACAAATGAAGATTCCAGTTGCTAGAAATAGGAGGAACATAATGATGATTGAATTTGAAGTTGTGTCCTAGAACACCCCAAACTAAAGCTTAGGGATAGTCGCCACCCTAGGAGAGGGTCTGAAATTGGCCAACAACTAGTCCAAAACCCTTGCAAGCTCAAACATGGACTTGTGTAGCTGTCCCACACTCAAAACCATGCAAATCTGATCTGCCCTAGCTGTGAATGATGCCCTAGCACTGATAAATCTGCCTTGAATCTCTATAAATCTGATTGTAGCACAAGTGTGACCTGTGCATGGGATCACCAATGAAGATGTGAGGGTTTTCGTCCTCAATAAACCTCTATGGAGGGTTTCTGTCCTCAATGGATGAGAGAGAAAGCAAAGCATGCTACAACTTTAAGAGAATAAATTTCAAAGCATGCATAAACATCTTCCAAACCAAGTGACCCCTTTAAATAGCTAGAGGTGGCACCAAAAACCAAATAAAATCCTCCTAAAGAGGACCAGCCTCCGTGTGAGACCACCAATGAAGGAATGAGGGGCTTCTTCCTCAAACCAAGTGCAAAGAGGGTTTTTGTCCTCAATTGCAAGAGAGAGAAAGCGGTTTCATGCTCCAACTCCAAAAGAATGAATTCCAAAGCAAGCCTAAACATCTTCCAAGCCAAGCGACCGCTTTAAATAGCTAAAGGTGGCGCCAAAAACCAAATAGAATCCTCCTAAAGAGGACCAACCTCCTTAGGGACATAATAGTTCCTTTTTCTTTTATTTTTCAATTGGCTTTTCACCTTTTTCCCAGCCGACCTTGATATACTTAGAAAATTACTTTCAAGTAATGCAATGCTCACAAAAACAACTGAAAATCATGACATTAACTTCCCTTATTCTTTCCCTTTTAGCCCACGGAAAGTGGAATGGGCTCAAAGGTCTTCCATGGAACTAACCAGAAGAAAGGGACATATGAGCATGACTATAGTGAGTGATTTTATTTCCATTATACATAATTTCAGTTCCACAGAAAATGCTTCTTGTACCCCTATGGTGGCCCACTAAGATAGAAGAGGATATGAGAAAAATTTTACAATTAGACTCTTTTCTATGAATAGTTATAACATGTATTTAATGTATAGCACTCAGGTATGGACTAATAGTTTTAATGTCTGGCATAGTAGAATATGTAATCTCTTCTTTCTCTAATAAAAAGTCCCTATGTTCTTAAAAAAATGCTTCTCGTACTATAATTAACAGATCTTAGTTGCAGCACTATTGGCCAACATTCAGAATCCATAGCATGGTGTCAGAAAAAGGATTTTACAGTTTCACTAGGAGCATTGCTCCAGTTTACTAACTAGCGCCACTACATGATGTAGCAAAAGACCGAAAGTAAGTTCCATCAAAGTTCACAATTCATGAGTTTCTCCATCAAGCACTTTGGGCTAAGTAGATGGATCAGCTACATTTTCTATGAACATTGTATCTCCCACAAAATTCTCAGTATCAGACTCACGGTATAGCACCTTATTCAAGGCTCTAGCAGGATCCTCAATCAAATGCAGCATCTTAAGCTCTATGCAATGTTTTACATTCTCACCCTCTATAGAGATAGTAGCATAATACATCCATTTGTATACTTTCTCTTTCTTGACAGGGACATTACCTACTCTGGAGAGCAATCTACAGCTACGATATCCATTACCAAAAAACTCCAGGGTAAGCAGCAAGTTGAACCACCATTCCTTTAACACATCCCACTAGACGTACCTCCATTGAAGACATGGCATAACACTTCCTATAGGCTTTAGTGATACTAATACCCAGTTCATTCATGACCTCAACAGGCATGATATTACTTGAAACACTGGAATCAAGTATCCAATTGTGCAGCAACCATCCATTTATGAGTAAGGAGGTGTAGATACGATCTACGTCCAATTGGCTTTCAACTAAGGTGGTTCCCAAATATATTTCAGAGGATTCCTCATCTATTTCATCATTAGGACTAAATCCCTCATGCTGAATTTTTTTCATAACGATATTTGAAGGCTCTATTCTTATGTTGAGGAATCCTCATTAACTCAATAACAAGGACCCACACTTATAACATACATTAAAGTTCTTCCTGTTTCCAATCAAGAATGCTGGTGCTCTATACTAGGTACCTTTTGCAATTATTTCACTGACAACCAAAGGTTGCAGTAAACACATATCGTGTCATTTATTTGCTAATATTTTAATCTGTTGCACTTATTAGAATCAATTATTCCAATTAAACTTCAATTATGCCCCAAAGTTGTGAAGATTCAGCATTCAAACAATACTTATACTACCAGAGAACTAATGGAACTTGAAAAAATCCAAACAATGTACTCCCAAATTAAAAAATTGAAACAAAGAAACCCCTGGAATAAAAGTGCCATCCTAGCAACTCTATATTCCTTTTGATTGTCCATATCAAAGGCAAAGAATTCCTTGGCTATATTATATGACTCCGACCCATCATGCATGGCACACTGTGTATCAGCACCCTTCCCAAACAAGTAAGAATCTAGCCATGGTCTCCCATCCAAGTCAAATCGTTCAAAATAAAATGATAAAGGATTGACAAAGACCTTAACTGCATAAATATGGTGATTTGTCATGTTGTTTCATTGCCGATCAATCCAATTCCAAATGACCATGCAAGTCTTCTCCTCACGCAGTAGCTCATAATATGCTTTAAATTCTTCCTTAGCCATGGATTGTTTCATTGCTGATCAATCAAATTCAAAATGACTATGTACATTTTTCCCTCATCCAGTGGCTCATAATATGCTTTGATTTCCTTTTTAGCCATATCCAAGGCCTCAACCAATCAAATAACCTTCTCCCAAGGTTCACACACAGCAACCATGTCCTCAACTAAATCCCAATAGTAATCTGTAAACAAGATGGTCACTTTGCATCCGGTCAAAAATTAAAGAAAAATGTCTCAATTAATTGAATTCGTTTCAAAACTAGTGATAGAGGACTCCATCAAACTCCTTGCTTTTCATTAACAATCTCATAATTCTAAGGATTTTCCCTGATCTTAAATGAAAATGACTCGATTAAATGAATTTGTTTCAAAACTAGTGATAGAGGACTCCAACAACTCCTTGCTTTTCATTAACAATATCATAATTCTAAGGATTTTCCCTGATCTTAAATGAATTTGGCTGTGGATTTTCATCCTCAACAACTTCCTTGACAAACTCTATTTTTTACGAATCTTCCAACATTGAACCAATGATATGAGTCAATAGCTTCCTTGACAAACTCCAATTTGCAAAAAACTTCCAACGTTAGACCGATGCTATGAGTCACATATGATGATCAAAACAAAGCTCAATATTCATCTGTTGAAATTTCCCCCCTGCTGCATAACCAGTTGCATTGTAGGTTATTTAGACATGTTCTACACCAACTTCCATTGAACTCAGGCAAAGAAGAAAAGGGAAACATCTTTAACATGGACAAAAGCATTATAAATTTCATAAAAATTGTCCGTCCGGGACAAGAAACTTGAAAATTTAGACTGTACCTGCCCTTTCCATCAGTCCAGCAGTTTGGCACAAGAATGCAACCTATTTTTTTTCCATCGTCTTTTTTATTCCCACAAATATTTCCTTTCATTTCGATGAAGTGGTCCTCATAGCTCCTCATAAGTGGGGAATTTCTCTAGTTAGGCCCAACATCAAACATTGCTTCATAAAATAGACTATTTTTGGCATTGTTGAATGGAATGTCACCCCATGGGAAAAAACTACAGACAATACTCTCCTCTTATGCGTTTTCCTTTTTATCATGAAACAAACTCTAGATTATGACCCTACTTGAGTGCTCAAAAAATGGGTATGTGGCAGCACTATTAGCCATACCAGAAGCATTTATTTCAGTTCTACTTGGAGTCAGAGAAGAGCAAACTCTACGTTGTGACCCTACGTGAGTTCTCAAAAAGTGGGTATGTAGCAGTACTAGCAGGCAAACCAGAAGCATTCATTTCAGTTTTACTTGGAGTCGAAGAAGAGGTACCACAACTTCAAGTTTAGCGTAACCCTATCTGCTTTTTTGTGGTATTCTCTGTGGCGTCCACTATTGCAGCAACAATTTTAAGAGTTGCACTGGTATGGAATTCTACATCATGGTTTGCGATTGTTGTCAAACAAATTTTAAGCTGATAAACACCCTCAAAAACATGTTTAAGCCATGAGTTACACTGAACTCTATTTGGCTCTTCCTCAACTAATTTATAGTACTCCCTCTATTTGGTCCTTAACTCAAAATGCTAGAAAAAAAACAAGAAAAAATTAAAAATGATATTGGTCTTTTGTCCAACTTGCATCTTTTCACGAAAAATGCTTAAATTGTAATGAAAAAACAGAAAATGTTAATAGTATGTAGTAGAAAAACATTGCTGGTTGGCGTACCTAGGATTGAAATATACTTCTGAACAATTGCATAAGGTAGCCCATTTCAGGTATAAATTATAAGCACAAATTCCATGATAGCCCATAACAACCATACATAAGGATATGAGACTTAAAAAGCACCCAAGAAGCTTATCAATTGGAGGAATATGCAGAAAGATATTACACAACACATTGACATTTTTCAGAAATATCAGGTGAACTAGACATAAACCTCCAAAATTTATATTGATGCTTCTCAGAAAAAGAAAATTCAGTACCAGAAGCTCACAGATGGAGGCTTTATGGAGGCTTTTTATTGTTGCAATGCTTCAAGCCCTTGGATTCACACGATTTTGGTTGATGTAGTCCGAATTTCGTTTTCTGATTTGTCAAACTTACCTCACCAGTTTGCAACTTGCCAATACTTTATCACCATTGCTGAGGAAGAATCTGCTGTAGCTAAACATGTAAGATAATTTATTTGGGCTAGCTCTAATGGTTGTAAAGGTTTCCGTTGATTTTCTTGTCAAACTTGCCACCGCCCTCATAAGGAGGGGTCATAGGCATTATTAAGTTTTGCAGAGAAGGCCTGGCCTCCTAGGCAAATTGATCATCGGTGCTTTGGAAAACTGTAATGCAGACTGTAAAACCTGAAAAGTGTGTCTCGGGCGCTGTCTTGAATGTGGAGCTCTTCTTGGTAAAGAAGTTGTTAACAATGAGGTGTTCACTATCTTGTATTTACAAGGGTCCCTGTTAACATTAAAGGCATTTTTGTTGTCCAGAGTATCTATAAGACATGAAATTATCAAGCTTGTTATGTACTTGGCTGGGAAGCTATAGCCAACGCCCAGTCAGGTAGGATAAACCCTCTTGCCACTCGGATGCGTGGAGGTGGCATAATTTAGGCTTTACTGGGTACATGCCGAAGCAGCTTCAAGAGGTGGACCCCGTGTTCTCGCCCGTGTATCCCTGTTAGAGGTTTTACAGGTCCATGTACCCCTGTTCTAGAGAGTTTCCCAGTCTCAAGATCACATGCAGTCTAAATGTGACCAGAGCTGTAGCACAAGCTGAGGTGCACAAGGGAGGGAGGCCCCTAGGAGTTGAGGTTAAATCTAGGAAGATGTAAAAAGAAGAATTGTTCCCAGAACGTCGCTGGCTCAAAACATTTACAGTGGCCTTTCTTTTATGACCAGCACTGTCACGAATTAATCCACCCCACAACTCTCCTTCATGCTAATTTTATATGGATTTCTGCTCTGCATTATGATAACTGTCAAAGACATCCTCTGTTAGCGACATAAATTTGATCCAATATTCGTTATCATCTAATTATGATCACCGCACTTCTAAGATGATACAAAAGTACACCTGAGTTGGCCTAATGGTGAAGAAGGTGTGCTCTTGAAATAGAGGTCACAAGTTCAAATCCTGCAGGGGGTAGGGTATGTACGCCTTGTTTGTAGCAAAGTTAGTTGCCTCCCGCATGTGAGTACAAGGTAGTCCCATATGTTATAAGCCGCTTGTAGACCCAAAAACAAGCTGACCGGCATCGTGGACTGTAAAAACCATTATTATTATTATATTATTATTATTCATTATGAAAAGACCTCACTTACGCAGGGGTGCTGCTCGTATTTTTATTCAGTGATTCCATGATAAAATAAATTTAGAGAAATAGGAATCTTAAAAGGAGAATCATTTTTTTAGATGGAGAGTTTAAGAGGATGGTAAATTAGGGGCTAAAAGTTTTCCCATCCAAATATCAATTTATAAATGAGTAGAATTGATTTACAATTTAATTACAAATTGAAATATAATATTTTAAAATATATTTCCTAAAAAATTGCAGCATATTCTCAAAAACTTTTATATCATGAGACTATTTTTACTACAAATACTCCTAAAATTACTCTCCATATCACCTAAGAAAATTTAGGAGCCCCTTCCCATGGGACCACTTCCTTTTAGTTTTTTGTACAGAAATGCCATATTCATTTTAGGATTTTTTTTTTATGAATAAGATCTTGTATTAGATTTATTTTTGGATTGAGGGTAAATTGAGGGTGTTTGAAAGGACCCACATCCTTGTACACTTGAGGATTTTTTAGAGGATCCACAACCTGGTTACAATGAAGGGGACCACTATTAGGAACCCCAATTGAAGCAACCAAGAAACCGTAGTGAAGATGCAGCGACCATTGACAATGATCGCAGCGAGTAGGACAACTATTAGAACAACCACCAGTGTCAGCAGCGAGAGGAGCAGCCACCAAGATCAGCAGCAAGCAGAACAACCACAAGTGTCAACAACGAGAGGAGCAGCCACGACCACAGCGAGAGGAGCAGCCACCAGCGTCAGCAGCGAGAGGAGAAGGAGCCACCAGCGTCGACAACGAGAGGAGCAGCCACCAGCGTCAGCAGTGAGGAGAAACCACCAGTGTCAGCACGCAGAGAAGCCGCCTCCAGCGGCGAAACCACCTCCGAGGAGGATCGTGCCTCGGGGGGATTTGAAACTGGGTGGGCAAACACACAACCATGTGACTTGACCACACCATTCCCACCCCATCGGCAGATCTTGTATTAGATTAACAAGTAAAATAATACAAAATAATTCACAAAAAAAAGTAAGGAGTATGGTAGCACGCTCCAAAACCACGAAACAAGTTAGGCCAAAAAGCCTAGGAATAAAAGGGAGCATAATGCATCAAAACAAAAAGAGCAAAGATATTAAGTCGTCGTTGCAAATTGTTGTCCTGTATAGGGCAAGTCTTGAGCATGATAGCTAGAGTCCGGCAGGTCTTTGCCGGAGTCCAGCACATCCCAGCCTGAGTCGTGATGGCTTTCTTCTTTAGTATCTTCGACAAGGGCCCGAGAGGGTGAGAGGGCGAGATGGCAAGGGCCAGCCTCGAAAGCCTGTCATGTTGTGGAGGAAGACTCCACCCATCATTTCTACAAGGCTTGAGTAGAGGTGGCGAGCCCCAACCTTCTTGACTAGGAGGCGGAGGGATATCCCAACCCCAGTGGTGAGCTAAGAGTTGAGGAGAGGATCTCCTCTTGAGAGGTGCGTTACGAGGGGATCGACAAGCACGGTTGAATGAGAAGTATTGGGAACGGCTCTAGCAGCCACCACATCTTTGTCGACCACTAACACTACCACATGTGGCAAGAAGCGATGGGAAGGGGATGACGGAATTTTAGGAATTTTGAGTTTGTTATAGGAGTAAAAAAGAATCTTCACCAAAAAAGAGGAGCAACTTATTTTTAGTATAGTTTGTGCCCCTGCTAACAAAGTTTAGATTTATTTATCGTCAAGTGGAATAATATAAAATATTGTGTTTGAGGACTATTTTTTTATTGAAAAGCCATCCATTCATATTAATATAATATTAATGTATAATTTAATCATACAAAAAATGGGTGGTATAATAGTGTACCCCATAATCAACAGTTCACATGACCGGCATAAAAACCAAATCATATAGCAAATGCAAGATCAGCTAAACTTTCTAATCAAAAAAAAAAAAAACAGAACAAGGAAAAAACTAGGGAGCAGCTCCTCCCAAGCTTATCCCCCCAACCAGAGCCACCATGAAGCTCTAAGTTAGGCACACCAACCCACTCATCTTGTTCTTCAATATTTTCTTCTCCCTCAAAGGAAATGGCCAGATTCAATCAAATAAACTTATCAAACATGTCCCAAGTTACAAATGAACCACCACCACCACTGTCACTTAGAAGATTCCAACCATCAATTTTAGCAGGAGAATTTTAACCATCCATCCCTCCAGGATTGTGATCACTAGAATTAGGGGTACCAGAAGGAGCAACACAATGATTAAAACTTCTTCTCCCCCCCCCCCCCCACTTGGATGAAGGCAACATTGGTCGTGGGTAGAGGCTCCTACGTCTACTACATGAATGGTGGAGAGGTCGAGCATGACTGCATTCTTGAAGGGGAACAAGGTTGAACATCCTCCAAGGGCTCCCAAATGACTGCATGAGGAGCATTCCCTAATGATCAATAAGCGTTTGCAAGTGCTCCACCTCCAGGAGGAATTTCTCTGCTTGAACCTAGATATGAAGAAATACATTGACAATATCATCAACTTGATTAGAAACAGAAAAACTTATATCCAATTGAAAATAGATTTATTTTTGTCTTTCTAAGTTTGAAAAATAATATCTACTCTGAATAATTGTCATGTTTGGTTGTATTTTGTAGGAAGACAAGTTGAATCCCCCAAGAGAATCATTTTCCAGGGAAAGGGTTTTGGAAGGAAAGGCAAAAAGAGGGAATGAATCCAACGCCAAACAGATTGAGCCAAAGGGAAAAACCAGAAGAGATGCTTAAGGGTCTTAGGTTGGTGACATAAGGGGCATAAAGGGTTGGAAACTCCCATTTGCTTAAGTTTATCACCAATAAAGAGGCCCTAATAAATAATACACCAGAGAATATGATATTTTTTACATTCAATAGGGATTTGCCAAAAAATTCAAATCTCATATACCAAACACGGGAAGAGGAATTGATATGTCGTTTGTGGTTTAGAGTCTCATATGCGATAGAATTCTCCACCAATAGGTGGTAACCAATATGGGGTTTATACTGAGTAAAACGGGTGGCCACAAGCCAATTCCAGACTCTCCAACATGCCACAGGCGGAAAAACCCCAATTTTGTGTAAAAAATTGTCAAGGATGACAGAAATTATGGAGGAAATAGTATGGGTGTCTGAATTCAAAAAAGATGGAACTTCTGCTTGATAGCAAACCATGGAAGTCACTTTCTGGTTCTTCTACATAATATATTTGTGAGATGATGAAAACCTCTTTTGAATAGTCTCAATCCTTTTAATATAGGGGCAAGTGTCAAAGGGGCATTCTGAAATTAGAGCAAGGGAGACCACCAAATGGAACAGGAGTTGATGGATTAACCATTTTTTAAGCCATTCCCAATCCATAAATGGTGGGGTTTAAGCTCCCATGCCTGCCAAATTCTCTTAGCCACAAAAGTTTCTTCAATCTTGACAGAAACGGGAATGAGCAACAAGGTTTGTAAATCAAGCCCTCTCTAGGATTTCTTTCCAAATGGCTTTCCTTGAAGAATGCAATGTTTGATGAGGATTTTCTGTAATGTCCCCTTTTCCTGCGCCAAAGCCTGAAGGGCCAAGTCGAGTCCAAGCTGTGGTTAGACCCAAGGCGCTGTGGACGTTGGGGGCTTTTGAGAAGGGGCCGCATGGTATTAATATTCATGTTTGGCATTTGGGGGTCACTTTTGGGCCATGGTGAGTAAAAGTAACTTAAGTCACTTTATTTTATCGGCCTCTCCATAGAAAGAAATGAGTATTGGGTCTGTTGGGGCTCGTTTGTCGAGGAGAAGAATATAAGGAGCGGGGAGAGTAAGGAAAGGCACTTTGGATATACATTTTATTGACCCTTTCTTGTGTAGTTGTTGTTGTTGTGTTTCTAAAACTTGTGGAGTCAAATCCCACAAGGACACTAGCTTCGGTGGTGAGAGACATGTCCCTAACTAGTAGGGCATTCTTCGGTAGTGAGAGATCTACCCTAATCTGTCATTTTGGAGCCATTTTCTGGGCTGTGTATAGAGATCTTATCTGAGGTTTCAGAGGATGAATTTGGGGGTTTTCGGGGCATTTGAGGAAGAGAATCAATGGGCTCTCGGATCAGATTCACAGCAGCCATTTAGGCAGGGTGTGGCAACTCGTTGAAGGCGCCTCCATCATTTACCGACCCCTTTTCCAAGCGTGGTGACTTGGGTTTTGGGGGTATTTGTGGAAGATAAGCAGAGGGGCTCTAAATCATATTCACGATAGCCATTTAGGCTAGGAGTGGCAGCACGTTGAAGGTGCCTCCATCATTTTCTGACCCCATTCCAGGAAAGGTGACTTGCAACCTTTATTTAGGGGTTTTCTAGACGGTCGTTTCATATCAGAAGGTGGAAATATTATTTCCTTTATCTGTTAATGTTATTACTATAGACCCTTAATTTTTGCTCCGGTATTTAGGGAGTTACGAGCCTATGAAGTTTCCAGCTGTCTAGGGCACGCTGTGCTTTTTTCTGGCAGCATTGTAATTTATGTAAAACCCTAAAACAATGTTATTATGTCCTTATAATAATATCAATCCCTCTTCAAGTTTTCAAGCAATTCGAATGAATATTTAGGGAGATATAGATTCTATTTAGTTCGATGTCCTCACTATTAAAATCTGCATGAATCAGTATTTTACTTTGCTACACTTTTCATATATTTTGTGCATTTTTAAGTGGTATCCCATTAGGGATATTTCATTTTCCAAGCTTCAAACCCTTCTAAGGTGCGAATAATTCATTTAACACCAAGAGTGTACCCTTGAAGTTAAATGTCAAGAAGCCCTAAGCCTCCCATTTTTTTAGGTCTACAACAAATGTGCAAAACCACCCTATGAAAACCTTTAGAACCTTCAGAATTAGCCCAAAGAAAATCCCGAAGGAGTTTTTCTAGTTTACCATAGGAAAATTTAGAAGGGGGCCATTACATGAAAAGTAATAAACATGAATAGATGCAAACATATTAGAGAAAATATGGAATTTTCCAGCTAAAGAAATTGTTTTAGTAATCCATTAGGATTTTTTCCCACCCATTGTGCAACATAAGACCATAATTCAACAAGGGAAGCTTAGAAAGCAAAAGGGATGCCAAGAAATTTAAATTGAGCCCTTGGTTGAATCCATTGCCACTGAAATCGATAATGTCGGTCAAAAATAGTGTGGTAGATTGTTTGTAGCACTGATTATTTCTCCATTGAATAGCCAAGCCAGAGGTATGGAAAAAAATGTTGAGGCATTCCATAACAATATTCACATATTGTTCTTCTTCAAGCAACATGTGAAAGGATCCATCAACAAAGTTTCCATTACTCAATTGTTTATGATAATTGGTAAAATAGATACCTTTTACCAATCCTCAAGTTGCATGATGGACCAACAAACAATTAAAGCCTTTAGCAGTTAAAACATACATAGATAGATCTAGATGGAACCCTTTCCAAATGAATCTGAAAATACCAAATCTGGAGGATTGAAAACCATTAGTAGTAATACAAAAACCACATTTTGAAACAACATGGTAACATTGCAAATGAAGTGGGATCCAAAGCCTAGAGCTTGTAACATTGAATGATAGAAGTTCAATTTATTCTTTCATAAGATTTTTCAAAATCAATTTTGATGAAAATGGATTTTTTTATTGGAGATATCAAACCCAATCCATACCTTACCAAACTGTAATGATATTATCTAGAATGTATTTGTGGCTTGATGAACCAAGTTTATTCATTTTGAACAATAAGGGGAAGCAGGTTTTTTATGCAGATAGTCAAGGCTTTGGCTATGATCTTGTAAGAACTATTCAAAAGAGTGATGAGCCTCCAAGTTTGGATTTATCTTGGATCCCCACTTTTGGAAATGAATTTAATATTTCCCTAATTGATGAGCTCACCAAGAGTCTTGGATTAAAGGGCTTCGAGGTAAACACAATGAAGGTTGTTCCTAAAAATTTCCAAAAGAGTGATAAAATTCACAAGGAAAACCATCTAAGCTAGGGGCTTTGTCAGTAGCCATCTGCATCATAACTTATTTCAGATCATTAACAAAGAGAGGTCTATCACTAGCGGCCCTTTGAGATTATGATAATTTACAGGGGATGACTTGGAGACAATAAACAAGAGCATTAGCTTGGGCAGGAGAAGGAGGTTGAGCAGTAAAGACATCCTGATAATGGCTGATAAAAGCTCACAAAATATTAGGTATACAAGTTAGTCTGTTATTGGCCTCTTTTATTGCTTTAATTCTATTAGAATTTTTTCTAGATCAAAGAAGGGAAAAAACTCTTTAGTGACCTGATCCCCAACTTTAGACATTGCATATGAGCATGGATTTGAGAATTGCGAGCTCTATGCAATTCCACAATTTAAAGCTTATGATGCAAGTAGGCGACTTAGGTTTGAAGTTGTTGATTGAAGGGGGCATGATTGAGAGCTTAGGAGACTCTTTAAAACTCCCCATAAGCCACAATGTGAGCTTATTCGCAGAAAAGAGTAGCTCGTTTGCCATAAATCTAAAGGAAAGTAGAGGTGTGAGCAATGGCTTCCTCCCACCAAGTGATCCATCTAGTTGTCCCCTACGGGTGAGAGACAAGGTTCTAAACGCGTTTGATATGTCCAACCATTCTTACATGATGCAAATGGGAAATGTTGATATAAAATTCGGATCCCATGTGTTGAGGTTGGGTTGGGCACTCCCATTGAATATTAAAGTGGATAGGGAATGATCAAAAAGAGTAATCCCTTCAATAACAGAAACAAAAAGATCACCAGACTCTAAGAAAGAAAAGAGGCCTTGGTCAACAAGAAGAGCTCAATCTAGTCTTTAAATGATTCTGTCGTGACCCTCACGAAAGTTGGACCAAGTGAACTAGGAGGAAAAGGGTGGTTGGAGTCAAATTTCCCCACCTTTTGATGCATGTAGAACCTTGTTTCCCACTCGCCAACACACCATCCCATAGGGAGTCCACCTTACTCGTCCTTCGGTGACTCAACCATATTGAAATCGGTACACAGGATCTAGTGGGCATCTAGAAGAGAATCAACTAGCCACTACAAAAGAGGGCCCTCTCCAATACATCATTAGAGGTGTGAAGGTTGGTGAGTCCAAGAATACAGTCGTTGAAATCAAAAAGGGTCCACATCACTCGATGAGTGGGGTTAGAAGCCCAATAAATAATATTCTAAGAAAGACATGGAGAAAGGAAAGTGAGAACACCACCTCATCCAAGTTCATGATTAGTCATATGAAAAGTGGCTCCTAACCAAATGGTGCGGGCAAAAAATTGAAGAAGAAACCCATAAATTTTAACTTCTTGCAAACAAAGAATTTACATGTTTCTAAAGTACAAACAATTTTCTTTGACTAGATATCGACAGGTTTCTCAGTGAGCCCACATATATTCCAAGAGTGTACAATCATTGGGAACTGTCTAAAGTCATATCATATTCCCCGCCCTTGTCTTCAAGGGTAACAAACACATTATCAAAAATAATATTTTGTTGCTTGAAGTCTCCAAGGTGAATTTCTGGGCATTTTTCCTATGTGTAAACCACCTAACTAGAAGGTGAGGGGCTTTGAGAACGATGAAGAACATATTTGCACTCGAAAGAGACTAAGAGTTCCCGAGAAGCCACTTCAGATTGGGGAGTCATTAGTTGTGAGACCGTGGGGGGCGTCTGCAAGGGTAAAAGGGAGGAAACAACTTAGTGTTTGTAGGTGATGGGAGGAGTAACTTTGGAGGTGGTGGGTTTAGTCAAAACATGAGCATTAGTTTTACCAAACCCAATTGTGGGTCAATACATAACAAGCTGTGTCTTGGGAGCCCAAGATTTGGTCGAGTTTTTCTTGTTGGTAATTGTTATCCAACCATCTCTAGAGGAGATGGAGGCATGGTTTTTGGTAGCATGTTTATCTTGCACCATCTAGTACAAATTGGCAATTAACAGGCATTCCCAATTCATGTGGGACAAATATTTGCATCAAAAGCAAATGTTCAAGAGGTTAACGTAAAAAACCTTCTGAGAAAAATGGAAGTCTCCCACTTGGATATCAATGGTTACATTAAGGTCTTTAGACAAATCAATTTCAACAAAAACTCTTTTTTGGGGTTGAGCAGCGAAGAACTTGTTTTCCTCATGACAAATAAGTCAGCTGATAAGCTGGACCAATTTATCCAGAAAAATCTAAAAGGGTCAGGGAAGACCCAGGAATTCAACCCAAATAGTAATCTTGAGCTTGACTTTCTTAGATACCTGTAAGTCCTTGGTACAATGGGTGAAAACCATAAGGGTATTGTGAATAATACATGAACCATGGTTGACAATAGCTTTGCAATGTTCAAGGTTTGTAAAATAGAAAAAGAAACCCTTTTGTAAAGTTTTGGATTCCCCTAACCCAGACCTCATGAGGTTGTGACTGGTTGTGAATCCATTGTTTTAGCATACCCTTAGAGGGAACCTACCCACCAAAATATCCAACCAAAGTATAGCTTTTGAGCCAGTGACAAGCAATATCAAATCCAGGGATACTCAAAAAAACATCTAGAAGGGGAGAATCAAAATCAGAAATCTTACCTCATGGCAAACTTTTGGGACAAATTTCCATGGGCATTTCGGTGTCATTATGCTCTTGAGCTCCTTCGGCTTGAGTTGCATCAAATGATGTAGTAAGGGTGGGCCTTAGGTCACCCAAAGGGTGTAAAATACCTAACATAAAATGTGGAGCAAATGATATTAAAGAAGTAAAATCCTACAATGACCTATGATAGATCCACATAGTGACAATATGGCAGCGACATAAACCCTAGTCTCTTTCAAGCATCTTTGGCTGTACACAGTTCCATATTTTTCTATGTAACAATTGCTAAAAATTATGGTATCCCCCCTCTATAAGACAACTACATAAGTTCCTCATTTACAATGTGGAATGTTCATGGAAATAGAGTTTTGAAAGATCCTATTGATCCCAAAAAGACATGTTTTTATCTGTTCTTAGAAATAGTAGGACCCGTCTTTACCCCACCTCAAATATTCGACAGGTCAAACACCACCACTATCTGTCATTCAAAAATATTAGTTGTCTCAATGCTAAACAAGCCCATAATTGGATTTCCTTTTCATTTAAACCCATCAACCTAGACCCCATTTCGCCATAAAAATATTAGTCAAGGCTTGAATTGATTGATCTACAAACCTAGTGTAGTGATGGCAAATTGCAAACGTTGAGTTGGGAATTTTACTCCTTCCAAGTGTATTCAAGGTTCAATAAGATAAGGTGTCTCCTTCCATTGGTATGATATTTTTTTTCCAAAACTCTTGATGTTGTAAAAGGAAATAGGATCTTAATCACTTAGTAGACATTTGTGTCATGGTTGTTTTCCATGCTTCGACAACTTTTAAAAGGGTTAAGAGAGTAAGGTGTCTGTGAAGTCACTAGACGAGAGGTGGAAAGTGGTATAAGTGGGGTTTGTGTCTACCATCTTGAAAGGGTTTTTATTGAGAAAATTACAACAAGGTAGGAAAATAAATGTGTTTATAGTTTAATTGAGATCTCCCACCAACTTAGGTGTGTAAGGTCCATGAAGTCGCCCGAGGAAAGGTTGGAAGAAAATATATTTTGTACCTCAAGCATAGAAAAAGTGGGGTTTGTGTCCACCATATTAAAAGGGTGCCCCACCATATTGAAAGGGTCTTAACTAAGAAAATTAGAGCAAAGTAGGAGATGAATCTCTTTAGAACCTAAATTTCCCAAAATTTCTCAATCCTTAGTTTTTCACAACTTAGAAAAATGGCACCAATTTAGTTACACCACTATGGTAGGGTTGAAAAAATCCTAGAAAAAATGGGTCCAAAATCCATTTTATAGTCAATACAACCCGCACACAGAGACATTCTTACCTTTTTCAATTAACTTCTCTAAGATAATCTAAATAAAAAAACTTACCTGCAAAATTTTGAAGTTCAAATTAACATGTGATAATCAAAAGAACATCAAATGTAAGGTTTAAATTGTCATGTGATGGTCAATTAGAAGTCAAATTTAAGGTCATAAATTATTTGTTGATAATTCGTGGATGCTACAACTCTAGAACTCCTATCAATATAATTAATAATTAAAAAACACATACACCATGTGTCTTCATGCCAACAAGGCCAACTTGGGTCAATCCATATGTCCTTGAAGAGATTCAAATCACATTTTTCCATTGCCAATAACAAACCTACATCTTTAGAGAGACTTGAACCTTGAACAACACTTATCTACAAGAGCAAGATAAACAAGCAATAAAGCCCTTCACCTTTTTGTTTGAAGATGTTGCATTATTTAAAAAATAACAAATCAAAATTACAATATGAGTCACAAATTCTGGAGGCACGTATAGGAAACAAGTCATTTAGAGCCATACATTAATGAGAGTAGTTGAAACCATACAATTATAGTTTGAACAATACGAGCAAAAAATAAAAACTAATTTCGTAGTTGTTTGAGAGGATCCTTGATCTTATCAATAACCACAATTATGTCCTGGCCTTGAATGTTGATCTGCTCCAACTATAGAAAAATACAAGAGCCAAGATGAGCTTGTTGAATGGCTAAGACAAAACCAATCCTAATGTACTTTTTTGTAATAATTTTTCCAACTTCAAAAAATTATACCCAACTGAGTAATATTCCAAATGACTAAGAGAGGGACAGGGGAAAGAAGACTAATGAGAAATAGTTTTTGGTTGAAATCAAGAAGAAATAGATTAGGAACTAAGGAACAAAGAGCACACCACGACTAAGAGGAAGGGAAGTGCCAAAAAATGTGGAAAATTTTCAAGAGTAAGGTAAAAAAGGCATTTTCCTGTAGGAAGTTTGAGTTTAGATAATGTGTCACCAATAAGAAGCTTCATATGGAAAATATGTCAACCCAATAATTGACATTTGGCTTCAAAAAAATATTGCCAAATATTAGAAGCCATGCGCTACCAATGAGAGCTAGGGAATGGCATTAACCATTTAACATTAAGAGAGTTTTCTAATGGAAATGGAGGTTGTATGAGTTGATACAAATGTCTTGGTGTGATGGAGGTTGTGGCCAATTGGTTTGGTGAGTGCCAATCACGCCATGTGGATGTCAAATTGGTAGTAATTTTTAAGGACTTCATGAGGATTTAGTTGAATGAGTGAAATGCATACCTGCTTGAGGGTAACAACAAGCTCAAATATATGGTGCAACAAATGCCAAGGAATCCTAGATCCCAGATATTTGAGACTAAGATTATACCTATGTTTGCAAAGGAATGACCTCTATATTCAAGCTAAATAATAGGATGAAGATTGTGAGCTTGAATAACCCAATTCCACCACAAGTTAGTGTGTGGGGATGCTTAGTCCATGTTGAAGAGAATAATGGTGCCAATATAAAAGGGGAGCCATTTCTTGCCATGCCACCTAGTTGTGTCAAAGAGGAAGAGATCATGAAATAGTGAAAAACCAAGCATTACGAAGTTTATCGTCCCACGAGGCAAAGGCTTGTGAGTGTTTATGTGGTGAAAGTCTAACACATTATCGAAAAATGATCTTCCGTGTATTGGTACATTGAGTAGCTCCTACAAACCACTTGGTAGCAAGACATTTGCATTTTTGTAAAGAGTAAATAATGCCAAGAACGATTGCAAATTTAGGATGAGTACAAATATTCCAAGTGATATCAACCATTCCTTTTTTACTTGAACTCCTAGTCCAAAGGAAGTTACAAACCACCTGAATGATTTTGTAGTAAGTTGATTCAGATGGGAACCAATAAGAATATTAATAAGCATGTTTGGCCAAAAATGTGATTGATAAAAAACATCTTTCCTTTTAGGGAAAGAAATGCACAAGGCCAAATTTCCACGTTTACCTGAATTTTAGTGAGCATTCAATCCCACATATCACACAATGAGACGTAGATATCAAGCGAATACCAAGGTAACAAGTAATTGTCTCATGGGGGATAATGTGATAGGATGGGTGATCCAAAAATGGATCTAAAAATACCCAACTCTATGTATTCTCCATATTTGATACTTGCAGTGCAGATTCTCAACATATTCTTTATGCAAGAGATGGTTTAGTCAGGCTGAGGGTGATCTAGACACCTTCGAATGACATCTATGGACCATTGTTGTTCTGTTCGGGAGCTTTCTAGGTGACGGTTATGCAACTGTCCCAACGGTTATGTAACCGCCACACTTCACAGAGCAGAGTTTGCGCAAACACCACGATGGTTATGCAACCACTAGTTGTAGGGACCAATGGTTGTACAATAGTCAGTCTGTCTTTACCGGTGAACCTATCCTTGACAATGGAAAACTCAGAAAACTCAACAGTTGCAAATGGTTGGGCTTCCAAATGGTTCAATTCATGTTTCCATCCTTCCCTAGGCATAAAAACTATAAATATACATGCATTTGATCATTCAAGGCAAGTGTTTTTGGTGAATTCGCGTGTGAGAAAAGAGAGCAAGTTAAGAATGTTCTTGTTTTGTTCATGAGAAGAATCGGGTTCTTGTTGAGAGTTGCATGCAAGTTATACAATAAGAAGGAGATAAAATCTTTCTTAAAGGTCATTCTATGATATTAAACTTGTATTATTTGGAGATTTTCATAGTGAAGGGAAGCGATTTCTTACCCAACTGGAGTTTTTCCCACACCGGGATTCTCCAAGATAAAATATTGTGTCTCCTTGTCTTGTAATTTCCCATTTTTCAGTATTTTATGGATGTTTCTTTCATAAACATGTTGGTTTAATGAACTTAGTTAGATTCTTCATTCATTATCACTTAGACAGGATTTGTTCATTATTTTTAAAGGAAGTTTACGGATCGGATTGGCATCAAAATAATTAAGATTTCAGTTTTTGTGTGTTATAACTTGTGTTGACATTGTTTCAGTTCGATGCCCCTTACCCTATATAAAGGACATGTAGATTCAACATTCACCTGAGTAGCTTCAAGCAGAGACGTTCCTTGCTTCCATGGGAAGGAAAAATGTGGATGGCTGGGCCAATGACTTGAGGTTTCTCCATTGTTCACCAATGGGTGGCCAAATTGTTTCACCATTTCCATTGGCTTCCCCATATGTAACATCCCTTCAATTTGTCTAAGGCCCTTTACCTATCTTGTGAGATGGAATCTCCACTTTACGTTGTTTCACTAATCCCTCGGCTCGTTATATGCTGCTAAATTACATGGTCCCTCTCCTAATATTTTAACCCATACAAAGCTACCATTATTCACTTCTCACAAGGAGGCACTGTCAGGTTGTAAGTTTGGTCATTCCAAAGGAAGGAACCATAAACGACAATGGATTTTGACGATACAATGGGATGTTTCGTGCAAGAATAGATTTCCGTTCGAGGGGGCTACAAAATAATATAATTGATATATTTTCCATTGGTGATTATGTCATGGTTAGAGAATTTAGGGTGAGAATGTGCACATGAGAGGGGAGGAAGGTGTAGAGTGAAGATATCAAAGCCATGGTGAAGGAATACTTTGATAGAGAAGCCAACCATGCACTATCTTGTAAAAAATATATGCCTCGTGGCAATGAATGCACCCTCTCTATGCAAGACATCAACGTGGTTGATGGAATATTTTTGTTCATTTGAGCATCGCCGTCACATTTAACATATGGTCGATTACGCACAACCTACAAATTTGGGATTTCCATTAGTTGTTTTCAAAAGATAGGGAGAATGTGTACATCATGGGAAATGACATTTAGGGTTATTAGTTGTCTTTTGAGATGGCATCTCTACATCATTCTACTTCCTTTATAAGGGTGTCATATAGTGATATTCTCTATTACAACACACAATAATGTAATTATCATGTGTCCTACATTATAGATGCAGTTTTTATCTTTACCATTTTTACATGTAAGTAATCCCTCATTACAACCATGACATTAACACAAAAAATAAAATCCCCTTCTTTATCACCCCTCCAACTCATTTTTGTTTACCGATGTCTTTTGCTTTACCTTTTCTACTTGCATCCTCAAAACAAAATAATATGATTGCAGTAATCCCTTAAAGTTGAAATATTCACAATCATGGTAAATAATATTTGACGATGGCATTGTCAGATTTTATAGGCTTGCTCTCTAGCAAAACTTTGACATGGACTTGATCCCTCCCCAAAATTATGTTATTTATCTAGTTAGGGTCGATTTTAGTCACTTTAGTTTCATGTCTCATAATATTTTCACTATCATTATTAACCATTATCAATTATTGGGTGGCTTTGACTTAGTCTTTGCTTTCCATGTACAAAGGACTTGCAGATTCAAAATTCACTTTAGTAGCTTCTAGTAGAGGCATTCCTCGCTTCAAAGGGCAGGAAAATGTGGATGGTAGGGTCAATGAATTAAGGATTCTCCATCATTCACCTACGGTTGGCCAAAGTAGTGCACCATTTCCATTGGATTCTTCATACGTAACATCCCGTCAATTTGCCCGAGGCTTTTCACTTATCTTTTGAGTTGACATCTCCCCTTTATGTTATTTTTCCAGTCCCTCAACTCATTATAAGTTTCTAAATTACATGGTCCCTCTCCCAATCTTTTGCCCCATATATAGCTACCATTATTTACTTCTCGCAAGGAGGCACCATCAGGACATGAAAAGGACACTTCATGCAAGAAGAGCTTAGCATCTGAGGAAGCAATTAATTGAGCATTGTAATTGATATATTTTCCATTGAAGATTCTGTCGTGGTTAGAAAATTAGGGTGAGAATGTGCATATGAGAGGGGAGGAAGGTGGAAAGTAAAGATATTAAAGTTGGAATGAAGGCAAACTTCGATGGAGAAGCCAACCATAAACTATTTGGTAAACAAAAAATGTGCCTCATTTATGACTATTTGCACCCTTTCCATGCAAGTTATCAACGTGGTTGATGGAATATTTGTGATCATTCGGGCATCGCCACCACATTTAACATGTGGTTGATTACACACCACTCACAAATTTGGGATTTCCTTGAGTTTTTTTCAGTAGAGAGGTAGAATGTGTATGTCATCGGCAATGATGCAAGGCTTGTCAATTAGCTTGCGAGATGGCATCTCCGCATTATTCTATTCCCTTTATAAAGGTTTCACTTAGTGTTATCCTCTATTAAACACACAATAATGTAATTGTCACATGTCTTACATTGTAGCTACAATTCACACCTTTACCATTTTCCTGTCTAAACAATCCCTCATTACATCTATGACATAAACATGAGAAACATTACCCCTCTTTGCCGCCATTTTTTTTCCTCTACTCATCCCTTTCAAAGTATTTATTGCACTACTCAAGTGTGATTGCTAGTGGTACCTTGTTTTTGGGGATATTGGACATATAATTTAATATTGCTTGTAATAAGTTATGCAAACATGTTTGAGTGAATATGACCCGTCATTCTCTAAAATCGAGGTATTCAATGGCAGATGTCGAGAAATTTGTACTTTTTTCCTAGTTTTGAAAACATCATGCAATTTTACTGGTGTATTTCAACCATTGATGGGTGCAACTTACAACTTTGTGTTGGTAGGTGATTCAAGGCTTTGATTGATGAACAATGAAGAATTAGTAACTATATATCCCTTTGTTGATAGAAGAGTTAGGTTGTTTTGTGAACTTTTTGAGCAAAGAAAGTAACCAAGCAAGCATACTTGGTTCCCCTATGAGTGTTTCCTTATTCTCATTATATATTTGCTCTAAAAACTATATATATGTCTATTATTTTTTATTTCAAGTTGATTGTTTTGTAGAACCTCTTGTTTGTTTCTTTATCAGTTGTTTAAAATAGGCTTTTTGTGATCAACAAAGTGACAGTTTTGGCATTTGAAGATATATAAATATTCAAGTTGTTTCCATTTGATTGTTAATGGCATTTTTTTATATTTATAGGAGTTTTTGTGACTCACAACCTGTCACACTTCAAGACACACTAATGCAGGGCGAGTCCTCCCAACTGGCTGTGTAAATGCAAGGGTAATGGGTCCCCTTGGGCATAGGGGATTAGAACCTAGGTGGGTAGTTAGCAAAACTCATGCCCCACCATCACGACACACCCTTACACCTCATAAACTTTGGATGGTAAATACTTTTCTTATATTAGAGCTATGAACTAGAGTGGTGGAGGTGCACTTTCTCAAATTGGGACATGGAGGCAAGCTTGGGTCCTTAATGTCCACTAAGCAATCTACATTCGGAGTGCTCCATTGTGTTCTACTTGGTCCACATGGAGAAGTTCGACCCCTACATTAAGGTGTTCTCATGGCCACCTATTGAAAGTGTCAAATGGACTCAATGGGAATGGAACTTGGGTTGATGATTACAAACTACTTGTAACACCCCAACATTTGAATACCTTGCGTCCCTAAACTTTAGATGATCAACGCTTGTATTATACTAAAGCTATGAATTGGAGTGGTGGAGGAGCACTTTCTCGATGTGATACATAGGGGTGGGCTTGAGTCCTTAATATCTGCCAAATGATTTACATTCAAAGTTCCCCGCTGTATTTCACTTGATCCACATGACAAATACACCTTGTAAACAATTTTTTTAGAATCCTTTGGTCTATGTTGGGTAAGCATTTCATTTTTAACAATATACCAATTGTAACTTACATTACTTACTCCTCCATTTAGTTATCTTTCATTCTCCTAACATAGTTTCTTTTTTCTTTTTTGTGTGGCCATTGCAGAGTGCATTGCCACAAAAGGGGAGGAATCCGATTCACAATCAAGAGGCACTCCTATTTTAAATTGGTGCCCATCGCCGACGTTGGTGAAGTTAGGGACATCCACGCAATCTCCATTAAGGGCTCTAAAACTAGGTGGCAAGATAATGTCGATGAACTAGGGCCAAAATTGGGAAAGCAACAACTATTTGAATGGACAAAGCCAGTTGTTCCAAGTCACCACCAGTGATGGGAATAACCTCATACAATGTGGCACCCAACGACTCACAATTTAGCCAAACTTTAGCGGTGCTCAAATTAATTAATAAAAAAAATCAAAATCTTAACGATATTGAAATATATTTTGATCTGAACTTATCTGAAAAAGAGAGTTTTATGGCAATAGACTTAGGTGACTTGGTAACCCAGGTCAATTAAAGTTGAGCACTCATGCTCCACCTAGATTCAAAACCCACTAAGACCATGCAAGGTGTGGGACCCGCTTTTGCGCAGATTGAAGCTCCCACCCCCCAACGTTGATAGAAGTAGATTGCACACACTGCATGAGTTGTGCCTCAGAGACATACCAATATGAAAAAGAGAGTTTTAAGTCTCTTCAATCCTCAATATAATTCAATATTTAACATCTTCTCTTCAGTCCCCTTATTTCAATATTCAACATCTTCGCAAGATTTACCGTTTAATGCTTAGTCCATAATAATTGCTACTTCTTTATCAATTAAGAAGGGAATAATCACATTGAGACTTTTTAGTTTTTTATCGACTTAAATATAAGGGGTATTTGTTTATTGCAAGCATCCATGCCATCTTTTAAATGCTTGTTTATATTTCACTAGATGTAAATTTCTAGATTTTTCTCGGGTTTATTGTGCTAACTATTTTCTTGAGAACCCCTAAGTTGCTTCGATTTTCTGAAAATATCCCAGACCCTCGTGGGTTTGTAATACTTCAGATGATTCATGTGTTTAACAGTAATGTATATACAGAATATCATGTTGTATAATCAGAATATCACGGCATCATTTACGAGTTTAATGCCCCATAGTCAGAAATCAGGGCTGCGAATTATTGGTTGTTGCCAGTATTTCCATGGGAGGAAGCAGCTCTTTTGGGCTTGGTATTCTTCTCGTAAAAGGTCAGATTGGTTAGTATTCTGAAGAGTCTAAGGGACTAAAAGAAATTGAGACATTAAATTGAATTCACACTCTTTGAAATATCAACTTTCCTATTGTGAATCTTGAGCACAAAATCAGCAATCCTTTAAAATTTGAGTATTTAACTTTTGGTTGTCAAGAATGGTTAGGGAATGCATTTTCCATTTATTTAACTTTCATTCTGGCTGTGACTTATATAATGTCCCTCGACTCTTTCCCGACTAAATCTGTAGTCAGACATAAAACAAAATTGACAATAAAATATTTGTTTGTAAGATCGTTTTTGCGAGTGGTTCATGTCTTACCTATTATCGACAACCAACGCCAATTCAAGGAGCCCCCCACAGTATAGACTACCAGTATCCCAAACGAGATGAACAACTGTATCATACATGAAACACAAAGATCAGAACTAAGATGCGCACGTTCCATCATGTTGTAAATATTAAGTCTTCTTCTGTACTCTTTTGTGAATTCGCATAGGTAAGTAGAGAATTACGAAAGGAAATGCAAATGGTGCTTACAAAATTTTATAGAAAGAAAGATATTGTGTATACCTGATACATGGTGCCTAGCATTCCCCTAAATTTGTCTGGTGCGATTTCTGCAATATAAATTGGCACCTTATTTTGGAATGTCAAAAAGCTTAGTTAGATGATCGCGGAATATGTAATGCTTCCCTGTTTCAATAATTGCCTCTAGGATTTATGAATTATAATCAATAGATATGACATTGAGACAAGCGTTCCCTAATCCATCTCTCACCGTGAAAGAAAAGATTCCAGTTCCAAATCCTATGATTAATCTCCCCGTATAGAGAAGACCTACACCCTGCAAGCAACATATGTCATTAGAACTAATGCTGCAAAACAAGACCTATCTTATGTGGTTCTACATATGCATTAAAAGAGTACACAGAGCCAAAATACATGTCTAACATTTGAGTGACGAACATAAGCACGTTAATGTGTTCATTCTCTTCAGGAAAAGGCACTATATCTTAGTTTTCTCTAGAAGATCAGCTTGCACTTCATTTGATGTTGGAACCTGAGATGAAGATGAGCCAACTGCTGTACAAGCCGATTTGTAATTTGTTTGCTGCAGATAAATCAACTACCGTACTGTCGTTTGTTTGATGCAGAGTTTACTTAGTCTCTTGTGCTTTGAAGCAAAAAAATTGTTCAGAACGTGAATTTCATATTGTAAATTCTTGTTACAATTGATTTAGTAAAATACTGATAGAGGTTCTCGTTGTCAAAGGATTTCAAAAAGCTTTAAAAGTTTTTGAAAAACTTATTTCCATGATAAAAACCCGAGAACGCCGTGCAAAATGCAGGAGCCAGCTTTTAAAATAAGCAAGATGAATTTCTTGGGAGGAATGACGATATATATTTAACAAACAACTCAATTTCTAGGATGGCCCTCCAAATTATGATCCCAATTGGGTCACTAAAACACAAAACATGAGATGGATGCCAAAGTTGTAACAAGTGAATCATCACGGATGACTGTTTGGCTTTAAAAACATATTCAACAGGAAGGACAAGGGGTATATGGTTTCTTGGTACTCAGATGTTGGTTACAACTTCAACATGGCACTTGTGAAGGACGTAGAAGGAATTGGAAGGCCGAACCCCACCTGAGATCCATTAAATACAGCGAAGATGGAGTGGGGGAAGCATTCGTTATTTGGTTCCATAGTTCATGTTGTTGCAGGCAGGTTGAAGAAAATCAGGAAGGCTCTGAGCTCCAAGAATAAAAAATATATCTGTAAAGCATTTCTGTCTCTTTGATTAGTACAAACTTTTTGTAGTACTGGAGTTTTTCACAAACTGGGATTTCATTAGGCTAAATTTGGTATCTTGCATGTGTTTTCCGAGTTTTCTGATTTCTTCTATTGATATTTTATTTCTTTTGCTGTAGCATAGACTTAAGTTGTATGGAGCGTAATGTATGGAACATGTTTAGTGAAGCACAACAAATATTCGGTACAATATCTGTGTTGGTGAATTGTCAATTGGAATATTGAATGCGATTCAAAATGTTTGAAATACATTAAAAGATATCATATTGAATGTTGTTACTTGTTTCGTGTAGTCCTGATTAATTAACTGGAAGAGTCGGTAGATAGTAACCTTGTGTTCAGAAACTGTGAAATTTTTGTCTTCAAAGACTCAAAGTTCAAGACTGGATGATGCAGCCAAGTTTGAGTGTGCCAAGTGAATGGGAGCCTCACCTTGCAGCTTCCGAGACTTCCACAGCAGATTTAACACAATATCTCATTCTTTATTGTTTTCAGGCCTCAACAGGGCACTTACAATCTCAATTCACACCACTTATAACCTCACAGGGCTTACAGACATATAATAAACTCAATGGTTTCACAAAACCTACTTGCAGACTCTGCACAACTACCTTAACTCAAAACAGAGCTCTATTACCAACAGAAAAACTCTTTTTTTTTTTATTTAGAAAAATTCCCCGGTTTTCAACAAACTTCTGCAGCCAAAATGGCCAATAAGTGAAAGAATGCTGTCTCAACTTTGAAAATTAAAAAAATAGCTAATTAAATGACAACTATTTCTCTATCCTACAAAGATTGGGCAGTTACAAACAACTGTTATTATTAGTAGATACAATTTCCCCCTATTTCTAACACCATGCCAACCCTATAGAAAGAAATCTTTAATCAACTACTGATTCAGCGGTGAAGTATTAATTAATTTACATCATTCTCCCTTCTCCACGAAGCTCTTGCATCAATGGAGCTTTCTACAACGGACACTATATTCCCTATCTGTTTGAGACTATACTAGATTTCTAAGAGGTCTTAAACTTGAAAAAAACGGATGCATCTGAAAAAGACAACCTCCCTAGAATGTGACCGGCTTCGTTTGTTCAAGGTAGTGGACCATGATCTCTTTAAAAAAGTAAGGACACATTTGGGAAATCTTTTTACTATTTAGGAGGTTCTGTCTTATTGACTTAATCCTTTTTCCCCTCAAAAAACCCAATTATACAGCAGATTTGTTTCAACAGGTGAAATAGAATAGTAATAATAAAAATGGGAAAATTAAACAACTTCAAGGCCATTTGTCCCACTTGATACCATTTGTTGTGGTTTTGTATGTAGTGCTGGCCTTGGAAACTGTTTGAAGATAGGAATATTCCTGTTGAATTCGCTACTACTGATGTTTTTTTCCAAAGTTTGATAGTATCTTATACCATTCCAATCATCTCAGTTCCAGTTCAAATTGGAGTTTTTAAGATGTTCTATATGCAAGTAATGATTTGTCCGAGTCATTTTTCCCATTTTCTTTGTAAATGCCCCCCCGGTCCTTTGAAATTATGTAACTATAGTGTCTGTACCAGCCACTTAAATATGTCTTATATTGGTGGTAGAAATTTCACATGCCTTAGCAAAAGCAACAAGGAGCCATCCAATGACAACAGAGAATGCTGAGACCTGCAAAGCCTGCAAGAATCAACCGCTAAGTAATCACCCTTTTAATACACACCCTAGAGGGTGGAATTTGAATTGATTATCAAAATAAAATGAAAGAGATTTCAGACTAAGGGCACGAAGAGACCAAAGGACCCATTCATTTATAGATATGTTGATTATCTTTCAGTAACAAGTGTTCATATGCATACCCACTGGGTTTACAAATTAGATCACGTCTAATAATAAACACATTATATGACAATAGATCAAAGAGACACATTTTAAGGACACAAGCTGATGAGCTAGACAAGCACACCGTGGATTATATATGTGCGGGGTAAATCTATCTACAATAGAAAACTAATGCACGCATTTTTTTGCATAAGAACAGAACTTTAAATTACTTTTGGAAATATTTGAGAACTTAATCAGGCAGTAAGAAATACCAATCCCACTTAAGCGTAGAAAAACTAGAAAGATAAGCATGGAAGGGGACAAACTAATCAGAAATCAAAGTGAAGAAAACCACAAGAATACTTACCCGCCTGCGACCGAGAAAGTCTGCAGTTGTACCACTGAGAATGCCTCCAGCCATTCCTCCCACGGTAACCAATGAACCAAATAAAGAGAACTGGAGACAAAGTCATAAGAGTAAAATGCCATGAAAGAATTAAATGGTACTTCTAATTTTACCAATATTTTGACCTCTTTATGATGCATCCAGTGAAACCAATAGAGGAAAATCTTTGTATGTTATTTTAATTGGTACCGTAGTATTTAAAGTATGCAGTGTTTTCAGTGCTATAATAATAAAATATGAAGTTTAGTTGTTTGCCAAACATTACAATATTAGAGCTGCATTTGTATAAATTAATCGGTATCTTACTCTCTAAAATCTCAATTCAAATGGCATATGCTGGATTATCTAATATGGAAGAGATGATCCCGAGTCAAATGCAGTGATTATTTGAGTAATTAGTAGAACCAAGTGTCATTCTAGAATACAAATTATCATACAAATAATTAACGCATATCAATGTTACAGAGACATCTTCTCTAAAATCACAATTCAAATGGCATATGGTGGATTATCGTATATGGAACAAATAATCCCATGTAAAATGCAGTGATTATTTAAGTATAATTAGTAGAACCATGTATGTTGTCTTGAATCAAGTGTCACCCTAGAATACAAATTATTTATGCATATCAATGCTACAGAGTATCAATGTTACAGAGACATCTTCTCTAAAATCACAATTCAAATAGCATATGGTGGATTATCTTATATGGAAGAAATAATCCCATGTCAACTGTAGTGATTATTTACTATTTTTATCCATGACCATGATTTCCTCCCAAAAATTAGAAACAAGAAAATCAAACTCCCACTTCAACTTGAAGTCAGGGTCCACATCTTCAACAATCTCCCACTTGGAGACTGACTGTTACAACCCATTGTTACAACTCATCCTTGGAATCTTCTCTAACTTGTTTCTCTTCTTCGAAATCAATCTTGAAGACCTACCGAAGTCGAATAACCTTCCAGCTTCCCTTTTGTCACTGCCTTTGTCAACATAGCAACATGATTATGACTTGTATGGATCTTCTCCAACTTTAGCTATCCATCATCCGACTGATCTAATGAAGTGATACTTGAGTTGTATATGTTTGGTTCTCGAATGGAATGTTGAGTTCTTTGCAAGATGAAATGCACTTTGGCTATCACTGAATAACCTGTAATCCCCCTATGTCTTTCCCAGCTCTTCCATGAACTGCTACATCCATATCATATCCTTGCTTGCTTTTGTAGCAGCAACATACTCTGCCTTTGTAGTAGACAAAGCAACAATCTTCTGCAGTTTAGAAATCCAACTAACTGTCGTGTCACCAACAGTGAATACATAACCTGTGGTGCTCCTCCTACCATCCAAATCTCCAACCATGTCTGCATCAACATATCCGTGTAAGGAACCCTCAGATCCTCCATAACACAACTATCTACTACTAGTCCCTCTCAAGTACATGAGAATTCACTTGACTGCATTCCAGTGCTCTTTTCCTGGATTACTCATGTATCTGCTGACAACTCCCACTGCATGGGCAGTGTCTGGTCTTGTGCATACCATATCATACATCAAACTTCCAACTGTTGAAGCATATTAAACTGTGGACATATATTCAATCTCTTCATGTGTTTTAGGACACTTCTTTCCACTGAACTTGAAGTGTCCTGCCAAAGGTGTACTCACTGGTTTTGCATCTTGCATCCTAAACCTGTCCAACACCTTGTTCATATACTCTTCTTGAGACAAAGTCAATATTCTACTTTTTCTGTCTCTATTGATTTTCACGCCAAGAATTTTCTTTGCTACACCTAAATCCTTCATGGAAAATGTATTTGCTAATATTCTCTTTAGCTCATTTATATCATGCATGTTTGACCCTGCCATAAGCATGTCATCCACATACAACAACAAGATAATTTAGGTGTAATTATCTAGTCTTTTAAAATAAACACAGTGATCAGAATGACATCTAGAGTAACCTTGTTCTATCATGAACCTGTCAAATCTCAAATACCACTATCTTGGAGCTTGCTTAAGGCCATACAAGATCTTCTTTAATCTGCACACCAATTTCTCCTTCCCCCTGACTTCATATCCATGTGGCTGCTCCATATAAATTTCTTCCTCCAAATCACCATGAAGAAAAGCAGTTTTTACATCTAATTGGTCAAGATGCAAATCTTTCTTAGCTACTAAACTTAAAATAGTTCTAATGGAAGTCATTTTAACAATAGGAGAGAAACTTTTATCAAAGTCTATACCTTTTTCCAGTGAAAATCCCTTCACAACAAGTCTTTCCTTGTACCTCCTTTTGCCACCTTCTTCTTCTTTCAACCTATAAACCCACTTGTTCTGCAATGCTCTCTTTCCTGCAGGCAATCGAACCAAATCCCAAGTTTGGTTGTGTTCCAAGGAGTCCATCTTCTCATCTATGTCATGCTCCCATTTTTTTTGTGTTTCTACCTGCATTGCTTCTTCAAAAATTTCTAGTTCTCCACCATCCGTCAATAAACAATAGTAAAACTCATCGAATATAATCTTGCAGGAGGTCTACTTACCCTAGTAGAACATCTCACAAGACTTTCTAGAGTTTGAGGCTCTTGTTGTTCTTGCTGATTTTGATCTACATAATCAACACTGACTGTGCCAGGATTGATGCCAACTTGTTGATTTTTCATCCCTTTGAGCACTTCTCTATCTTTTATCTCATCAAGTGCTACATACTAATACTTTTCTATCTTCTTATCCTGTAGCTATTCCCTGTACATAACCCTTTCATTGAAAATAACATCCCTACTCCTAATGATTTTCTTCTCATCCAAACTCCACAACTGGAATCTAAAATCATCAATGTAATACCCAATGAAAGTACATTTCTTTGACTTAGCTTCTAGCTTGGTCTTATTCTCTTTATCAATGTGAAAAAATGCTTCACAACCAAAAACTTTCAAAAAAGAATAGTTTACCTCCTTAGCGGTCCAAGCCTCCTCTAGTACTCCACCTTCCAAAGCACTTGAAGTTCCTCTATTTATCAAGTAAACATCAGTATCTACAACATCTGCCCAAAGCTATAAGGGCAATCCAACATGAAATCTCATGCTCCTTACATGCTCCATGATAGTCTTGTTCATTCTTTCTGACACACTATTCTGTTGTGGTGTTCTAGGAACTGTCTTCACCCTACGGATTCTATTATGTGAACAATAGTTATTAAATTCATTGTTGCAGTACTCTCCACCATTATTTGATCTGAGACACTTCAACTTCAAACTTGTTTCATTCTCAACCAAAGCTTTCCACTTCTTGAAAGTATTAAATACATCAGATTTCTTCTTTATACAGTAAACTCAAACCTTCCCAGTAGCATCATCAATAAAAGTAACATAATACTGTGAACCACCAAGAAAAGATACCTGAGCTGAACCCCACACATCCATATGAACAAGCTCTAACTTGTGCTCTTTCTTGGTTGATCAAACCTTGAGAAATCTCACATGATTTTGTTTCCCTTACACACAATGCTCTCAAAATTCCATGTCTATGTTTTTCAAATCTGACAACTTTCCCTGTGAATGTAAAATCTTTATCCTCTTCTCACTCATATGGCCACGTCTGTGATGTCATAGAGTTGTGTTTATACCTATCGTAGCTAAAATAGAAGAGGGATTAGTAATAATAGTGGATAAATACAAAGTACCTACTTTCTTACCTAGATTGCAACCACAAGAGCACCCTTAGTAACTTTCCAAGAATCTACTATAAATATAACCGTATAAACCTCATCTCCTAATTGCCTTGCAGAAATTAGATTCCTCCTCAGGCTAGGAACATGTCTGACATTCTTCAACACCCAAGTGTTACCATTCTGCAATTTAACATGAACACTACCTTTTCCAACAATGTTACACGGTTCATCATCACCAAGATATACTTGCCCAAAATTTTCTTGAACATAATCTTGAAAATATTGTCTATGAGGAGTTGCATGAAATGAAGCCCCAAAATCTAAAACCCATGATTCTAATTTACTATCCAAAGAAATAATAAGAGCATCTTGTAACACATCACCTGCTATGTTTACCTCTTTGTTCCCTTCTTATTGATCTTTCCCTGATTTTAAAGACCAACAATCTTTCTTTGCATGTCCTACTTTTCCACAATTCTAGCATACCATCTTGCTTCTAGATTTAGATATGCCCTTCTTAGACCTTCCACGGTGTCTAGAAACTTTTTTCTTTTTCCTTCTGTCTTCCCCTGTTCTCTACACTCAAAGCATCATCAAATGAATCACCTGTGTTTTTTCTTCTAATCTCTTCACTAAGAATCACACCATTAACATCATCAAACTTTAAAGTGTTTGAACTAGAAACAGAATTACCCACAACCAAAGCATTCCAACTTTTAGGTAATGAGCACAAAATTAAAAGAGCCCTGACTTCATCATCAGAACTTACTCCTACATAGCTTAATTGATTAATAACTATGTTGAATTCATTTAAATGATCATTTACATAATCACCATCTAACATCTTCATATTAAACAAACTTTTCATGAGAAATACCTTATTGGAGGCTAAGGATTTTTCATACAATTTACCCAAATTTTCCATTAGATCTATCATTGTCTTTTCCTTAGAAATGTTGAAAGCTACCATAGCTGTTAGGCATAACCGTATCATTCCTAGTGCCTTCCAATCAAGAACATCCCATTCTTCATCTTTCATAGTTGACAACTTCAAAGCTTTCCTATTCAATGGTAGATAAAGATCCATCTGATATAGGTAGTCCTCCACTTGCATCTTCTATAGTTGAAATTCCTAGTTGTTAAACTTCTCAACCCTGACTTGTTATCTTCTGCCATTGCTCCCACTCAAACAAGAAACCCTCTTGTGAGCTTTTTCTGCCAATACAAAATCCTTCTTTGATACTAGTTGTTAGGATCGAAACACGGATGAGCAATAAAAGTGAAATTAAAACAGAAATAAATGAAGCATGCAATCACAAAATAAAACCAAGATTTAACGTGGTTCACCCAATTTGGGATACATCCACCAGAAACAAGTTAGCCTTTTCTTTTATCCAGTCCCAAGGAATACAATACAATTCTCTCTTTTTCATATTCTAAAAAGTAAATCCATGCATATATTTATAACTCGTGCACCTCTTTGTAAAATTTTGCTTCAAACATAAGCAACATAAATATCACATGTTTATTAATAAAATAAACATAAAGATAAATCTAGTCTAGTAATAGGATAATTTACTATTTTTAGAATATGAAAAAGAGAGAATTATATTGTATTCCTTGGGACTGTGTAATGAAATTACTTGTATAATTCAGATTATGAGCATAAATGGAACACCAAAGAACACAATATTGTACATAAATGATCTCAATATATAATTAAAATAGCTTCGCCACTTCAAGGGGGCAACCTCCAAACCATACAATAAGACTCAAATGCTCGAATGATGATGAACTACTACCTAAAATCCCCTATATATACTATCCATATGTTATGGCCATTACCAAGGCCAACCTACTAAGCATGAGAAAGTATAAATGATATAGTAAAATGATATGGTAAGCCACAAGTCGGCTACTCATATCCTAATACAAGCAATAGATTAAGGGCATAGCATGCCCTTCCCCTTGAAACCAACGTTGTCCTCAACGTTGAATAATCCTGGATGTTGTTGCAGAAAAGATTCATCCTCTCAGGCCACATCTTCCATGCACTTGATCAGGTATTCATTAATGTCTTTGGTTCTCAGCCTCTTAGTAGATGTTTGCATAATCTTCTTTGGCTCTAAAATGATTCTTCCTTCCTCATCAAGTTCTAGTAGCTCTGTCTGGGATGCAATTTTCTATCCAATAACCTTCTTTAGGCAGGAAACATGGAATAATGGGTGTATGCGTGAAGATTGAGGCAACTCTAGTTTATAAGCAATACTTCCAATTTTCTATAGAACCTGATAAGGACCATAATATTTTGGAGAAAGTTTGTTTTCCTTTTTCTATTGCTTCAGGGACATCTACTTGTAAGGTTGTAGATGTACAAAAACCTAGTCACTAATTTCAAAATGTCTTTCACTATGGTGTTGATCTACTTGTTGTTTCATCTTGTTTTGTGCCAATGCCAAATTCTCCTTCAAACTAGCCAAAACCTGTTGTTGATGTTGAATGTGTTCCTCAACATATCTGACCTTAGTTTGAACCCTCAAGGAAGAAGTGATAGATGGTGGATGGTAACCATATAATGCTAAAAATGGGGTCATTTGAGAAGAGGTATGAAAATATGTGTTATACCACCATTCTGCAAGTGGTAGCCATTTAACGCACTGTTCCTACTTATTTGATACAAAACAACATAGATACCCCTCTAAGAATTTTTTGACCACTTCTATTTGCCCATAAGTTTGAGGATAGTAAGATGAACTATGAGCTAACCGAGTACTCAAGCATGCAAATAATTCTGTCCAAAAATTACTTATGAGAATAGGATCACGATCACTTACAATTATCTTTGGGGTTCCATGTAGCCTTTGAACTGTCTCCAAAAAAATAGATGCGACTGTATTGGCTGCAAATGAATGTGACATGGCACAAAAATGGGCATATTTTGTGAGCCTATCCACAATCACCAAAATAACATTCTTACCCTCTGAACAAGGCAATCCTGAGATGAAATCCATGGAGACCTCCACCCATATTTGGCTAGGAATTGGTAATGGTTGCAATAGACCTGGTATCTTAATGGTTTCACCTTTGTTCTGTTAGCACACCAAACACTCCAATAGAAACTTTTGTGCATCCCCCTTAATTCCTTCCCAAAAGAATTCTCTTTTTATTCTATGATATGTCTTCAAAAACCCAGAGTGTCCTCCAACAGGTGATGCATGTAGCTCTGCAAGAATCTTATGCTTCAACTCAAAATCTCCACACAAGAATAACATGTCCTTGTACCATAGGGCATTACCTTTCCACTCAAATTTGTTAGTTGTTATAGAGCCTTGCTTGATATTCTGTATTAGAGATTGTGTATCATTAGCACGGAGGAGAAAGCAGCAGAAGGTCTGAGAAGATGAAAGTGCACAGAAGATCTCAATCAAAGGAGAAGATCACTTCCATGATTATGACTTTAGTTTGGGCTTATCCAGCATCCAGTACTTCATGACTGTTGCACCTCAGTAGGACACTTCCATGCCTCCACTAAATCTAGTGACATTCATCTTCTCTCCTCAGCCACTCCATCCAACACCTGTTCCAGGAGAGTTGTTGAAGCTACAGATGGTAGAGTTTGAAATATCTTTGGCCTTGGATGATTCAAAAGATGGTAACCATAACACTCTAGTAGTTTTTGATGGAGAGGAAATAGAGCAAGAGATAGTAGTGCACTCAGAAACTTCTCATTCTTTGAGAAGTAACTTCTCAGAATGGTTGGCTTTACAGTTGGTTCCAGAAGCAAAGAGTGGAAATGAACTTGGAGGAACATGACTTGTAGTTCCTCCAGAGTCTAGGCGGAAAAGGAAAGAATACCTAAAGTTGCCAGGGTAATTTTAAGGTTGATCATCGAGGAGTTGGGGTAGAATCTTTTTGAGATGTCAGTTCCAGCAGAGGGAAAGAAGGAAAATGAGATCACGGAAAAAGATGTAATAGTAACCAAAGTACCCATCGGTCATGCCACCATAGAAGGATTGAAGTAGGATACACAAACATTGATATATGCTTTATTCCTTAGGCTTGATAGAGAAAAGGCAGAGAAAGACAAGTTTCAGAAGCAGGTATCTTAGTTGTGTGAGATCATAGCCAAGGTTGCTAAACCTTCCACTCATCCCATTTTAGAATAAGTGAGTTATCATTTTATGCAAGAGATGGAAGATGTAAGCAATCAGGTGAAAGCTATTGACAAATGGAAAAATATGATTATTCGTCAAGCTTCTGTACAACTTGGAGAGGTGCCAGCCTGCCTAAAGGTTATGAATGATGCAACAAATCAGTTGAAGAAACTGGTGATGAGCATAGTAGATATGAACATAGTTGTTGAGAGTAACCTGAGTACTTGGCTGAAATCAACAAGCTAACGAGAAAATTATTGGTTGTAGAGAAGATTGTACCAGATGGATCAATTGAGAAGGGGAAGTAGCTGGAGTTTGCAGTATCTTTCCATTTAGAGATCTACAGAGTTTTTCAGAAGAGGATGTAGGCACTTGAGAGTAAGGACATTGTCTTTACCAGACATTATCATTGCTTTCACTGAGGAGGAAGTGGTCAGAAATGTTATTTCATATGTGCGGATCATTCCTAGAAGGGTGCCCTAATTCCCTGTAAGGGTCTCTTCTAATGGTACAAAGGAGAATTTACAGAGCTACTAAACCTTTCATGATGAATTCCATTAGTATACTGGTGGCACTGTAGGTGGATATTGCGAGGTCTGGGCCAAGCTTGGAGGATGTGGAAGCATGTATCAAGGTGTTGAACGAAGGATTGCTACAGTTCAGGACAGAAAAGGAAGCAATGGCTAAAACAAATGGGAAGATGTTGAATTACATGTTTGACAAGTATATCCAGTATCAGAACAAAAATAAGACATAAATGTTATAGTTGGCATGACTTCTTCTTCTATTTTCATGTTCCCAGATGAAATTGTAAAACTTTAAAGTTATTGGTTTTGAAACCATTACTTAAAGTTATGTGGAAAAATTCTATTAGTTAAGTGATACATGTGTCACTTAAGGAGAAGTTAGTGGAGGATGATTTCCAAATGTCATCTTTACTTTTTGTTTATGTTACAGTTCAGTTAAGTTTCCCATTTGTACTTTCCCTTCTACATTCTATAAGTAGAAGAAGAACCTCCAGGTTAATGATCAAAATTTGTAAGTAGTATCATTGTGTTCCAGACTTTGTGACGAAACCCTTGAGAGCCACTTGAAGTAAAGGAATATATAGGATTATATTTCCAGAGAACTTTGTGTCACGTTGTATTATATTTCTTGATTTTATATCATAGATCTTTTAATAGACTTTGTGTTATTTCAGATCTAGATCTAGAGCTACCTTTTCTTATAATTCTATGTGTTTGATATCTATTGGTTTCTTCTATTTGCATGCAATCAACTATGCTATCTATTAATTGGGATGCACATCTTCCCCATTTCTTCTCTGTGTTTATATAATTCCCTTCTTCTATAAATATTTCCTTTCTTTAAACAACTACTTACTTGCTGTAAAACTATACATATATGGCTCATGAGCTGAACAGTTAAAGTAAAACCCCATATAGATACTAGCATACTTTAATTGAAAAATATGACCTGGGAGCCTCATCGGTAAATGAGGGAGATTTATCTCATGACTACCTAGGTTTTATGCTATGCATAAAATCTAGCCAACAGTTGTTGGCGACTCTGCTGGGGAACAACTATCTTTGTAGATCAAAGCTTATCTCTTGAAGATTGTAGTGTTTTCCATACAAATCTCAACCTGGCTAAACGTCCATCCACCTGATCCATGAAGGTCGTAAGGAAGGACTGATCATTTCTTCAGAATTAGGAACAATTAAATTTCAATCATCCTCCTCAAGTTAGAAGCCGTAGATCTAGTCTCTTACCAGGAAGGAGAGTGCACACCCATCCAAATCGGGATCATCTTCAGCATAATCTGAGTGGCTGGAATTATTCACCAAGTCTACAAAAGGAGAAGACGTGCTCCGTTCGTCATGGAAAATTAGAACCAGATTGGTACCTTTCCCATGGGGAGCAGCTTTTGGGCCTCTGAACTTGACTCCACCTATGAATGATCTGCCGAAAAGGATCTAGAAAGAATTTTCCAAAATTCTTTGAGAGATGGAAAGCAAAACCCGGATGATCATTTGACAGCCTTCTTCATATCTTTTGGTGTGATTGCAGTGGAGCATGAAGATTTCTTAGTCAAACTCTTCATTGAGACTCTACATGACTTGGCTAGTAAATGGTTCTATCAGCTAGTTCCTGGCACCATAACCAACTGGGTGACTATGCATGAGAATTTTTTGAAAAGATTCAAGCCTACAGAGGATGCTAGCACATTGATCACTCAACTAACATAGTTGAAAAAAGAACCAAGTGAGAACATGTGGAACATTATTGCAAGGTTCCAAAAGATTTTATATAAAATCCCCACTTCTACCACATTGAGCGATGAAAATCAAAACGACGTTTTTTATAAACGCTTTGTTTCCCGAAGTTGGATATCAACTATGAAGGGAAATAGCTATAAATCTACTTGAAGCACAAGATGCTGCCATGGAAGTTGAAGATGACTTGGTCATGGCTAGAAAATTTAGATAGCCATCTAACAAAGGTGATGGCACTTCTTCAAGTGCTTTAGATCCTTTGATGCAGAGGTTGGCTAATGACATGCTGCAAATCAAGAAGTAAATCTCTCAAGTAGGGAATGTGATCCCTTCAAGAATAGCTCATACTCAGACCTTTAATGGTCAAAATCAAAATCAAAATCGAAACAGACTTGCTGCTACACCACAATGGTTGGTAATTGAATCTACTTCAAGGAATAACTTGGAAACTAATGAAGAAGATCTTGAAATTGATGAATCATTCGATGATTAAGACTTTGTAGATCCCGTCGGTGACTCCAATATTAGTTACCTGGACTACAAATCTGACGATGGCTATTATGAATATTTTGAATATTTTGATGGTCACACATTTGCAATATTCATAAGGTCCCAAACACACCAAAATTGTTAAAACATCAACAAGCGACAAAAGAAGAGAAAGAAAAGATCCTAGCCCAGATGTTACTATCCTGAAAAGAGGTAGCCCTCTTCCTTCTTCATTAGTGCCCAATGATAAATATTCAAATTATTTCAATTCACAGCAGAAGGGTCAATGCACATCTAGCTAAAGAAAGTCAAGCTTTCGACATCATTGACCACATCAAGAAGACAAAGGTCCAAATGTCAAAAGATGAGTATTTGAGAACATTTCCTTATCAGCTAAATAGATTGGTCAAGTATGTGCAAAGTAATGGTCCTAACCGTTCAACAAATAATATTTCATAGGGTATCTTATCAAGCCCAAAGATTATTCCTCCTCCAAATAATGTGGCTGCAAGTTCTTCTCCTTCTACCTCTTCTCCTACTATAGCAAAAAGGATTGAGCCATTTTATGTATCTTTGCTTATCAATGGATACAAACTAAGAAAATTGCATTTTGGACTCTGGAGCTTTTGACAACGTCATGCCTACCAAAGTTGTTGATGCCTTGGGCCTCACATTGACAAAAACCATTGGAAGATGCTATTCAGTGGAAAGGAAAGTTCCTCTTGTTGGAAAAATCAAAGATGTGCAGGTAGTACTTGCTTCTTTTCAAGACAAAATATTAAAAATGACTATCCTTGTAGTAGACATCCCAGTCTCTTATGGCACGTTGTTAAGTAAAATTTTTTTGTAAAGAGCTAGGTGGAGAAGTCAAGATGGATTGGTCTTGTGCACACATACCAATCAAAGGAGTTAATAAGAAGTTAGAACCTGAGAGGAAATCCAAGTACACTGTATCAAATTCAAAAGATCTTAGATATCAGATCTTGTTTCAGGAATTTTATCATGGAGTCTATTGTATCTAGAAATGGATAAAGAAGAAATTCAACCTATGATTCAAGAACCACATCAACATGACAACAAGGTTTGGTCTCTAGAATTTGATGGAAGCTACTGTTCATTTGAATCCAGTGCATGCATTGTTCTTATTTCTCCTAAAGGGAAGGTGCATGTACATTCCTTCAAATTAATGTTCAAAAATACTAACAACACAACAGAGTATGAATTGATATTGTTAGGCATGGAGTAGGAAAGGATAATGGGAATCAAGCTCTTACACACAAAGGGAGATGTTGAACTGATTGTTAAGCAGATAAGAGGTCTCTATCAAGTAAAAAAGGAAAAACTATGGTATTATATAGATCGAGTCTACTCTGCTATCTTGATTTTTTCAGCTTTCTTGGTATCTTACATTCCGAGAGAACAAAATTCAAGAGCTGATTCACTTGCAGTAACTACAGATTTATTAAATCCAGATTAGCCTCCCACATTTTTCAGATAGGAGGATTATAAAGTGGAGATGGTTTTCCACCCGTTCCTGACAACATCCAGTAATGGAAATTATTTAACAATGACAAACATATTGCTACATTTCTCCAACAAAAAGACAACTTTGAAGAGGTCTACTATGAGGGAAGCAATTCACCTCTGAGATAAAATACTATGGGAGAAATGGATGCAGATGTCTCAGGAAGTTAGGAGATTATCCAGCTAAAGGGAAATAAAATTCCTGAAGGCTTGGTATCTCTTGAAGAAATGTTTAATAAGCATTATCAGATGCTTAAGAAGAATGAAGAAAGTGGTGAAGGTTCTTCCTTCAATATAGAGCTACTAAATTTAGGAGCCAGCAATGATCCCAAATTAGTAAATCTGGGTATGTTTTGTTTTAGAAGCAGAAAGAGAATCTTTTACATAGATTCTTAAGAAATATATGGATTTTTTTTCCCGGTCTTAGGAGGATCTAAATACATATCAGCCTATGGAAGTTCAACACTACATCCCATTAAAACCATATCAAAATCCTTTCAAGCAGAAGCTATGGCGGCATAGCCCTATTATATCTGGAAGTATCATTGCAGAAATCTAGAAGTTGCTAGATGCAAAGATTATTTATCCCATACATCATTATGAATGGTTAGCCAACATAGTCCCTATATGAAAGATGAGTGGCGAGATTAGGTTGTGCAAGGATTTCCACAACCTCAATCAAGCTTCATTAAAAGACAACTACCCCATCCCCATAATGGATACTCTACAGGTGGTCACTCGATCTGAGATGCTTTCCATGCTTGATGGTTTCTCAGGCTACAATCAAGTCAAGGTGGCTAAAGAATATCAATACAAAATGGAATTCATTACACCTTGGGAAACCTTTGCTTACCAGATAATGTTGTTTGGTTTGATCAATGTTAGAGCTACATTTCAAAGAGCTATGGATTTAGCTTTTTCTCATCTTAAGGATATAAGCATAGTGGTGTACTTTGATGATCTGACAGTCATTTTCCAATGATAGAAACACACACATTTCAAATTTGGAAGATGTTTTCATACAATGCCACAAACATGGTATTTCTATGAACCCTAAGAAATCTATCTTTGTTGTAATAGAAGGAAAGCTACTAGGGCACATTGTCTCCAAGGAAGGAACCAAGATAGATCTAGAGTGTGTCAGATCCATTTAGACATTTCCATTTCCAACATCCAAAAAAGGAGTTCATTCTTTCTTTGGAAAATTTAATTTTCTCAGGAGATTCATCCATGACTTTGTTGAGCTAACCCATCATATCTCAAATATGATGAAAAAGACACAAGATTTCAAATGGAGTAGAAAAGGGAAGGAAGCTTTTGAGAAGATTAAGGAGGCTCTGTCAAAATCCCCAGTCTTGGATTCACCCAACTTTAGTAAAGAATTTATTCTTTATTGTTATTCCTCCAAACATACCATGTCAGTAATATTGATGTAGAAAAATCAAGAGGATGCAGAAGCTCTGATTGCTTTCAAGAGCATGCCCCTTGAATCTTATGAGTTGAAATATACTCCCAAGGAAAATCACGCATATGCAGTGGTGAAGGTGTGTAAGGAATTTAGGTATTATATTCTTTCCTCACACAGCATGTGGTCTTGGTTCTAGATATTGCAGTGAAATCCATCCTCACTCAACAAGAGTTGGGATTGTTAAGAGGCACATGTGAGAAAAAGGTTCAAGAATATGACCTGGATATTAAAACTACAAAGCTGGTTTGAGGAAGAGGTGTATGCGAATTATTGACAGAGATGAAAGAAATAGTACTAGAAGTAGGTCAAGAAGAGATAGATGAAGATTTTCCTATGGTAATTTTTATAGATCTGGTGGAGGATTGGTACAGTAACATCACCTATTTTCTGATGTATGGAGAGTGCCTAGATCAAATTTCTAGAAAAGAGAAACATAATATTAGACTTAAATCCAAATATTTTGTTCTTTGGGATAATGATTTATACAACAGAGGGATTGATGGCATATTTTTCTAATGCGTGGGTAAAGCTCAACAGAATCAACTCTTGTAACAGTTTCATGACATGGCTTGTGGTGGTCATTTCTCAGCCCGAGTCACTGCACAAAAAATCCTCAGAGCAAGGTATTATTGGCCCACACTTTTCAAGATTCTTCAGAGTGGGTAGCTAAGTGCCAAGCATGTGCCAACATTTTGCTGGGCATGTGAAATTACCTACATTACCTTTAAAAATAATTGTAATGGAAGAACCTTTCCAGTAGTGGGGAATGGATTTTATTGGTTTACTAAACCTGGCTTCCAGTGTTGGCCATCACTACATTCTAATAGCTACTGATTATTTCAGTAGGTGGGTAGAAGTTATTCCTGTGAAGAACACCACTTCCACCGAGGTGTGTAGTTTTATAAAAGAAAATATTGTTGTCGGGTTTGGTTGTGCCAAGTAAAATAGTAGCAGATAATGCTTCTGAATCTTTCTTTTGAGGATCCAATTTATTTATACTACACTCATGGGATTTAGCTAGTACATTCCTCAAACTACTATCCCCAAGGGAATGGCCAAGCTGAATCAAGTAACAAAAACTTGGTCACTATCATGTGGAAGCTAGTAATAGAAAATCAAAGGACTTGGCATAAGAAGTTGTTTGATGCATTATGGGCGGATAGAATTACATCAAAGAGGGTGATAGGCATGTCCCCATTTTAGATATTATATGGTAGAGACATGGAGCTGCATCTTACCTTGGAACTGCCTACCCTACGACTTTCTAGAGACCTGGAGGATTCTACATTCACGGATGCTATTGATAAAATAATTATGTACCTGAATGAATTACAAGAAGGTACAAACTCAAGTTGCTAGATAGATTGATAGAGCATCAAAGCAAGGTGAAAGTCATCTTTGACAAAAAGGCTAGGGAAAGAAAATTTGAAGTCAGTGACTAGGTCCTTTTATGGGACAAAAGAAGAGAAGCAAAAGGCATGCATGGAAAATTTGATTCACTATAGAAAGGCCCTTTTGTGATTAAGAAGATTTTCAGAGCAGATAGAATCATTATTTCTCATTAGGATGGATTTGGATTGCCGTTGCCTTTCAATGGGAAATACTTGAAGTTGTTCTGGACATGAGAAGTAGGGTAAAACCTGTATGTACATAAATAAAACTTTGTTTGTTTTTCCTGGTTTTGTTTTTGTTTTTGTGTTGTATTTGTTTTCCTGACCTCATGCCTAAAAAAGATAAGATATGAAACCAGAGATGCTCAGAACTCATCTTTTCACTTGTCATTCTGACAGAGAAAAAGATGTCCACAGATAAAGCTGACTAGTGTCCCCAGATTTCATCTTGAAATCTATGACTACCCTATCCAAAAAAAATTCGTACGTTTAAAATAATGGGTTGTTTTGTGTTTTTATTGCCAGAAAGTTCTTATATTACCTCAAGATATTCTGAAAGATCCATATTAGACATTTTCAACAAATACCCAGATGCCCAAAATTGTTATATTCTGTCGTCGAGATTTGTCTGCGGGAAATTTGTATTTAATTATTTTGAGCCCTGTTTGAGGAAATTTGCACTCTGGTTTAACTCTGTTGTGATTGTACATATGGTTATTCCCATATACCAATAGGGTTTTAACCAGGAATGCATTTTGGACTTTATTTGTGACTTTTGGCAACGTTTTGTGTTTTTGTGTTTTTCCCGTTTCATTTTTTGTGAAATTTCTCTAGATCAATTCCTTTGCCATTTTGGCCTGATTCTTCACCTGGAGTAGCTGGAGATCATATAGGCACTTTATGCTAGAAGTAAGTTGCCATCAGAGGTCTAGTTCACTACAAAAAGATGAAGTCGTGCACCAAAAAGCCTCTTCTAGGCTGGCCACATTTTTGGAAAAAGAAGGTTTGAAGTGAATCATGGGAAAATTAGAAGCAGTAGGCAGGTGGGAATTTTGTACCTACCTAGCAAGGTAATTTTTCCCATGGAAGCAATGGCACTTAAGTGACAATGGAAAAATTAGAGGCAGCAGGTAGGTGAGAATTTCTTACCTGCCTTGCAAGGTAAAAATTCCCATTATGGAATAAAAGAAAAATCACTTACGTGAATCATGGGATTTTATTGCCTGCCTTGCAGGGTAAATAATACCATTATGAAAGTCAAGTGACTTAAGTGGATCATGGGATTTTTAGGGTTGCCTTGCAGGGTAAATAATCCCATTGTCATGTGTTTCTTAAAAATAGAATTCTTTATGCCAAAAAGTACACCCCCTTTAGAGAAGTAAATGCAGCCTTTAAATTGATTAATTTAATTAATTATTCATCCAATTTAGCACCCAGGCTTGTAGAAAAGTCAACAAAGGCAAAGGACAAAAGGAGGTTGAAAATAGATTGTTCTAAAATTAAATAAATAATATTTATTTAATGCAGCCCCTTTATGTCAAAAAGTGCGCCCCTTTTGGGAGAGAGATAATACTTTTTAAAGTATTAAATGATTAAATTAATTCATATTTTCAGTGGTTAAGGTCAAAGCATACTGTGAGGCTTGAGTTAAGTGGAAGCAGAAGTCTAAAATTAAATAAATTTAATTTATTTAATGGCAGCCATAAGCATGCACAAAATAGGTGCCCCATTTGAAGAGTGAAGCTTATTAATTAATTAATTAATTTCTAATAAGAGCAAAGGCATTAATTAATTATAGAATCAAAAGGGTTATATAAGCAGGGGCTGCCATAAGGATGAATTAATTAATTCACAGGTAAAGAAGTGCAGCCTAGAGGAAAAGTGTGCCCTATTTGAAGAGGATTTTTGCTCAAAAGAAGGTGAAATTAATGCTAAAAGCTTCCAATTTATGCGCACATGTTGAAGGAAGTGGATTTGTGTCTATATAATTGTTTGCATAAGTGATACAGGTGCTTCAGGTGAAGTTTGGAAAAATTCATGCTTGCTTTGCATGCAAATAAAACATCAATTTTTGGGGCAACAGGCTTGAATAATGTAGATTTTTATGATTAAAATCCACTGTTCATGTTCTGGTTGCCATCTTTGTCTGAATTAATTACAGGAATTCATTACAGATGCTTTACAAAATAAAAGGAGCTTAAATCAATGTCCAATACATTAAAATATCCTCTGAATAAGAAGAATTATCCCTAGTTTTAAAGAATTTTGACCAGGATAAGGAGAAAAAGAATTGTTTAGATAAAGATAGACACAACCATGGACAAAGAAGGATGAAAAAGAGAGCACAACAGAGTCATGCATCACTTCTAAACTTAGACATCGGAGACATAGACTCTAGAACCTCTTTTGGAATTGATTGAAGATCTAGAGCATGAAAGACTTCACTCATGCATGCAGTTAAAAGCAGTGGAATTATTCGAGCTGCAGCCTTTCCATACACAGTCCAGTTGCCAGATTTTGTTATGGAGTGTGCTAGGTCTTACCATCCTTCATCCAGATTAGTGTGAGATACTACGGGGAAAAACAATAATTCAGTTGGACACAGAATTCATGAATTATTGTTTGAAGATTCTCGGCTTGAAAAGTGGTGACTTCCATTAGCATTTAGGATGCCAGCAACAGGTTGGAGAAGCATAGAGTTGACTGTGTGAACATAATGAACAGTAGATACATGAAGAATCCTAGATTTCCTTCTAAGTTCCCAAGAACTCTTCCACGGTCCAATTTGGTATATGAGGTAGATGATATTGCCAAATTGTTATGTAGGATAAATGGAGAGGTGAATGCTCACACTTTCCATACATGGATGTATGCTTTCATCAGGACCATTGAAGTCAACAAGGTTGATTCCATAATCAATTGGTCAGAAATCATTAGCAATAACATTGGTGAGCAACTCTGGAACATGAAGCGTACTTTCAGCTTCAAAATGACTTCCTATTTGGTATATGACAGCTAGCTTCACAAGGCATCTTCTCCAAGCTGGATAGATGTGGCATTCTTTCTAAGGACCCCATTTTTGAGTGCTACCCACAACTTACTGTACCTATGTGTAAGAAATATTTCAAAGTGGTCAACGATGGATTCTTCTACGAATTCATTTTCAAGTTGGATAAGGACCTAAAGGCCAACAAGGTGAGCAAGGAAGCATGGGAAGCTGTATCCAGAATTGGCACTCTATTCATTCAGTTTACAGATTTCACATACCTCAGGGTTACCAGCTTTCTGGAGAACTAGTTAAGCTACCCAGATATCCGAATGATAGATTGATCACCATGGAGCTGAGAAGAAAACTTGTGGAGATACACGACCTTCAGTCGAAATGACACAAGTCTATCGGGCTTCTCCCCGATCACTGTAGGACATTATAGTTGTCAAAGCATTCATAAGGCCCGAGGATTAGAAACGGAAATGTTATCTGAGTATGAGCAAGAATTCTTTTCCAACACGATTGAACTTTGAGCCATATGGAGTAGCCGGGAAGATGATCTCCCAAGAGTACGCACATGTTTCTTCATTAGAGGATTTCTGGATGAAGTGTAAAAATGAGTACGAGGTTAGAAAGAAGTATTTCAGTAGGCTATCAACACGACAAGTGTTCAAACTTTGAACTATCACAGATACCTGTGGATCTTAAAGATGATAGGAATGTTTTACTTGATTCTTAACATCAAATAAGAGGAGACAGAGCCATACTCTCAGGATAATGTAGGGGGATGCCATACGATTGAGGAAAGTTCTGCCACCATTCCAGTGAATAATTCAAACTAGTTGCTGACGAAGGGATAATGCCTTGATGAAGCACTGATGAATCAAATCATGGGTAAGTTCGGCACAGAATACTCCCTGAAAAGGAAGAACGGAGTAGAGAGCAGTAGGAGGTCCTGAGAATTTGAAAGTGAACAAAAGGTCTCATTTAAAGGAGAATATCGCTTCTACTATGGCTATGACTGTCAGTTTTGGCTTTTCTAGCATCCTAGTACCTCATCTTGACTATTGCACCTCAACAAGAGACATTGTCATTCCTCTGTTGAATCTAGTGACATTCATCTTTTCTCATTAGTCACTCCATGTTCAGCGTCAGTTCCTGAAGAAATGTTGAAGTTGTAGATGGCAGAGTTTGAAAGAGATTTGTCTTTGGATGATTGAAAGGATGGTAAACACAACACTATAGCGGTTTCAGATGGAGAGGAATCAGAATGCGGGAGATAGTGGTATACTCAACAACTTCTCATTCTTCGAGAAGTAATTTCTCAGAATTGTTGACTTCACAATCGATTTCTAGATGAAAAGAGTGGAAATCAACTTAGAGGAACACAACTTGTAGTTGTTCCAAAGTCTAGGCTGGAAAATAAAGGAGACCTAAGGTTTATAAAGGTAATTTCAAGGTTGATCATCGAGGAGTTGGGGTAGAAGTTTAATTAGATGTTAGTTCTAGCAGAAGGAAAGAAAGAGGATATGAGTTTATAGTAAAAGACATAATAGTAACAAACGTATCCATCAGTCAGGCCACCATATAAGGATTAAAGAAGGACACACAGACATTGATAGCTACTTTATTCCTTAGGCATGACCGAGAAAAGGCTGAGAAAGACGAACTTCAGAAGCAAGTATCTCAGTTGTGTGAGATCATTGCCAAGGTTTTCTAAACCTTCCACTCAGCCCATTTTAGCTTGAGAGTAGGTGAATGATCATCTGATGTAAGAGATTGAAGATGTAAGCAATCAAGTGAAAGCTATCGACGAATGGAAAAACTCTGATTATTTGACAAGCTTCTGTACAACTCAGAGACGTGCTAACCCACCTGAAGATTATGAATTATGTATCAGATTAGCCAAAGCAACTGGTGACAAGCATATTCGATATGAATACATTTGTTGAGAGTAACATGAGTACTTTGGCCAAAATCAATAATCTGTCAAGAGAAGTGTTGGTTGCAGAATAAATTGTACCTAGATGGATTAGTTGAAAAGGAGAAACAACTGGAGTTTGTAGGATCTAACCATTTAGAGATCTGCATAAGTTTATGCTAAAGAGGATGCAGGAACTTGAGAGTATGGTGTCATCTTTAGAAGATAATGTCATTTCTTTCACTGAGGAGGAAGTGATCGGAAATGTTACTTCATACATACGGATCATTCCTAGCAGCCTAATTCCCTGGAAGGGTCTTTTCTGATGGTACAAGGGAGAATTGATAGAGCTACTAAGCCTTTCACGATGAATTCCATTAGCAGACTGGTGGCACTGCAGGCAGATATTGCAAGGTTTGGGCCGAGCTTGGAGGATGTGGAAGCGTGTATCAAGGTGTTGAACGAAGGGTTGCTGCAGTTCAGGACAAAAAAGGAAGCAGTGGCTAAAACAAATGGGAAGATGTTGAATTACATGTTCGAAAAGTATATCCAATATCAGAACAAATAGAAGACATAAATGTTACAGCTAGCTTGACTTCTTCTTCTATTCTTTCTTCTTCTATTTTCCACGTTCCTGAAACGAAATTGTAAAACTTTAAAGTTATTGGTTTTGAAACCATTACTTAAATTTATGTGCAACAATTCTATTAGTTAAGTGATACATGTGTCACTTAAGGAGAAGTTAGTGGGGGATGATTGCCAAATGTCATCTTTACTTGTTGTTTATGTTTCAGCTCAATTGAGTTTCCCATTTGTACTTTCCCTTCTACATTCTATAAGTAGGAGAAGAACCTCTAGTTTAATGATCAGAATTTGTAAGTAGCATTCTTGTGTTCCAGACTTTGTAATGAAGCCCTTGATAGCCACTTGAAGAAAAGGAATAGGTAGGAGCAGATTTCTGGAGAACTTTGTGTCACGGTGTATTGTGTTTCTAGCTTTTATATCTTAGATCTTTTAAATAAACTTTGTGTTATTTTAGATCTAGATCTAGAGTTGCCTTTGCTTATAAATTTTGTGTTGATATCTATTGGTTTCTTCTATGTGCATGCAATCAACTCTGTTATCTATTGATTGGGATGCACATGTTCCCCATTTCTTCTCTGTGTTTATATAATTCCCTTATTCCATAAATATTTCCTTTCTTTAAACAACTGCTTACTTGCTGCATAATTGTACAGCTATGGTTCATGAGCTGAACAGTTAAAGTAAAACCCCATATAGATACTATCATATTTTAATTGGCAAATTTGGCACGAGAGCCTCACCGGTAAATGAGGAAGATTTATCTCATGACTGCGTAGGTTTTATGTTATGAAGAAAACCTAGCCAACACATTAGATAGGGCCTCCATTGCTTGACTACATGAAGAATATCCATCATTTCTTTCTCATAGACAGGTTTGAGAAGATATTTTTCTTTGAATTGGTGACTCTCAAATGTAATTGGTCTTCCTTCCTACATTAGAACTACTCCCAATCTTGATCCTGAAGCGTCACATTCAATAATGAAGGTTTTTGAGAAGTTGGGAGTAGCCAAAACTAGGGTGGTGCACATGGCTTCCTTCAATTGCTCAAAGGATTTAGTGGTTGCGTCTCTCCAATGGAAGGCATCCTTCTTTAGGAATGCAGTGAGTAGAGCCACGATTCTACCATATCCCCTCACAAATCTTCTGTAGTACCTTGTTAGTCCCAGGAACCCTCAGAGATTTTTGAGAGTTTTAGGCCTTGGCCATTCCACCATAGCTTTGATCTTCTGAGGATCAACTTTGACACCTTCATGTGATATAATGTGACCCAAGTACTCTACCTCTTGCACACCAAAAGAACATTTGGATGGCTTTGCATAGAACTTATGTTTCTCCAAAACTTCCAACAATTTATTTACATGTTGTGATTGTTCTTCCCATGTCTTATTGTAAATCAATATTTCATCAAAGAAAACTAATACAAGTTTCCTTTAAAATGGCCTAAAAACAGTGTTCATTTGAAATGTTGACAGAGCATTTGTAAGACCAAAAGGCATTACCAAAAACTCATAATGGCCCTCATGAGTCCTGAAAGCCATTTTATGAACATCTTCCTCTCTTATTCTAATTTGATGGTACCCCGAATGAAGATCTAATTTTGTGAAATAAATAGTACCATGCAATTCATCAAGTAAATTATCAATTACTGGAATAGGAAACTTATCTTTGATGGTGTACTTGTTGAGTTCTCGGTAATCTGGTCATGTCCTCCATGTTTCATCCTTCTTATGTACCATGACCACTAGTGAAGAATATGTGCTCTGGTTATGCCTGATGATACATGCCTTCAACATTTCCTGCACCATTTTCTCGATCACACTTTTCTGGGAATATGGGTATCTGTATGGTCTGATGTTAGGTGGTTGGCTCCCTGGAATCAATTGAATGGCATGATCATGATCCCTAACTGGTGGTAGTCCCTTTAGAATTGCATAAAAAATAGACACGTGAGCATCAACAATCTTCTTAAAATCAGGTGGCATTGAAGACTTTGTATTTTTTACCTCTATGGAAAATAAATTTGCTACAAATCCATCTACTCCTTTTTTGAGAACCTTCTACATATGTTGAGAGATAATAATCTGTGGAGACTTAGTTACCATCCCTTTCAATTGTATTGTCCTACCTTCTGAATGAAATCACATGAACAATTCTTGGAAATTCATTTCTATAGTACCCAAGGTTGTGTGTCATTGGACACCCAAAACAATATCTACCCCTCCCATAGAAATAACAAACATAGGCGAGTCTAACATGTAGTCTCCCATAGAAAGCTTGATACTATGGCACTTTCCTATGCACTTGAATGTCCCACCATTCACAATCATAACTTGAATTTCTGGTGCTGGTTAATAAAACAATTGAGGCGGGTAGCTAACTTACTATTTATGAAATTATGAGTACTCCATGAGATAATCAACACCGTCATCTTCTATTTTTTGAGATAGCCAATAACCTTGAGTGTTTGAGGAGTACTAATACCTGACAACGCATGACAAGAAATTGTAGGTTGGTGATCCTCTACTTCATCTTCTACTGGTTCCTCAGCTTCTCCTATAATTTCAGCTTCCTCTTCATCCTCAATTCCTCCTTCAATATTGAACAACTTCTTCTCAGCACATTTGTGTCCCAATCCATATTTTTTATTGTCGTTAAAACATAATCCTTTTACTCTTTTTTCTTCCATTTGTTGAGGAGTCGGTCTAATTGGCTGAGTGAATGATGGGGGAGGGGTACTACAGTCTTTGGTGTTAGTGAAAGGTTGCCTCCCACTGCAAAGAATTTTTTCCTCTACTCTACGTGTCATGATAATACAATTAGAAAGATTGATTGGATTAAACATACATACCTCATGCTCAATGTGGTCCTTAAGACCCCCAAGAAACAGGTCATTCAGATTCTCTTCTATAATATTATGCACCCTTAAGGATAGGTTTTGGAATTGATGCACATAATATTTGACTGATCCTGTTTGTCTTAACTTTTCCAATTGACTAAAATAGTTATCTGAAACACTAGAACTATAGTGCAATTGCAACTCCTCAGTAAAAACTGTCTAAGTGACATTGATACCACTCTTCTGTCTCTGAGCACATAACCATTGATACTAGATGAATTATTCTGGTTCAAGATACAAGGATGCCAAGGTCACCTTTTGTCCTGATGGGGTTTGATGTAACTCAAAGATTTTCTCCATTTGATTTATCCAATTAAGTGGATCCTTCCCATCAAATTTGTGCATCTCCATTTTTGGCGTCATGTTCCGTGGTTGCGAATAAGTTGGATTCTGATTGGGATAGAAAAGTGATCCAACATGGTTATTTTACCCATTATTATGAACTGAAGATCCTCCTTGGTTGAGTTGGGACTGATTTGGGACATACTGTTTACCATTTATATGTTGCATGATATGATCCAAGTGTTGATTGATTTGGTCTGTCTCCTTTACAGGCCATCTCATATTGTACATTTCGCAGTTCATACTCTAGTTGGCTCACCTTATGATCAACTAAGGTAAACCCTAGTGCTAAGGAATCTGTATTTACCCCTTCTGACTCCAACTCTTCTATCACTACCGCATCTTTATCTGGGGTTTTACCCGGAGTGACCGGATTCTTTTTGGCTCTTGTGGAAGGCCCCACCATGATGTCAACCCCTAGTGTTTAGGTTTTCGATACAAATTCGGCCGAATAGGAAAAAACACAAAGAAGATACTTCTAATATTTTTTGAGGGCTTTTCGAAAATGTAAAGAACTTGGAAAATTTCCACAAATTTCAGCCTAGGGAGAAATTTTATGAAAAACCCTAAATTTGCAATAACTTTTGTAAAATAAATAAATAAAAGTTTGAAATTTTTAGGGAATTGTACGTACCCAAAATTGTAAGGTACTGTACTGCGGAACGGTGTAACAAGTGCCCCAATGATGATACAGGTCTCCTCGAAAGGTGTTCGGGATCCAGAAAGAGCTCTTCGGATATGCGTTAACATCCCGCATGCCCCGCTTAGCCCCCGCGTGCTTTGTTTTTCCCTTTCTTTCCTCTTTCTTTGGCTTCTTGGCCTTCAGTGACGAAACTGCCGCCCTTCAGGGCGGCGGTCCTGCAACCGCCGCCCTGCTCAGAGCGGCGGTCCTGTGCGTGTTTTCCAGAACGCTCTTTTGACGCAACCCGCATGAAATATCACGACTCACCAGCTTATCTTGCTGACTTGGGCATGCATTAATGTTTTTGGTCCCCTGGAACAGTGTTTTTCCTTTGTTTATTGTTTAGGAGTTCAATTTGATTTTGGTTTTGAGTGTTGGAATTCCTATAAATGCATGGTTTGTGCACATGCAAATGGCCACCATTTTTCATTCCAACTTTCTTATTTATCAGTGCTGTGGTCTTTTTAGTTTGCTTAGGATTGGTAGCATAGTTTGTTGCAGGTTTGTTTCAGTTTTGTGTTGCAGCTGGTAAGCCACATATCCAACTTGTGCAAGTGCAAACATTACTTTGGCCTCTGAGTTTTGCTCCAAAGTTTGCTTTTGAATTTCTTGTTACAGCAGATTTAGTTTTCCTTTGCTTAGAATTCTTAGTTTTCTCATTGAGTGCTTTGGTTAGTATTGTGTTGCAGCTGGTAAGCCACATATCCAACTTGTGCAAGTGCAAACATTATTTGGGCCCCTCATTCTTGTTTCAAACTCACCATTTTCAGTAGTTCAGTCTTCTAGTTTGCTTAAGTTTGATAGTTTAAATCCTTTACATGCTTGGTTGCATTACTCAGCTGTTGGTAAGCCACAGATCCAACTTGTGCAAACAGTATCATCGTTTTTGGAGTAGAATAGTTTAGGCAGCCATTAAAGTTGCAGGTTTTGCTCTTCATACAGACTAGTTTCAGGTTCTAGACGCTTTTGTTGCATGATTCGCAGTAGACCCCGCTAGGAATTTCATAGGCCAAGCTCTGTACTCTTGCGCTATCCCTCTCCTATCCGCATTCTATTCTGTCTGCATTCTGAAGGCTGTCCATTGATCCAAATATCTATTCCTGTTGATGCAAGCATTCCACGCTTTTCTGGATTCACGTGAGCACAAAGAACGAAGAGATCATACTGAGGGGACAAGAACATACACACTGTTGGATTCGCCACTGTTCTGCGAAATCCAGGTTCCATCTTTCAAAGTTTTAGTTAGAACTTATCAAATAAAGTAGTTAATCGCTTTATTTCAGTTATTTCCATTCTTGATATTGCCAGGGAGGTTGTGGGGATTGATAGTTTCTGAGAAACTAAGATTCATTCCTCACTTCTGAGGTAGGATCAAGAATCTTGCAAATAGATTAGTTATTTCGTTGTTTAGAATAGATATACAAAATTGCACAGACAAATAGCTACACTCGGCTATTTTGTTTGTTTTACGTTATTAGTTTAGTTGTCAATTCTAAATATTTTAAATAGCTGCTTTCTTATAAATTGCCAGAAAATACAAAAAAAAGAATTATATATGCTAGGAGTGTACTTAGATTTTACTTTATTATAGTTTGTTTCATTACTGCTTTTGCATGACAATTACGGGACCTAGGGAGCCCAGGGAATACATTTTCGAACCAATTGTGCCCCAGCCCAATATCATAGTGGCAATAACTGACATTGACCAAAACCTTAGGATACAAGTCTTCCAAACAACAACAGACTTCCAACAGATCAGGTCACAGTTGAGAGGGTTAAACATCGAAGACGACCAAGCACACACATTTTGGTCAAATCAGCCAAACTATAGGTTATCCTAGAAAACATCCGCATGACTGTAGAAGGATTTGAAAGAGAACAAATATTCGGGTGCGATCCTTTAGTTCCACAGCTAGACGCTGGAGATACCCTCATAGATATAGATACCAGCTTAAGAATTCAAGTTGCTAGAACACCTGTAAGGTATTCTGAGAAAATCGCACAATTGCTGGTTCTAAACGTAGAGGCCGAGAAAGCATACGATTACTGGATACTAGGGATTAGAACTTGATCTCGCGTATGACCATAACAGGACCGCAACAACCAAGAGTCTACGGTTGTGATCCACAAATCCCACAGCCTAACGAATCCATAAGAGAATTAGACATAGACACTGGCCTACGTAAGTTAGTATTTTAGTCTACTCCGATTCCACCTATCATCATTCAACAGTTATCCCTACTAGACACAACAGCGAACGAAGCTAGAGAATTTTGGACTAGGCCAGAGAATCGTCCATAGAGTTGACTATATTCGCCATATGACCCTATCAAGAGAAATACACGAAACCATCCCGGGTCATTTTCCACGCATCCCACAACCCATAGATCGAATCACGCCAGAGCTCGATATTGATTGGAGCCTTCGAGCAGTCATCCTCGCTGATCGATCTATCACACCAGTCCAAGTTAGAAGGGCCTTCTTTGCCTTAGATTCGCAAATACCATTAGTGCGTGTCGAAGACATTAGACTCCCCAACTAGTTTGTCTGCATATTCTACCCCCACCGGCTGTCTCGGCACGACCTCGGGAGGTCGGGTACGTGGAAGAGTCACTTGTTGATTCTCACGCTCGCCTGTTGCTTTTCCGACGTATAGGAATCTTACTTGGAATTATTCGCGACTCTGGTAAAAAAATCTAACAAATTCTCTCTAATTTGCAAGATATATTGGAAACAAAAAATTAGGGTTTTTGCCCTAATTTTGGCCCGGATCGCAACTCTGATACCACTTGTAATGAAACTACTTGTATAATTCAAATTATGAGCATAAATAGAACACCAAAGAACACAATTTTGTAGATAAATGATCTCAATATGCAATTAAAATACCTTCGCCACGTCAAGGGGGCAACCTCCAAACCATACAATAAGACTCAAATGCTTGAATGATGATGAACTACTACCTACAATCCCCTATATAAACTATTCATATGTTATGGCCATCACCAAGGTCAACCTACTAAGCATGAGAAAGTATAAATGATATGGTAAGCCACAAGTCAACTACTCATATCTTAATACAAGCAATAGGTTAAGGGCGTAGTAGACTGAATAAAAGAGAAGGTTAACTTGTTTCTAGTGGATGTAGCCTAAATTGGGTGAACCACGTTAAATCTTGGTTTATCTTGTGATTGCATGCTTCATTTATTTCTATTTTAATTCCGCTTTTATTGTTCATCTGTGTTTCTATCCTAACATATTTGAGTAATTAGTAGAACAAAGTGTCATCCTGGAATACAAATTATTAAGTGTCATATAGTGGATTGTCTTATATGAAAGAAATAATCCTGTGTCAAATGCAGTGATTATTTAATTATAATTAGTAGAATCTTGTATGTTGTCTTGAAAGTGTCACCCTACAATACGAATTATTAATGCATATTACAAAGATATCTTCTCTAAAATCACAATTCAAATGGCATATGGTGGATTATCTTATATGGAAGAAATAATCCCGTATCGAATGCAGCGATTATTTAAATATAATTAATAGAACCCTGTATGTTGTCTGGAATCAAGGGTCACCCTAAAATACGAATTATTAATGCATATCAATGCTACAGAGACATCATGATTTCTAATGGTATGAAGACTGAAAACAAAAGAAACTAGAATGTATGGGAAATAGTTAGATGACCTGTAATACAGAAATGCCAAGATCTGACTCGATTTCTAATTGAGTTGGTGATGAATATCCAATCTGCACAATAAAAATGTACCAGGATAAGAGTTCAAAAATACATTTGCAACGGAATTTAAAATTGAGACTTCTCAAAGGCAAACAGATACATAACGAAAATGTATTGTCCCGAGTCTAGCAATTAAAATGGAAACAGAAAACAAATAGTAGTATTAATTTTGTCTACGAAACAGGATACCGACTGTTAATAACTAATGGAGTATTTCCATCTTCCAACAAATTGTGCAGCAAGGTGTTAGAATCAACATCTTTACAAGGCAATATGTGTTGTGTTCTGATCGTTAGCCATAAAATACAAGCACCCAAATGTTGAAGTGTGAGATTTTGTGCAATCCTCCCCGTTCCCAAGGTAAAATTGATCAACATTTTTTCTTTTCTGGCATTTTCTTAAAGTGCAGAACAGTCACGTCAGAAGACACCCTATAGTGAGTCAAAACTTACCGCCAGTGAGCAGGAGCATTGAAGGCCAATGCAAGATGAACCAAGTGGCAGCTTGGGATAGATTCACCTTAAGGCTGCCATCTTCCCTTAGGTCGGTGATCTCCCCCTTAAGACATTCAATATTTCGGGCTGCAGTTTCTTTACTGTTAAGTACTTGGAATGCAAAATCTAATCTGTGACAGAAAGCTTTAAAAAAAATCAAACTCATTTTCCTTCACTTTGGGACATCAAATCGTCTGAAAAACATATCGAGGGGCCCCAACAATGTATCAAAAATATTGAAAATTTCTAAAAAAAGAAGTATTGTTTTTCTTTTGACGATTTCCACTTCACGAGAGATATACTCCACTTCTTGGGCCCGGGTAAACATGTCGTATGTCTTTTTTGGATTCTCGAGCTGAATCAAATTTTCTTCTGCAATAATTCTTTGGATATTACATGGAAATTGCTTCATCTACTCTTCCCCAAGTAGCTACAGATGTGGAGACTCGAGAACACAACAAAGCATGGATGGACGTTCATAAATAATCTCTCCGTAGCAATTACAAAGTGCTCGCAATTTTCTCTAAGACATTCCCCTTCACTTCAGGACATCAGATTTTCTGAAAAAAGCTTTGAAGCAACCCATGAATGTATCAAAAATTTATAAACAATCCAAAACTGAAATATTGTGTTTTAATGAGTTCCACTTCACAACAGATCCTCCTCATTTCTCGGTGGTCGGAGACACTTGTCCCATGGCCATTTTGGAAGGTGGTTTTTCTTCTACAATGACTGAGTGGATTCTACATATAAATCTCTTAATCTACTCGTCCCCACATAGCTATACACTCATAGAGAGCACAACATAGCATAGAGCAAGGTTCATTTTCATTCTCTTCAAGTAGAAATTAGACAGAGCAGAGATCAAAGTATAGTCCTTCACATCTCTTCTTGGAGATTGCTACCGGCTTTTGTATATACCCGTCAATCCAATGAATTAGTTGGTTCTTTTATTCAAATCTTGTCCCCTTTGTGTACGTTTTTATCTCCATCTAATCATGGTTCACGTGGTTACAATTTTGGAACTACCTCTATGCCCCTTCTTGTAGGCAATCGTTTGTGCCAACAACATGTCAAAGTTTGAAATGTTAGGTTGTTGTCCACTGGATTGCCAATCCAATAAGGATCACCAGATTAGTCATATTACCCTTCGTTTGCCTGATTTCATTTCATCTGATAGCTCGATTGAATTTTGCTCTATCTGCAAATTGGCTTGGTCAGAAGATTTTGGATGATCGAGGAAATGATGGAATGACCTCCAAAGTGAGCAAAGTTTGCTCTAAGAATGTGTACTATCGTAAAGTCCATAACTATTCTCGTCCATGATTTTTAATTGGAAAAACAAAATCTACAGCAGAATGGATGATGTGTGCTGATACATACAAATAGAGCTTATTTTCTTCGTTGTGCTCCTCCCGAGATTGTAGCAATGATCTGACAATGTAATGCATATATGTGGGTGTTGCTACAAAGGGCAGACTTGATCTATACGTAGACATCATCTAGTATGCATGCATAATCGGTCTGGATAAGAACAGTCATTTATAGAAAGACACTAATTTATGAAAGCATGTACAAGTACAACTATAGAATTTTTTTTGTAATTAGAATACAGCCTTTCAGTCCACCCACTTTATGAGAATTCGCAAATAGTTATTTTATTCTAGCTTAATTATGTCATATCACATGTTGTCGGAGCTTCTAGCTTCAAAAGAAGTTCTCGAGTAATTATTGTTGTTAATGAAGCCATAGCAGTTTTAGGATCAAGTCTTTGGAGCGGTGAAGCATTTTGGTGCAGCAGTCTTTAGTTTAATGTCAATTGTAAATTGTAATGACTCAGACCTGTGATACAGAGAGTCTAGAAAAGAAGATGGAGATGGGACCCTTTTGTGGGACGGATCTCTGGAAATTACAAAGCAACTGTTATCAATGGGGGATTAAGCCCTAGGCAAATTAGGCAATTGCTTAGGGCGCCAAAAATTAGGGGGGCGCTTAAATGTAAATATTTCCCTATTACTGGTTATTTTTAGAATTTAGTATTAAAATAATTTAAAGAATATTCAATAGTAATTAATTTATTGATATTATTATATGGTGAGATAAATTTCACACATACAAATAAAGAGGTAATACAATATTTGTACAAGCAATAAAAAACGATATATTTTTAAGCTTATAGGATTTTGTTGGTATTGTTACCCATTCTTTGATGTTGCACCAAATTATTTAAGTGTGTAATATTTTTTTTAAAAATAATTTTATTTTGATAATGTCACTTATGTAGCCAATAGGAGTGGATATAATTGAAGTAAAAAAGTATTTATTTCTTTAATTCTAATTTTTGGTGGGAAATTTCTATTATTTTCTTAATGGAGGAATTCGTAGGTATGGTCAAAATACCACTCTTCACAAAACCATGGGAGATACATAAGTATTTCTATTGCTATATGAAAAGACGGTGCTTTGTTCAAGTTTGAGTCTCATCACTTACTTGATATTTGAAAATCAGATTTTCAAGCAAACTTGTATATACAAATTTATTTGATACATTTTGAGTCTCTCCTACAATTAATTATCTCCATCCATAGAATATCTTTCATCCTTCTGTAATGATTTTACAGGGTATTTTTATTATTTATGTATAGCAATTTTGTTAAATTTGTGATTTATTATGATCCTGAAGACAATTTTAAATTATGAGAATGCAGTTGTCTTTTATTTATTGACTTTATGGGAAAAAGTTATTAATTGAAATTGTGAGAAGGGCGCCCACTCAAATTATTGCCTAGGGCGCTCCCAACCTTTAATTCGGCTCTGACTGTTATATTTATCTTACAAAACAGGAATCTAATGTTTTAACAAGAGACATTAGCAAAGATGTTTGAAAACGAGAATCTTCCATTTTATTTTGTTCGTAGGTCAGTTTTTTTAAGTGCTTAGATTAATGCTTCCTCTATTATTTGAGTCAATTAGCTCTTTCCGTTCACCTATTAATGATGTGTTTACCTTCCTTGCTTCCCATTCGTCCTCTCATGGTAGTTGGGCGGGGCTTTATGACCGTACAGGAAAACCTTCTTTAGATTTGCCTAAGATTTTTGGCATTCATTTATTCCTCTCGGGAGCAACCTGTTTCGGATTCGGAGCATTTCATGTAACGGGGTTGTATGGCCCTGGAATATGGGTGTCTAATCCTTATGGACTAACTGGAAAACCTGTTGAATCGTTTTTTGTTTAATTTATAGAGGCGACCTTTACAGGAATGACATATTATACATGATACTGCCTTCACCTTGCATACTACCTTGAAAAGGGGCACTGAAGAAGGAACGGAAAGACACAAAAGTGTTTTAAACATTGAGGCAGTTATCTGTCTAACAAGAAAGTAGAGTTAGGAATTTGCTTCTATTGTAAGAAAATCAAGAAAAAGTTTAAAAACTATTTGACAACATGTTGTAGCAAAAAGTTGTAAACACGTAACTGAAAATGCCTATAGTATAAAACAAGTCATTGTGTATGTTTCGTATGCATATGATTTATAACTCATCACGGTCATTGAAATGAGAGGTTTAAGGCCCCGCATGCATCATGTAAGAAATATATAGTAGTTCACAATGATCTTTTCTGTTATAATTATGATACATTTATTTTTTTCTAAAATTTAAATAAACATTTAAAATTATGTTTTTTAAAATATCATTTTAAATTTAATGATTTTTTATTAAGTCATAATTTTTTTAAGTTCACATTAAAGTATCACATGAGAAGTTTCATTCATTAATTTCTATGGTATAATGGTGCATGAAAGAATTACGTAAAACATTTTAATTTTGTTATTAGAATTAAAATTTATTTTACTATTAAATTTTAAATATGGTATTAATTTTATTATTAAATGGACTAAATTTTAAATAAATTATAGGGCATAACATTATTATTTTTAAATAAATCAAATTTTAGTAAAAAAAATAAAATGCCAATATGATGGTTAAGATTAAGGTGAAGCAAAATACAAACCCATATTTGAATTTAACTTATCCATTTGTTTTGATAAACACATTTTCTATTTTAAGTTTTACATCTCCAAACTCCAAACTTATTTTTTGTAATGTTTCCCTAGTGTTTAAGGTATAATATTATTATAAAAATTTGATTATAATCTAAAATATCATTGATTTTTAATTGAGATTTATTTTTAATAAAGCAACTATATGATAAAATCTATAGAAAATTTTTATCCTGGAAAAAAAATCCAAAATGAAAAAAAAAGTGTAAGATCACCCTGTGTAATTGTACATGATCTAGAATTGCAAAAAACTGCTAAAAATTTAAAAAAAAAAGAAGAAAGAAGAAGACAAGACCACACATTTTCAGAAACAACCAAAATAGAACAATACACTTCTTAAAGAAACCTCTTAATACAAACTATTAAATTACAACTGTAGCACAAAACTTAAGAGTAATGGATATCAAATCCATTACAAATAAATTATTTTATGTATTTTATCTATCAATCAACCTTGTGGAAGACACGATTGAAGCAACCAATGGCAACCAAGGGCATTCCAATAAATGTGAGATAAAGAAGTCACTGGTAGAAGTGCAACTTTGAAGGCGACTCTTGGTTGACATAAGATGTGGTAAACATTTAATATATCTTTTTGGGATGTTGGGGTTTCGATTTTGCCAAACGCAATTAAGGTTATAATAATATTCCCAAAAGAACCCCAATGTTGTTTATTGCCTTTTTTCATAAGAAACAACTATATAGTATATAATTAGGTTTTTAAACATGTGCCACATTATTTTAATTCTTGAAAGTTGGAGCCCTTAGTTAATATGAGCATGGCACATGTTAAAAATTGGGGGAAAAAAACTTATAAAATTTAATGGAACTTGTCCCTAAATGTTATTCGTTAACATTTCTACACATAAGACCACCTTATTAGAGTCTTTATTGAGATTTTTAGTTATATTTAAATAAGATCTTTAAAGAGTTCATACTTTTTTTTTCTAAAATAGTTCAAGTAATAGAAATGGGTGATACCTAAATACAAATAATATTGATTCCAAATTAATATTGACCAAATTTTATGAATTGTTTATTATAACGAGATTTCAAACATATAAGAAATTATTTATAATTTATTTTATTTTATTTTTGAATATTGTTTGGTAAATAAAGATTTCTTTATTTACTTAAATTTTCAATTCTTTACAAATAAATAAGTGAATATTATTTAAAAATTGCTATGTACTTACTTTTACATGATGGATAGTGTGCACCATCAAATTTTTTTCTCCTCCTAAACAGATCCAGATTTTCAAACCTGGTAACTATGGTGAGCACCATACAAGTCTTGTAGCCAAACTAAACTTTCAAAATTATTAAGATAGTGTCTATTATAACCACTACTGTCAACTTCAAATATAATTAATTACTAATTATTTATCCTCCTTGAATGTCACTAAACAATTTTCTTTTACATAAATTTGTAATGTTTTAAGCATTAATTTTATTATATATTATTTATTTTAGGTGATTCATGAATATTGAAATCAAATTTAATTTTAAAATATAATTCCAACTTTTTAATTACCAATTATTAAGTCACAATTCATATATATATATATGAAAATCGTTGAAAGGTATTAAGTTTTTTGGCTAAAGACTATAGGTTCTAAACTCTACCAAATATTAAAAATATTGTTAATTTTCAATGACCATCTCCAAATTAAAAAAAAATGATAATAAAATAAATATCAAATTTAAAATTATCCATTAATTATTAACAATTCACATTTTAGTTCACCACAACTACCATTAGAGAACTCTTATCAATCTAATAAAAATTTGACATTTAATATTAATATTATTTACAGAAAGTGCATTTTACTACAGTCCACATCTAGACTATCTAAACTTTACTAAACTAGCAATCACATGTATACAATGCAATGTGAACACTGAACAGTATATGTTATTTGATTTAGAGGGATAGTTATTACTTTTGTAGTTAATGTTGATAAAGGGTGTGATTGATAAAGTCAATGTTACCAATGCCTGCTCCTAAAAAAAGCCAATCTCTTTAACAATTTACTCAAAAAAATCCAAACCCCTTTAACAATTTCTCAAGAGTAAGGATTAAAAAATAAAATCGTACCTGGAAAGTATACCATTCAAGAGTCCGCAAATCTTGGTTCATCAGTTAGGCATAGTCTATTCAAGAGTAGTCCGCAAATTCTGATTACAGAATAGGTCCGGTTGTTAAAAAGTAGCTCCTATTTAACAAAGACACTGTAAAATTTAAGAATTCTAGGCTTTTAATTGTTAACAAACCCTAAGTACCAAGAGAAGACATCTAAACCCTACCCTGCAATAATTCAAAAAAAAAAAGATAAAAACAAAGGAAGAAAAATTGATCTAAACCCCTTGTAAATTCAAAGCCGGTAGAGGCACGAAAACGCTTCCCTTCTTTACTAAGAAATTTGTCCACCACTACAGACAAAACCATAAATCTGTCGACGATGTTGGGATGAACACACAAAATGCAACGAAGACATTCATGAAATGGCAGCATAGGCTTCACACGACATCTCTGCCTCCCTAAAATATGTCTTTTCAAATTAGGTTTGTAAACCCTAGCCGCAATGGCAGCAAGGAATGGCGAACAAAACATTAAAAAATAAAACTTAAAAACAACAAACCCACCACAACATGTAAAATCGGAAAAGCAAAATTGTTAAAAATAGCAAATCTATAGAAATAGCAAAGGAAAGCTAAACCATTACCACGCCCATCAAAACCGTCATTTAGGCCGTCAAATTTAATGTCATTGAAAAAATGTCCAAACGACCGTCAAATTTGGCATAGTCCCGTGAATGTCTGCAAAGCCCTTTCCCATCGGGGGAGAAAAGCTAAACCGTCACCATGCCTGCCAAAACTATCATTTAGGCCGTCAAATATAATGTTTTTGAAAAAACATCCAAACAACCGTCAAATTTGACATAGTCCTGTAAATGTCCGCAAAACCCTTTCCCATAGGGAAACACCTTCGGCATAATTAGACCATCTAAATTTTACTATGTGGAGGGGACGGCGACAATACTTTTCCACCTCCAATAAAGGGTGTCTATTGGAAAAAAGGAAGTCACACCAAAAAACAAATACTCACCACCTAACCAAAAAGTTAGGCCGTGGTAGGCTTCACATAAAAGTAAAACATTACAACCAACGATGTTGCTTTAAAAGGGATAGATCCGTGGTTCAAAGTGTTTAAGGGTTGCATATTTTAATGTAAAATGGATTACTAATACGGAAACTGAAAATATTACGCTTATTGTATGGAGAAAATTTATTAAAATCTCATACAAAAGCCCAAAGATGTTTTAAAATTGATTATTTGTTCACTCTAAGTTTTCTTGGGGGTTGAA